>OY855912.1:20375000-21112500 GCA_963693305.1 Meandrina meandrites | reverse complement strand
TGGGAAATGAAAGTGGTTGAAAGCAATAACGAGTTACCTTTAGTTGGCTCGAAGTTCTAAGGGAAAGGAAAACGGGATATGCGAACGACATGGGTGTACATGGGTGTCTTTGTATTTGTTTATAAATAAGTTTATTTGGCATGACTGAGTATAGCAAAAATAAAGTAAAATTCCAAAACTAAGCCGTCGGCTTATTTTGTTCAGAAGGCTTTCCAGTTTCGTGGGGGGTGGGATTATATACCGAATAAATTACATAATGAGGATCGAAATGAATCAATAGTAGCGAGCCAACGTTCTACAAATAACGGCACGTAAACAATCGACGTCATCCTTTAATGACAGGAATTACATTATTACATTATTCCTAAACGGTCGAACCTTCCAGTGCGACCACCTCCCGCACAGATGAAAGTGACCACCTGCATTCGCAGTCTAGGGTAAATCACGACGTTCAAAAGAGAAAAAGCCCTGACAATGGGGAGATTTTCGTTTGAGTGCCGTAAAACCAAAACCAAAGTTATCATTCTAGCCAATCACAAAAGACAAAGACCATCCCGGTGAACCTATCAAAATCTTAAGCAAGTACTTGTAGCAGCCACGAAGGGTGGGAAAATGTGTGTAAGCGAGTCACGATTGGTTACGCTTTCACGTCTGATTGGTCGAGTATCTGGAACAGATCTGAAACCCATATTTCCTCGGACCTATTTCGTCTAGCTCAGGGCTTCAAGCGTCCCTATATTTCTTATATTTTAGTTTACAAATGCCCTATAATCCCTATAATTCTATAATTTTTAAGATTTAAATTATTTAGAATAAACCAAAAAAAATGTTGCTAAGGTTGTGATCAACTTTGTGCTGGTGTACGTAACACAGACAGCAATTCCCTGGGTCAAGTAAATAACCAACTGGTAAGTACAATTAATGTAACTACTGAATAATGGTTCATCATTTGTCATTTGTTCATTGAGTTGTTTCAAAATTACAGACGTCAATTTTTAACAACCTTACTGGCACTGTAAGCACTTTTGGATTGTCATCACTTTTCAGAGTTCAAAGTCTTGTTCCAATGAAGAATAACTGAGGGACCAGTTAATGTTGGTGCTCTTTTGTACAGGGTCTGGAAGCGAAGGGGGGGGGGGGGGGGGGGGTCTGGATCTCGAGTCACGGGTTAAATTTCCGTACATTCACGAATCACGTAATTTTTTCTTTAGATTTCACGAATCACGTGGTTAGGTAATGAATTGATTAAGTCTATAAATGATTACACTGTTTCTTTTGTGGTTGCTGGACAACTGTAGGCAAGAGTTGGTCTTAATGACCCCGTGATGGGAAGGAAACAGAAAGTACGGTGATCAACTTGATGATTCTTTGCTTTTCGTTTGACGGAGATAAAGTATAAAAGGAATGAAGTTCATTGCTATAAAATCGATTGTTTTTGATAAGAAGCTTACGGGAGTGACTGGCCTCTCGTAGTGTTTCCACTCCACTATCTTCCTATTGGTCCTCCGCTAGCTGGTGGTCCTCCTCGTTAGAAGTGCAGTCACATTTAGATTGTTTTGATCACACGAGACTGTTGGTTTGATTTAATGCAGTTTTCAAGGACTGCGCACTCTGTGGGAATCCGTTCGCTTTCTGGTAACTCTTTCCGGTACTGTCACTTCAAAAATTCAACAGCTCAAAAACATGTTTACACCTTTGGAAGCCTATTAACAGTGGTCAAGTTTTCTTAAAATTATTATATCAGCGTACTGAAGATAAATATAGAGTGATTTTACTCGGGAGCGTTTGATCTCAACTTGAAAAAGTCAGCCTGACTTTTTCAAGTTCTGTCCTTGTGGCTTGGAAAAATCGATGAAAACTATTTACGGTCACCCTCTTCTTTAAACAATTTGCTAGATATCGTTCCCTTCGCTTTCTAGGAGCATTTCTTGTATGGTTGAAAGTACTTTAGTCGTAATTTTGGTGCCGTTTTACTAAAAAAGCCAAAAAATGTCCGTGACAGTGTCCCTTTAATGGCAAGGTTCTTCCTGCATGTTTTGTGATGGTCTGTCTGATTGTCAGCTGCCGCACAGCCTTTCCATGCTCCTGGGCCCATTCCCTCATGATACGTTCGTCCCATTTAGACATCGTTTTCACAGGCAATGTTTCATTTTGACAACGATCCGTTACGTTACATAACAATAACAGAAAACCTACATGTATTTTGAGCCATCTTGACAGACAATTTGCATGTATTCGTGTAGGGTTATTTGATGTTAACGACATTATATCGGTAGAAATCACGATTCACGGACTACAACTTGAAAGGATCACGCGTCACAGTGAATATATAATTCACGAATCACGGCTGTATTCCATGAGTTTTCCCGATTCACGCTCTGTTTTTTGGTCAATTCACGGATCACGCGAAACCCCTTCCAGACCCTGTTTGTACTTTTGTGTGCACAATAGTAGCACTTTTAAATAGGAAAAATCTACAAATAAGTTTATTTCATACATGTCTCCCACCTTGAAAAAAGTATCTTACCACTGCATAATTTTAATTGAACCAGTCTACCTCTTATTATTAGTGCTTTGTAGCATTGCATAAAAAAGTGTGAAATAATATGTGTTTTCCTGTTTGCAGGTACATATTTCTTCAGTATAGAAGTGTAACATCTGAGCATAATGCCGCATGGTTCAACTAAGTTTCAATCTAGCTGGCTGGATCAGACAGATGTAGGTGGTTACAGAATAGGTGACTGGTATACTTCGTGCAAGACTTCGAAACACAAGGCCTCTGTACCTGAAAATACTAAAATTGTGAACCGTTAGAAAAGCCGTCACTAAGTTGGCTTTTTAAAAACAAAACCGATGAAGGCCTAAGTTTTTTGGTCGAAACGTCTTAAAAGTTTTATTAACGTTGTTTCGAACGTTAGAACAAGTCAGTGTCAAGCACAATACCTTCTGTACCTTATGCATTAACGATTTCTCAATTGATAATTCTGGATTGACCCAAATGCAGCAACATGCCAAAGGTGAAAAGCACAGGAAATTGTCTCCTGCCAAGTTTTCTCAAGCTCAAAGACATTTTGTTCTTTCCACAACCAGTAGTGAGAATAAAGAAAAAGACCAGGGACCTCTCAGTATACCCATTTGGGCTATGAAGACTGCTGCAAGCGACTATTCATTTGCATCATCAGATGGTATACCACAGTTGTTCCAAAAGATGTTCCCAGGAGATGTGTCTAATAACTTTACAATGAGCAGAACAAAAGTGTCTTACATGATATCAGATGGATTAGGCCCATACTTAAGACAAAAACTGTACCAAGATATTTCACAATCAGGTTTTGGATACACCATTCAGTATGATGAAACAGGGAATGCCCAAGGCCGCAAGCAGTGTGACGTACTAGTGCGCTATTGGTCAAAAGAAAAAAACGAGGTCAGTGTTAGGTTCTTGCAGACACTATTCTTTGGGCATGCCAAAGGACATGATGTTGCAACAAAAATTGTGGAGATCCTTCAGGAAACAGGCTGCCAGTTGCCTCTCTCAGGCTTAATAAGTTTGTCATCAGATGGACCAAATGTCAACAAAACAATTTGGAGTACAATTAATAAGGCACTGTTAAATGAAGGACTCCCTGGTCTTTTGCCATTTATTCCTTGCAACATTCATGTTGTGCACAATGCTTTCCGTGCAGGTGTTAATGCTTATGGAGATGCCTCTGAGGAACTGGCCATAGATCTTTTCTACTGGTTAAAGAGCTCACCCTCTCGAAGAGAAGATTACATCCATGTATTGAGTGATCTTGGACTTGATGAAGAGTTATTTATCCGGCATGTACAATGTAGGTGGCTTACACTTATTCCTGCATTAGACAGAATTGTCAAGAAATGGGAAGCGATCAAGAAATACTTCTTGGAAGAATTGCCCAAGCAACAGAAGCCTTCAAAGACCTTGGAGAAGAATTACCGGTACAATCGCATATGTAGAAAACTAAGGGACAAGTCCTTCACAGTGCAGTTGGCTTTTCTTGTGTCTGTGGAGCCAATCTTTAAGAAGGTTCTATGCTTCTTCCAGAGTGAAGGGCCACTGATTCACCTACTGCGTCATACAATGTGTGAACTACTGAAGTCCCTAATGGGTCGCTTTCTCAAGACCCAAGTCCTGGCAGACAAAGAGGGGAAGCACCTGCTGGCAATAGACTATTCCAAGGCAGATAACCAACTTTCCATGTCACAGATGGAAGTAGGAGAGCAAACTCGATCAGCCTTGTCCAAGCTGTCTGATGACCAACAGAAGAAAGCTCTTCTAGGTATGAAACAGTTCTATGTGGACATCACAAAGTATCTGATTGGCCATCTACCATTAGACGACAAGCTTTTGAGAGATGTCTCTTACCTGCATCCAGTTCTTAGGGATAGCACGCATGGAGCACAAGCAATACGTAGACTGGCAGTTATGATGCCAACACTATCAGAAGAAGAAGTTGCTTTGGTGGAAAGTGTACCAAGCTGGGCAAGTCGACGGCGAGGACAGTGCCACAAGTAGAGTTGACCATTACTGTCAAATTACTGGGCAGATGTGTTCCAGGAAAAATCTCTGCAGGGAGAATGCAAGTATTCCGTTCTTCAGAAGCCTGTGAAAGGCCTTCTCTGTTTAGCTCATGGCAATGCGGATGTAGAACGAAGTCTTTCTGCAAACATAGCATTAGAGCACATGGCGGCCGGTCGGTTCAGTCGCTCGCTCGCCTTTTTCTTACTTCTGTTAATTGTGGCCAACGAATTCCCTCAATTAGCTTCCAAATGTACTAGAAAATGTGACGGATTTAATTTGGTTCATCTGCAAGTGGGTAGAAACTGCTCTTCCGTAACTATCAACTCAAGTATGTTTCAACTCACGAGAAAACCGTCGAAGTCGGACGCCATATCTACAAGAATGAAGGTAATGGCTGGAATACATATTGTGAATTATACTCTGGCAGCTAGTCTGGTACTTCTTGCAAATGATGTTTCTCTAAATCCTGGACCAACTAATCGAACGCCTAACAGAAGGACCTCTGAAGAGATTGATTCAAGCTTTAGTAACTCAAGCTTTATGTCAGAGGCAAGCGAGTTGTCTCATTCTTCCACTACCGGTTCTCTTGACGATTCTTTTGCGAGTACGGACTCTGTTCTCACAATCATGCTTTGACCTCGGACTGGGGAATAGTGGTTTACGCTTTGTTCACTGGAACATTAATAGAATGACTCAAGAAAAATTTGATCAGGTCAAGTTATTTCTATGTGATAAAAGTGGAAGGCCGCAAGTTGATTTGTTGTTTATAAACGAGACTTTTCTAAATCACCAAATACCTGACTCGTTTTACTCTGTTCCTGGTTTTAAAATATATCGGCGAGATAGGCCTTTAAAGACTGGAGGAGGAGTTATGGCTTTCGTTAATGAAGAACTTATAATTAACGTTAAGCGAAGAACTGACCTTGAGCAATCGGATCTGGAGAGTATTTGGCTTGAGGTTTTTCCTTTTAAATCGAAAAGATCTCTCTTGTTTGCAGCGATTTATAGACCACATTGAAAGCGCCGTTTTATTAAATAAAGAAACAGTCTTGGTTGGGGATTTTAACATTGATCATAACAACACACAGCGTTTCAGCAAACATCGACTGTCTAAGGAGTTGAAAAATTTGAATTTCAAACAGCTAGTCAGTGAGACCACACGTCCTGAAAGTGGGACGTGTTTGGACCTCATATTTTCGAACTATCCTGAGCGAATCAGAAACGTCGCTGTAATGAACATTGGTCTTTCTGATCACCTACCATTGTTCGCCTTGCGAAAATATTTTCGCACCGAAACATCTACAGCAAATCAGCATAATAAACGTAGTTACATCAAATATCGGAAAATGAGAAAATTCAATGAAGAACAGTTTAAAGCGTCTTTGGAGCAGGCTCCTTGGGATACCGTCTTCATTTTTGATGATTTAGATGACATGGTGGAATCTTGGGAATCACTTTTCAATCAAGTACTTGATTCTCATTGTCCCTGGAGTGAAAAGCGTGTTTCGCGTGACACTCAGCCTCCTTGGATGAATTCTCGCGTCCTGAAACAAATACGCACTAGGGATTCTTGTTTAAAAACTGTAAGGTTAAATAACACGGCTGAAGCTTGGGAAAGATTTCAGAAAGAAAGAAACAAGGTCGTTAGTATGCTACGAGACGCCAAACGTTTGTATTACAATGAGGCATTCGATAATGCGGAAAGCAATTCAAGAGTCATTTGGAAGACAATTAAATCTTTGACTGGAAATACGAAGAATAAGCAGACGATTAACAAACTAAAGGACGATGGTAGAGTTCTTGAAGACAATGTGGACATTGCGCGGAAATTTAATAACCATTTTTCAACTATTGCTGATCGTTTGAGATTGACAATGCCTGACGTTTCCCATAATATCGACAAGCTGTTGAACTTTGTACAGTCTAGAAAGGATCCAAACGTGTCATTCGAAATCCCTCCAATTTCAACGACTCAGGTGGTATCCTATCTTATGAAGATTAGTCCAAGGAAGGCGTCGGGCATAGACAACATCAGTGCCCGTTTTTTAAAAAAAGCTGCTTCAGTGATCGCCCCTTCAGTAGCACGACTGATCAATTACTCATTTCAGGTTGGTGTGTTTCCAAGTCGTTGGAAAACCGCTAAAGTAACGCCACTACACAAGGGAGGGGACGTTGATGATGTATCCAATTTTCGTCCAATCTCGGTTCTACCTGTGTTATCCAAGGTAATTGAACGGCACATCCATGATGCTCCGTATAACTACCTGACAGATAATAGTTTGATCTATCCTCGCCAATCTGGTTTTCGGAAACGCCATAGTACCGAGACTGCCCTGATACGGATTATTGACGAACTGTTGTTTAACCTAGATGATAATAAAGTTTGTGGTTTAGTCCTTGTTGACTATTGTAAAGCATTTGACATGGTTGATCACGCCATTCTCCTCGACAAGCTGAATGCTTATGGTGTTGATGGGTCGTCGCTAGCGTTTTTCAAGTCTTATCTATCCGATCGGCGTCAACTGGTGTCACTGACAGGGACAATGACTGACATGACAACTGTGAGGCACGGAGTCCCCCAAGGCAGCATATTAGGCCCTTTGTTGTTTATTGTCTTCATAAACGACTTGCCCTTGCATGTTAGTTCATCCGATATTGATTTGTATGCGGACGATACGACAATTACTTCGTACGCAGATTTTCGAAAGATGTCAAAGCTGCAGGACTCACTAAATATGGCTGTGTCGGAGGTGGTAAGCTGGGCGTCAGCAAACAAGTTACCGCTTAATGAAAAGAAAACTAAGGTTTTGGTTGTCACGGGAAAGCGTCTTTCGAGCAAGATCGACTATGCACCAGAAGTCTCTATCGGGAGCACTAAGCTAACCAATGTCTGTAGTGCTAAATTAATAGGGCAAGAAATTGATCAGGACTTATCTTTTTCGTGGCATGTAGATAGTGTATGCAAAAAACTTTCTCAACGTATTGGTATCCTAAAGAAGATCAGGAGTATGCTTCCTCACAAGCAAAGAATATTGTACTATAATAGTATGATAAAGCCTGTATTTGACTACGTCAATGTCATTTGGACAACATGCAACAAGGATAATCTTGGCAGGGTACTGAAGCTACAAAAGAGAGCTGCGAGAATAATTCTGAACGCCGACAGAATGGCCCCTTCTGTTCCGCTATTTAACTGTCTCAAATGGCTTCCGTTTTATGAAGATGCAGAAGTGACAAGATGTGCAATTGCATACAAAAGGGTTCTAGGTTTCTTGCCTTCATATCTTCAAGAAAGTCTAAGGTTAAATAGTAGTATGCATGGTAGGCACACGAGATATTCGAACTACAATTTACTTTGCCCTTTTTTTAAAAGACAAACCGAAGGAGGAAGAACCTTTGCAGTTCTAACTTGCCAAGCATGGAACAGCCTGCCACTTGAGCTAAGGAAAAAACCTTCACTTAACAGTTTTCGAAATAGTTTTTCCAGTTCAATTTTAAGAAAACAGTATTTTATTGACCATTTTTAATTTAAGATTATCGTTTTTTAAATAGTTTTTAATTAGTTTTGTGATTAATAATTTCGTTTCTTATATATTACAACAACATTTTATTGACCATTTTAACTTAAGATTATCCTTTTTAGAATAGTTTTTAATTAGTTTTGTGATTAATAATTTCGTTTCTTATATATTATTGTATATCTTAGTTTTTTAACAATTGTAAATAGGAGGGCCACAGGTTTATTAGCTTTATAGCTATTAAGTGCTACCCTCAGTAAATAAAGACGTTACCTTACCTTACCTTACCTTACCTTACCTTACCTAAACAAGAAGACAGTTACTCCTGACAGAACTTCTCTTGGTGAGTTGACAATAAATGGCTTACGTACTGTCAAAGATCATGTCAAGGTGTCTGGAGAGCCACAAAATGTTAAGATCACAAAAGGGTTACTTCAAGCATCGAGAGATGCACACAAAGCACATGCAAAAAGGCTTGCTGATGAGAGGGAAGAGCTGGCAAAAAACGGAGAATGGAAGAATCAGAGAAAGAGATGCAGAGGGAAATTGAGAAACAGAAAGAAAAAGAAGTAGAGAAGTTGGAAAAAGGAAGACTAAATTTGTCTGACGGAGAGAAAGAATTGACGAAGGCTGAAAACAGAAAGACAGTGAGCTACACATTGCTAAAACACTCTATGAAGAAGCAAATGAACGACTTTCACAGGCAATTAAGGACAAAAACTTCAACGAGGCTGCAATAGCTCAAGGGCTTCTTGAAGTTGCCAAGCAAAAGTTGGAACATGCAGTGGAGCAAACCAAAGAGTGTTCCGGTGAGGGTAAAAGACGGAATGAGTTTGCGGAATGGTATGTGGCATGACTTGCGGAATGGCATAATTATGCCGAATGTAATTTTTTAAAAATAAATTATACTAAAAAAGCGCGCCAATTTTTTTTAAGAGAAGCCGCATAGAGTGGTAAAGTGCTGACGTCACGGTTCCATGGTAACCAATTTCTTGGTTCTAAACAAACCTTCCTCGGTTCGATTACAGTGTAAGATGGCGTTACTTTCGATAGCTTCCCTTGTTTCTTTTTTCGCTGGAGAGCAGAAATCTATAGATAGAGGAGAAAACCATTTCAGATCCAGTCATGTAGAGAGCTTTGCTTATCTTCCTGGTGTTTTGAAAGGAGAAGTTCATGCCAGCATGAAGAAAACCATCTATAAGGTCACGGTATGTCAAGCGGAACCACGACGCCATATTTTTATAAGTTTGAGTGACCATATTCTTTGCTTTTGTTCGTTCAAGTATCTTAATGATGCAGTTTTTGATCATGTTGATACTTAATGCCCATGTAACACAGTCATTGCAATCCTTCCGTTCTTTTAGGTATTTTTAGACGAAGAATTGAAGATCCGCTCGACCGAGTGCGAATGCCCTCGGGGCGAATACAAGTGCAGTCACGCAGCAGCGTTGTTTATCTACGGAATACACAATCTTAGTCGAACAGACTTCGAGTGTGGCTGGAGAAAAAGAAAAACTGGACAGAGGACAGAGGCTGTAAACGAAATGTTTCCTCCTTCGAAGAAATACGCTGCCTTGTCGCGAAATCCAATTGCGGAAGATCGAGCTTCTTTATACAAAGAGCTTCGCGACTATGGGAAGTTTACCGGATTATGTTGGTTAATGAGTCCGGAGAAACCTCCCGTTACCTTACCAGTTAAAACAGTTGAAGACATCATTTTATCTGAACAATTTCTTTTACAACTTGGAGACGATCAGCTAACTTATTTTGTAAACAATGTCAAACTTTCAAATGAGCAAATTCTTAGCGTGAGCAACATTACGATTGGACAGAGGAGCAACCCAGCGTGGCACCTTGCCCGGAAAGGAAGGCTTACTGCAAGTAATTTTGGGGCTGTTCTTGCTGCAAAAAGAGTAACTCCTTCGTTATTAAAAAAACTGCTTGGGGAGTACGATCTTAGTGGAGTGAAAGCCATACAGTGGGGAGTCAATAACGAAGCAGAAGCTATCAAAGAATTCGAGAAAAAAACAGGACTAAAAGTGAAGGAGACAGGAATCTGGCTGGATGAATCTGGGATTCTTGGAGCTTCACCAGATGGCTTAGTTGAAGCTAATGCAGTGCTTGAATCAAAATGCCCCTACACTCAAAGAAACATGACCATCGAAGAGGCCATTAATTCGCCAAATTTCTACCTGAAGAAAGATGAAGATGGAAATATTGTACTCAAAAAAGACCATGCTTACTGGCATCAAGCACAGGGGGAAATGTATTTCTCTAAGAGAGATCTGTGTTACTTTGTATAGTATGGACCACTAAAGATACTGTAGTAATTAAGATTACTAAAGACAATTCATGGGGAGAGAATCTAAACATTATAAAACGATTTTACTTTGCTCATATTTTCCCCAAGATAATTGAGGGTGAGCTATAATGATTTTCATTTTTTATGGATAAGATCATGAAAATTATCTGGTGGATCTTAAATAATTAGAACCTGTTCAAGTTTTCTTCATATGTTCCATTTCAAGACAAGCTCAGAACAAAAGATTTGGAGTTCCTTCATCAGCGGACCAATCACAATAAAGGGGAAATTTAACTGTTGGTTTGAGATCAGATGCGAGGGAAAGCAAAAAATTAATCTGTTGTTCATTTCGTTTACGGTAAAGGCGAATAAATATTTACCGTATGGCGCCCGCGAATTTTGAAGACTGAATGAACTCATCCTAAATAAATTTACCGAATTACGGCCGGCTCAACGTTTAAGAGGCGGTCTCTGTTAAAACCACCCACTCAATTTCGCATCAAAAATAATTTTGCCTGAAACTCTGTCAACTGAAAGACTTCACCGAGGAAAGAACTAAAACAGATTTGGTTGGATTCGAAATGATTTTTCGGGCCGCGATAGGAGCCATTAAATATTTCCCCTGGTCAGGGCCAGTCGCAGCGCCTCGAAAACTTAAAAATAGGCCTTTTTGGTCACACTGTACAATTTTCCATTCGCATCTTCTAGCCACGACTTTTATATCAATTTGCTCATAAACCTTTCTAGTTTCTTATGGCAGTTACAATTTTCCCCTCAATTTATCTGGAAAGGCGAAATTGACCATATTATAAAAACTACTAATCGATATCGACCGAAGGCTGAAAATTGCCTAGATTTAGAAGCTAATTTTACAAATTTGGCACCTGCTTGATGTCTCTAGCCTATACAGCCGAAAAGTGCCGTCCTTCGTCTGCAAAAATATGCAAAATCCCATGTACGTTTTCAGTATTTTAAAAGTTATGTGCGTTTGTATCAGCACATGTACAAGCATTTGCGATTTTCTCGTCGGTATCGAAATCAACATACCTCAAGCAGATTTTGTCATTAATACAGCTTACCTGCTTCGCTATTCGAGCTTATGTCCACCTTGAGAAGTTTTTCAATCTCCAGGCTGCTGAATCCCATAATAACTCCAGCAAATAAGTAAGTATTACCTCCGAAACTTGAGCACGGCAACTATTGGGACTCTTGGCAGCGAACCCTAGTTCGAAACAATGGCAACATTTCGTGTTAAAAATCCATTGAAACATTACTTCCGAACTAAATTCCTTCACACTTCAGTCAATGAGCTCTCCAATTCCGTTGTTAAGAATAAAACCCAGATTTTAGGGCTTAGATTTGGAAGACAACCTCCAATTTATACTGCTGAACGATCGAGCTCAAGTGTGATGCTGCTTCCTCAGAGGTCCGCATGAAACCTCATGAGTAAAATCGCAAGCAAGGGTTTTGAATGAAGTCTTTGGCATTTTGGGGAAAAGTAGCTTCCGAAAGTACTGATACGAGTAAACACGGAAATTGACTCTTCAAACGGGAAAACTACTCCACAGCAATGTCTGAGTGTTAAAAGCCAGATAAATACTGGCGGCCACGTCGCACTTGCCAGTACCCACTACGTTCCGGCAGTAAAAACGGTTGAAGACCAGAAATGCGGTTAATCGTGACATGTCAAGGGAAATGAGCACTATGTATGGACAACACGTCCCAACAGGTTCCCGTAAGTCTGCTTTGTTGTAAATACTTGCTTTCCTATTGCAAATACTTACTTTCCTATTGCAAATACTTACTTTCCTGAAAATGCTGTGCTGACTTGTAGAGCGATAAATAAGCTTAAATATCATCTGTAGTAATAAATTTGTTTAAAACTCACAGTGCAGCACTTGAAAGAATTGCCGAATAATTACAGTGAGGACACTCGAACCATGAACACTTGACATTTTTTTGGGCATTTTTTTGACGATTAGCCAATGAGAGCTCTTCGTGTAAACAATAGGACTAGCATTTTTTAGGCGCCGTCCAATCACAGCGGTGGGAGAAAAATGTAATGTTAGCATTTTTATGTCAGCGTCACGACAATATTTTCTAATGTAAAATGGCCTACGCGCTTGCTAACTATGCTGGTAAGTCCATTTTTTTGCTAGAATCAAGCTATCTTTCAAGACTTTATTGCCACCGAGTCTTTTTTAATGAATGCAAACTCGGTGTCAATCGACAGCAAGCGATCTACGACAATGGTAAAACTCTGCCTCAAGGTTATCGGGAAAGAGTGCTAGATCAACATCATCAAGGGTTTCGCAAAGACACATTTCACAAAATATGTGAGTTAGCGTCGGAGACGTAAATACAGTTGTTCAATTCTACGAAGACAGAAACTCGTCTCTGGCTGGGCCGCGAAAAACACCGGTTCGAAATAAAATATCAACAGATGTTGTTGAATATGTGGAGTCGGAGAAAATTTGTAAACCTACCGAGTCGAGTTTTCACCAAATAAAGTGCTCCCTCAAACAAAACTCATCTTTGACTACGAATGAAACTGAAATAGCGAAGCTAAGTCAAAAATAAAGTCTAGCAAATTCAATCGCATACTTCAGAAAATGCGGCTGTGATTGACAACTTTGTTGTTCTGAGCTGCTCTTTTTATCTTACACGACCTTACACATGAAACAAATAAACTCGCTCTTGCTGCTTAACAACGTAAATCTTCAAATACAGGCGCATTTAGACACAATATATATTAAAAACAAAACTTTATTGAATAGAAAGTGTTCCGATTCAAAATACGTGCAGCAAATTAGCTCAAATTGCATACTTTAGAGAACACGGATGTCTGATTTTGCTGCTATTTTTATCTTATCCGTGAGAACTTGCTGCTACACAATGCAAATTTTCTTCAGTAAGACACAGAATGTATGTTACAAAAAATACTTTATTACACTTTTAAATTTAGGAACTGTTCTGATTCAACATAGTTGTCACATTATAGAGTGAAACTTCATTTTTTTGACAGCACAATCACAACCGGAAATCCATGAATTAATTTACAGAACCCGCACTTGTATAAATAAATACCTGTACGGTGAATTTGTTGCAGGAATGAAAACACAGAAATAAAAACACGACCCGTTACAGTTTACCGCAACATAACATGAGTAAAGTACAATTTTACCATCCATCTGCATGCAATCCCTTTTTTCCGTTTACTGCACTCGGAGAGGGTCAACAATTCCACATGTTTATACTCTTCGATAACACTTGGCAATCTCCAGTGATGTCGTAATTTTCCTATAAAGAAACTTTATTTCGCAGCACTCGCTTTCCAAGGTAGATCGATCTTAGTATTTGACTGGGTTTTGTTTCCTTAGACGTGGTCACATAAGCTTAAACTTATAGCAAAGAAACTTGATTCAGCTCGTTGGCAGAAAACTTGTCTTTCCGCCAGTAACAGCTTATCGGCAGACGGGAAGAATGAGTCCAAATCATCAGAATTCACGTTAGCCAGTGACCTTTTTTTTTTTTTCTTTTTTTTTTTTTTTTGCAATCAAGCTTTATTTAGAACAAAAATTCACGCTAACATACACGCACTATTAAATCTATATTACAATGTACAGTTTTTAACAATTACTTAGCATTTACTTTAACACTTCTAGAGCTACTACAACTACCGCTACTACAATTCCTTACAAGCATGATTTACAATACAACGCATTACACTTATTCACACAATGAAGCTATTCACAAAAATTGCTATACTAAACGAGACGTTACTAAAAAAAAAATAAAGAAAAGAAAAAAAAGGTAAACTACAGAAAAATTAAAGAAATTCAGAATTAGCGAAATAAAGGAATGACTACACATTAGTTTATGAAATTAGACCATTTCTCAAAAAGGTGTTATATTTGTTTGACATGATAGCTATGTAGCGTTCGGTTTCAATTTTATCATATACGAGATTTGTAAAATCTGCGAACTGAAATTTGACGTTGTTTAAAGCTTTAGCCAGTGACCGCCGTGAGCGGAACCCCCTGCTTTCGAACTGGAGCAAAAGTCTTTCCAATTTCATGCCCGGAGATAATGATTTGAGCCACATAAACTTCACTCTTGTCAGCCATGATCGTATATTTCACTCTCAATTTGACTCAGCTGATGAAAATGTACAAGCCTCGTTACGAAGTTACTTCGTGATTGGATGATGCCAAAAAGCGCGAAAAAAGTCTTTGGTGTTCATGGTTCGAGTGTCCGCACTGTAATAGTTGGACTGAGTTCAATAATATTGCACGCGAGTCAGTATAAAGGCGATAGCACAACAGTGATTAATAAGTTGCAAAATACTTGAGACTGCTATATTGTCGAAATAAACGAAAGCCATACTAAACCTGAAAGTATACAGGCAGTGTGGCAGTGGAACTTGAACAATGTAAATTACACGTACACTTTCGATTGAAATAACATTTAATACTCTGACCCAAGCTTGAAATCGACAACCATACGGTTCACACCAAGTGTTCATAAACTTGTATCACTGACAAATTATGGCTGACCTGAAAAATCCATAATACATATGCTCTAATTGCCAAAATTATATTTTAATTCTCCAATGGCTACATGTCCATAAAGAATATTTTCTTGTGTTATAAACGCTAGACGAGAAACTAGATCAATAAATCGCAAGTGTAACTTGAGACCAATGCTCACGCCAATGCAAAATTAGATATTCCGCTGTTTTTAACGTTTAGACATTTACATGCATCCATTTTGTGTCCTTGGTGTCATAATTGAAAGCACTGCCATTTGTTTTCATATAAGTGCATCATAAATTCTGCAAGTCATGCAATTGAAAGAGGGAATCAATACTTAACTTTCATGTTTATTTCATATAGTTAGCTTCAGAAGACTTCCGCTTTGAAAAACTAATCTTTCAACTGAAGATTGAAAATATGAATGAAAAGTGCAAAGGGCATATGTTTTTGCACACAAAACCAAATTAACGTTACGAATAACTGGCATAAATGCTGTTTTAATTTGCGATCTGCAAAATGTCCGCTCGTATTATATGTTAAACCATCGAATAAGGAATTTATTGTTCCACTAAAAATAAAGTTTGGTTTGGCCATTTTGTCGCTCTGCTTTCAGTTCGTATTTTTGCCCTGTTCTACAGTGTAATAACGTGGCATATTTTGCGCGTTATTTTGCCCTAATATGGTAAAATAGCGCAATAGTGGAATAATAATTTAGCTTATTTATCGCTCTACAAGTCCGCACAGCATTGTCTGGAAAGTAAGTATTTGCAATGGGAAAGCAAGTATTTACAATAGAGCATACTTACGGGAACCTGTCGGGACGTGTTGTCCATACATAGTGCTGATTTCCCTTGACATGTCAGGATTAACTGCATTTCTGGTCTTCAACCGTTTTTCCTGCCGGAATGTAGTGGGTACTGGCAAGTGTGACGTGGCCGCCAGTATTTATCTGGCTTTTCACACTCAGAAATTGCTGTGGAGCAGTTTTCCCGTTTGAAGAGTCAATTTCCGTATTTTCTCGTATCATTACTTTCGGAAGCTTTCGCTTGTGTTCGGACAATCCGAAGTTTTTGGTCAACACTAAAAAAAAAGGGGTACACGTTGTTCCGTCGAGTTCGTTGTTTTTCAAGCTGATCCGAGGATAGTTCAAGTTGCAACCCCGACCTGTTAAGGATCAGCTCACATTCGCGCACAGTTCCTCTTAGCTGGCTAGCGTGACACGTTTGTAACTGGTCAGGGTTATAAATAAATAAATAAATAAATCACTTAATTTAAGTGTCAATGTGTTTAGCACGGCTGTACTAATTGAGGACACTGTAAATAGTGAAACAAATATTATAAATCAAACAGAAACTTGTTAAAAATCCCAACTGGCAGGAGGCTGACCAGTTGGCTATATACAAAGCGTGGAGGAGTTGAATTCGGGACCACCGAAGACAAATCCATCTAGTGGCAGGGAGGAGGATTTGAACTCAGGACCTCCGGATTACAAGTCCAACGCCCTAACCACTAGGTCACGCGGCCTCCTTGCTAGCGGTTGCAACCAAGGGTTGATGTTATTCCTGCATTCAGAAAGCTATGATAACCTGCCCAGAGACTCTTTAGTAACAAAATCCCCCCTCCCCCCCCCCCCCCCTTTACCCTGAATTCGAATTAAATTCTACTTTTCCCCAAAATGCCAAAGACTTCATTCAAAACCCTTGCTAGCGGTTTTACTCATGAGGTTTCATGCGGACCTCTGAGGAAGCAGCATCACACTTGTACTCGATCCTTTAGCAGTATAACTTGGAGGTTGTCTTCCAAATATAAGCCCTAAAATCTTGGTTTTATTCTTAATAACAGACTTGGAGAGCTCATTGTCTGAAGTGTGAAGGAATTTAGCCCGGAAGTAATTTTTTCAATGGATTTTTTACACGAAATGTTGCCATTGTTTCGAACTAGGGTTCGCTGCCAAGAGTCCCAATAGTTGCCGTGCTCAAGTTTCGAAGGTAATACTTACTTATTTGCTGGAGTTATTATGGGATTCAGCAGCCTGAAGATTGAAAAACTTCTCAAGGTGGACATAAGCGAATAACTCGAGAATAACTCGAGAATAACGGCCGGTCGTAATTCGGTAAATTGATTTTATTACATTGAGTCCGTTCAGTCTTCAAAATTCACAGCCGTAGTGTGGTATATTAGCCTGAATGTCGGAGAACAAAACTTATGTATGTTTCGGAAAATAATTTTTTCACGTTGAGCATGACGTAATTTGGAATATTTATTCAGATATTCACGTTGAATCTATATACCGTCTTCCAAATTGCCGGCCGCCGTTTGGTAGATATTTATTCGAAATGGACATTACATGACATTACATTTTTGCAGTTAAAACCAAGCTTTCGCATTCCGTCGCAGTTAAATTTGCCCGTTATCGTGATAGGTCCGATGAACGAACTCCAAATCTTTTGTTCTGAGCTTGTCTTGTGATTGGCTTAAAAACGTTGGGTGGCCCCGGTTGAGTTCGTTTCACTGTAACAATGCGGCTTCTCTTAAAAAATTGGCGCGCTTTTTTAGTATAATTTATTTTTAAAAAATTACATTCGGCATAATTATGCCATTCCGCAAGTCATGCCACATGCCATTCCGCAAACTCATTCCGCCTTTTACCCTCACCGAGAGTGTTCAAACAAGAGAGTTGAGCTTGACAAAAACAAAAAGAGACTCCTTCAGGGTCCGAAATTAACCTTTTTATGTTGGCGCCAACCGGCGACTGGACCAGAATTTTTAGTCGCCAGATGGCAATTTCTGGTCGCCAAAATTTTTTCGAACTTTCCTCTTGCACTAAAAGACAAAATGTTTGTTGTGCTAGTGTATTTTCGGCCATTTTTATGCTAAAAAATCAATTATATTCCTACCAGAAAACAATAACGACAAGAAATCAAAGTAAGTCGAAGTCTTCTTCATCGAATGAAAACTCTCCAACATTGAAACGGACACTACTTCAAAGTCTTACCCACAATTTCAGCTCTTTAATAGAATAAACAGCATGCCCACCAACTTTTACATATGATTGATCTTTTCCTGGTATTTGTTGACAAATATCTCTTCATTCAACACAGTTTTTCCACAGAATTGTTGCGTTCGCGAAATGTCGTAGCTTAGTAACCAGGCATTAGGAAAACAACATGGCGGCTACGCAATGTTCGACTCGTGATCGCAGCTGTTTGGGAGGTACACTAAGGGGAAATTTACTTAAGTTTTATTTCACCAAGAGAACGGCTCTGAATTTTAATCCCAATCGATGTTTCCCACAATACATTTAACAAAGCAAATAGCAGTGCAATAACAAGTCACCTAAAGACTAAGGACTCGAGAGAAAATACTAAATGTGGAGGACATTTGTATGATGTACATTTAAAGTGTAGTAATGTTGTACCCATGAATACTTTGAGAACATGGTGGTTATGCATGAGTTCAGAAGCATTGTTGAAATTATAAGAAATGATTAAGACGGAATCCGCCAGGACTTCGAGTAGTTGTTGGACAAAATTATGTACCAAAATTATTTACACCTTATTGCAAGCTTTTGTGTTACTGCTTCAAATATCTTATCAAAAGAAATCTTTTCTAACAACACCAAACATCGAAAACCAATCTCGAAGTTCCGCTGAATTCCAATAAATCGCTTAAAAGACGCGAGCTTTTGCCTATAGCTTGTGAACATTAAATTTCATTTTCTCAGGCTCTGATAAGAAATTGTTGTACCAAAATTATTTACACCTTATTGCAAACTTTTGTGTTACTGCTTCAAATATCTTATCAAAAGAAATCTTTTCTAACAACACCAAACACCGAAAACAAATTTTTTAAATTTCACTGAATTCCACTGAATCGCTTAAAGACGATTTTTCAAAATGGCTGCACGTGAGAATTTTCCTATAGCTTGTGAACTTTGAAATTCATTTTCTAAGACTCTGATAAGAAATTGTTGTTGGTGTTATCAGTGATAATTACTTACATCTTTACCTTTTATTTAGGGTAGAAAATAATGCAATAGGGTTTAAATTATTCTGGTACTCGATTTTTGTCTAACTTAAATAAATATTACTCGACTTCCTGGTAGATTCCGTCTTAATGTGATCAAGAACCTTTGCTTGGATGAATTTAAGACTGAATGTTGTTAGAATGTAAAGTTTGAGATTATTTTCAACAACGTGCTTTCTGGTGTTGGAACAGAGAAGGCTATCACATTCTGAATAACACTATCCTTTAGTGTATCAGCTGTTTAATATTCTGTTTTGTTGAATGTAGAAAATGCAGACAGATAAGGCAACAAAAAGGATCTTTTTGCTTTATATGTGTTGAAAATACTTTTTAAAAATCCCTATATTCCCCCTATATTTTTTCAAATTCCCCTATATTATCTCTGTATTTTTGTAAAAAAAAGCCCCTATATTTTTGAAGGACGCCACTTGGAGCCCTGAAATGATCGAAACTAAACAACGTGGGAAGTATAAAAATTACAAACACCATTATTCCGGTATAAAATCAAACATAAGTAACAGAATGTTCAATAAAAACTAAAACTAGTTGTCGTTACGCAACTGTAAAAACAACAACTCTACAAAATAAGGACAAGATGAGGGCGTATAACTCATTTGCTCTGGCTACGCCCATTTCCATATATTAAGTTTTCAGGATGTTTACAAGTGCGAGAGTTAGCTGGTATTCTCTGTGGAACTCGAATTCCAAAGAAGTACTAAGCACTTAATCCCTTTAATTATAGTGTAACAATAACTATTGGCGTTCCGCTCGTGGGAACAAAAATAACAAGGTTTAGCCAAGGTTACTGATCACTGACATCCACTGTAATTACTGTAACAGATCGTCAAACACAAGCGACCCAAACAACTTAAGGACAGACAGTAAGCAATTCCAGGAAAGAACCCTAGTTTGACCAATTTCAGGTCAAGAAGGTCAAGACCAAATTAGCTTGCCGGTACATAAACAAGTTTCTGTTGAATCAATCATCTTTAATGTCCGATGAATAGTTGCCTAGAAACAATTCCGCTAGTGCCAAATATTGTGAAATTTCTTTGTTGTACAGCAAGGTTGTACCAGTGGATAATCTGTCACGAACAGGAAACCTTGACTCGCAAATACAAAAATGGGTCCGTAATGAGGACATGTGTGGCTTACAAGTCCACTTGTAGCATTTGACTGAAGTAAAACTGAAGAGAACGTAGGTGGTTATGAGTCGATTGTAACATTTACATTAAATTGATGACAACTTAAAGTACATGTAGAAAGTTAATTCTGAACTTTGTAAGAAGTAACTGTCTGGATATTTCGCTCTGAGGGAAAGTATGAACACTTTTCCATGCTGAAATTCTTACACATTGCCTCTATTGACAATTGCACAAGTGGTTACCAGCAAAAACGTGTGTGCCTGGAAAGTAAGTAAAAATGTTACAGTAAATTATGTGTTATTACTCAATTTGTTGAAATTTACTACTTGCCCACCAGTTAGCCACACACGAGGGGACCGGTCGCAGGGACCGGTCGCAGGGACTGGTCCCCTGTAGAGTTTACACGATGGAATGAGTCGCGGGGACCGGTCCCTTGAAGGGTTCACACGCTGGGACCTGTTTCACAGCAGGATAGCAGTATTTATGACGTTTTCAATATATAAAACAAGATTATCACCTTGTGGAGATGGAAGATTATCGTTATTATTATTCCTATTATTGTTCATATCTGAGCGTGCTTACTGGATGTTGACATTGTTCGAAATCCGCTCCTATTTTATAATTTTGATATCAGGTTTCCTTTCGGTGTTGTCATACCTGAAAAAAAAATAAATTGCATCATTTCATCAAAAACTGCAAAAGTATAGTATTCTCCAGGCTAGCGGAAAAAACATCCCATCAAATTTGCATAACATAAACCGGATGTCACGCATTCTCTTCATGAAATGGCGCAAAAACATGCTAGCGGCAGCTAGCGAGAAAATTTGGCGGGAACTTTGTTTTCATCGAGTAAAACTGGCTTCGAGAGCTGCGAAGAAAAAGACTCTGTTGCTCCTGATGATGATGCAAGACGAAGAATTGCCGGTTTCTTATGAACGAAGAATCAATTACCATTCGTGTACTGGTGACGCTCCAATCTTCAATATTAATGCCAACAGTCTGTTCAGTAGTATTCTGTTCAATCTGTTCACTACTCTGTTCAGGCATCGCCATCTTCCATTAAGACACTACCTCTCTGGAACCTCTATCTTCATTCGGCCGCTGTAAACACTACCTCTATTGTTATTCAGGGCTAGGGGCATTGTCATGACCTGTTATCTATTGTTTTAAGAACCAATGAAGTAACTCGTTCCGAGAGGTAGTGGGCGACCCCCATCTTCAAACACGAAAGTGCAGAATTGTGGGAGCTTAAAATGCTGATCAGCGATTGGTTCATTTTTAATTGGTCGCAGGGACCAGTCACACGAACCTGTTCACACGAGGGACCAAGCAAAATATTGCGGGAACCAGTCCCTGCGACTGGTCCCACGAATTCAAACCAGTTTGAATTCGTGGGACTGATTTCGGGGACCAAAATTCAGTCCCTGCGACCGGATTTTTGACGAAAATTGGCCTGTTCACACGATGGGAATCGGTCCCCGGGACCGCAGGGACCGGTCCCTGCGACTAGTCCCCTCGTGTGTGGCCCGGGGGGGTTACTTGGGCCAATCTTTGCTGGGTATGTGCCGCTAGCCTCTCAGAACCCCCGCCCCATTATAGTCATATTCTATGGCCAATTATAGACCCCATCTTAGTCACTTTTGGGTAAATGTAATTTTCATGACCCCAACTTAGTCACGTAATGGGAGCCGTTTGTCAACTATTAAACAACAACAATGAATACGGTAACTTTTTCTTTTCGGCGAATCTTTCCGTTTATAAATCACAACTTGCCAGAATTTTCTTACTCTCAAAATCCCAGAAAAGTGTGACCCCATTCTAGTCACCCTATAAAAAGTGCTTGAAAAGGCGACCCCATTATAGTCAGTCCAGTCGTGAAAATGCGACCCCATCCAGCGGCACATCCCCGTTAGCCCATTTATAGGAAGTGCCCCCCCCCCCCCCCCCGGGGTGTGTGGCGACCTTAAGGCGAAGGAGACAAAACAACAAGTCACTTGGTTCAAATGTTGATTGATGCATTACCATTACGGTTCAGTCCCTCTCGTATCAGTCCCTCACTACTAAGGCTAAATAGGAGATAGGATAACAAGTGACTCTGTTGTTTTTGATTAAACTCTAAACAAATCATTAAAATATTTATTTACGCACGTAGTTTCTGTGTAAGTAGCTTTCTATTTATTTATTTATTTATTTATTTATTTATTTTCTCTTTTCTGTAAGTAGTTTTCTTTTCTTTTCGTTTAAACCTGTAAGTAACCTTATGTCTATTCAATCTTTGTAATTGTTGTTAACTATAAATCAATAAAGAAGAAAGAAAAAATATTTATGACACAATTTTTTTTTCGTTGTTGTCATTCACTGATAGTCTGGCTGCATACTCTCGCAACAACAGTGAGACAAAATTTAATTCCCTGCTCAGAATAACTTACTGGTGTCTATAGTGCCCTTTCATGCGGAAAGAAAAAATTGAAGATGCTTCCTTCATCAAAATTTAGACCTTAGAAGCCTGCAATTTCATCCGCCATTCCTCACAGATATGTTCTCTTCCTCAGAGCCCACGGTCCTTCTGGTCTGTTTGCGTCTCTTAGCTCGCAACTGAGGGATGGTCAGCTCTTGGGTCAAGAATGTACACAATACGCAAAGAAAGGCTTATTTGATTTGCCTCAGAAAAGCTCAGACAACTTGGCGTCACACTAGAGCTTTTAAGTATGGTCTAAGTGCACTTGGAACCTACTTTGAGTCTGAATGGGTAAAACGTACTCACTTGAACTTTTCTAGATAGTGACCATGGAAACGTTCATAGTTCAAAAAAAAGCCGAAGTACGCCGCCAAGTATGGTCTACACCACACTTGAGAACACACTTGACCACCAGGAAATTTCCACGTGCAGTGGTGTCACGATTCTGATGGACTGACAGATAGAATTTTCTTAATTTAACTCGCCAGCGCGCTCAAAATGGATGGTTTCAGGTATTCATTAGAGTGTGAGAATTCCGCGATGGAACAGTCTTATATGTAAGTATACTTTTTAAAGAAAGGAAAGAAAAGTCGATATAAATGGTAATAAACGTATTATCCAGCATCTCTTCCAATAGATGCGAATGGGCAACTGAACCAGCCAGTGTATCCAGCAGGTCATTTTTTGCAGCTCAACAACTTCAACAAGCACAACTTGAAGCAGCGAATGTTCCAAACAACCCATGTACGAGTCAGGAACGTTGGACGAGTCACACGGAAATGCAATTTCCATAGCGGATCCATGTCTCGGTTGGCTAAAAGTACTCCAAACCAATTTTGCGGACGAGGCCAAGCCCAAGCCCTACGGCGATTTCTTTGACGAAAACTGCGTTGTTGAACCATTCTACTGAAATACAGGACGTCGCTTGCTGCTTTGCGTTACTGCCAAGTACTCGTTAACAACGAAGTACCTATGCATGTCTTGTAATGTTAAAACTCTTCGGATTAAAAGTAACATCAAAATGAATAGGAAACTACAAAAAACTCTTTTCCGTTTCAAAGGCCTCATGATTTTGCTGGCGAGCAAACGTGTTTGTGATATGCGTGACTGAGTTTGCCTTGAAAGTTGATTGACGGCAATGCCTCAAGTAATCTACTTTGCCATCAGGTGTGGGCTTGAGATTTTCAAGTGCACTTGAGTCAAGTGCTTACTTGAAGCTTACTTAGGTTCTAGTGTGAAGCCAAGTATTTTTTCGAATGAACTAGCTGCTCGCGTGACTTTGCTCGTGCGACTGCCGGTGAACTATATCGTCAACTATCACAAACTTCTTTGGCCGTTTGACCATGTCAATGATAGTTGGTGATAGTTGATGATAGCTAGCAGAGAATCAACTATCATCGCCTATCATCCGCCGTTTGACCAGGGCTTAAAACTACGCAGTACTATGAACTTTTGTTCGTAATTTATTTCCCGTAAAACTACTGACAACCAGTACTTTCTAAATTTAGCTCATACTTCCAACGTGGCAAGAAATCTAATTTATATCTCTTTACCGAACCTTCTGTAGAACCTTCGTTGAGACGCCATTTTCGTATTCTAGGTTTTGAACTGGAACTAGCATGCATTGGAGGCTAATATCATTAAATATCATTAAAAACAGCTTAATCTCATTTGCATTAGAAAAGATTTACCCGCATTAGCCTCCATTGCAAGCTAGTTCCAGTTCGATACCGAGAATTGACGAAAATGGCCTAAAAGAGAGTGAAATGTACGTTATAATATATTTTTAGTTACCCGAACTCGTGTTTAACGTTCAGTTTACTTAGCTGATGCAATAGTCAGAGAGCCGTTAGTATAAATTTTGCGACATTGTTTATACTGTACTTCGATTTACATATTGGACCCTTACCATCGCCGATCCTCGACTTACGTCGATCTCTGGAATTGTATATCATTGCAAGAGGAAGATTAAAACAGCGTTGAGGATCAAGTCTGTGTGTGAGTCTTGGGTTAGTCCGAATTCCAGTTGCCGCAGATTCCCGTGTACAGGAAATCGTGACGAGTTTCCGTCCCCGCAGCAAGCGAGTGTCAAGAGTTCATTCCCCAACGTTGTGTGGTGTCTGGTCGCTTTGCTACAAAGTCGGAGTCGATTCGTTACACATATTCAGTCGATTCGCTGCACATTCGCGCAAAACATAACACAGGGCGCCCACAGAAATGGAGCGACTGTTGATGTTCAAAATTATAAAGGGCTGTATGGGAAAGCCGAAAAATTCCTATTAACATGAACTCAGTAAAGCGAGGAATATTCACATTTATGTTCAAAATAAATTTAAAGTTCCCTCAATCGTTGTGCCTTGTTCTCCTCTTATTATGTACAGTAGACAGCATCGCAAAAACCCAGTAAATCGCTAAAATTCGCCGTTTTGAGCTACAAGGACGACAAGGCACAACGATTGAGGGAACTTTAAATTTATTTTGAACATAAATGTGCATATTCCTCGCTTTAGTTCATGTTAGACCATGTTAATAGGAACGTTTCGGCTTTCCCATACAGTCCTTTATAATTTTGAACATCAACAGTCGCTCTATTTGTGTGGGCTCCTTGTGAACATAAAACGTCGATTCACTACATTAGCCATAAGATATTTTTAGATACAAAAAGGCCAATGGCTTTCTCGAAGACAAACTCCGCAGTCGGAGCATTCAAACGAAAATAGTTACCATTAAACTTGTAGTTGGAAGTAAATACTGTGTCTGTTCTCGTTATTTCCGAAGATTTGGTTCTTATTTCCTCAGCCAGCGAGCGAATGAATATCATGATCAGCGATTTCAGTTTGTTGTTATCAGCACGCGGGGAAATTGGGTAATATACCGAAATTCCATCGTTCGAGTCAAACGCACTAATGTTCCTGAAAAATTCTTGGCTTCAAATTGTGTAGCGAATCAAATAACGCTGTGTATCGAATCTACTTTTGGGTTTCTAAAGTTTGCAGCGAATCGACTTCGAGTTGTTTCGAGCAACTTGAAGCGAATCGACTTTGTAGCGAAATGACCTTGAACCAGAACTTATCGTCACAAAGGGTTACCCGTCAAACCACATGTGCAAAATAGCTATATTCCCTTTTGTGTTAGCGGAAAGCTTCGCGGTTTCTTTGGGGGCAAAGTCCATTTGCATAAACTGATGTAGCGTGCCTGTTTAGTTATGCATGATGCATAAGAGATCAGTGAGAAATCACGTTTTGTAAACGTCAGTACGTTTTCAACAAACAAAAGTTATTTTGCCAGCCCTTTATTTTTCTTCCAGGTAAAGCTTTATTGCAAAATGATACAACATTTTTTCACGCCTTGCTCAAGAGAGGGCGCAGGAGCCTTTCCTTCGCGAAACGCGCCTTTAAAACTGTACAATAGCAGGCAACCAATGGAGAAAATTATTCCACTTATTTTTGTGTTATGTAAGAGTGTTATGTAAGAGTCAAAGTCTATATGCAAAATCGAATTCGCACGCGGTGTTAGTTCCGCATGTTATGGGAACACCCCTTTATCACGTGGGTCAACAAAGGAAACACTGTCGGTTTCTTTTCAAAGTCGATCAAAACATTTCATTCGGTGAAGTGAAGTGAAAAGAACTTGCTATTCTGCGTTCTTTCTTTCGACCGCACAACTGCTTGCAGGTTACAGCCCTTACAGATTGTTACAGACGTCCTCTGTGCTGTGTTCAGTTCCTTTTTTGCTATCAGCCTGGGAAATCATACCAATTCGAGCAGAAGTCAAAATGGCAGAAGTCAAAATGGCAAACGTAACTGCAGCAGAGCTTAAGGAAAGAGTGGAGGTTTTGAGCGGAAATCTTGATCAGATGTTTCTGATAATCATGGGCTGCTGTATTTTTTGTAAGTATGAGTTTTCACTTGAAATTACATTTTTACTTTCATGAATCATAGCTGTGAAATTGGTAGGAATCATGAATCTTCGTGTTTAAAACTTAGGAATCATGAATAACGAGAGATGGCTAAAAGAATCGAAATGAATATGCTTCCATCGATATTGTAGGCGTGTGAATATAGAATGCAAACTACGAAACTTCTTAATAGTTATATCACAGAAATGGCCGAAAATAGCGTTTCCGAGCGTCTAATTTTCAAAATTTTCTGGGGAGCATGCCCCCAGACCCCCCTACAGAAAAACACTGAAAACGCGATTCAAATCTTCATCCCTTACCTATCAACTTGACTGTGACTCAGTGTTACACGCAGTAATGTTATTTTCAAAACTGGATGAAAAACAATGACAAATGAATCATGAATATCGAATGAATTTTTTAAATGAATCGCGAATCATTGAGGTAAAACAAGACAGGAATCATGAATATCCAAAGTCCAATGATTCCGCTTCCATCCCCGATCTGGTTAAAATATTGATAGAAATGAGCTTTCGGCTGCCAAACTACAGCCTTTAACGAATGATAAAAATGGCGCGAATGAATAAATATATAGGCTAAAAAATGTGTGAAAATTACAGAATAAAAATGCGTAATAAGGTGGCAAGAAAAAGAATTTGATGAATTAAGAAAACTATTACGTTAAAAGAAAACTATTACTATTTTCCATTAAGAAACTATTAAGGTGATAAGTGATCGTCGCAATGAATTTCCAATTTTAAGCAAATGGAATGTATATGAACCACTTCATATACAATACGTCAAGAAAACTATTACGTAACGAGAGTTTTTCGCACGCTTGATTTCAAAATTGCAAGAGATATTGGCAAAGGAGACTAACGCGTGCGAAAAACTCTCGAGTATTGGCACACTGTCATGACAACTGAGGCGGATAACAATGCTAGGTCATTACCCCGACAATCTTCTATTCTTTTAAAATAGTTTTCTTAATTCATCAAATTCTTTTCCTTGCCACCTTATTACGCATTTTTATTCTGTAATTTTTCACACTTTTTTTAGCCAATATATTTATTCATTCGCGCCATTTTTATCATTCGTTAAAGGCTGTAGTTTGGCAGCCGAAAGCTCATTTTTATCAATTTTTAACCAGAGAACGTCTTAATTTTTTAATTTTTTACTTTAGTTTTCATTCCTTAGCTGTTATGAAATTATGTCACCCTTATTCTTAACCTCTGGCTAAAATATAAGATTTCGTTTATGTCTGGGAGCTCAACCTCAATTGAAATATAATAATAGCAAGTGTAATGAGCGAGCAGAGTTTCCTTTGGGAATTGACCTAGAATGAACTTACAATGATTTGATGCAAAAATAATTGAATCCCTGAGGCCTTATCCACACTCACTGTCGCGCCTTCATCGATGCCTCTTCGTTGATGCATTTTTGGCCATGGTCCACATTAATACAGTTTTCGTTAATGCGTTCTCGCCTATCGTCCGCACTAGTACTGATACGATCGAAGACGCTCAAAAACGCATTCATTTGAAAATGCTGTTTAGAGTAAACGGGGGCTTTCAAAATCCTCCGTCATCGATCACAAAGGTGTGGGCAATACTGACGAAAACGCATCAACGAAAATACATTTATTAGTATGTTCAGGGCCTGAGATCACTTTGAGCAGTGCAGTGTAAACGTGACTCGTGAAATAGTCCAAAAAAGCTATTTATTGCTTAGAGAAAAAAATATATTTATTGCATATTAAACAATAGGAACAAGACACAAACACAATGGCGCAGGTAAACTTGTTTATTGCGTGTTGAAACATTCATATCATTCAGCATTCGTCACTCGGCTAAACTGCAGAATTGTTTCATACCTCGTTCTTGAAAGAGTTCCGACTCAATAAATCTCATCTGCAGGGAGTATTCTGCAGTTGCTCCTTCCGAAGTGTGGAATTTTTTCTCACCTTATGCAGAATTGATTCTTTCACCTGCGTGGTTTACCTCAACCTGTTTTAGTTGGTGTGACGGGTTGGGGTGCGAGTTGTATAAGCTGCCTTTATAATGATGACTTTGGCGTCCTTTTCTTGCAGTTATGCAGGCAGGGTTTGCTTTCCTGGAGGCTGGCTCAGTGAGATCAAAAAACACAACGAACATCCTTATAAAGAATTTTCTGGACGTATGTAAGTACTGCAAAATGATTCACGTTATACGTTGACCTAGATTGCTCTTGCAACTGTATAGATTTTTATAGTAATCTGAAGCCGAGTTCAATATCTGCTTATGGGCTGTTGTAATCACCCCGCTAAGAGACAGCTTCCTAATATGTTTTCTCGTGTGGTTTCGTTTTTCTAAATTTAAAAAATATTTGTTTCTTTTTCCCCATGCTCGTGCCATATTACCCTCGAGCGCACAATTATACCTTCAGTTTTCTTATCATAGAACCTTTCTAGCCCCATCTTACATTCCTCCAGTACCTTTCTGGTTTCTACACATGGATTTTGTTCAAATTTAGCTTGTGCATCATTTCCTCCTCCTCCCTATTAGCTTTCGCACATCTTTTTGAGTAATCAATAGAAAATAAACGGACATTATATTTAATCCAGTCCCAAATTACCCTCTTATCTGAAATTTCTTTTGCCTCTTCTCTCCATATAAGTATTTTTTTCTTCACTTCTTCAACATATGCAGCATCATTTAACATAGAAGTGTTCATTTTCCAGAAACCGGGTCCTTTTACACCTTCTTCTATTTATTTGTGCAATTGTAATGTTATAGCAGAATGGTCCGTTTTTATGGCTGATACAATATCTACGTTCCCTACCATATCATGCAAAGAATCCGATATAAGCCAATAATCCAATCGACGGAAGATGAAAGGATGTTTAATCCGCCAGACGTCATGAACATTAAATATATTTTGAATATTCTCTATTTGGTCAACAATCTTTTTTCTTGTGTCAAAAGCCCTCCCATTTTATCCAAGCTTGGGTTTAAATGACATTTTAAGGACATTAACAATATCTTCATAAAACTTTGCAGATTGACTATCATTGTTAGGTGCGTAAACATTGAACAGAAGATAATTTTCATCCTAAGGGCCAATTCGCACTAGCAAACAAATATTTGTAACAATTGGTAGATTTCATCATTAATGTGTCACTTGTTACAGAAAACAAGTGCGAATACGTTTTTTGAGAGCAAGAACTTGTCAAACAATTCAGGAAAACAAAGAAGCAGTTGTCTTATGATTGGTCCGCGTTGCACGCGCGATACATTTTGTCAATCGCAATCGCAAAAACAAGTGCGAACGACTTGTTGGACAAGAGCAAATTTTGTCAAAACGGATAAATCTTCAAAGGCGCCGATGTCCTGCCTCAAGGCAGGACAAGTCATGACAAGTCGCATTCCAACGGTCCTCGTAATGCCAGATAACAATACGTTGTTGATTGGCTATTGTGTTTGGTCTGGACTGTACTAAAAAACAACACGCGATATGCGGCAAAACATGTTTGTGTGCCGAGGTGAGGGGGTCGAAGGATGGTAATACCGGGGTTGGAACAAATGAATGCGGAGGGAACCAGTTTGTGCCGATAAATGGAGGGGAAAAGAAATAGTTTACTTGCGACATTTTCTCCGCACGAGCACAAAAACATCACTACACGCGCACTTCAAATGCAAATCGTTTTAAAATTTTTCACCACGTAGACCTGCCTGCTTATTTAATGTTTGCACAAGAAGACCGTGCCGAGAAATGTACTAGGATGCCAGAAGCACGTGCAGAGCTATTGTAATAATAATTACACCTTTTGTTTTCTTCAAAATGTCTCTGACTTGTCGCGACAATTTTGTTTTTGTCAAAAATGTTATGACATTTAAAACTTGTCCGCTAGTGCGAATCGGCCCTCAATTTCAGCTTTTATGCCGATATATCTTCCCATGGGATCAACAATCTTTCGCTTTATTTTGCAATCAAAGCCGTTACGCAACAGAATAGCAGCACCTCTTGCATTGCTACTGCCATGGGCAAATTCTGTTGGAGAGCCCCATTCGGCGCCCATTGTTTTTCTTTATCTATTGTTGAATGCGTTTCTTGAAGAAATATAATGCTCGCCTTTTGCTTCCTCCACCATGTAAACACTGCTCGCCTTTTTTTAAAATTACTTAGGCCTCTTACATTTAAAGATAATAATTTAAAATCATCCGATACCATCTTTGAAGTTTTCTTTTTTTCTGCCCATAATCAGAGAAAAGACGTGCAAGCAATTCAATTCAAGTGAAAGAATATTGTAAAAGATTGGCCTACAGCTTAACACTTCACCACACAAACACAGACACACACACAATTTAACATATTTTACAAAGAAGACCAAGTCCAGAATTAATGTTATAACGTTAGCACTGAAGGAGATTCTAATTATTACTCCCTCAGTCGCGCCCCGCTCCTCAAAATACTGACAGGAAAGATAGTGCATGCTATACCTGACATTAAAACACACTAAAGCTCATTAAAGGGAAAATAATTGAATTAGTTGTTCATATTTCTTATCTGCTCAAATTTCGGATCAGACTCACAATATCTACGGCAAATTAGAAAAGAAATGTCTATTCACTGTTCTGAGTTGTCAGGGGCAAGTCTGAAGAAAGACTTCAATTTTGCTGAGTCGATCGTTACCTTTATAAAGGATACGCGGAGGAACACTCGAAGGGATGAAGGCGTATTCTACATCTTCTCGGTTACGAATTTCCTCAAGGTGACGGTCTTTCAAAATCTTCCTCTCGTCTCTCACTGCCTTCGAGACATCATCAGAAATGAAGATTTTCGCGTCATGATAGGGATTGTCCTTGAGCTTTGCGGCGGCGTTTCTTAATATAAACTGCGTGTCAGGATACCGTAACAACGTATATGATTGCTCTCCATTTCGTCTGTTTTGACTGTTCTTTATTGTTGTGCGATGGGCTCTCATAATTTCAATTTCAATTTCTCTTTCAAGATTCATGTGGTTGACTAAAATATCTTGTATTATTTCTTCACACGTGGAGCCATCCTCAGTTCCTTCTGGAATATTCCAGAAGACGACATTATTTCGTTTTGACCGGTTCTATCAGATCGAATACCAACATAAAGGGTATTACAATTGGTGATAACCAAACAAAGCTGCTTGCCTATGCAGATGACATGACTGCATTGTTATCAGATATTACCTCTGCGAAGGAACTGTTAGACAGTCTTGACACTTTTGAAAAGTTTTCAGGTTTGAAAATGAATGTCTCTAAAACCAAAACCATGTCGATTGGAACAATGAAGAATTCTGTAGAAAAACCTTTGGGTTTGGAATGGTGCATGACTGTTAAAAATTTAGGAGTACAATTTTCCTGCAATCAGAAAATGGTATCTTCGCAACATTTTCAGTTGACAAAGTTAGACAAAATTCAGAAAGTTATAAATATCTGGAACATGAGAGGTTTATCTTTATTTGGGCGAGTGACAATTGTTAAAACTTTTTTGATACCTAAACTTTTGTACGTATCATCGATAATCCAAACCCCAATGGAAATCATAAAAAGGATGGAAAGAATGATTTTTAAATTTTTATGGAAAAGACACTGAGACAAGGTCACGCGACATTCTGTTATAAATTCAGTTGAACGTCATGGATATTGAAACCCAAATTAAAGCATTGAGACTCTCCTGGATTCCGCGCATTTTAGATAGTACCAGAAAAGGACCCTGGAAGTCGTATTTTAATCATTATTTGAAACCTTGTGGAGGAACCTTCTATTAAAATGCAATTATCAATTCAAGGATCTGACCACTTTACTAAACGGTTTTTATTCACACTTGCTTCTTTGGTGGGAGGAGTTTAGAAATACATTTTCCGATAATAATTATGCACAAAGAATTGTTTGGAACAATAAGGACATTAGAATAGACAACAGGTCAGTCTTTTATAAATCGTATTATGACAAAGGGATTGTTTTCGTACGTGACTTGATGTTTGAATCCGATAATAAGCAGTCTCATGATTTTCAAAACATGGGCAGGTTTAAGACTATCAGTTCCGAAAGAACTCAGGTCGTGCGAATCGCTACCTGAAATTGACTCGGTAAATTTCAAACATAATGATGTACAATGCGATGTCTACAGGCCTAAATGTAAGCATTTTTATAAGCTGTTAATAACAACTAAGGCTACAGGCCCGTAGGGTGGGTTCTGTCGAGGGGGGTTCTTTTATTTTCGCTAACACGAGTGCCGAAGGCGCGAGTATTTAGGGGGTTCTGGGGGCATACCCCCCCCCCCCCCCCCCCCCTCCCCAAGAAAATTTTGCAAATTTAGGTTCTCTCAAGTGCAATTTCCTGCATTTTGACATCATTTCCGAGGTGGGATGCATTCTCCTTCAATATCAGCTCTTCGGAATATAATTTTCATTCCAAAAGAATTCTGAAATGTTTAGAAATGGGTGTGTGCATTTAGACAGTTTTCAAAACACAAATATTAAAATTACATGCAGGGTGGATGAGTGGACAAGAAAATGAAAGAATGATGAATTATCTGACCTGTTATACAATTATGTATTTTAGAAACAACTACTGAACATGTTCCGTGACTTAGCAAGTACAGAATATCTGTTTGTTCCCGGGGGTAATTCTATAACTTTTAGAAATTTTGATTAGGATTATTTTGCAATGCTTACACACTGTCTTAGTAAGACTAAGAGCTTTGTCCAGAAATCCACAAAACAATGTTCTTTCCTCTCATCGTTTTCAATGTAGAGTTTTAAATAAATCTTTCTAAAAAAATTTACAATCACGTAAGTTATGGACTTTATGAATATATAACTTTTTCTTCATTATTTTTCATTGTAATCAATTCCAAAATCTTGTCTTGATCACTGTTCCAATGTGCACGTGTGATTTAATCAATGGGTGTCTTCCCGTCAAAATTGATAATGAATTATAACGCAACGATACTGTCAGATGCATGATACAGATCTGTAGGCAAAATCTGTGGTGGTCCTCAACTCCTTGTGCCAGGTAGATGAAATAGCCACAGATCCAATGAAGTAAAACTGCTGGACTTGCGTTTCGCCATCTTGAAAATTTGGTTTCTGACAAATGCGCATGCTTGCTTATCCAGCCACCTAACGCTAGTTCTGATTGCCGCGGGCGCCAGGACAAGGATTGAAAGCAAGACGAACATCAATGAACCATTCCAAAAGATTAGAACTTCTCAATATAGTGCCAAAATGTTGCGGCTTCCTCCGATTATCCTGGCAAAGAAGGAAGTCGTCCGTGTAATCGACCGGTCACAGTCTTTTGATTGTTTTGTGTAAATTTTTTTTATCTTTTCAACCTCCCAAAAATGCCGACTTCAAAAATTTTAGGGGGTTCGTTCGAACCCCTCGAACCCCCCCCCCCCCCCCCCCACCCTACGGGCCTGGGCTAAATTGCCTAGTATGTCAAAGAAACTAATTTCGGATTTTGACATTTCAAACTCGTTGGAGTAAATATTCTCACTTCCACAAACTGTCACAAGCGAAACGTATATTTGGTCCTTCCAATACAGAGTGCTTAATTATATATTGCACACAAATGCAAAACTTTTCAAAACAGGTTTGTCGTTGAATGATAAATGCACCTTCTGTGACTATTCAAAAGATGAGCTGCATCACCTCTTTTTTGAATGCTCCCATGCGCAAAACTTTTGGAAAACATTCTCCTCTTGGTGGTTTGAACTTGTTAAGGAAAACGTTACTATGACTTTAAAAGATATTGTACTTGGGCTTCTAAATAGGACCGATATTATAAATTATTAAATTCTCAACCTCGGATAATGCAATTCTAGCTTTCTGATTGGTTCACTAGATCTCGGTTATCAGCCATTATACCTGCGTTTGACCTTATATGGGAAACGAGTGCGGCAAGTGCCGCTCAGTTTAAAAATTTTCCTGCGGGAAGCGAAAGTTCCATCAGAAAAATGGCAAATTTGGCGAGGTTTATAAGCTTAAACAAGAAATAATCGACAGTGCCTTCCCTAAAACCACACAAACACCACAAAATGCCATAGTTGACTCAACTAGGTAAAACTGAAAGGATTGATGCGAAATGTTTAATTAAAAATACTTGTAAATATACAACAAGAGCGACTGAACGAAGAAGAAAAGCAGAAAATAATTTACGGGAAGACCAGAAAACTTACACAATTTCATTCAGTGTGAGACGTAAATGTGGCTCAGCACTTCAGTTAAGTTTGTTACCTTTCAACCTTGATCTTGTCCTTTTATACTTCAATAAACTTCATCGAATCTCAGGGGCGGATCCAGGAATTTTTTAAAGGGGGGGTTGTACACTATTGTAGTAACCTTTAATGCAAAAAACAATTTTATTCAATTATTTTTCAGGAAGAATAAAAAAAAAATAACTAAAAAATTTTGCCCAAAGGGGGGGTTGCAACCCCCATCACCCCTCCCCTGGATCCGCCTCTGAATCTGAGTGCAATTTCGTTTCAGCATAATGTAGTAGTCTTGATGACAGCCGTGGAGCCGTAAACAAGTGCAATATGTAAACACTTGCTTCGCTCGTCTTGCACAAGGCGTATAATTTCCAGAAAAGCTATTGCTTCGGATCTTCCCGTAAACCTTAATTGTTGTCACAATTTTCCAGGATGAAAAGACGATTTACGAGGAGATTTTCCGAGGAAAATCTTCAGAAGAAACTCTCTCGCTCGCTTTCCTCGCTTGTTTCATTCAACTCAAAAAGTGAACACCGCGCCACAAATTTTCCCGCCTCCTCATACTATCACTTCGTTTACATCAAAATGAAATGTCCAGTTGATTTATACTAAAGAAGAATTTAATAAAACAATTATTCCATTCGCCCTTGTTGGATACGAGTGGTTATAGCCAACTCGGCGCTTCGCGCCTCGTTGGCTATTTACCACCTCGTATCCAACGCGGGCTCATGGAATAATTGTTAATTATCTTATAATTCTCGGAAAACTGTGTATTTGGGAATGTAGGAAAGCTGGCATATACCCTGATTTTAATACTTTTCTTAAAAAAGTTAAAAATAAGATTGAAACCGAGAAATATATAGCAAACAAAAATGGGACGTTTGCAAGTTTCAGGGAAAGATGGGAAGCAATTCTTGCTAAACTTTTATAGATATTGGAATTGTTTAGCCTTGTTCTCTTTATATATATAGACAAATATATATCTATGTGCCTGTTGTGCTTGTGTGTGTTTTTGTGTGACGGTTTTTCTTTTCTTTTTTGTTAATTCATTAGTTGTTTGCAATCAGAATCTGTAATTTACTTGTAAAAATTATTAATTATGATAAACTTGTAATACATATAGGACTGTAATTTGTATAGTACTATTTGTAACAACATTGAAAATAAAACCGTCAAAAAAAAGTACTGCAAAATGCTTTTTCCTTAGTGACTAATACGTCATAATCGAAAAGACAAAAACTCCTTTGTTACAATTTGCCATGCTGCAAATTTCGAAGCACTTTAATTTTTCAAGCCGTTTCATTTTCGTTCGTTTACTCCTGGTGGTTTCTCACTTTGTGGTAAATCATCCCTAACCCTTATAACTAATACTGATAAAAGTCACCTATATCTAGAAAACTTCCTAAATTATGATATTCAGCTTATAGATTTATTAAATATAAAAATCTGTTGATGCAGCTGCAAAGAACACCTTAAATATTTAAATTACACAGATCATGAAAGCTCAGTACAACAGGCCACGTAATGGCGTTTCTATAAAATCATACTGATTTTTTTTTAACTTAGCTCCTACTTTTATTCTTACAGTTATTGGTGCCGTAGCCTACTGGTTATTCGGTTACGCGTTTGCGTTTGGAACAGAAAGCAATGGGTTTATTGGACACAACTATTTCGCGCTGGCAGACTTACCAGTCAGCATGTACTCTCACTGGTTTTTTCACTTCGTTTTCGCGGCCACGGCAGCAACAATTGTCAGTGGTGCTATGGCAGAAAGAACTGAGTTCAAAGCTTACCTCGTGTACTCTGTGTTTCTAACTGGTGAGTTCCATTCCGTATTCTGCAGAGTAAAGGTCACTTATTAGTGCTGGGGTGACGGCTCACACACAGTGGTTGTCCTGTGCGATATGATATGATATGATATGATATGATATGATATGATATGATATGATATGATATGATATGATATGATATGATATGATATGATATGATACTCTAAGTTATCATAAGCGTATGATGGTGTATTGGTACCAGGTTAGAGTTTAATACGGAAAATATACTATTCACCTGCAGGTTTCGTGTATCCAATAGTGACTCACTGGGCGTGGGATGCAAATGGCTGGCTGTTGACTGGTTTGACATATACTGCAGACAATGTGACCATGGCTGTTACATACCAGGTATTCTCTCTGGCTGATCATAGCACTTTCATTTCATATAATATGAGGCATATTGTTCAACCTGCATATAGTCTAAAACACCCAAAGGTCCCACACACTTGGCAGGATTCGAAACGAGATATGACACAGTATTTGAGCATCCCATGGAATAAGATGGCAAAGAATATTTGCAAACCGTGCAAAATATGCCGATAGGTTTAAATTACTATGCTGATGGTGGTCATAATCATACACTGGTATCCATTGAATATCATGGATATCTTACGGGTTGCATCATGATCATAGTTAACTGTGGTTGCATCCAACAGTGTCTTTTCCTGCCATTGCGGTTCAGCGTCCATCAAAGCTTTCAGTCGTTTCCGGACAAATATTTTTGCATGGGATGAAAGCTTCGAAAAGCATTCGAAAAATCATGTCATTCGTGGAATGTTTCGTAATAAAAAAAATTGGTCCATTGCAGTTTCTTAAGCTCCCTAATTTTTTTCTTTATCTTACGTTGCGGTAGGATTTTGCTGGCAGTGGAGTCGTTCACGTCGTTGGTGGTGCGTTTGCTTTAGTCGGAGCAGCCGTTGTTGGTCCAAGAATCGGAAAATTTGTTAATGGTGTCCCTGTGATGATTTCAGGCCACACCGTGCCGGTAAGTTGAAGGGTGATATGCCATTTTTAAACTCTCAGATGTATCTCAGAAGTTAGATAATTTTGTACAATAGGTCTTTGCAAGGTGCAAGGAATCAGTGACCCGGGGGGGGTACTCCCCTAAATTTCGGATAGGGGTGTGCCGCGAACGTTTTCAAACCCTGACCCTATCTAAGGATAAAGAAAACGAAAATTAATACCCTTTCTAAGGCCCAAACCCGAAAATTGACACCCTATTCAAGGGGAGGAGAAGCATTGCGTGACGACTCAAATAACGGCTAACCGCGCACGGCAAATCTCAAATCTTTCAAAATCGCTTTGTTAATACTTAATGACGGATAGTTCAGTTTTAACAATTTTTTTTTTCGTTTAGCTGGGCGTTTATTTTAGCTGATAGAATTTAGCTACCCTATCTAAGGATCACACCGGGAACACAATGCCAAAAGGGCAAAAATGATACCCTATTTAAGGACCGAGAACCTCAAAAACCATACCCTATCCCGCGGCACATACCTATATAGCCCATATATGGGAGTACCCCCCCCCCCCCCACCCCCCCGGGATCAGTGAGAACTTCTTACGGTAAAGGATCGTAAAGTGTTTGGACATTTTACAATATCCTCAAAAATTCCGTGATTTTTCCTAAAAGATACAAAAAGCGAAAAAGGCACATGATTCAAGTCAGCCTACTTTATTTACCAATTGTTACCCTCTTATCATAGCTATTGATTTAACAGATGCTTACACGTGAGTGATGTAACCAGTTGCTTAAACATTTTTCCGGCTTGAACTTATTAATACTGCAATAGCACGAGCCATTCTGTTTAGTCTTGCACAGAGTTGTATAAACATAAGTGTTTTCCTTTGCGTTCTTTAGAAAGCGGCCTTAGGAGGATTCATCTTGTTCTTTGGTTTTCTTGCATTCAATGGAGGCTCACAGGCAGCCATCGCTAGTGCGGGTGATGCAGACACAGTAGCGCTGGCTATTGTAAACACTATCTTGGGAGGTGAGCTGTAACTAATCATGCAATTTCATATTTCCCCCTCGGTTAATCATTCTCTTATGCTTTGCAAAACTAATCGATGTTTTAATTTCAATTTAGGAGCCGCAGGTGCATTGACTGCCATGATTATCAAGCGCTTAGGATTTGCAGAGAAATACTGGAGTTTGCTTTTCACCATCAATGGTGGACTCACTGGAATGGTAAGCCAGACACTGGGCTATTCTCAAAGCCCCACTATAGAGATGTATACCTGTTGAATCTGTTTAAACTAGTATTTCGTAGCGGTCCTAGGGTCAATGTGTTGTGTTTTTGGACAAGACATACATGCATTCGTAGTGGTGCCTCTTATCAACCAAGATTAAAAATGGGTACCGGAGAGAATGCCCCGCTAGGTTAGTAGCCTGAGCAGGAGAAGATGTCTGAAATTCGAGTTATGATACGAGCAAACGGGCTTGGGACGGAGCGAAAGTTAAAACGGTCAAGTCATCTAAGTTGATCGATCCTTTGAGCGAGAGCCCATTAGCAAACATATCATATTTCAAAGCCCTAAATCCTAGCATTCAAACAATCAAGAAGAACAAATAAGGATTTAAAACTTTGTTTTCCTTTTACATTACTGCCTAGCCTGATTCTTAGACGTCCGAGGTCGCTAGTTAGTATGTAAAGGTAATCAAATGGTGACGGGTGAAATTAGGAAATAATTTCACGCGCGTTTTGTCAAAATTCTAATAATTTCCCGAGCCTTCAGGTGAGGGAAATTATTAGAATTTTGACAAAACGCGCGTAAAATTATTTCCTAATTTCACGAGTGAACCATTTGGTTACCTTTTAATATCATGGGTGACAAATTACACTTACAATCGTAGTTTTTTAACTTGTTTATTGACTTTTTTGTATCTTCATGAACGAACCGGTTGGAAACGACGCCCGTGTTGAACGCTCAAACATCCGCTCAATGCCATTCATGTTATCGCTAAAAGATTATGAGACGACCAAACGAATAGCCTGTAAACAGGCTCTCCGGTGGAGGATGGGGCGAAAAGAAAGCGGCAAGAAAGGTGGGGAGAGGGGGAGAGCCTGTTGACAAAGTATTGTAGCCGCCATTCCGCCCCCGTTTAATTAACCTGTCATTAATCTGTCGTTAACTTGAAAGGGGTAACACCTTCGGCTAAGCGAAATACAAAAGATGATAGCATCGCTGCGGATAAAGCGCCTCACGCAAAGACAAAAATTTATTGCAGGACACTTATATTTACCCATGAAGAAAGCGAGGAAAACATTGAAAACCCCATACTTTGGAGGAGAAATCCAGGCATCGATGAATATTCCACAGCAACAACTGGACAAAAATAAATATGTCATCCGTGAAGAAAGCGACACATCTTCCGGCGGAAAACCGTGCAGACCTATGACCTCTACACATTTCGCTGAGCAGTCTCGCGGCTCTACTCAGCTTAAAACCGTTAAACGCCTCCTAATAATACAGCTGGCAGCATAAAGTACCCTTTATAAACAAGTGAGAAGGGAAATATGTTGGACGACTAAATCCAATGCAGGACGGTAAATGTGCAAATTTCACGAACGCAGGGGTCCGTGTAGGCCTGTCACCTCGTTTCTACTACGCCAGAGATCGCAAGCAACGTTTCTGCTCCTCTTTCAGCTGTCTTATATCGACGAATTCCCTTAATCAATTGCTTAGTACCCTTTGAAACAGATCATCCGTAACTCGCCCACCGCCAGAAGACACAATCATGTTAACACTTCGCTGAGCCGAAATGAAAATTTTGATCGTATCGCGTCTTATGGCGTCGGCAAAATCAAGATGTCAATAAGACCCGTCAACAATCAGCAATCTGGCCAATCATAGGTTGCACCAGAATCTGGTGCACGGCGGGTGCTTGGAACGGCGGCATAAAACCTTTGTCTGCAGGCTCCCCCGATTTTAATTCTCCCTCAGGCCCTTCTCGGCTCGCTTTGCTCGCCGATTTCTTTGGGAGCCTGCTCGCAGGCTACCAAACGAACTGGCCAAGGTGAAATTCAAGCAAAAATGTGCACATTTTAAGCTTTAAGATCATCTTTTAAAATCCTGTACGCCATCTTGGCACTGAAACATGGGAAACGTTACCATGGCAATTTTGTAATTTCACATGTGAAATTATAAGTTAGCGCTAAAATTAAGGAGTAATTTGTCACCCATGATATTATGATCCTTATTAGCATTTAATATACATGCTTTTCTCTATCAGGTGTCCTTGTGCGCAGGCTGTAATGCCGTTCATCCTTACGCTGCGTTTGTGATTGGAATCATAGCAGGAATGGCGTACGTTGGTTGGAGTACTGCCATGCTCCGTTTAAAGATTGATGATCCCCTGGATGCTGTGGCTGGTAAGTTCTACCAAACATTTTTTTTTAATTTTAACTAGCATTTCACACAATAATAATTACTTACAAAGTATTACTCTGCAGTGACATAAGCTACTTACAATTAATATGTTACTTACAATTAACTTACAATTAACCATAACTAGCTTACGATAATCACTCTACAATATACGATGTGTTATACCAAACTTATCAACCCCAGAAACATGAGTCCTCAGGCTCCCGGGTCAACAGACAAACTGCCGTTGCTAATTTGGAAAAGCTGACTTTTCGAGCGTTAGCCCTTCGTCGTAGCAAAATGGTGGATTAACTAAGCAAAAATTCAACGCCACCTCCTTTTTTAGCTGCCTAGAAGATTGTAAGAATTGAAACGAAAATGTGCAAGACGTTTGAAAGAAAACATTTTAAAAAATACAGTAACAAACCAAGTTATGAGCTGATAAACTAGGCGAATAACCATTATAAGACTTATAAAAGACTCTATGCGCCTGTCTTTACTAAGTTTCGGCTTGAAAGAGGAGGGTTTCAGAAACTTCGAGTAGTCCAGTACCTCTTGTGAACCTCTAATTTCAGAGGCATTCGAAAACAATATTGCTTATTGTCTTCAGGGATAGGGGCATTGTTTGTGCCCTTTGTCCTATTGTTCTTATGGCCAATCATGTGAGATGTTCAATGAGGTGCTGGTCGACTCGAAACTTGAAGTCTATCAGTGACAGTTTTGGCGGGAACTGTGCATGGGCAGTGCGTTTGACCGCTGTGTAGGGTACGAGATTGTCTATGACGAATAGCTGTTCTACAGCATCACAGAATACCCCTTGTATACATTTTAACAGCTACTATATCCGTTGCGTGACGATTTTAAATTGTGGTATATTCGTCTATACAGTTCATCTTGGTGGTGGTATTTGGGGAGTGCTGTCCATTCCGTTGTTCAACAAGGAATCTGGAATCTTGTACGTCTGGGACGAACATTCCTTCCGTTTGCTTGGCTGGAACCTGTTGGGAGTGACTGTCATTGTGGCCTGGTCCGTCACCCTGGCTTTTATCTTGTTTATTACTTTACGTGTCGCTAAACAGCTCCGAGTCGGTGAAGAAATCGAGTTGAAAGGTAAGTATCCTAGCTCTTATTGGGCTAGCTGTCAGGCATGTTTTAGTCTGCGAGCAAGTTCTATGAGGGGTGGGGAGAGGAAGTTGTTGTAAGCGACACCATTTCCAAGTACTGTCTGTTTTATTGGGTACCGACTGTCCAGCTACGGCTTCCCAGTCTATGTATTTCGATTAATGTTTTGCCTGGCAGGACGTGTCGTAAAAATATCCAATGGTCTTCTTCATGACTGAACATATCATGACGAACGTACAGCATCGCTGTTGGAGGCGCGGTGGCCTAATGGTTAGTGCGCAAGGCACTTCACTCTCATAGTGCCTCTTTCCACCCAGGTGTTTAAATGGGTACCAGAGAATTTACTGCTGGGGTAACGCTACGATGGGCTAGCATCCCATCCAGGGGGGAGTAGAAATACTCCTAGTCGCTTCATGATACGGAAACCGGGATAAGCTCCGGCCAGATGGGCCGCTAGGCTCGTATTTCACAGCATCGCTTGTCGCGATGACAGAAAGTACATGAATCAGCTCACGTCTCGAATGTACCAGCCTAAAAAAATCCAGGATTTGACATGAAATTTCTTTGTCCTAGGTCTTGACATCCCCAAACACGGTGAGCCCGCGTATCCACTGGCCAGTTACGGAGACGGCTGGGGAGAGCTTAACGGTCATCCAGTCCAAAACGGCCATACTAATGTTAACCGTGTCACAATCGAGAATGGTCATAGCCAAGCCCCAGTCTCCAATGGCCAATCTCGACAAAACGGCCAAGTTGACACGACTGCCTCTCAAGATAAAGGCATCCATAACTCTGGTCTTGAAACAGAGTTTTGAATACTACTTTCCAAACAAACGTCTTTTCGATTAAATTGGAAAAAAGGAAGCCTAATCTTAATAATACACGTTACTGTTATGGGACAATTACATACAGTACTTACAGTAGAATTACATTATAATACAGGATTTTCCAGGAAACCGCATTTCAATGGATTAGCCGTCAAATTGCACAAAAAACTAGGAATATGGAAAGCACATTACTTTTGTGTTGTGTAACTGAGCTGAAAAGAGGATTTTGTTGCTTAAACGTTCACAACGAAACTTAAATGATGTCTGTTACGAGCTACGATCGTCGTAAGTTACTCGGGTAGGATTAGATATTTGCCTTGTATTATAAACAAATAATAGCACGAGTTGTACGTAGTATTTGGAAATAATACCGGCTTGTAATATTTCAAAATTGTCCAAAATATCACTCGCCGAAGCGGCTCGTGATATTTTGGGAAATATTACTCGCGGTATTATTTTCAAATACTACTACAACTCGTGCTATTACCTATACTAACAGTACATTAAGTTACAATGCAATTAAATTTAGAAAAAGGAAGCCTAATATTAATAATACACGTTACTAGCAATATTGCAATAACAGGTGTCAACCGGGGGGTAGAGAGGCGATCCTGATTGCAGAAAATGTGTTGAATTGTCTCCCGGACCTAATCACTACGAGGTCAATTAACAGCTGCGTTGCCAGCGTGGTTGGTTTGGTGTCCGAGTGGTTAAGGCATCCGACTGGTAATCTGGAGACCCGGGTTCAATTCACGGCCAAACCACATTTTCACTCATTTGTGTAGTTGTGTTATTTCTGTTCCCAATTTAATTTCTATTTGTAGCCACGAAATATTTGTATTTATTTCTCAGAAATTCCTGCGAATCGCCATCCGAACGGGAATAGGTTGGTGATCCTACGCAAATGAGGCAGTCCACCCTTACTGATTATCTATATATCTATCTTTATATATCTTATATATCTAGCCAGTCTTCCTTTAAAAGAACTGCCGTCATTGTTAGTTAAATAAATTGTAAATTATGTTTACAAGGTTCTGTTTCTAAAACTGTTTTGAATTTAAAATGTACCTTTCCTAACAAACTGTCTTCAAAATGTACAAAACGCGGTCTCAGATTACCCAGTTTTTCAAACTTTTCTGGGGGAGAATAACTCCAGACCCCCCTACGGCATACTAACTACTAAATCAAAGCTGCCCATGTTTCTTGAAAACTGTTTTAGCTGGTTGTTTTTCACTGCTAAAGTGCGAAGAATGACGAGTTTGTCCGTTAGGCGCGAAAGAAAGCCCTCAAAGTCCAAGATGCCAACGCTTTCATTTATAGAGAAAATACGGTATTTAGCAATTATTATACAGTAAACATCTTCTGACATCCCCAAACACGGTGAGCCCGCGTATCCACCGGCCAGTTACGGAGACGGCTGGGGGTCTACCACACAGCTTAACCTTGTTCCAGTCCGCAACGGTCAACCATGGCAATGGCATCCATAACTCTGGTCTTGTTGTCAATGAGGATGGGAGCTCGGACACAGAAACAGCGTTTTGAATACCATTTTCCTAACAAACATCCGTAACTGCTTATGGAACTGTCAGTTAGATCTACACCGAGAAAAAACTAGTATTAACTTGCGGTCGAGAAAAAAGGGCCGTGTTTGGTAAATCCCTATTGCAAGGCTCAACCAGTTTCCTATTCAGCTGGCGCTTGTTTCCCTGACTGAACCATGTTTTCCCCAGGGATAAGCTGGGAAATGAAAGTGGTTGAAAGCAATAACGAGTTACCTTTAGTTGGCTCGAAGTTCTAAGGGAAAGGAAAACGGGATATGCGAACGACATGGGTGTACATGAGTGTCTTGGTATTTACTTATAAATAAGTTTATTTGGCATGACTGGGTATAGCAAAAATAAAGTAAAATTCCAAAACTAAACCGTCGGCTTATTTTGTTCAGAAGGCTTTCCAGTTTCATGGGGGGGGGGGGATTATATACCGAATAAATTACATAATGAGGATCGAAATGAATCAATAGTAGCGAGCCAACGTTCTACAAATAACGGCACGTAAACAATCGACCTCATCCTTTAATGACAGGAATTACATTATTACATTATTCCTAAACGGTCGAACCTTCCAGTGCGACCACCTCCCGCACAGATGAAAGTGACCACCTGCATTCGCAGTCTAGGGTAAATCATGACTTTCAAAAGAGATTAAGCCCTGACAATGGGGAGATTATCGTTTGAGTGCCGTAAAACCAAAACCAAAGTTATCATTCTAGCCAATCACAAAAGACAAAGACCATCCCGGTGAACCTATCAAAATCTTAAGCAAGTACTTGTAGCCGCAACGAAGGGTGGGAATTTACAATCTTTTAGCTACAAAGCTAATAACGTGTTTCTACTTAAGTCTTTCAACTACGTTAGTGATACTCCAGCAACAAAGAATTTTAAAACGAAATTCAAGGGAAGCTTCGTCGTACTTTCCGGTTTAAAAACCTTTTTAGGTTCCTGAAAATCATAATCTTTCATAACGTTAGAAAGAAGACTTGTGTGATGTGCTGACCGTTGAAGGCAGTGTTTGTAGACAAAAGCCAGGAGTTTCCGCCCACTATTATGCCTTGCGCTAGCCTGCGAGCAGGCTCCCAAAGAAATCGGCGAGCGAAGCGAGCCGAGAAGGACCTGAGTGAGAATTAAAATCGGGGGAGCCTGCAGACAAAGGTTTTATGCCGCCGTTCCAAAGCACCCGCCGTGCACCAGATTCTGGTGCAACCTCTGATTGGTCAGATTACTGATTGTTGACGGGTCTTATTAACCGGGTGGGGCCTGGGGCCCGCCCGGTTCTTAAAATGCACGCTGCGTGTTTTCGTCGTCGCAGATCTAAAAATACGCATTTGGCCGGAGTTCAAATCACGTTACTCGCGAGGAGCTATGAATGATTTACCTATTTAGAATTTTACGAATGTTCCATTGTTTGTAGTGTGAAATCTTTATTTTTAACGTGCGGAGCTATAACTTACGAATACTACGTTGTTTGTTTAGTGTAAAATCTTTATTTTGGTGTTATTTAAGCGGTGGAGTCGGAATGAGTTCAAACCGTAAAATTTACGTATTCGTAAAATGATTTATAGCTCCGTGCAATCGAGTGCGAAACAGCGACCTGTCTTGAAGACCATTACTTTATGACAGATGTTAACGATGCAGCAGTTTCGTGGTTGATGCCAGTGTGATGTTTTCGTTCGCTGTGCTTTTTGCCCGTTTGAGTTGCGTTGAGCTGAAAAGAGTCTAATAATCTACAGCAGTATATTTACTAATTCAGGGACTGCTCCGGACAACAAACGTGAAGGTAAGTGGATAAGTGTGTATTTTCTTTCACAGAGAATAGCGTCACTGATGCATTTTGGCTTTTGATCTTCTGCGGCAAATAACGTTTTTGATCATTTTCACCCAGTTGTGTTGGGGACGCATCTTTTTTGTTCGCCACTGTGATAACTTAGGTTGTGTTGTAAATTTCTGATTTGGTGGTTGTTTATGAAATATATAGCGTAGAAAGTTCATTTTGTTGATAAGAGAAATTATATTGCGTGTTTTAATTTCCAGTCGTATAGAAAGTGTCAGTTAGCAGTCAAATGCGTTCGCTTTATTAACCGGGTGGGGCCTGGGGCCCGCCCGGTTCTTAAAATGCACGCTGCGTGTTTTCGTCGTCGCAGATCTAAAAATACGCATTTGGCCGGAGTTCAAATCACGTTACTCGCGAGGAGCTGTGAATAATTTACCTATTTAGAATTTTACGAAGGTTCCATTGTCTGTTTAGTGTGAAATCTTTATTTTGGTGTTATTTAAGGTGACTCGATCGAAATAAATGACGCGCTGTATGCCTGTCTAAAAGCTCTAATAGCTTCTCCATTTCTGACTCGATTTCCCTGAAACTTTCGCATTTTATACGAAATTTATCGTGGAATAATATGTATGTCAATATGTTGATCTAATATTCGTTAGTTTTGCGCGATGTTACATTTATTGAACACTACTTTTGGGATAAAATTGCTATTTACAGGTAACTGAGCGCTAAGATTTCGTTTAAACTTCTGCAGTTAGCTCGTAATACCATCTTGTCATGACTGTTCAAGTTTCCGCAAAATCGTCGGAACAGAAACCCCTGTACAATTTGGACATCAAAATATTAACTCCGGGCGAACTTCGAAGTTTGGAACGCTCCAGCGCTTCCAAATCTCACCTAAACGTACAACAACCGTAGAAAAAGAAGGTTCAATGTATCAGTTTTATTAGCTCCAAATCACATTCGGCTATTTGCAACGATGACAAAGTTTGAGCTAATGTTATAAACTCACCTTTTTCGTTAAAATGTAGCCAAGTAGCCAAATTTACGTTTTCCTGAATTATATGAAAACTAACCGGACGAATCGATTAAGACTACTGGAACATAAAAATGAATATCTTACACGCAGTTTGCGCTATTTTACTTTGCTGGAGCTGCCTTGATTTGGATGAAATATATATTTAAAGTGGAGCACTGCTGCAACTCGGTTGTGAACACGGCCATGTTGTTATTTGAATTCTACAGCTGAGGCTATGTAAATTTTTTGGATTTCATGAGAATTTGAGGAATTTGCACATGGACTAGGGGGATGCATTGACAGTGTTCCGTCGCTACATGCTTTGATTTTCCATCCAAACCATGTCAAAGAAAACAATCCTTACACAGACTTTAAAACAAGAAATGGGAAAAATCAATAAATCAATGCATATTTTGACAAAATAGCTATGCTATTAACGATACTGACGTCGCTGATTACCCTTGCATGACCTCAGAAATCAGAGCATATAGTGACTAAACACTGTCAATGCACCCCCCTAGACCATGTGCAAATTCCTCAAATTTTTATCAAATCTAAAAAAATTGCATAGCGTCAGCTGTAGAATTTAAATGACAACAAGGCCGTGTTCACAACAGAGTTGAAGCGGTGCGTCACTATAAAAATATATTTCATCCAAACCAAAGCAGCTCCAGCAACGTAAAATAGCGCAAAGTGTGTGTAAGATATTCATTTAAATGTTCCGGTAGTTTTATTCGATTCGCCCGGTTAGTTTTCATATAATTCAGAAAAACGTAAATTTGGCGACTTTGCTACATTTTAACGCAAAAGGTGAGTTTATAACATTAGCTCAAACTTTGTCATCGCTGCAAATAGCCGAATGTGATTTGGAGCTAATAAAACTGATACATTGAACCTTCTTTTTCTTCGGTTGTTGTGCTTTTAGGTGAGATTTGGAAGCGCTGGAGCGTTCCAAACTTCGAAGTTCGCCCGGAGTTAATATTTTGATGTCCAAATTGTACAGGGGTTTCTGTTCCGACGATTTTGCGGAAACTTGAACAGTCATGGCAAGATATAATTACGAGCTAACTGCAGAAGTTAAAACGAAATCTTAGCGCTCAGTTATCTGTAAATAGCAATTTTATCCCAAAAGTAGTGTTCAATAAATGTAACATCGCGCAAAACTAACGAATATTAGATCAACACATTGACATACATATTATTCCACGATAAATTTCGTATAAAATGCGAAAGTTTCAGGGAAATCGAGTTAGAAATGGTGAAGTTATTAGAGTTTTTAGACAGGCATACAGCGCGTCATTTATTTCGATCGAGTCACCTTAACGTGCGGAGCTATAACTTACGAATACTACGTCGTTTGTTTAGTGTAAAATCTTTATTTTGGTGTTATTTAAGCGGTGGAGTCGGAATGAGTTCAAATCATAAAATTTACGTCTTCGTAAAATGAGTTACAGCTCCGTGCGATCGAGTGCGAAACAGCGACCTGTCTTGAAGACCATTACTTTATGACAGATGTTAACGATGGCAGTGTGATGTTTTCGTTCGCTGTGCTTTTTGCCCGTTTGAGTTGCGTTGAGCTGAAAAGAGTCTGATAATCTACAGCAGTATATTTACTAATTCAAGGACTGTTCCGGACAACAAACGTGAAGGTAAGTGGATATTAAGTGTTTATTTTCTTTCACAGAGAATAGCGTCACTGATACATTTTGACTTTTCATCTTCTGCGGCAAATAACGTTTTTGATCATTTTCACCAAGTTGTGTTGGGGACGCATCTTTTTGTCCGCCACTGTGATAATTTAGGTCTAGATCACATCTGGTCAAGTCACCCAGAAAGAATGGTGTGCATACAAACAAAGACTATTGGAATGTCGGATCACCTTCCAACAATGGCGGTTCGACGATATAAAGGTCAGACTTCGTTGAACAGTAATTTGAGGAACACCTTTTTCTACAGGGACACGAAACGCCTAGATCAGCAAAAACTTGTTAATGAGCTTAGGGATGCCCCATGGGACGCAGCCTTTGTTTTTGAAGACACTGATGATATTGTAGACAGCTGGTACAAAATATTTACTGATGTCCTTGACTCTCAGATACCTGTGAAAGAGAAAAGAGTAAAAAACAGAGCCCAGCCAATTTGGTTCACTACTGAAATCAACGAACACATAAGAAAAAGAGATAAATTGCTAAAGAAAGCGAGAATATCTGCAAGTCCCGACGACTGGGCCACTTTTAAACGGGTGAAAAATGAAGTCTGTCAGTTAATCAGGAGTACCAAAGAGAAATATTTCAAGAACCAATTTGCTGAACATAAACATAACCCTAAAAGGTTGTGGAGCCTTATCAGAAATCTCACTAGACAGGACGTAAACAATCATGCCTCTTTACGTCAGCTGAGGGAAGGCGATGAAGTGGTTACAAATACACTCGAAATTGCACAGCGCCTAAACTTTTGGTTCGTGAAGCAGCCCCTAAAATTGCTCCGAAATCTACCACCGGTTACAGCGTCACAGACCACTCCTAGGGACTTAACAAGTGGAGTAAACAAAACGCAGTTCACTATTCCACACATTACGCCGCAAAAGGTTGAGGAGTTGTTACAACATATGCCATCCCACAATGCCACTGGATCTGATGGACTTGGCGCTAAGATACTGAAAGCAGCTGCCCCCGCAATCTCCATGTCCCTTAGTCGGCTTATAAATCGCTGTATTGACACAGGTACTTTCCCATCGGCGTGGAAATCTGCCAAAGTGACGCCTATTTACAAGGGCCAAGGAAGCAAAGAAGACAAAAACAATTATCGCCCAATCTCTGTGCTCCCTTTGCTCTCAAAAATTTTTGAAAAGCATGTCCATCAAGCCCTGTACAGCTATATGAGAAGCAACAACTTGCTTTACAATTTGCAGTCCGGGTTCCGAAGATCACACTCTACCGAAACAGCGCTCGTTCGTCTAATAGATCAATTGCTATTAGATATGGACAAAGACCAAGTCAGTGGACTTGTATTCATTGACTACAAGAAGGCTTTTGACTAAATTGACCATGACATACTCTTGTCAAAGCTAGAGACATACGGCGTAGCACCCAAGGAACTACTGCTCTTCAAGGACTACTTAAAGGGTAGAAGGCAATCAGTTGTTATTGATGGAGTGCAGTCAGAATACAGACTGATCACCCATGGTGTTCCGCAGGGATCAGTCCTGGGGCCCCTATTATTTATTATATTTGTTAACGATCTTCCCCACGCAGTTTCCCGGTCAATTGTAGACATTTATGCAGACGACACCACTTTGAGTACCTCTGCTCAAGTTTTTGATCTACCTGCAATTCAGCAGCGGCTACAAGATGACATTAACAAGATAGCCGATTGGACGTCCGAAAATAGGATGGTACTGAATGCTACCAAAAACGAAAAGTCTGCTTGTTACTGGTAAACGCCTGGAGAAGAAAGCTCTAGATAAGGACCTAAAAATTTCATGCAATGGTACCGAGATTGAACAAGTCACCTCACAGAAACTGCTTGGAGTGAAACTAGACAGCCACCTAAGCTTTACTGAACATATCGATGGCGTTTGTAAAAAGGTGTCACAACGGATTGCCGTACTAAAGAAGATTAAGCGTAATTTGCCTCTTGCGGAGTGCAAACTGTATTTTAACGCACTAATCAAGCCGATAATACTGTACGGATCATGCGCATGGAGCACTTCGTCAGAAGAGAATGTCGAACGTGTTTCTAAACTGCAAAAGCGAGCAGCTCGAGTAATTTTAGATGCTGATACCGGAGAAAGGAGTGAGGTCCTATTTAGGCGGCTAGACTGGCTTCCGCTGAAGGACGAATTAAATTCTCAAATGAGTAGCTTAATATTTACGTGCATCAACAATGAAGACCACTGCCCCAGCTACATTACGCAACTGTTACCCAGGAACTCGGACCGACATAGTAGAACTAGTCGATATTGGAAGTATAACTTGGTGTGTCCTTATTATAATAGGGAAACAGAAGCAGAAGGGGGTCGTTCCTTTCAAGTTCGGGCGACAAAACTCTGGAACAAGATCCCTCTAGACGTACGTAAGAAGAACACTATTGGCTCTTTTAAGTCTGCACTTAAAAAATATTTCTCAGCTTTTTAACCCCTAGCTTGATTTATTTTTTACTCATGTACATATCTCTTTCTTTTCTTTCCCATTTTTAGCACTTTAGTCTTTGTAGTTTGAAGTAGTAGATAAATAAGTTGTATTTTTAATTTTTAATTTTTAATTGTAACTTAAGCAAAATTTTAGAGTTTTTTAGTTTTTGTAATTAGCATAATTTTAGATAAATTAGTTGTATCTTAAATTGTAATCGTTTTTTAGAATAGAGGGCCACAGGTTTATCAGTATTTTCTGTCACGTGCTACCCTCTTTAAATAAAGTTGCTATCTATCTATCTATCTATAAAAAATTACAATAAAAACGTTCACTGGCTTAAAATGTTAAAAAAACATGAGCTTTCGGCTGTCGCTCTACAGCCTTCGACGGATAAAAAATGGAATACAAGATGAATATAATATTTACAAAAAAGGTGAGATAAAAAGAAAAATATGAATAAAAACAAAGTGAAAAAGTGCTAATTAGGTGACTATTTCTTAAAAAGAATACAATACTGGTTTGGAATCGGCTTGGAGTTATTGTCAGCATGCTCAGTAGCAGAGGTGTGCCAAGCTTCCAAAGTTTTTCTAATCCGAAAAGAGCCTTTGTCAATGATGCTAGAATTGTCAAAGTCTATGCGATGGTCGAATGACCACGCATGTTTCGCAATGTTTGAGCCATTAGCACAGGTTTTGACATTCCTGATTTTCTTGCGAGTTTCAAAGCAACGGCCAGTTTCACCTATATAGCACCAACCACAATCGGCACAGGGTATTTTGTAAACCACGTTCGGTTGATGTTCGGTAGATGGTCTGAATTTGGGAGAAGGAAACTCCTGTTGTAAAGTTTTCAAGGGCTTATTAATGACTTGAATTTCGTGTCTTCGAAGAATTCTTGTTAGTGGTTGCGTGACACCATTGATGAAAGGAAGGACAGCGTAACTGTTAGAATTCTCTAGAGGCGCAGCCCATTTAAAAAACATGCAAACAAGTTCTTCTGGTGAAGGGATGGCATGTGTGGGTGGTTTGGAAAATTTCTTCTTGAGGATGTTAGAAATAATATCAGAGGGATAGTTGTTAGCTCGTAGAGCATCAGTGACGTGGTTGATTTCGGTATTTTTCTCTTGAGCTGTATAAGGGAGTTTGGTTGCGCGATTACCCTGTGCCGATTGTGGTTGGTGCTATATAGGTGAAACTGGCCGTTGCTTTGAAACTCGCAAGAAAGAACATATCAGGAATGTCAAAACCTGTGCTAATGGCTCAAACATTGCGAAACATGCGTGGTCATTCGACCATCGCATAGACTTTGACAATTCTAGCGTCATTGACAAAGGCTCTTTTCGGATTAGAAAAACTTTGGAAGCTTGGCACACCTCTGCTACTGAGCATGCTGACAATAACTCCAAGCCGATTCCAAACCAGTATTGTATTCTTTTTAAGAAATAGTCACCTAATTAGCACTTTTTCACTTTGCTTTTCTTCATATTTTTCTTTTTATCTCACCTTTTTTGTATATATTATATTCACCTTGTATTCCATTTTTTATCCGTCGAAGGCTGTAGAGCGACAGCCGAAAGCTCATGTTTTTTTAACATTTTAAGCCAGTGAACGTTTTTATTGTAATTTTTTATCATGTCTTACCCTGGCTGCGCATCAATTTTTAATTTAGGTTATGTTGTAAATTTCTGATTGTTGTTTGTTTATGAAATACATAGCGTAGAAAGTTCATTTTGTTGATAAGAGAAATTATATCGCGTGTTTTAATTTCCGGTCATATAGAAAGTGTTTAGCAGTCAAAAGCGTTCGCTTTAATTTTGTTAAAGGTTTTGTTTTGGTTTGGAAGAAAGTGACTGTCTAGGCGGGTACAACTCGCCACAAGGGCTAATTAGACATTGTTGAAAGGCAAAATCGTACAATGTAGCAGATGAACTTTCCATATCTTCCAAAAAATCAACAATGGTCTGCACACTACATGTAAATGTAAAAATAGAAAAATAGAGCGCGTAAAACTCAAGGCAAAACACTCCAAGGCAGTTAGAAAGGGCTGATACAAGGTATTAACGAAAGACACAAATTATATTTGGCAAATTCTATTAGATTTAGTAAACAGAAATCTCTAAAGAGCCGGTGTGAACAATTTGAGACAGCGTTTGATTTGACCTTGTAATCGTACTGCGTTATCTTGTAGAGTGACAACTGATATAGCCTGCGAACGCTAACGTATTTCCGGCTGTGAAATACGACTGCGTTCGCGGGCTATCAACACAGAAGTTGTCAGCTATTTTATTACTTGGGCGTTTCCCAAAGGGAGCCCAAGTTTAAAATTGCCCTTCGTTTTTCGTGTTTTCTGCATTCAGTCACAAATCGCCGTCTGGGCCTTAAAACGCATGCGTCCTGCGTAGATTCCTGGCGCAGACCAGAAGGATTGCGGGCTCTGGGTACCAGAATGAGCACGCACGCACATGGTAAAATCACAGGGAGCCCACACAACTGGAGCGACTGTTGATGTTCAAAATTATAAAGGAATGTATGGGAGAACCGTAACGTTTCCATTAGAATGAACTATACCGAGTAATATTTACATTTATGTTCAAAATAAACGTAAACTTACCTCAATAGTTGTGCCTTGTCGTCCTTGTAGCTCAAAACGGCGAATTTTAGCGATTTGGAGGGTTTTTTCGATGCTGTCTCCTTCTATAATGTACAGTAGACAGCATCGAAGAAACCCTCCAAATCGCTAAAATTCGCCGTTTTGAGCTACAAGGACGACAAGGCACAACTATTGAGGTAAGTTTACGTTTATTTTGAACATAAATGTAAATATTACTCGGTATAGTTCATTCTAATGGAAACGTTACGGTTTTCCCATACATTCCTTTATAATTTTGAACATCAACAGTCGCTCCATTTGTGTGGGCTCCCTGTGGGTAAAATATGGTGGATTTATGTCAAGCATCGTCCTTGAAAGGAAGCAGGAACAGTCAACACTATGATTTCTTCTACGCTCAAACCGCATACAAATGCACACACCGTTTGCGGTAGGACTACGCTACTTTACACTGCAAACCTCGGCAACCGAAACGAAAGAAGCTCTCAATTATTCAATACACAGGGTGAAATAAGGCGTTTCCGTAATTCGGAAAAGTGACGGAAACGCTATATTTGAAATTTCCGTTACGTTTACGCAAATCGGATACGACGGGAAACGTGGTAGAGACATTTGGTGACAATGTCTCGTGTTTCCGCAGCGTTTCCGTTGGCTGAAACTTACAATGTCGTATCCATCGCGTTTCCGCAAACAGATACGTACGGACACTTGGCGGTTTTTAGTACAGTAAAGAACTGCCTGCAAGAACCTATCATTTTGTACTTCTTCTTTCTTTAACTTGATATAATGCGGACTAAAACGTGCTCCATTCAAAGTACTGTGAATGCTGTGTATAATGCTACCCGTCGGAGTACATTTGAGTAATTACGTATATTCAAGGCCCTGCGATTACAGCCCCCTCTCATCGCTTTCGCAGCTATGTGCGCTTTGTAGCAGATATTCGCAGACGTGGAGAATTAAAACCCTTCGCAGTCACCAGTGTCATCTGGGTTTTCCGATCACGCAACAGCTAATTTTTTCTCCCGTCTGCCACAGAGCCTTTCGAATTTCTGCGGTGCACTCCTGACAACAGACATGAATAAATTCACATTTTTAAGCGTAAGCTTTATTATATGTGGAGTAATTTTGGCCGCGGGTATATTCATTAGTGAAACACGATTATTATTTGTCTTGATCTTACGTACCCGGTACCCCGGCCGAGAATGGCACGACGAGTACTGGGTAGGAATTGTTCATGCGCAGTTCCAGTTCTCCCACAGTCCCTTTCGGACTTTTGGCGGCCATTTCAACGAATACTTCGGTTGTGTGGCGGTTGTAAGAAGTAGATGCTGCTCTTTCTTTCTTCTGTTGAAATCCATAGCGTAATCCTGCATTTATAAAACTTCTTTCGCCACTTAGTAGTTTATGGAACTTTTTTCAACGGATCTCAGATCGCCTGGGTAGATCGGTACGGCTTCTTCTGCAGGTCAAGTCTCATGGAGTCAAGGCTGTCTGCGCGCCATTTTTCATTTCCAAACGATTGCTGTACAGGTATACACGTAGACCTTCAAGAGGTAAGTTTAGAATGCAATTGTTCTTGGTGTATTTTATGGGTGTGTAACGAATATACTTTGAGTCGTTTTTAAGCTGTCATGTGTATTTGGTTGGGCTTGACTTCTGTCATTCTGTTGCATTAATTATTTAACAAATAAAGAAGCCTAAGCCATGTTTTATACTGTCTTAATATACAATCTTCGTTCACTGTCCAAAATCCACGCGCGCAATTGGTTAAAACCGAACACGTGATTTTACTTTACCTGACGTCAGCAAACTCTGACAGTGCGTTATTGACAATAACGCATAAAAATCGTGCATTATTGACAATGGCTTCAGCTGACAGATTTGCAGAAATAGTTGAAGAACAAATCCCTCAAATTATCAACGAAGCGATACCCATAAATACCAAAAGGCAAACTGTAAGTTCCCCTAAATTTGTTGACTTTGGAAATGCAAGATTTGAAAATTGCAATTTTGCGTTCACTTATATCGTGTCAAAGAAAACCGATTGACATGCTTTAAACATGCTTCTCGCAATCTCGCTGACTTTTTTATGAACGTTTTCAGCTTATGAACGATTTAAGAATGATTTTAAGCCTCATCTATATTTAATTATGTATGGCTTCTTGTGATTTCTATTTTCTTAAACTACGCCAGTATAATTTTGTACTACCGGTACTACTTAGATACAACTGAATTCTTATTTATTAAAACTCTTGTTCAAAGTTCGCGAAATTGTGTATTGCGTGCAGTGTACTCAGATTGTATATTAAAAGGGTTAGAGGCTGTTAGTTCGTGTTTTGTTTACAAATACACGCACTTGCTGGCAGCACAATGAACTCGAAATTTTCAATACTGCACTCGGCTACGCCTCGTGCAGTATTGAAAATTTCTCGTTCATTGTGCGGCCAGCGCATGCGTGTATTTGTAAACAAAACACTCACAACAGTCTCTAACCCATAAATAAAACACGACGGGCATTTGAGAACACGAGGGAAATGTAGAAAACATGAGCCGCAGGCGAATGTTTTCTACATTTCTCGAGTGTTCTCAAATGTCCGGAGTGTTTTATGACAGTATAAAACATGGCTTAGGCTTCTTTCTTTGCTTTATGATATAGATTTTAGACGCCGCGAGTGGAAAGTGAAATTAAAATACTTGTATTGTGTACAACAAGAGCGATTGAACGAAAATGAAAAGCAGCAAATAGTTTACGGGAAGACCAGAAAACTGACACAATTTCATTCATTGTTCGACGTAAGTTTGTTACCTTTCAATCTTTATCTTGTCCTTTTGAACTTCAATAAACTTCACCGACTCTGAGTGCAATTTCGTTTCAGCAGTAGTCTTGATGACAGCCGTGGAGCCGTAAACAAGTACAATATGTAAACACTTGCTTCGCTTGTCTTGCACAAGGCGCATAATTTCCAGAAAAGCTATTGCTTCGGATCTTCCCGTAAACCTTAATTGTTGTCGCAATTTTCCAGCATGAATAGACGATTTAAGAGGAGATTGTCGAGGAAAATCTTCGAAAGAAAACTCTCTCGCTCGCTGTCGTTGCGTGTTTCATTAAACTCAAGGAGTGAACACCGCGCCACAAATTTTCCCGCCTCCTCATACTATCACTTCGTTTACATCAAAATGAAATGTCCAGTGGATTTATATTTCAGTAAAAAGCAATTTAATAAAAACAAATATTCCATTCGCCCTTGTTGGATACGAGTGGTTATAGCCAACGAGGTGCAAAGCACTCGAAGAAAGCTGACGAAAAACAATAAAACATGATTTTTCTATGTTTTATACTCTGATAAAACATAGCTTTTTAGCCAATCAGAGCGCGCGCAGACTCCTATCTATATTATAAAAGCTTATATTGGATGAATAAGTTACGAATCACGTGCCACTTTAAACCTGTTTCAAGATCCTGGGGTTATTCAGTTGTAGAAACAAACATAATAGTTTTCTTAAGCATAAACCTGCTGAATAATTCAAATTAATAAGTGGGAGCTCTGCTTTTAGGCCTGCCTAAATCTATATATTACAGTCAAAATACTCAGCGCGTGCCGCTTAGAATTCCGGAAAAGTTTTGATTAACGGCGAACGGATTGCATTATTGGTTTCAAACATTCAAATTTAATTTGAATATTGTAGATCATCCAACCGTGAACACGTGAACACGTGAGCCTGTCAGAAATGAAGCAATTTGATTGGTTTATTTTTTACAGGTTCACGTGCTCACGTGTTCACTGTTGGATGATTTACAATATTCAAATTAAATTTGAATGTTTGAAACGAATAATGCAATCCGTTCGCCGTTAATCAAAACCATTCCGGAATTCTAAGCGGCACGCGCTGAGTATTTTGACTGTAAATACATTTTAATTACATTACATGGTTCCTAACTTAAAATTTATGCATGCACTAGTAGAATTTGACCAGTATATTTCCATTCTCTTTTGTGGACAAAATCGTTAGAGCTACTGATAAAAGTGCTTTTCAAAAACTATGAACTCCCAGAAAATTTCAAATGAACGATTAATGTTATCTTTCAAGGATTTGTTTGACAATCAATTCATTATTTATTTTATGAGCAGACCTATATCTTTATGAGTAAAACAGTTATTTGAAGACAAGCAAAAACTAATGACCTGAAATGTTTGGAGCCTTGCTTCTGTATTTTAAGTACCATGAAACGCCTGTTGTGTAAGGTGGCATCAGCCGTCTTGAACCAATAATTCACTCAAGTGGAACTCCGCTTGTTGGTGAGGACTTTAAGGCTAGTATACAAGGCATTTATAAATTTATGTTGTTGGAGTTGTTGTCATTGAAGTTGGGTCGCTCACCTTGAGCGGGCTGTGCCTAAGCTGTTTGTTCATTATGAGTGGAAATAATGGTGCTTTTGCCAATGACGTCCGGTCAGATATATAAGGTTAGTTTCTTCTGCGCTTTTGTTTCAACATTTCCCTGGAGACTGTACAGTGTATTTTTTCAAGTGCGAGAATATCTTTTGTCATTGATAAAAGTTGGGTCGCTCACCTTGAGTGGGCTGTGCCTAAGCTGTTTGTTCATTATGAGTGGAAATAATGGCGCTTATGCAAATGACGTCCGGTCAGATATTTAAGGTTGGTTTCCTTTGCGCTTTTGTTTCAACATTTCCCTGGAGACTGTACAGTGTATTTTTTCAAGTGCGAGAATATCTTTTGTCATTGATAAAAGTTGGGTCGCTCACCTTGAGTGGGCTGTGCCTAAGCTGCTTGTTCATTATGAGTGGAAATAATGGTGCTTTTGCCAATGACGTCCGGTCAGATATTTAAGGTTGGTTTCCTTTGCGCTTTTGTTTCAACTTTTGCCTGGAGACTGTACAGTGTATTTTTTCAAGTGCGAGAATATTTTTTGTCATTGATGAAAGTTGGGTCGCTCACCTTGAGTGGGCTGTGCCTAAGCTGTTTTTTCATTATGAGTGGAAATAATGGCGCTTATGCCAATGACGTCCGTCAGATATTTAAGGTTAGTTTCCTTTGCGCTTTTGTTTCAACATTTGCCTGGAGACTGTACAGTGTATTTTTTCAAATGCGAGAATATCTTTTGTCATTGATAAAAGTTGGGTCGCTCACCTTGAGTGGGCTGTGCCTAAGCTGTTTGTTCATTATGAGTGGAAATAATGGTGCTTTTGCCAATGACGTCCGGTCAGATATTTAAGGTTGGTTTCCTTTGCGCTTTTGTTTCAACATTTGCCTGGAGACTGTACAGTGTATTTTTTCAAGTGCGAGAATATTTTTTGTCATTGATGAAAGTTGGGTCGCTCACCTTGAGTGGGCTGTGCCTAAGCTGTTTTTTCATTATGAGTGGAAATAATGGCGCTTATGCCAATGACGTCCGTCAGATATTTAAGGTTAGTTTCCTTTGCGCTTTTGTTTCAACATTTGCCTGGAGACTGTACAGTGTATTTTTTCAAATGTGAGAATATCTTTTATCATTGATAAAAGTTGGGTCGCTCACCTTGAGTGGGCTGTGCCTAAGCTGTTTGTTCATTATGAGTGGAAATAATGGCGCTTTTGTCAATGACCTCCGGTCAGATATATAAGGTTAGTTTCTTCTGCGCTTTTGTTTCAACATTTCCCTGGAGACTGTACAGTGTATTTTTTCAAATGCGAGAATATCTTTTGTCATTGATAAAAGTTGGGCTGCTCACCTTGAGTGGGCTGTGCCTAAGCTGTTTGTTCATTATGAGTGGAAATAATGGCGCTTATGCCAATGACGTACGGTCAGATATTTAAGGTTAGTTTCCTTTGCGCTTTTGTTTCAACGTTTGCCTGAAGACTGTACAGTGTATTTTTTCAAGTGCGAGAATATCTTTTGTCATTGATAAAAGTTGGGTCGCTCACCTTGAGTGGGCTGTGCCTAAGCTGTTTGTTCATTATGAGTGGAAATAATGGTGCTTTTGTCAATGACCTCTGATCAAATATTTCAGGTTAATAATTGCCCTTTTGTTTTAACGTTTCCTTCAAAACTGTATATTTTTTCAACTGTGAGGATATATTTTGGCATTTCTTGCACTAGAAGGCTCATCTATTGGTGGGCTGTGCCAAGATTGCTAGTCCAACCTTGAGTGGTAGTCAATGAACTCAGATGCAATTTGTGTATAGAAGTATTGAAATTGTTAGTAAGTTTTTTTCCATTCAAAGTTCACTGTTGGTGTACAGTTGTATTTCACTCTTTTGACTATAAACATTTACAATTGACAATAGCATGGCTGCCTAATGGTGCTTTTGTCTCTTTTATGGTTTTTGTCTCGTGTCGTCATGACGTTGTCATGACGACACGAGAATATGCGAGGGGGAGAAAGTGCATTCCATGGACCATTCCATGCGTGTTTGCTTTGTGAGGCCGCGGAATTTTCCCGCCATGTCAATATTTTTCCCGCCATGTCAACATTTGCTTTGTGAGGCCGCCGGAATTTCATATCAAAGAACAGATAATGTTTCTTAACAAAGAGGTCGCAGCCCGCTGGTTTATCAAACTGCAGGTTAGGAGTACTTATTGTAAAGGGCTTATTATGTGAAATACAGGCACGCTTTACTGTTTTTAAAATTTATTTCTTTTCTTTTACGTTTATTGCTGTAGTTAGTTCACAGTCTTGTGCGGTTCTTCTGATCGGTCTATCAAGCGCAACAAATTCGAGCTAATTCGGTGCACTCGCACGATGATATAAAGCGTTGACGTTATCTGTAAATGAACGACACGCAATGCACGCAGAAGAGATGGCGTTTTTTATGAACTTGCAGCGAACGAGCAAATTCTTAGCTGTCCAACAGTGCGTTGAAAAGGGTTGAACAGAAAAACGAGACCCTAAAGAAGACTGTGATTGCTACGTGAGTATTGCACAGCATTTGTTTTGAAAAGTGCGACCTATGGCACGGATAACAACGATCCAATAACAGAAAATAAACGATTAGACTAGGAATTTCATAATGAAAGTGAATGCTGGCTATTGGAATTAACGATTACACTACACTATTTTTGAAGTTTGGAGCTTAACAGCAGCAAAGAGCGTTCAACATCGTTTAACAGCGTATACAGCGTATTTAGTATTTAAAGAGTACAATAGTAAAATCTCGTCAAAATAAACAAAAGAGATGTCAGATTGAATGTACCCGACATCACATAATGTTGCTCTCTTTCCTTTCCCTGGGCTGGTTGGAAAAATAGAAAAAAATCTGACTGAAAATGTTACTAACAACATAACGGCTTTCAAACAAGTATTCGACATTGAATAGTATGAATAGCTAGAATTGTAACAAGTAGCAGAAGACCTCCTTATCTTAAAAATAAAAATAAAACAATGACTAGCATTAAATTTGAGTGTCACGGCTCATGTGTAACCTTTGCTGCTCCTGAAATATATTTTCCCCGGACTGCTAAAAAAATGTACGGACATTTTTGTTTACCATACGTCCAGCAGCGTTCAACAGCATCGATTCCATGTTCAACACCAGTTTAAGGGCTTTAAGTAACAATCGTAGAAAACAAGCAGATGATTCCGTATCTCCCTTAAAAATCAAACAATGGTAAATACAGCAGAATTTACACAATAATAAACAGCAAGCTGTGACTCAGAGCAGTTTGCAAAAGTGGCAAAATCGCATTAAATTTCGCTTTAAAATACGCCCAACAATATAATGGTGTTCAATAGGGTATTGATAGCTGAATAATATAAAAAGGTTTCTTTGTAAAACTCAGCAGATGCTGCTCCCTATCTATCAAAAACATCGGAAGCATTCTGTAACGTTAGTATTTAAAGGTTTAACTTGTAGAATAGCAGATGCTGGTCCCTATCGTAGGGCTGCTTGAAATTCGGCGCAAATTTTGGTTAACAATGGTTCTAACAACAAAGGAGAATTAAATAGCATATTCCGTTTTCAAAGCTCTTCATAGATAGAATAGTACAATACAGCAGATGACGTTTACATATCTCCAAAAAAAATCAAACAATTATTTAGTGTATTCTTTTAATAAACGCAGCTTCACGCAATCCTATGACAAACGGCAATGCAATTCACGCAATCCGATGATTGTTTACACCTTTTAAAAGAAATTTCTGTCTACCGAATCTAATAAAACTCGTCAAATATAATTTATCTCTTTCGTTTATACTTTGTATTAAGTGTATTAGTCCTTTCTAACTGCCGGGGAGTAGTTTGCTTTGTGTTCTACGCGGCGATAACTTGATTTCTGTTCGCATGTGAAAAGTAGCCGGGCAGTGGCTTTGCCGTGAACATGGCACCTAACTATTTTATTAACTTTTATTTAAAAAAAACCTTCCTTTCCAAATAGACCCATGCGTTTTATGATTTTACTTCCAATCATTGCGAAATGTTAGATTCTTAGTCAACTTTTATTTTAGAAGTGAAAAAAAAAACATACAGACCACGAAACTAGCCCTCTGATTATAGATTTTGATAATCGAGAAATGTTTATCAGCACACTGAGATAAAATCAGTCAGCTGCGTTAGTAAACGAAACCCTTTTTCCTTTCGCGTGACAGTCAGGACGTTTCTCAAATGTTTCTTTTTCCCCTCGCGTGACAAGAAATCCGCCATGGATCCTGAACGCGTGATCGCTTCGATTGTAGCTCTTCTTTTCCTGATTATTGCGCTTAGAAAAGTTCAGAGATTTTTTTCGAGTTGAGGATTGCGGTCGCGATGCGAGAATCGTTACCGGAAGGTTTTTCGTGGCTGCATAAAATGTAATTAACATGACAAGAGTTGACTGGAACAAATTACTTGATCTGTGTAGCAGTGGTTTCAAGTACGGATATAGCTTAGTGTCAAGTGTAGTGTGTCAAACTTATACAGTTGCGGTTACACATCGTCCTTTTACCGTGGTAAATCGTCGTAAATGGGCTCTTTACCTCGGAAAACTCACAAATCGTGTGTGACCAACATTTCCCAAGGTAAATTTATCGTGGTGTATTTCCATGGATACATCAAAAAGAACAAAAGAATCGCCCATGCAAGTTACCGAGGTAAATAGGTAGGTTTTTCAAGTACCCCAAGATAAAATGACCGATCGCGAGGCAAACCTCAAAGATAAGCAAATAAAATAAAAAGAGAAATTTGAAATTAAATATGGTTTAGATTCCCAGAGGTCAACTTTGTGTGTTCAAGGCAGCAAAAGCGTGGTCTTTCTTAGAATCATGGCTGGATGGCTTGCTGATTTGTAAGTATAAGCTACTTTTTTTTTGGAAATTTGTCGTTTGAATACAACACAAGTCATATGTATTACAAGTTATATGTATTTCGATTTAATCTCTAGGCCTAGAAACATCCAACAAGGAGATTTATAAAAACGGAGTCTTCGCCTTCTAATTCTTCGGTGTCTGAAACACTGACATAACAAAGCAATAGAGGACTGTCGAAACAGTATAAATAATAAAAGCGAGATGATGCTAGCAAGCACCCTCGAATTATCCATTTTCGCATTTCGCGCCGAAAACAGTATGAAAGATTAATGACCTTGGTAAAGTATTAAGTCTGTGACGGCAAACACCCCGGTAACGTATTCCCGCGGTGAGTTTGCCTTCGGGAATGCTATTTCGTTACAAACATTCCGGTATTTCCATTTTCAGCGTTTTCGTCGCAAGAAATATGTACTCTATTTTCTGACATTGTTCTTGGATCGTAGAAAGCGGGCAATAAATCAATAAAGAAATGGAAAACAGCGCAATTTAACGGTCGCCGCAAGAAGGTGAGGGACGAGTGCTTCGAGTAACGCTCAATTCCTCTTGCGTTCATTTGCGTCAAAAATAGAGAGGACGTTCTTTTTTGGTAAAAAATCATAAATAATATTTTGTTCTGCAATTTTGTTTTCCCGCCTGTTTTGTAATTTTGTCTTCCCGCTTGTTTTGTAATTTTGTCTTCCCACTTGTTTTGTCACTTTGTTTCCCGAGTGTTTTATCATTTCGTTTTCCCGCATGTTCGCCATTTTTATTTCTCACATATGAAAAAAAGAAGACTTAAAATTATCCCAGCAAAATTTTCCCCGGTCTCTGCTTTCCCCATCCCCGGAAATGGTAAATCTTCTAAAAACACCTTTCTTTTTAGAGGCGCGAAAGTTGCAAGCGTAGATAACATACAAGCTTTTTACAGCCTAGTGAAACATTTCCTGTTATAATAGCTTTTTGGTAAAGTATATTTTAGCCTCTTTTTGTAATAGCATTGTAATAAGGAGTACTATTTTTAATCTTAAATTTTAATGTGATGTAAGTTTTAGATGTAGCGCACCTATAGATACCACAAGGCACCCTGTTTAAATAAAGCTTCATATACTTACTTTTGTAATGATTCAGTATACTCACCCGGTAATGAGCTAAAAGTGAGAAACAATACTGAACGATTGCTGTGACCGTTTTTGGGTGTCCTCAGTCACCAAACAGTTTCATTCTGATGTCGAATGCACGCTTGTCTGACTAGAGACAAAAGAGATGTAGTCTCCCAGCGAATGTTGTGTAACCCCTTTTGAATGGTAGCTGTCAGCAGTCTGTAAGTGTTCTTCACCAAACACTTTCATTCTAATATCATACGCGCGCTTCTTGGACTTCAGAGTGGAGATGTAGTTGCCCAGTGAATGTTGTGTAGCCCTTACTGAATGATAGCTCTCAGCCATCTCTGAATGTTCTTCACCAAACAGTTTCAGACTGATATCAAGGACAAGCTTGGATTCGGATCCAGAGCAGAGATGTAGTCGCCCAGTGAATGATGTGTAACACCCCTACTGAATGGTAGCTGTCAGCTGTCTCTGAATATCAGAGACAGTACCGTATTTACCCGAGTATAAGTCGATCCCGTGTATAAGTCGACCCCCTATTTTTGAGGCCATAAACTAACATTTTTTCGTTTCTGGGTAAGAATTTTCCTGGAAAACTAACCCTGTGTTTCTTAGAATTTCCTTTCATGTAGAGGTACTCAATGAAAAAGTCACAGCAAGTTTCAATGTGAAGTTAATTATAGTGCTTACGTGAGCGTTTTTGCAACACACGTTTATCAGGCATTTTGTCCATAATTTTTAAAACAGGCTTAAAAAATGAAACACACTAATCAGAAACGAACCTGTGTAATTGTGGAGAGATAGTAGCAGCTTTAGAAGACAAGCAAAACACAAAGTTACACCAAAAACCTTTGAAAACGACTCGATAAACAATTCAACGTGCCAAGCTTGCTCGTGGTACTTGGTAACCAAGCTACAAAATTGGTGAGGTACTGGTAACTAATAACTACACGTGCTTGCATCATGCCAGGTTACTAAGTAGCGAAGTTCGAAGCGAGAAAGATCATGCAGAAAGATGTTTTTCTCTAGTGGATTTTACAGCTTTAAGAGTGGAAACTGTCAGCCCTTTATTCAAACCTTGTGCCAGTGAGTCTCTACAGCATTCAGGTTTATATTAAGCGGAAAAATCGTAAGGAATTCCAACTTGAACTGCCAATTTAACGACACAGCAAAGCGAAAGGACATTGTAACCTGTACTGTTGTTTACACGATGTTTGATAACATATAAAAACAATTGTTATGCTAATTGTGCAGAATATATTTAACTGGTGCTTGGGTCGAAAATTTTGACCCATGTATAAGTCGAGGACGATTTTTTGGACCGATTTTGAGGTAAAAAAAGGTCGACTTATACACGGGTAAATACGGTATATCAATATCCTTCACCAAACAGTTTCCATCTGATATAAAGTGCTCGCTTCTTGGACTTAAGAGCGGACAATTTCACAGCACGAAAATGGAGATTTACGGAAAATTAAAGGTGGCTTAAATCTCCTTAAAGCTGGTCATCCAACTTTACGCCATCAATTAAAGGTTCTTAAAGGTGGTTAAACCTGACATTTACGCTACCGTGCGTAAACCTGGTGTAAATGTGGCTTAAATGTTTCAATATCTTTAAGCCAGCTTTAGACATGGGTGTAAAGCTGGTTTAAAGGTCAGCTTTAAAAAATGTAAAGGTCGCGTAAAGCTGATTAAATTCCAAATTTACGCCAGCTTTACTTCAGCTTTACACCGCAGTAAAGTTATGTTTTCATGCTGTGTTTGTAGTCGGCAAATTAATGTTGTTTGTGTTACACCTACTGAATGGTAGCTGCAAGTGGTCGTTGGAAGTTTTTTTACCAAACAGTCTCAGTATGATATCACGTGAACACTTCTCATAGGCAAGAGCAGAGTTGTAGTCTCCTAGTGAATGTTGTGTAACCCTCACTTCATGGTTGTTGTTAGTCATGCTCACCAAACAGTTTTCCGTCTGATTTCAAGTGTACCCGTTTTGGACTCGAAAGCAGAGTTGTAGTCTCCAACTGAATGTTGTGTAAACCCCACTGAAAGATAGCTGTTCGCAGTCTCTGAATGGTTTTCACCAAACAGTTTCCGTCTGATATCAAGTGCATGATTCTTGGGCTCAAGAACGGAGATGTAGTCGCCCAGTGAATGTTATGTAACCCCTACTTTATGGAAGCTGTCAGCAGTCTTTCAATGTTCTTCACCAAACAGCCTCAGTCTGATGTCGAGTACACGCTTCTCTGACTAAAAAGCTTCTGAGCAGTCCCCTCTCCTGTGTTGAATGACGGCTTGGTCTAAATAGATGTCTGGAAAAATCGAATAGCAGATAGTCGCAAATAGTACGAATACTCCTGAATAGTCGCGAATAGTATGTGATACGTCATCCATGTCCAATATACACGACCTGATACGAGTCGTAAGTCGTGAATGATGACAACTAGTAGCGAATAGTAGTTGAATAGTGGCGAATAGTAACGAAAAGTGACAAATACTATAGTTCCAAATACTAACGAATAGTTGCAAATAGTGACGAATAGTCCTAAATAGCGACGATAGCGAATAGTGACAATTCGAGACCAGAATACTCTCTACTACTGATCAAAGTCAATATATACCACGGACAAAGAAAGGGGGCAGCTATTTTTTCCTAATTTGGAATGCCCCTTCTTTGTAATCCTCTGCACCCTAAGCGAATTGCAACTGTCAGGTTGAGTTTAAGACGAAACAAAACTACCTGGTAGAAACTAGCCTGTGAGCCTGAGAACTTTACAAAAACAAAAGAAACAAGACATCAATACATCAAAAAGAATTATAAAAGAACAGTCATTTTATAAAATTATAGAACGAAAACAAACTTAGACCCAAAACGAGGCTATACCTTGTGGTTTAACGTTTTAACACTGAAATTACAAATTACACAAAAATATTGAAAAGAGACACGAGACAGCCCAAAGGGCCTTTGATTGTTTGAAGCTATGAAGATTGCCACCTACCTTAACATTACAGGGCTGCAAATAATTTCTTTCACTTGAAAGGACATATGCCCTACTAAGACACCATCTTGGTCAGACAAAACAAAATTGTGGTTGGACAAACTTTTATTCATTGTTGCCATAAAAATAATGATTTACAATAAAAAAAAATTAGTCCCGACATTATGTCCGACCACACCTGTAATTTTGTCGGACATTAGCAAATATTGGTCGCTCAATGTTGGATGACCGGCTGTTATTTGCAGCCCTGCAATAGCTCAATGATAAACTATTTGTTGTAAGAACCTACTTTTTTCAGAGTTTGGCAAAAAAAGGTTCTTGTATTATTGGGGTACTTACATGTATTGACAGTTTAGGCTAAGTAGGTTATTAATTAGGCTCTTAATTTCTACAGAGTAGACGTTGTTGATTATCAGAAAATCATGTAGTCTAAAATCTGGTCTGTTCTTCATTATAAATATTTATTAATGATTGGTTCATAATAACAGTTCAAATTTAACATACATTGTGCATTTTTAAGCTTCATTTAACAATTCAATTTTCTGAACTCTCGATCACCTTTTTTGTTTTTGGAAAGAAAAAAAAATTAAATAGTTAAACCCTACATGTACATACAATGTGTAAGAACCTGTTGGAATTTGTTTGGTTAAACAGGTTCTTATATTTTGGGGTATTAAAAAAGCAAATTTCTGCCAGAAGGTTCTTAAATCCCTAGGTTCTTACACACGGGTAACTTTTACTGTAGCATGTTTTGTCAGCACTTACTGCATGCATTTGATTGTGATTTATCCAATGGATAGTGCTATCCACCCGTTGAACAACTAGACCCAGACTCTGATTTAGCAATCTGGGTTTAAGCCCTGGGTGGGGCTATTGTGTTGAGTTCTTGGGCAAGGCACTTTACTCTCACTGATGTAAAAATAATACCAGTATTTTAGAAGTGAGAAGTTTTACATTTCAGTTTTTCAAAAGCACACAGAAAATAGTTCAGCGTACCTTGCACATGGTAAGGCTGACACAGAATATTTAGACAATAACAAGCATACATGTACAACGCAACTTGAGAAAATTTATTCCTTTGTAGTCTATCAATGGCATTGAGCTTGTTTTTTGTTTCTTTACTGTTCTCATATAAAATAATTGAAGGCATGTTTAACCACATAAAATATATGTTAGCTTTATAGTGCACACCAATTTTGCACACAACACCAGAAGTGTATCATTTTCTCCTCTTAATAGGTACAGTTCATCAGTATTGGAGAAGCATCCAAGATGATGCTGTGCGAAAGGCAAAGGGCAGATATGATGAACACAGGATTACAACAAGGCGTCGAATTAGAAAGCAAAGGGTGGGTACATGTACATGTCATGCTTATGATTTAAACAGGCAAACGGAAACATGTTTTTCAGCCCTAAAGTACTAGTGTAGGTGAACTTTGATTAGTGATGAAAATCATTCTCTTTGGCACAACTCAAGGACATACATCCAATGCAGTATGGCATCTGCTCAGTAGAGTGCTTCAACCAGAGAAATTAGAAAACCAAATTCATTTAAGTCTCCAAAAAATGCTTTATAGACATGCCTTTTACATGTAAAGAGGGGATTTTTTATAATGGTTAAGTTTCAGGACAGACTGTGCCTACTCAGTAAATAGTGTTTGCTTTATTATGGCCCCCCTTATTCAAAATCTTTTCAAAGTTATTTCTTTTGACATTTCTTACTTAATGATTGTCAGCTCTTGATCCAACTTTTGCTCTGTTTTCAGAAACTGAACTTTTGGTCTTTCAGCCAAAGATAAAGACAGAATTAAGAGTCTCTTAGAGGTAGACAACTCGATAGAATTTATATCATCTGAGAAAAGCGACACAGGGGAAATGGAGCAAGCAACTGGCCCCCCTCCAAGACACGTGAAGCCCCTAGAGTGGGAAAGGACGAAGCTCACAATCTTGGACCAAACATACCAGGCCAGGATGACGAAGCGACAAAAGAGGACTGCTGCCAAAGTGACTAGAGTTGCTGGGCAACATGTTTCAAGCAGACCTCTGCCTGAAAACTGTCCCTCTTAGGCAGGACAATCTGTACAATGAAAATTCAAATTTGAATCTGTTTTTCCGCTACCTTCGTACAGACAAGCAAGATCGAATTGTACAATGAAATACAGTTGAATCCCGATAACTCGAACCCTCAATAATTTGAACCTACAGTGTAACACTAACTAAAACCTTTTTCAATTCCCCACCAGGTCATTTTCTTACTAATTATACTCTCAATAACTTCAACTCCCTATATGTGAAACCTTTTTCGATTTCCCTTGAAAGTTCAAGTTATCGGATTCAACTGTGGTGTTTTTTGGTTTAAAGGCCCAAATTCACCCTGGATGCATTGTGCACCAAGGAACAATTTTCATATTTGAAAATTACACCCCACCATTGTATGTGAGAGTGAGTTGAGCTGCTTCAATCTTTTTCCATCCTTGTTTTTATAGCTAAGTAGTGAACACGCTTTTTGGCTTTTTTCCAGTTTGGAGTGTTTTTGGACAAGAGCAAGCTTTTCAAAACAAAAACAAACGATCGCAAAGTACAGTGTATATTGGTTAAAGGTGGGCCTTTAAAAATAGAAGTTTTGATGTGAACTTTGCAGTACTTTAAACCTTGTTTTCGTTCATATTTGTATCAATAAATGGCAAAGCATCATGGCCATTTACAGATGCCTGCAAAAATTCTAACTAAAACCTTTGCATCCCTGATATTGTTTGTTATTAAAAAAAAAGAAAAAATCATCTGATTAACTTTTAAAATTATTTAAATGATATTTCAAGAAATACATTTTATAATAAATTATTTATGGGTTATTTTTCAATTTTACAAAACTAGAAATAATATCTTTTGAATTATTTAAATTCGTACATGTACATGTATCTCAAAATTTACCAAAAATAGACTTATATTTTATTCCAGAATTAAAAGAGCAAATTATTTAAAATTTATATTATTTTTTAGAATAATTATCAAAAATTTTGTCTAGAGTTTATGCATTTTAACACAAAAATCATATAAGTAATAAGATAAACATACGTATGTTTGTTTGAAAATAAAACGCAGACATAATGCAATCTTTCGCTACTAAAAGTTGTCAGCAGAACGTTCATGGGTTAGAGATGGCTATAGCGTAAGTTAAATGCATTAACTTTAGCGGGGTCGACTGTGTCTGGATTGCACATATGTATCATTTGCACGGAAAATTAAACCCCTCTGATCCCCGATAGTAATGAGTGATGCGCCCTCCCGTCATATCTATGGAAAGCCTAAACGATTCAATTGTAAATTTCCCGTTGAGTTTACTCTTCGGAAATGCAGCGAAAAATTGTGTGTCCGACGAGTTTACGAGTTGCGGAAACATGACGGTTAATATAGTTTCCGTAAACCTTGCTGATACGTGAGTTTAAGGAATGCGTTTCCGCAGAGCCGCAGTTGCGGAAACGTAATGTACACAGGTGTTTCCCGGAACGGCTACTTGAATTTCCGTTTGCGGATATTCAAGTTTCCGTCAAGTAAACGTCGAGGAACCGGAAGCGTAAACGCCTTATTTCACCCTGTGATACTACTGATACACAAACGGCAAAACATCATGTTTACTGAAAACCGAGAGAAAACTGTGGTCACGCAACAGTGACACAAGGAATTCGAAAGTCCTGTTGTTTGCTTCTAAAACCAAATATACAGTGCACGTGCTCATTTAAATAAACTTTGTCCAACCTTTTAGTTTTACTTTGTACTGTATTTCTATGAAGCGGTGTTGTGTAAAACCTTAAAGAATTTGCATAATTTGATTGAAATTGAACCAAACTTAAGTTGTTTTCACCGAGATTCGTGGGAATTTTGATTTTCAAGATTGTGGTGTGACTAACCGGTATACTTCATCTGCAGCTTTTGTTTATCTTTTCATCATAAATGAAGTTATTTTTCCGTACATTCAAATATTCTTGAAGTGATTCGGCAGCACTTCACTTCTCATTGAGAACTTCTAGTTTAGCAATGTATGCTCTCTCAAAATTAGTACGGGCACGAACATTTGATTTACTGTAGAAACTGCGAAAACCGCGCTTCCTATAAATCGATTTATTTAATTTTGTTCGAGTTTGTCAAACGTGCATGTCGACGGAGCCATGTGTTTGTTTCCCGTGGTAGCATGTTCACTGAGGTCACGTCCAAAGTACATATTATAGACAGCGACTAAAAATTCACTTCAAAAGCCCCCCTCCTTAACGTCCGATTTCATTCACAGAATTTTAACCTTTTGAAACAAAATTGTTTAGTTTTCTTTTTTAACAAACCCTTGCAAATCGCATGATTGAAACTCAACACCGCTCGAAGACAAGAGTCACGTTCGCGTGCATGTTTCATGCCGTGAGTTTGAGTGCTTGCATTTCCATTTTTATTTATTTGTACGTATAAAACAAAATGTTACTGTGTAAGGCCATTCAATCAACAAAAGACAACTAAGATTTCATCATGTCGACTGTCTGGTGTTTACAGCTGGATATGCCAAGAAAGTAGCCCAAGTTCACGCAGATATGCGTCTTGTTTACGTTAATTTTTTGACCAATTTCCTAAAAATTATCTAAGACCCCTTGTGAGACGTCATCCCTTTCGCAGGCACTGCATGCCGTTTATTTTTGTAACACAGTGGCGGATCCAGGGGGATGGTCCGAGGGGTCCGGACCCCCCCTCCCAGTATTAGACCAGACAGTTGCTTAACGCTGAAATTCTTGCATCGACAGTGATAAAAAAAATAAGTTGACAGGCCTGCACTACTTTCACGCACTTGTATTAGTCATTTTCATACTTTTGATCTCACGAGTATATCTTTGAGAGACCTTCTCCTTTTGTACGATGCTAGGTGTGGTTCTTTGAATATTTTTTTTGAGCAATGGTTGCATGTTGTTCTATTAAATGCCAGTTTTTCGTACTGCAGGGTGGTATTGCATTACAAAAGGAAATATTTTTTCGTTTGTTTTAGGTTTTCGTTGGTGGGCCTGTTTTCTGTCTTAAAAACTAACTTCTGCGCGAGTTCTTTGGACTAAACTTTCTGGGTTACCTCTCTTAATAAGTGTGAATGGAGGTGCTTGATTTTTTTTCTCAAATACTGTTTAAGAGGAATTTGTTCTAAGCAATCTGAAGGCCTCCCCTTTAATGAAACCTCTCTTGACTCCGGATGGGTAACACGAGAAGAAATTAGTGTTCTGAAATTTTTCAGTCGGCTTGTTAGGTGCTTGTTAGAGGTTTGAATGCGCTTTGGCCACAAATATATTGGCAAGTAGAATTCATGTACTCTCGCGGTAAGGGGACAAGGAATTATAACGTGCAACTGCGACTGTTTTTTTTTTTTGGGGGGGGGGGGGGGGCGGGGATATGGAGAGTTAATTTGAATTTGCTGCAGAAACTTCAACAGTGTTTTTGAAATCAAAAAGGTTTGGACCCCCCTAATTAAAAATTCCTGGATCCGCCCCTGTAACAGCATATTATACTACAGTAATTTTAAAGTAAACCATAAGAATTGCTTGATCCTTTTTGCTCTCTTGATAATGATTGTGAAATGGTACACGTTAATGTGTGACGTGGTGTAATGCTGTATAAGGTATCCACTTTCGAGGCATTTAGAAAATTGTGTTGAGTTTTCGGTTACGTAATTTCAGTGCAATTAAGAAGGTGAAGGTCTACTTTTCTTTTGTTTGCAGGCGTACATAGTGTGAAAGAAACCACAAGTCGTCCTAACAGGAAAAAATAACGGCAGTTGCGAAATTTAATGAAAATTCATGGAATATTTATGATTATTAATAATATTACTGACCATATGAATGAAATAAACAATATTATTAAAGTTTTTTTATTGTTAGTATTAGTTGAGTTCTAAATGAACGACGATAGTTAACAATACTAATAATTAATAACAAACAGATGAGTCTGCGGGAAAAAAATTAAATGAGACAATTTTGATATCTTAGCAACTGGTCGGTCAGATATACATTGTAAAATTAAGGAAACATTGTTAATTCGTGATTTAAAGCCAGCCTTTAATGAAAACGTTGGCAGTGAGAAACTTTTTCCGTTTTTCGTTACTAGCATTTTATATTTTTTTTCCCGCAGACTCATCTGTTTGTTATTAATTACCGTAAACACCCGCAGATAAGCCGCTCCCGCAGATAAGTTGCACCCTGAATTTAGCAACTTAAATTTTGGAAAAAAAAGATTTTTTTAAAAAGTCTTCAGAAGTCTTCTTCATCGAATGTAACTCACTATGGCATTATGAACGGAATTGAACATCAAAGTCTTACCCACAATTTTAGCGTTTTAATATCATGAGCATCATTTCTTTAACTTTGACACATGATTGATCTTTTTCTGGTACTTGTTGACAGGTATTTCTTCATTCAACACTTTCTTCCACAGATTTTTGCGAACAAGAACGCGTGTTTTTGTTTCTCGAACGTTCGTAGCTTAGTAACCAGGCATTAGATCGAACACGTTGGGACTAGGCTGAGAACGATGTTTGTTTCCTCAAGTTTCAAGATGGAGGGAGATTCTGCTGTTCGTGGCTATCGTGACGCACAAATAAATAGATTTGAGAGCCAACTGTCGGAGATAAACTTGTTGCACAAAGAGAGTTTTGTAATCAATTTGTCATCGAAGTACTAAACGGCAAAGTTCGACCGCACAAATACTCGAGAATAATGTGCAATTTTCTCGCTCGTGGAGGCCGGGCCGATCGATTACTGCTGATTACTATTGAAGTTTATTACAGGCTGTCGTCGACGCTGCAAACAGCTTTGTGGGGGAATGGAAATTTTGTGCTGTTTGACGTTTTCTTGTTCTAGAAAAGCGCCCATAAAACGTTTAAAGGATCTGCTAACGAAGGCTTCTATAAAAGTGTCAATTCACCAAAATGTACGGCACCTTTTTGAAATGTTCCCGCAGATAAGCCGCACCCCCGATTTTGAGCGACGATTTTTGGGAAAAAGGTGCGGCTTATCTGCGGGTGTTTACGGTATTAGTATTGTTACATTTTATTAGATACCAGTCTTTTTCTTTTTCTTCGCATTTAAAGTGCCCCTGTGATCAAATTTTCGATTTGTATTTTTTTACATGTTCGTGTACAACTAGACGTCCTTATTCATCTTGCCAAATTTCAATCCATTACGAACATCAGAAGTCATTTTATTTTAACATTTAATTCCGAAAATTTACGGCCGCCATTACAAAACCCTGTTCCAAGGTTTGGTTGCAAATGAGAGAAAGTGACGTCAAAGGCTGAAACATACCTCACGGGTTGAAATTTTAATAACAATCAGCATAGAAAATTGCACGAAGAACACGTCCAAAGTTTTTGTTCCTTTTCGCGTGATTTTGAACACTTATTGTTATTCTCATTTCAACCCGTGAGGTATTTTTTCCGGCTGTGAAATACGACTGCGTTCGCGGGCTATCAACACAGAAGTTGTCAGATACTTTTTTTTACGTTAATGTTTTGACCAATTTCCTAAAAATTATCTGAGACCCCTTGTGAGACGTCATCCCTTTCGCAGGCACTGCATGCCGTTTATTTTTGTAACAGCATATTATACTACAGTAATTTTAAAGTAAACCATAAGAATTGCTTGATCCTTTTTGCTCTCTTGATGATTTTTAAATGTTACACGTTAATGTGTGACGTGGTGTAATGCTGTATAAGGTATCCACTTTCGAGGCATTTAGAAAATTGTGTTGAGTTTTCGATTACGTAATTTCAGTGCAATTAAGAAGGCGAAGGTCTACTTTTCTTTTGTTTGCAGGCGTACATAGTGTGAAAGAAACAACAAGTCGTCCTAACAGGGAAAAAAAACGGCAGTTGCGAAATTTAATGACAATTCATGGAATATTTATGATTATTAATAATATTACTGACCATATGAATGAAATAAACAATATTATTAAAGCTTTTTTTATTGTTACTATTAGTTGAGTTCTAAATGAACGACGATAGTTAACAATACTAATAATTAATAACAAACAGATGAGTCTGCGGGAAAAAAATTAAATGAGACAATTTTGATATCTTAGCAACTGGTCGGTCAGATATACATTGTAAAATTAAGGAAACATTATTAATTCGTGATTTAAAGCCAGCCTTTAATGAAAACGTTGGCAGTGAGAAACTTTTTCGTTACTAGCATTTTATATTTTTTTATCCCGCAGACTCATCTGTTTGTTATTAAGTAATGGTCCGTGTAAGAACTAGGCAAAAAAACAATAGGCTAGGGAAATAGCGTCAGTTAGGCTTCAGGCGCTAATTTCTCTAATCAAATTAAATCTGAACGAACTGATTGGCTCATACGCTAAAAGCACGAATTTTGAATTTACAATTTAAATTAAGATAACTTGTAAACCATTTGAACAACATTTTATTTCGACAACCCATTCAATACATTCAAAACTGTAACATACCTAAAATTTGGACAATTTCTACGTGCCAAAAGGGAGAAAGATACAATGATATAAAATAACCTCGGGATTAGCTCAGCGATACATCAATAAGCGACCTTGCGAAAAACATTTCGCTCGGATTTCACAAAGAAACTGTTAATTTGTGATCCAAGACAGCAACAACTCACGCGGATATTGGGAACGCGCCAAAGTCGCGCGAAATATCACCAACAGCAACAAATACATTCTAAATACAGAAAATAAAAATACCTCGATGTAAACGTTCGGTAATGCATTCAAAACAAGTCTTCTAATACATCTAATGCCGAAGTAATGTCCACCACATCAAAAAAACTAACACTCTGTCGTGTCGGTTTCCAGGTCGAGTCCATATTTTCCGAGCCATGGAAGGTTTTTGATAAAAACAGACTCTGTGTACTCCAAATCGATTTCCCTGGCACAAATTTCTTTCAGACTTTCCAAAGAACAGATACAAGCGATTACGAGAACGCCGAAATGTTCGTTATTGTACAATGTTTATACTGTCTTATCAATCGAAGAAGAGGAATAGAAGCGACGGTTCAGCTTTGAACAGCGCTTGTTCTGCAATAATTTCCGGCACCAGGCCGGTGTGTTCAATTCCTCGAGTGGCGTAGCAGTTGAAAATTTCAGAAGCAGCCTAGAAAAATAATAAAATCGTATGAGAGAAGAGTAAAGATCGACATATGTTTCGAAAGAAACAAACTAGCCAGACGTAAGAAGTAACACGTGCGGACGTAGACTGTTCACAGTCCCCTATTTCTCCGAAGTCGCAAAGATCGATCGTTGAGTTCGAGCGGCCACCATCTTGTTTTCTTTGTGCGAGCGAAACCTGGGGAGAGTACAAAATGCTCGTGGGTAGGGGCGCTGGTGGTTAATAGCGTGGGGGTGGAGGAGCGGAAAAAATAGCTCACCGCCTCCATCCCGCCCCCCTACCCACGGGCATTTTGTACTCTCCCCAGGTTTCGCTCGCACAAAGAAAACAAGATGGCGGCCGCTCGAACTCAACGATCGATCTCTGCGACTTCACGGAAAAATAGGGGACTGTGAACAGTCTAGTGCGGACGTCACAAAATATCTCCACTGCCTTCAGCTTACCTCAAGTGCTAATTCGCATCTCGTTTGGAGCTGTATTCTCTCCCTGCAAAAGCAAGATATCTTCTACTTTCACTGCTTGTGCCCAGTTAGACTCCAACTACGAGTGCCACAAAACATTTCTTCTCGGTAGGCGACAGCAAACAACTGTTGCAGACCAACATTTCCTAATCTGTCGCCCCTCGTGTCGTGGATAGCGGCAGTCACTCTTGAAGGGCAGTTTCATCGATTCTTTCGACGTAATATACTTTACAATTATAATATATAATATGTATGTATTCGAGAAATATATAATAAATAGGTTTGATGAAAAATACGACAAGACTCGCTCATAAAAGGGCCAGAAAGTTCAGAGGTCCGATCGCAAATCCAAGATGGCGCCGCATGAAGGTCGCGCTTGCTACAAGTTTTCCGTTCTAACTTTTGATTGGCGCAGATTGGCGCATAGGACAATGGTAAAATTTGGCCGTGAGGGGGATAACAGAGGCATGGGGAAAACTACGTGAAAAAATGTTGTTTATATCGGGATTTTCTTGTTTGTTTTTTTTTCGGCGATTCTTTTATATTGACCAATCACATGCGCCGATTTAATTGAAAATAATCATTAAGACTAAACACCTTTTAATCGATTTTGCCGTTGGCCTGCCTAGTTCTTACGCGGATCATTACTTAAACTTGTAGTTGGAAGTAAATACTGTGTCTGTTCTCGTTATTTCCGAAGATTTGGTTTCAGATTGGTTTTTCTTATTTCCTCAGCCAGCGAGCGAATGAATATCATGATCAGCGATTTAACTTTGTTGTTATCAGCACGCGGGGAAATTGGGTAATATACCGAAATTCCATCGTTCGAGTAAAACGCAAGAATGTTCCTGACAAATTCTCGGCTTCAAATTGTGTAGCGAATCAAATTACGCTGTGTATCGAATCGACTTTTGGGTTTCTAAAGTTTGCAGCGAATCGACTTCGAGTTGTATCGAGCCGACTTGAAGCGAATCAACTTTGTAGCGAAACGACCTTGAACCAGTTGTGTTATCGTCCGCCGAAAAAGTCCAGTTTCATTTCCTGTCCCGACAGTGGAAAAACTTATCGTCACAAAGGGTTACCCGTCAAACCACATGTGCAAAATAGCTATATTCCATTTTGTGTTAGCGGAAAGCTTCGCGTTTTCTTTTGGGGCAAAGTCCATATGCATAAACTGATGTAGCGTGCCTGTTTAGTTATGCATGATGCAGTTGAAGTGCGGGCCACTCCACGCTATTTTTGTCTTGAGCCTAGAAGCCTTTTCATTCATTCAGTAAACATCAGGCAGTGGAGTTCGAAGTCGAGTTCGCATTTTTTATTTCAAAAACTGGTATTAAAAATATCCGACGCCATTTTGGAGATACAGTCGTTGCGCACGACCATTAAACGATCTCATAAGCGTTCAGTGAGAAATCACGTTTTGTTAACGTCAGTATATTTTCAACAAAGAAAAGTTATTTTGCCAGCCCTTTACTTTTCTTCCAGGTAAAGCTTTATTGCAAAATGATACAACATTTTTTCACGCCTTGCTCAACAGAGGGCACAGGAGCCTTTCCTTCGTGAAACGCGCCTTTAAAACTGTACAATAACAGGCAACCAATGGACAAAATTATTCCACTTCTTTTTGTGTTATGTAAGAGTGTTATGTAAGAGTCAAAGTCTATATGCAAAATCGAATTCGCACACGGTGTTAGTTCCGCATGTTATGAGAACACCCCTTTATCACGTGGGTCAACAGACAAAACACTGTCGGTTTCTTTTCAAAGTCGATCAAAACATGTTCATTCGGTGAAGTGGAAAGAACTTGCTATTCTGCGTTCTTTCATTCGACTGCGCAACTGCTTGCAGATTACAGCCCTTACAGATTGTTACAGACGTCCTCTGTGCTGTGTTCAGTTCCTTTTTTACTGTCAGGGAATCATACCAATTCGAGCAGAAGTCAAAATGGCAAACGTAACTGCAGCAGAGCTTAAAGAAAGCGTGAAAGTTTTGAGCGAAAATCTTGATCAGATGTTTCTGATAATCATGGGCTGCTGTATTTTTTGTAAGTATGAGTTTTCCCTTGTAATTACATTTTTACTTTATTAAAAATAGAAGAGTAACCAGGGTTCATGATGATTAAAAATTTAAGACGTTCTCTGGTTAAAATATTGATAGAAATGAGCTTTCGGCTGCCAAACTACAGCCTTTAACGAATGATAAAAATGACGCGAATGAATAAATATATAGGCTAAAAATTGTGTGAAAATTACAGAATAAAAATGCGTAATAAGGTGGCAAGAAAAAGAATTTGACGAATTAAGAAAACTATTACGTTAAAAGAAAACTATTACTATTTTCCATTAAGAAAACTATTAAGGTGATAAGTGATCGTCGCAGTGAATTTCCAATTTTAAGCAATTAGGGTTTTCCGATTTAGCGGAATTTCGCGGAATTTCGCACCTTTTTTCCGCGCTAATTGAATCTCTGTGAATTGGACTAAATTATGATAACTTTGTTTTAAATTGCGATGTGGATCGAACTAAAGCATTGGTCGTGACTAGCAGTTTTTCTATGTGCTCGAGTTGGGCACACAAATTCATGCAAGATACACATTAAAAGCAACTTGATCATTCACTGTCTGATACTGAAATCATCAAATTACATAAAATTGTTTCATATAACGGCCTTTAGTCAAATGTCCTTTATTCGGAACAAACTAGTATCGACATTGTAAGCAAAGGCTGTCCGGGTCCTCAGCTGGATTTTCTTTGACGGTGAATTGTGTGAACCGTGTACGCATCCCGATTAGAGAACATCAATTTTGTTTCGCACGCTGCTGGCAAACAATTAAAAATATCAGTGGCCAACTTCTCTTTGTACCTATACTCCGATTTGACCGTACGTTTAACGAGGAAAATTGCTTGAATGTGCACCAAACAGACGTGAACTGGAAAAGGACGCCAATCCAAATCGAGGCTAGCTTGATCAACAACGTTTGAAAAACACGAAAACATTTAATTTGTATTGCAAAAACCGATCGCTTCACGGGAAAATTTCATTGATTATGCCGTAACCATGTTAAAAACTCGTGCTTCCTCGTATTCAACATCAGGGTTAGAAAACGCCGAGGCTCGTGCATTTCGATAATTCTCACTTTTCCCGTATTTGGCAACCCTCAGGATGAAAAGAAGCACTGGTTTTTAAAATTGTATAAACAACAACGCTATGAATGGATTATTTCAGTGTTATGCCCAACGATCATCAACGATCGTCATCCTTAGATGAGAGAATTAGAACAAATGTAGGCTAAAACATTACGGATATTTATCGTCATCCTGCTTCTTGGTAGTCTCCTCCGCAGCCGTTGTTTGGGCTCGTCACGCGACGTTCTCTCCCCCACCAACGGCTGCTTAAACCCGAACCACATTCCTTTCCATAGTTTAGCCAATCACAGCTTCGCTCACATTTTTCTGAGCCAGTCGCGCCAAAACTCGCCGACTAAACCAATCAAAAGTTGTGTCTTATCATGACTCTAGCGTCGGCAGCGTCAAACGGACGGCAGTCCACCGCCTTTTGAATTTGACGCACACCAGGCATCGAATAAAACAAAGATTTACCTAAATAAAACACGCCTGATTTGAAACATTATGTCAAAAAATTTTTAAATATCTAGTACAACAGGAATCTAAGTTCAAGATTTGAAGCAAAATAAAAGTTATCTTCTCCAAAACGCTCTGCTCGTCGTCTTCTAAGTCGAGCTTGATTTTCTTCACACCAAGGCCTGCCTGAAAAAGAACTTGTTTCTCTGTAGAGGTGGGAATTTTGCTTTGGTGGCGATCAGCAACACAAACGAAACTAACTGTCCAACTCCTTTTCGCAACTGCCTTTTTTTTGCGATCAGCCCTTCTGCTATTACGACCATTAAACAGAGCCATGCGCTCCTGGAGAACATTTGACGCCACTGACTCGCGCGTACGATCTTTTTCGGCGACGGCACAAAGATCACGGAGACGAAGGCGATCTCCAATCGTTGTTACGCCTACACGACAAAGTTCTTCGTCCGATAATGCCGCCACGTTCGCAGGCTCGATTCGTTCAGCTAAAAAATGGGGAATAAGAGATTCCAAATGCAACTCCTTCAAAATGTCCTCCATGATTTTTTTTCCGAAAGGCAAAAAGGCAAAACATACGTAAGGTATGCTACCAGAAACCCATAAGGGTTGAAACGTGTAACTCCCTATCATTCGCATTGTACAAAGCGTTTGAACATTCGTTGCCATTAAGTACCATATTTGGAAAACCACGAGAAAAAAATCAACCAATCAAAATTGCAATAGTTGGATTAAATTCACAGCGCGCGCTAGCTCGCGCTAAATGGCGTTATCTTGTTTTTAAACAAGTTTGGTTAAATAGAGTTAAATTTGGTTAAATTCCTCTGTTTGATCGTCATTTAATGGTCCGGAGAACTTCACTTGGATACCCTTGATGAATTTCTTTAGTTTCTGTTAGTAATTCACGGCGTTTAGGTCGGAATTCAGGTGTCTTACCGCAAAAGCGAAAATTTTCTTGCGTGTGTCGTTACGTGTGTAAATCATTCGCGTACAAGCTCCTTGTGTTTCCAAATATGGTACTTGGCAAACTGAATGTTCGAACGCTGTGAACGCGCGTTATACGTTTCAACTCCTTATGAGTTTCTGATGCTACATAAAGTAGTAGAGCTTAAGCGGGTTCTTAAAGACGAGAGGGACCTGGGAAATAATGATTGACACCGGAAGTAAACTCGAATTGCCAAAAATAGAATAACATTACATAATGGTAAAACCACAACACATAATGGTGAAACCACATAACGAAGGAACCGCACCACATAATGAAGGAATTGCAACACATAAAGAAACAACGACACAACATAATAGAAAGACCCCAGCACGTAATGAAATAACTTCAACACATAATGATAAAACCACAACACATAACGAAGGAACCACGTCACATAATGATCAAACCTCATCACATAATGACAAAAGCGGAAATCATAATGAAGAACCTTCAAAACATAATGCCAAAACTACACCACGTAACGGAATATGGAAGATACAACATGACAGGACCACATCACATAATGACGAAACGTCAAAACGTAATGATTAACGATCACATAAGGCAGTTATGGCTTTCCATAATAAAATAGCAAAGAATGTTGTTTGTTTTGCGCAATTAAAACTGGAACGGGACTGGAGGGCGGTGTTGGCCTTTCTAAAAAGAAACTGGGAGGTACTGGGCTAAGATGGGGAGGGGAGAGTGAACAAAAGTGAACAATGCTGTTAGAATGAAAAAAAAATTGTGCTGCAGAAGCGTTCGTAAAGTGCAGTTAATCATGGCTCAAAGGCTAGTCCTAAAGAAAGCCCCATAAAAAGGGCATAAACAACTTATTTACTCATAACTAGTAGATTAAATGATTTTCACGTCCAGTAATTGATTTCAGTTGAAATCGGCATATTCCGTTTCCGCGGATCTTCCGCTAAATCGGAAAACCCTATTGGAATGTATATGAATCATTTCATATACAATACGTCAAGAAAACTATTACGTAACGAGAGTTTTTCGCACGATTGATTTCAAAATTGCAAGAGATATTGGCAAAGGAGACTAGGGGCCTGTTTACAAGCAGGTAGGGTAACCCTAGTGCTAGGGTTACCCTAGCAGGAGGGTTACCCTAGCGCTCCCACATTTCTTCTTTTTTTCATCGACGTGTTTACAAGGCAGCTAGGGTTACCCTAGCACTAGGGTAACCCTAGCTGAGCGCTAGGGTTACCCTAGCTGAGCGCTAGGGTTACCCTAGCGCCAGGGTAACCCTAGCACCTTGTAAACGCTCTGCTAGGGATAACTCACCTATCCGGGACAACTTTATTTTCGGCTCCAAGAAGCTAAATATGTTTAAAAATACCGACAAATATAGCGAATTGTGACCAAGAAACATCGTGTTCATTCACAATTTGTCGTATTTTTGTACTGGAACGGAATTATTTTCGAATAACAGCTTCTTACGACAAAATTTTACAAGGTTAACTGAAGCGTAACCGATGTAAGTTGACCCGGGTAGTAGGGTTACCCTACCTGCGAATTTTTGCTTGTAAACCCGGGCTATCTTCTTACCCTCTTGCTAGGGTAACCCTAGCACTAGGGTTACCCTACCTGCTTGTAAACAGGCCCTAACGCGTGCGAAAAACTCTCGAGTCATGGCACACTGTCATGACAACTGAGGCGGATAACAATGCTATTACCCCGACAATATTCTATTCTTTTAAAATAGTTTTCTTAATTCATCAAATTCTTTTCCTTGCTTCCTTATTACGCATTTTTATTCTGTAATTTTTCACACATTTTTTAGCCAATATATTTATTCATTCGCGCCATTTTTATCATTCGTTAAAGGCTGTAGTTTGGCAGCCGAAAGCTCATTTTTATCAATTTTTTAACAAGAGAACGTCTTAAATTTTTAATTTTTACTTTAGTTATCATTCCTTAGCTGTTAGGAAATTATGTCACCCTTATTCTTAACCTCTGGCTAAAATATAAGATTTCGTTAATGTCTGGGAGCTCAAAATAACAATAGCAAGTGTAATGAGCGAGCAGAGTTTCCTTTGGGAATTGACCTAGAATGAACTTACAATGATTTGACGGAAAAATAATTGAATCCCTGAGGCCTTATCCACACTCACTGTCGCGCCTTCATCAATGCCTGTTCGTTGATGCATTTTTGGCCATGGTCCACATTTATACAGTTTTCGTTAATGCATTCTCGCCTATCGTCCGCACTATGCTACGGAAGCTTATAGGTGCCATCCGACATCCGACTTTAAAAATCCGACATCCGACTTGTTAAAATCCGACATCCGACATCCGACTTGGTAAAATCCGACATCCGACATCCGACTTGTTAAAATCCGACATCCGACATCCGACTTGGTAAAATCCGACATCCGACAGTAAAAAAAAAAAAACAGACAGGCCAAACACGACTACTGTTGGTCAAGACACAGGCTTCCCAAGCTCAAAAGTCGTCAAAAAAGAAGGGGAGACAACGACTTCGAATAACTTCGCTAAATGACGTCGGAATGGCTTCAAATTCGGCACAAGACACAAGTAAGCGACACATTTGAGGTAGGTAAACTTTATTTCAAAATACATAGCTATTTACCCGATTTTAGAGAATCCGTGATTTTCCCATACATTTCTCTATATACACAAGCTGTCGCATACACCAAGTATGTAGAGTCGGCCGCCGAAGGGCTCTCAAAAACACATCAAAAAGACGACTTTTGAGCTTGGGAAGCCTGTGGTCAAGATAGTATAACTTTAAGCTTCAAAGCTTTGCTCTGACGAGTACGTCCTTTAAAGACCTCCCCTTTCTGTATGGTATTAGGGGAGGCTGGGGTCTTTAAAGATCTCTCTAAGTTAAGGCTGATTTTGTATTAAATGCCATTTGTTCATAAGAATCTTTTTAAGATTAGGCACCGAAGGGAGATACTCTGTTACAAACGGTAAATCTCTGTTGGCCACTTTTTGTTTATTCTGTAGGGCCGACATTCTTTCGCTAAATTTAAATTCTGTAGGATTTTTGTGAGGTTATCTGGGTAACCTCTGTCGCGTAATCTACGCTTGAATTGTGTAATGTTTTCTTCAAATGTGGCTTTTGAAGAGCTGGTTCTCAGAAGTCGTAGTGCTTCGCCTTTGTTAAAACCTTTCCAAACACCTTGACGGTGACAGGAGGTAAAATGCGTGTATTGGAAGATTTTTGTTGGTTTAAGGTGCGTTCGCACGACGAGAATAGATTCTTTCTTAAATCTTTCGCTCATTTCAAGTTGCAGCCATTCGCTAGCCTGCGTAGCTGGCGGGATTTCGCGAACGAGTGCTTTTTACCCGGGTTTTTTAGCGGCCGCATGCAAACAAATTAATTAAAGTCTCAGAAAACTGGCTGGGTAGTTTCTAGCGAAAATGAATCAGTATTTTTAGGTCTCCTGTGATTAGAATGCCTTTTGGCTTTTCAAAGTTATCCTAAAAGTTGGTGACAGGGTCCCTTTAAAATCAATGAAATTTCGTGAAATGTTTGTTTGTCCTGATTTATAAACAAATACAGTCAACTCTCGCTATAGCGGACACGTTCGGGACTTCGTTTAGTGTCCGTATTAGCGAGAGTCTGTTATAGCGGGGTGTGAGAAAAAAGTGCCGTTAGTATACGTGAAATAACATAGACTATGACGAGCTTACCAATAGCGGTGAAAGTGCTAAGCAGACGTTGGGATTGGAGGATGAGGGTTTCCTGGAGTCTGGAAGGAAAAGACGCCAGCTGAAGTGAAAAAGCAAAGTCTGTTGTACAGCTACCGAACGAATTGATGCAAAATATATATTTCAGAAGTCTTTTTAGTGTGTTTCAGATAAATAACGAACAACAGACTGCAATTTTACGTAATTGTGTCATATGAGAGCTTCATGGTGTCCGCTTTATTGAGAGTCAAAACAATAAAATTGTTCTTTTGGTACCACCAAAAGTGCCCGTAATTCTGTAATAGCGAGAGTCCGTAATAGCGGGAGTCATTTCCAGTCAAACCTCTATGGCATTCGCCGGGGATCTGAATTTTGTCCGTAATAGCGGGGTGTCCGCGAGGCGAAAGTTGACTGTACTATTATTTCTGGTAGTGATACCAAGTCGCACGTACAAAATTTAGAATGAAATGCTCTAATTTAAACTGTTCACAGCCCTTTATATTTTCGTATTTTTCTTCTGTTAGCGAACGGCGAAAGCTGTGATCGGGGATTGAATCGCGACAAAAGAAAATGACTTTTCTCTCGATCGCTAGAGACCTGGACGCTAGCGCAAAACGAAAGACGCGAGGGGGTAGAGGGCGGGGAAAGAAAAATCTTTTTCCATGCAATAATTCCTACTAAATTATTGGTATAAGAAGGATGGTAAAAAAATAACAATTGTAAGCCTAATTTGAAGCATTCGTATCTGTATTTTTGAAATAAAATCTACAATAAAAGGTGTACAAAAGCGCACGATAAAGTACCTCGTGGGGGAGGGGTCTCGGCTGAAAAGTTCATGTGCTGTTTACTAGCTGAAAATAGGAAATTGGCGTTGACACTAATCAATAATTGATTAGTATATGAATACGGTGCTTGTATCAAAAATCGCACAATTCAGGAGCTAAGCCGCCGGACTATATTGTTTCATACCTCGTTCTTGAAAGAGTTCCGACTCAGTGAATCTCATCTGCAGGGGGTATTCTGCAGTTGCTCCTTCCGAAGTGTGGAATTTCTTTTTCACCTTATGCAGAATTGATTCTTTCACCTGCATTGGGTTTTCAATTTTCTTTAGCGTGGTTTACCTAAACCTGTTTTAGTTGGTGTGAATGATTGGGGTGCGAGTCGTATAAGCTGCCTATGTAATGATGACTTTGGCGTCCTTTTCTTGCAGTTATGCAGGCAGGGTTTGCTTTCCTGGAGGCTGGCTCAGTGAGATCAAAAAACACAACGAACATCCTCATAAAGAATTTTCTGGACGTATGTAAGTACTGCAAAATGATTCACGTTGACCTAGATTGCTCTTGCAACTGTACAGATTTTTATAGTAATCTGAAGCCGAGTTCAATATCTGCTTATGGTCTGTTGTAATCACCCCGCTAAGAGACAGCTTCCTAATATGTTTTCTCGTGTGGTTTCGTTTTTCTAAATTTAAAAAATATTTGTTTCTTTTTCCCCATGCTCGTGCCATCTTGCCCTCGAGCGCACAATTATACCTTCAGTTTTCTTATCATAGAACCTTTCTAACCCCATCTTAAATTCCTCCAGTACCTTTCTGGTGTCTACACATGGATTTGTTCAAAATTAGCTTGTGCATCTTGATATTTCTTTTGCATCATTTCCTCCTCTCCTCCAGTCCCATATTACCCTCTTATCTGAAATTTCTTTTGCCTCTTCTCTCCATATAAGTATTTTTTTCTTTACCTCTTCAACATATGCAGCATCATTTAACATAGAAGTGTTCATTTTCCAGAAACCGGGTCCTTTTACACCTGCTTCTATTTTGTGCAATTGTAATGTTATAGCAGAATGGTCCGTTTTTATGGCTGATACAATATCTACGTTCCCTACCATATCATGCTGTTACTGCCGTTACGTTACTATTCGAGGATCACGCGCGTGATGTCACGCACGCTTTAGCATACTACCCCACAATGCGTTGCTAGAGTAGTTAAACCATGTGCTCAATCCAAGGTGAAAACGTCTTACGGTGAAATCGGTTGGAGCATAGTTTTTTCTACAGTTTATCGTGTTTCACAGCCGTTATCAGAGGACACAAACGTAAGTTTTTGGTTTAATTTTCTATTCACTAGAGATTTCTAGTATTTATTGTGATTTATTTTTCGTTTTAGTTTTCGAAACCGTACAAGTCGCATTGGGCAATTCCAGAAAATATCCGTACAGTACGACGGACGGCTTTTTGGAATTCCGAAGGCAAGGGGGGGTTCTTTGAACTGGAATTCCGAAGGCAAGGGGGGGTTCTTTGAACTGGAATTCCGAAGGCAAGGGGGGTACTTACGATTGGAATTCCGAAGGCATCGGGGGGTTTCAGATCTGGGATTTCCAGAGGGTACAGACAGGTGATTTTGTGGGCTTTCCTTTTCCTATTCAGGGAACAAGCTTGAATGAATGTTGTTAATACTCCTATGCACATTTCTGGAATAAAGAGTTGACATTTCCCGATAATAAAAGCCATAAATCTGCTTGGAGAAAAACATCCGCTTCGAACTTCGTAGCTTAGTAACCTGGTAAACATGTAGTTATTAATGACCAGTCCTCCACCGATTTTGTAGCTTGGTTACCAAGTTCGCAAAAGCTTTGTTTGTCGAGTTGTTTTCGAAGGTTTCGAGAAGGTTCTTGTGTTTTTTGGTGTTTCCTTGTCTTCTAAAGCCGCTTTCCGGTTCCCCACAATTCAAAAGGTTCGTTTGCAATAAGTATCTTTATTTTTCTCAGCCTATTGCTTAAGTTATGGACAAATTGCCCTCGTATACATGTGTTGCTAAACCGCTCGCGTACGCGCGGCAATAAACATCACGTTAAAACTTGCCGTGTCTTTTCAATGTTAAAAATGTTAAAAAGTCAATGATTAGTTTTAAGTCAGTCTTTAGTTTCTTGTTTATATTGTAAGTTCCAGTACAAACTGCGATCATTAGAAGATTTTGTTGCGTGAAACTTGCCACGGAAAGAAAATTTCGTCGAAAAATCTGTGCGCTTTTTTACTGAAAAACTACGGTAGGTCTTATCGAATTCAAAAGGTAAATCCTTAGGGCTTGACAAAAAACGGAAATTCCTATGGGGAGGGGGGGGTTAACGATTTTGGAATTCAGAGGGCATGGGGGGGTAATGCATTTTGGAATTTCTGAAGGCAAGGGGGGGTTAAAATATGGAAGCCGTCCGTCGTTGTGTACGGATATTTTCTGGAATTGCCCATTGTGCAAACCGAACAGTTATCGTATATCCCTTCATACAAGGTGCAAGTAACATCGAGATACAAGTATTTACTGTTGTACAAGCTCAAGCTTATATGCCATCGCTTAGTTATCGTTCTTATCGTAAGCTTTGGTTATGGTCATCGAATTAAGTCTTCGATTCTGTACGCGTCTTCGAACTGTCTTGCATGTGAGCTAATGCACCTGTCAATGTTAAGCCCCAGGGTGGGGAGGGCGGGCATACCCAGGGGATTTTGACATTTTCTGGAAGCCAAAGTCAAATTCCCCACCCCTGGGCACCTAGTGAATGTCAAATTTGCCATATATCCACTTAAATTTCTAACCCAGTAGGCCATTTTAGATGTCAAAATCCCTACCCTGGGAGAGCTTCATGATGTCAAATTCCCGTGGGTAGCCCGCCCCCCCCCCCCCCCCCACCCTGGGGCTTAACATTGACAGGTGCATAAGCATTAAAGGTCAAATGCAACGAAATTGGGAAATTTTTCTTTTGTCCAAAAACCTGTCCTAAATGGCAACACTAATCATAACCAACTCTCAGAATTGGTTTTTGTGCGAATTGTGGCGCTCAGGAGATGAAAATCCGACGATTTCCGACAGCTTTACGAAAACGAACCAGAAATAGCCGCGCCTGGAATGGTAACGAATAAAGGTATTTGTGACGTGTAGTATATGAAATGATTCATATATGAACTACGGATATATATGAAGGTGATATGTGATCTTCGCAGTGAATTTCCAATTTAAGCAATTGGAATGAAGAAGCCTGAAAAAAAAAATCAGGGCTTCAACGGGATTCGAACCCATGACCTCCGCGATACCGGTGCGATGCTCTACCAACTGAGCTATGAAGCCACACATTGGGAGCGAGGTCAATTGTGAGTTCTTATTTTCCCGTGAAAGGAGTGAAATGACGTGTAGTATATGAAATGATTCATATATGAACTACGGATATATATGAAGGTGATATGTGATCTTCGCAGTGAATTTCCAATTTAAGCAATTGGAATGAAGAAGCCTGAAAAAAAAAAAAAAAATCAGGGCTTCAACGGGATTCGAACCCGTGACCTCTGTGATACCGGTGCGATGCTCTACCAACTGAGCTATGAAGCCACACATTGGGAGCGAGGTCAATTGTGAGTTCTTATTTTCCCGTGAAAGGAGTGAAATGACGTATAGTATATGAAATGATTCATATATGAACTATGGATATATATGAAGGTGATATGTGATCTTCGCAGTTCATATATGAATCATTTCATATACTACACGTCATTTCACTCCTTTCACGGGAAAATAAGAACTCACAATTGACCTCGCTCCCAATGTGTGGCTTCATAGCTCAGTTGGTAGAGCATCGCACCGGTATCGCGGAGGTCACGGGTTCGAATCCCGTTGAAGCCCTGATTTTTTTCAGGCTTCTTCATTCCAATTGCTTAAATTGGAAATTCACTGCGAAGATCACATATCACCTTCATATATATCCGTAGTTCATATATGAATCATTTCATATACTACACGTCATTTCACTCCTTTCACGGGAAAATAAGAACTCACAATTGACCTCGCTCCCAATGTGTGGCTTCATAGCTCAGTTGGTAGAGCATCGCACCGGTATCACGGAGGTCACGGGTTCGAATCCCGTTGAAGCCCTGATTTTTTTCAGGCTTCTTCATTCCAATTGCTTAAATTGGAAATTCACTGCGAAGATCACATATCACCTTCATATATATCCGTAGTTCATATATGAATCATTTCATATACTACACGTCATTTCACTCCTTTCACGGGAAAATAAGAACTCACAATTGACCTAGCTCGCTCCCAATGTGTGGCTTCATAGCTCAGTTGGTAGAGCATCGCACCGGTATCGCGGAGGTCACGGGTTCGAATCCCGTTGAAGCCCTGATTTTTTTCAGGCTTCTTTATTCCAATTGCTTAAATTGGAAATTCACTGCGAAGATCACATATCACCTTTAATCTTTTTTCTTGTCGTCAAAAGCCCTCCCATTTTATCCAAGCTTGGGTTTAAAGGAAAATTAAAGTCACCCCCAATTATTATTCTATCTTCGTATGTTTGATCTTCCTTTTTAAGGACATTAACAATATGTTCATAAAACTTTGCACATTGACTATCATTGTCAGGTGCGTAAACAATGAACAGAAGATAATTTTAATCCTCAATTTCAGCTTTTATGCCGATATATCTTTCCATGGGATCAACAATCTTTCGCTTTATTTTGCAATCAAAGCCGTTACGCAACAGAATAGCAGCACCACTTGCATTGCTACTCCCATGGGCAAATTCTATTGGAGCGCCCCATTCAGCGCCCCATTTCCTCTCGTCTCTCACTGCCTTCGAGACATCATCGGAAATGAAGATTTTCACGTCCTGATAGGAATTGTCCTTGAGCTTTACGGCGGCGTTTCTTAATTGCCCCCGCAGGGTTTTGGCCCAGAGGCCAAAACCCGAGGAGGCATCATTGTAGTCCGCGCGTATATAGACTATATATATAATATACCAGACAAAATCTTGACTTGGCCAAAGTGGGACCGCAAGTAGTATCGGTAGGTGTGATAAAATGCCCGCAAGTAGTATCGGTAGGTGTGATAAATTTCCCTGTACGGTGATTGGTCAATGATGACGCAAGATAAACGATGATTGGGTGATGATGACAAACCAAAGCGTGAGCACATGCACAAATGACAAGTCAACAAACGACACTTGCAAACGTTGATTGCAGTTGGGTTGCTGCAGTTTCCTTCGAGCTTTATTGATTTCACAAGGTCTAGAAGCCGAAACTTACGCAATGGATATGATCAAAACCAAGAATAGTACGTATTGGTCTAGAAATTTCTCTTGTTAGCGTGTTGCGAGCAGCTCTCGTTCGCTCGCAGGATTGACAGACTCAATCCGAAATCGAGATTTGTCAGACACAAATCACACTTTACACGAGGGGTTTGAAAGACTCAGGCCACAACCAAGATATAAAGTTAACAGCTGCATAAGTTCAAAAAGAGTTAAAGAAGGAAAGTTTTTGAAAGATACCGCGAGCATTGAAATTCGCAGAGAAGTGAGAAAGTTTTCACTTGAGACATACATGTATAATTAGCAAGCTGTCGATCCAGTGCTTTCGGCTTTTAGGCGGAACATCATAACTCAAGTGGTAGAAATAAAAGATTAAAGACTCGATCAGTCTTTAGGCATTTAAGTAAAATTTGTAATTGAGACTTGTCAAGAAGGAAAGAGAATTCAAAAGAGTTCTTGAGATAATCAAAACTCATGGAGGGCGTTTACATTGACAGAGGTGAGAAATCTTTTGGCATCCGTTTCGAGCTCAGCTGTCAAGTTGGTCATTGCTGCTTGAGTTCCCAGCCTTAATATATTGAAACAAAAAATCTGAAAACAGCTGGTCTCAATTGGTAGTTTTAAAACGTTTCGCTATTACCAAAGTTTATCCTCGCTACGATCACTCATTACCGGTACAGCAAAAAAAGGAAAAAATAAACTCAGGAAGTTGGGAACGCGTTCGTGTAATTAAATTTACATGATTATTACATGTAATCCTTCAGAATTTTTGCATAATTTATCTTTGTTTTACTTAACTACTCGACCTCAACAATTCATAGTGAAAGTTTGTCCCATGATCTTGAAAAAGAGAAAGCCAGAAACAAGTGATGCTTTGCGAGTAGAACACGAGGAAAATTATCGCGAGACTGTTCCAAACAAAAAACTGATTTTCAATCAATTAAGAAAATAGAATAGCCAAAATATCAAGCGAAATAATTGACTGTAGTAACGGATACGCTGAGAAAAAAAAGGATAACAGCGGGGGCAGCTGTAGTGTTAACTATCCCTAGTATAAACTGCTTGTCAGGATACCATAACAATGCTACGTGTATGACTGCTCTCCATTTCGTCTGTTTTGACTGTTCTTTATTGTTGTGCGATGGGCTCTCATAATTTCAATTTCTCTTTCAAGATTCATGTGGTTGACTAAAATATCTTGTACTATTTCTTCGCACGTGGAGCCATCCTCAGTACCTTCTGGAATATTCCAGAAGACGACATTATTTCGTTTTGACCTGTTCTATCAGATCGAATACCAACATAAAGGGTATTACAATTGGTGATAACCAAACAAAGCTGCTTGCCTATGCAGATGACATGACTGCATTGTTACGTATTAGATATTACCTCTGCGAAGGAACTGTTAGACAGTCTTAACACTTTTGAATAGTTTTCAGGTTTGAATATGATTGTCTCTAAAACCAAAGCTATAATGAAGAATTCTATAGAAAAACCTTTGGGTTTGGAATGGTGCAAGACTGTTAAAAATTTAGGAGTACAATTTTCCTGCAATCAGAAAGTGGTATCTTCGCAAAATTTTCAGGAAAAGTTAGAAAGTTATAAATATCTGGAACATGAGAGGTTTATCTTTATTTGGGCGAGTGACTTTTGTACGTATCATCGATAATCCAAACCTCAATGGAAATCATAAAAAGGATGGAACGAATGATTTTTAAATTTTTATGGAAAGGACAAGACAAGGTCACACGACATTCTGTTATAAATTCAGTTAAAAATGGGGGGTTGAACCTCATGGATATTGAAACCCAAATTAAAGCATTGAGACTCTCCTGGATTCCGCACATTTTAGATAGTACCAGAAAAGGACCCTGGAAGTCGTATTTTAATCATTATTTGAAACCTTATGGAGGAACCTTTCTATTAAAATGCAATTATGAATTCAAGGATCTGACCACTTCACTAAACGGTTTTTATTCAGACTTGCTTCTTTGGTGGGAGGAGTTTAGAAACACATTTTCCGATAATAATTATGCACAGAGAATTGTTTGGAACAATAAGGACATTAGAATAGACAACAGGTCAGTCTTTTATAAATCATATTATGACAAAGGGATTGTTTTCGTACGTGACTTGATGTTTGAATCCGATAATAAGCAGTCTCATGATTTTCATAAACAAAAGGGTCTTAAAACGAATTTCCTGACATGGACAGGTTTAAGACTATCAGTTCCGAAAGAACTCAGGTCGTGCGAATTGCTACCTGAAATTGACTCGGTAAATTTCAAACGTAATGATGTACAATTCGACGTCTACAGGGCTAAATGCAAGCATTTTTATAAGCTGCTAATAACAACTAAGGCTAAATTGCCTAATATGTCAAAGAAACTAATTTCGGATTTTGACATTTCAAACTCTTTGGAGGAAATATACTCACTTCCACAAACTGTCACAAGCGAAACGTATGTTTGGTCCTTCCAATACAGAGCGCTTAATTATATATTGTACACAAATGCAAAGCTTTTCAAAATAGGTTTGTCGTTGAATGATAAATGCACCTTCTGTGACTCTTCAAAAGATGAGCTGCATCACCTCTTTTTTAAATGCTCCCATGCGCAAATCTTTTGGAAAACATTCTCCTCTTGGTGGTTTGAACACATTACTATGACTTTAAAAGATATTATACTTGGGCTTCTAAATAGGACCGATTATTATAAATTATCTTATAATTCTCGGAAAACTGTGTATTTGGGAATGTAGGAAAGCTGGCATATACCCTGATTTTAATACTTTTCTTAAAAAAGTTAAAAATAAGATTGAAACCGAGAAATATATAGCAAACAAAAATGGGACGTTTGCAAGTTTCAGGGAAAGATGGGAAGCAATTCTTGCTAAACTTTTATAGATATTGGTATTGTTTAGCCTTGTTCTCTTTATATATATAGACAAATATATACCTATGTGCCTATTGTGTTTGTGTGTGTTTTTGTGTGACGGTTTTCCTTTTCTTTTTTTGTTAATTCATTAGTTGTTTGCAATCAGAATCTGTAATTTACTTGTAAAAATTATTAATTATGATAAACTTGTAATACATATACACTGTAGGACTGTAATTTTTATAGTACTATTTGTAACAACATTGAAAATAAAACCATCAAAAAAAAGTACTGCAAAATGCTTTTTCCTTAGTGACTAGTACATGTACGTCATAATTGTAAAGACAAAAACTCTTTTGTTACAATTTGCCATGCTGCAAATTTCCAAGCACTTTAATTTTTCAAGACGTTTCATTTTCGTTAGTTTACTCCTGGTGGTTTCTCACTCTGTGGTAAATCATCCCTGACCCTTATAACTAATATTGATAAAAGTCGCCTAGAAAATTTCCTAAATTATGATATTCAGCTTATAGATTTATTAAATATAAAAATCTGTTGATGCAGCTGCAAAGAGCACCTTAAATATTTAAATTACACAGATCATGATAGCTCAGTACAACAGGCCATGTCAGGGCGTTTCTATAAAATCATACTGATTTTTACGACTGTTTTTGCGTATGCAAAACGGGAGTTATGGAATGAGTGGCGATTTGAAGCCATCCTTCCTTCCTTCCTTCCTTCCTTCACTCCTTCAGTCGATCAGATGTAAACAAAAGGCCGTTGACAGATGGTTGGCAGACCTACATGTAACGCCACTCTACATGTAACGCCACTCTCAATACATCGTTGCGGTTTATTAAGACCGATGATAATGGTTTTGTTTTGATGGGTATGTGATGATAATTTGAAAATCGATTGTGAACATATTTTATTTTTATTTTACCTTAAATCAGGTGTATGTTGTTTCTGCCCTATAGAAAAATCAACAGAATTTTCTTAAGTTTGCATGTGACGGTGAAAGCGAAATTGAAAGCGAAGTTTGTGTAATCACTAGCTGACAGAAGATTATCAGTGTCACGCGACAAAGGTCAACCTAGCCGATTTCAAAATAAATTTTATGCGACACTTAATCTTCACAGCAATCTATCAAAACACATTCCGGAAATTGAAAATTAACTTGGATCACGCTGTTTACATAACCTCACACGACAATAATTATAGTAAACATACTTCGCATTGCGAGATCTCATGTCTTTTCTCGCTTTTATTGTCACCACTGAATAATTGTTTACATTTCCGGTTGAGTAAATAGCTTTCAACATTCTCTACATAGCCATCTACATACGAAATGAAGTGCTGGACAAGAGCATATGCTGTTACAATAATTGAAACGATAAAAACAAAGCAAGATAAACCCAATGAAACAAAAAAAGAAAAAGCAAAAATTGAAAGAAAGAATATAGTTACCCAAAAGCTGCTTGAAGTACTCATTTCGTTTTTCGTTTCTTCTTTTAGAGCGCAACTAAGCTTAAATATGGTGTCCATTACATCTTCGAGAAGATTCTTGTGTTGATAAGGAAAACTCTGTTGCATGTCTGTAGTCCAGTTTTTCGCAATGCTTGAGTGCTAAACAGCGTCAGTTCGCGCAAGTATTGATGATTCTCTTAGCGTTTCAAACTCCATTATATAGATAGCTCACTATAAAATCTAGGCTTCTGATAAAGGTTTCACTTGGAAGAGTTCGCTCGTAAAGTTCTCTCGTATTAAAGTTCATGCACCTACCCGCTCCGAAGTAGTCATCAACATGTTTCAGTGTGGGTGTACAATCGATTTCGCGTTCTAGAAATCACACTAAATATTTCAACCTTTACAATCCTTGAGATTCTACTGAAAAGAGAGTCAAACGAGACAGCTTTGTACCATGTATCGCTTTTCACTTTATCACCTCGTGTCGACCTCGTTCCTCCGTGCAATAAAACGTTCCCAGAGGCCGCGATCCTTCTGGTCTGCGCCAGGAATCGAGACTTAATTCATCACTTGTTAAATAAAAGCGACAAGAACTCGCACAAACACATTATTTAAACGATGACGTCATCGCTTAAAAAAACAGTCGTGGCCCAATAGGGCCTTTTGATTTTTTAACTTAGCTACTACTTTTATTCTTACAGTTATTGGTGCCGTAGCCTACTGGTTATTCGGTTACGCGTTTGCATTTGGAACAGAAAGCAATGGGTTTATTGGACACAACTATTTTGCGCTGGCAGACTTACCAGTCAACATGTACTCTCACTGGTTTTTTCACTTCGTTTTCGCGGCCACGGCAGCAACAATTGTCAGTGGTGCTATGGCAGAGAGAACTGAGTTCAAAGCTTACCTCGTGTACTCTGTGTTTCTAACTGGTGAGTTCCATTCTGTACTCTATCGAGTAACGGTCACTTATTAGTGCTGGGGTGACGGCTCACACACAGTGGTTGTCCTGTGCGATATGAGTTTTTTTTAAGCGGCCTGTTTCTTTGTATCTACTACTCTAAGTTATCATAAGCGTATGATGGTGTATAGGTACCAGGTTAGAGTTTAATACGGAAAATATACTATTCACCTGCAGGTTTCGTGTATCCAATAGTGACTCACTGGGCGTGGGATGGAAATGGCTGGCTGTTGACTGGTTTGACATATACTGCAGACAATGTGACCATGGCTGTTACATACCAGGTATTCTCTCTGGCTGATCATAGCACTTTCATTTCATATAATATGAGGCATATTGTTCAACCTGCATATAGTCTAAAACACCCAAAGGTCCCACACACTTGGCAGGATTCAAAACGAGATATGACACAGTATTTGAGTATCCCCTGGAATAAGATGGCAAAGAATATTTGCAAACCGTGCAAAATATGCCAATAGGTTCAAATTACTATGCTGATGGCAGTCATAATCATACACTGGTATCCATTGAATATCATGGATATCTTACGGGTTGCATCATGATCATAGTTAACTGTGGTTTTCCTGCCATTGCGGTTCAGTGTCTATCAAAGCTTTCAGTCATTTCCGGACAAATATTTTTGCATGGGATGAAAGCTTCGAAAAGCATTCGAAAAATCGTGTCATTCGTGGAATGTTTCATTGATAATAAAAAAATTGGTCCATTGCAGTTTCTTAAGCTCCCTAATTTTTTTCTTTATCTTACGTTGTGGTAGGATTTTGCTGGCAGTGGGGTCGTTCACGTTGTTGGTGGCGCATTTGCTTTAGTCGGAGCAGCTATTGTTGGTCCAAGAATCGGAAAATTTGTTAATGGTGTCCCTGTGATGATTTCAGGCCACACCGTGCCGGTAAGTTGACGGGTGATATGCCATTTTAAAACTCTTAGATGTATCTCAGAAGTTAGATGATTTTGTACAATAGGTCTTTGCAAGGTGCAAGGAATCAGTGAGAACTTCTTATGGTAAAGGATCGTAAAGTGTTTGGGGATTTTACAATATCCTCAAAAATTCCGTGATTTTTCCTAAAAGATACAAAAAGCGAAAAAGGCACATGATTCAAGTCAGCCTACTTTATTTACCAATTGTTACCCTCTTATCATAGCTTTTGATTTAACAGATGCTTACACGTGAGTGATGTAACCAGCTGCTTAAACATTTTTCCAGCTTGAACTTATTAATACTGCAATAGCACGAGCCATTCTGTTCAGTCTTGCACAGAGTTGTATAAACATATGTGTTTTCCTTTGCGTTCTTTAGAAAGCGGCCTTAGGAGGATTCATCTTGTTCTTTGGTTTTCTTGCATTCAATGGAGGCTCACAGGCAGCCATCTCTAAACCGGGTGATGCAGACACAGTAGCGCTGGCTATTGTAAACACTATCTTGGGAGGTGAGCTGTAACTAATCCAGGCCCGTAGCCAAGGGGGGTTCGATGGGTGCATCTGCCCCCCCCCCCCTTCCACAAGCCTTGGAAGTCCGCTCCTTGTGAAAAAAGTATAAAAATAAATAAATAAATAAGGAAATGGTATTTCTGTACTTCGTCTATTTACATTTAATGGGTCCACCATTTGAAGATTCGTGTGGCATATTTTTGACCAAATTGTGTTATTCTAGGTTAATTTTAACGATACATTCTAACAAATGCGGTTCATAGTCAGCAAACCGACTCTGGCTGATTTATGTAATTACCATTTGACACCGAAATAAAGACATCTATCTTTTTCCAGTCTTCCTTTAAAAGAACTGCCGTCATTGTTAATTAAATAAATTGTAAATTATGTTTACAGGGTTCTGTTTCTAAAACTACGTTTTGAATTTAAAAATGTACCAGAATTATTGTCCTTGCTACCTTCACCTTTATATGGCTTGTTTCCTAACGAATTGTCTTCAAAATGCACGGAATGTGGCCTCAGATAACCCATTTTCTGAGGGGAGAATACCCCCAGACCCCCCTTCGGGTTTGCGCCTGTGGCGCTCGACATTTCACACAGGAGGCACGCATACGCACCCCCCCAAAAAAACTCCTGGCTACGGGCCTGTAATCATGCAATTTCATATTCCCCCCTCCTTATGCTTTACAAAACTAATTGATGTTTTAATTTCAATATAGGAGCCACTGGTGCATTAACTGCCATGATTATCAAGCGCTTAGGATTTGCAGAGAAATACTGGAGTTTGCTTTTCACCATCAATGGTGGACTCACTGGAATGGTAAGCCAGACGCTGGGCTATTCTCAAAGCCCCACTATAGAGATGTATATCTGTTTAATCTGTTTAAACTAGTATTTCGTAGCGGTCCAAGGGTCAATGTGTTGTGTTTTTGGACAAGACATACATGTATTCGTAGAGGTGCCTCTTATCAACCAAGATTAAAAATGGGTACCGGAGAGAATGCCCCGCTAGGTTAGTAGCCACTGAGGGGAGTGGTAATACTAGCCTGAATTTCAGACGTCTTTCCCTGGTCCTGGGATGCTCGGGAGTAAGCGACCAGGGGAAGATGTCTGAAATTCAAGTTATGATACGAGCAAACGGGCTTGGGACGGAGCGAAAGTTAAAACGGTCAAGTCATCAAAGTTGATTGATCCTTTGAGCAAGAGCCCATTATCAAACATATCACGTTTCAAAGCCCTAACTCCTAGCATTTAAACAATCAAGAAGAACAAATAAGGATTTAAAACTTTGTTTTCCTTTTACATTACTGCCTAGCCTGATTCTCAGACGTCCGAGGTCGCTACCGGTAGTTAGTATGTATGGGTAATCAAATGGTGACGAGTGAAATTAGGAAATAATTTCACGTGCATTTTTGTCAAAATTCTAATAATTTCCCGAGCCTTCAGGCGAGGGAAATTATTAGAATTTTAATATCATGGGTGACAAATTATGCTTACAATCGTAGTTTTTTAACTTGTTTATTGTATCTTCATGAACGAACCGGTTGGAAACGACGCCCGTGTTGAACGCTCAAACATCCGCTGAATGCCATTCATGTTATCGCTAAAAGATTATAAGACGACCAAACGAACTGCCAAGGTGAAATTCAAGCAAAAATGTGCAAAGTTTAAGCTTTAAGATCATCTTTTAAAATCCTGTACGCCATCTTGGCACTGAAACATGGAAACGTTGCCATGGCAATTTTGTAATTTCACATGTGAAATTATAAATTGGCGCTAAAATTTCGCGCCAAAATTAAGGAGTAATTTGTCACCCATGATATTATGATCCTTTAATATAAGCATTTAACATACAGGCTTTTATCTATCAGGTGTCCTTGTGCGCAGGCTGTAATGCCGTTCATCCTTACGCTGCGTTTGTGATTGGAATCATAGCAGGAATGGCGTACGTTGGTTGGAGTACTGCCATGCTCCGTTTAAAGATTGATGATCCCCTGGATGCTGTGGCTGGTAAGTTCTACCAAACGTTTTTTTTAATTTTAATTAGCATTTCACACAATAATAATTACTTACAAAGTATTACTCTACAGTGACATATGCTACTTACAATTAATATGTTACTTACAATTAACTTACAATTAACCATAACTAGCTTACGATAATCACTCTACAATATACGATGTGTTATACCAAACTTATCAACCCCAGAAACATGAGTCCTCAGGCTCCCGGGTCAACAAACAAACCGCCGTTGCTGACTTTTCGAGCGTTAGCCCTTGGTTAGAGCAGAATGGTGGATTGACTAAGCAAAAATTCAACACCACCTCCTCTTTTAGCTGCCTAGAAGATTGTAAGAATTGAAACGAAAATGTGCAAGACTTCTGAAAGAAAACATTTTAAAAAGAGCAGTAACAAACCAAATTATGAGCTGATAAACTAGGCGGATAACCATTATAAGACTTATAAAAGACTCTATGCACCTGTCTTTACTAAGTTTCGGCTTGAAAGAGGAGGGTTTCAGAAACTTGAGAACTCTATCAGTGACAGTTTTGGCCGGAACTGTGCGTAGGCAGTGCGTTTGACCGCTGTGTAGGGTACGAGATTGTCTATGACGAATAGCTGTTCTACAGCATCACAGCATACCCCTTGTATACATTTTAACAGCTACTACAGTGGAACCCTGCCTTACAGCCACCTCGTTATTATGGCCACATTTTTTTGCCCGGCGAAACGCCCATACATTTTCTTATAATAAAACCTCGTTTATGCGGCCACCCCGTTAATACGACCAACGGCCACATTCTGAAATCCCAACCTGTATAATCCTTTACAATTTTACCCTGTTAATACGGCCACTCGAACCAAATACAATTAATAATTGATCAAACAAAACAAATACAGTACTTGAGAAACAATATTGAATGATACTTTTTTATTCAAAACCCCCTGTATTCTGTAACTTGTCGTGCCATTGATCTCTGTGGTTTTGTGGTTAACTAATCACCAATTGCAACTAATCAAACAACAGTTTAAAAGAAACTGAATAAAATTGACAGTCAGTAAGATTCCCTTGACTAAATTACAAAGCGATTAAGTCATTGTGTGTGTAAAAAAGCAAATGAATATGAAAGTTGCGGCTTCCTAGTACCCTAGGTAGACCAGTCATGAAATTTAACCATACCCTGTTAATACGGCCACCCCGTTAATACGGCCAAATTTCCATGGCCCGTTGGTGGCCGTATTAACGGGGTTCCACTGTATATCCCTTGCGTGACGATTTTAATTTGTGGTATATTCGTCTACACAGTTCATCTTGGTGGTGGTATCTGGGGAGTGCTGTCCGTTCCGATGTTCAACAAGGAATCTGGAATCTTTTACGCCGGGGACGAACATTCATTCCGTTTGCTTGGCTGGAACCTGTTGGGAGTGACTGTCATTGTGGCCTGGTCCGTCGCCCTGGCTTTTATCTTGTTTATTACTTTACGTGTCGCTAAACAGCTCCGAGTCAATGAAGAAATCGAGTTGAAAGGTAAGTATCCTAGCTCTTATTGGGCTAGCTGTCAGGCATGTTTTAGTCTGCGAGCAAGTTCTATGAGGGGTGGGGAGAGGAAGTTGTTGTAAGTGACACCATTTCCTAGTACTGTCTGTTTTATTGGGTACCGACGGTCCGGCTGCCGGCTTCCCAGTCTATGTATTTCGATTAACGTTTTGCCTGGCAGGACGTGTCGTAAAAATATCCAATGGTCTTCGTCATGACGGAACATATTATGACGAACGTACAGCATCGCTGTGGGAGGCGCGGTGGCCTACTGGCTAGTGCGCTAGACTTTGGATCGAACGGTCCGGGTTCGAGCCCTGGCTGGGGCACTGCGTTGTGTTCTTGGGCAAGACACTTACTCTCATAGTGCCTCTTTCCACCCAGGTGTTTAAATAGGTACCAGCGAATTTACTGCTGGGGGTAACCCTACGATGGCCTAGCATCCCATCCAGGGGGGAGGAGAAATACTCCTAGTCGCTTCATGCTGCGGAAACCGGGATAAGCTCCGGCCAGATGGGCCGCTAGGCTCGTATTTTATAAATAAAATAGTTTTGTCCTCCTGAAGAAGGCAGCATTGCCGAAACGTCGGGAAAAATATTTTGACTATACAGCGTAGTATTACCTAATTTTTTATTCATACATTCGTATTTTACAGCATCGCTTGTCGCGATGACGGAAAGTACGTGAATCAGCTCACGTCTCGAATGTACCAGCCTAAAAAAAATCCAGGATTTGACATGAAATTTCTTTGTCCTAGGTCTTGACATCCCCAAACACGGTGAGCCCGCGTATCCACTGGCCAGTTATGGAGACGGCTGGGGGTCTAGTACAGGGCTTAACGGTCATCCAGTCCAAAACCGCCATCCTAATGTTAACCATGTTGCCCCAGTCTCCAATGGCCAATCTCGACAAAACGGCCAAGTTGACACGACTGCCTCTCAAGATAATGGCATCCATAACTCTGGTCTTGAAACAGAGTTTTGAATACTACTTTCCAAACAAACATCTTTTCGATTAAATTAAAAAAGGAAGCCTAATCTTAATAATACACGTTACTGTTACGGGACAATTACATACAGTACTTACAGCAGAATTACTTACATTATAATACAGGCTGTAAAATTTCTGAACGCGGATTGGTTAAAACGAGCTGAATTTATTTTAAATACTTGCCATATTTGGGAGAGAGTAGCATTTCAAGGGTTTCACTTTCCATATTTGGAAAAGAGTAGTATTTCAAGGGCTTGAAATACTACTCTCTTCCAAATATGGCAAGTGGCTACAAGCCAAACAAAATGGCGGACAATTCTGTCCTTTAGCGTGTGGAAATGTGGGCATTTCAAGGTTTCATGGAAAATCAGATCGAAGGATCGAGGATTGGGATTAAGGAACGGGGATCGAGGATCGAGGATTTGAGATTTTTTAAAATAAAAATCTGCGCTGAAAAAAATTATTTCTTGAACTGTTTTGACCAACAAAGCTTTTATACTGCTTCAAATCTTGAGCTTAAATTCCCACTGGAATTAACATTTTTGGACATAAGGTTTCATATCAGACGTGTTTCATTTAGGTAAATGTCGATGTCTGGTGTGTGTCAAATTCAAAAGGCTGCAAACTGCCGTCCGCTTGACGTTATCTCCCAGCAACCTTGACTCTCGATTAAGCCAACACCATGACCTTCTCAAATAACATTTAAAAATACGAAAATTGATGTTGCTGGCTACAGTATTTGTAAAAATCCATTTAATAAAAATATCCTCGATCCCCGATGCTCGATCCTCTATCCTTCGATCCAGATTTTTCAGGAAACCGCATTTCAATGGGATTAGCCGTCAAAGTGCACAACAAAACTAGGAATATGGAAAGCACATTACTTTTGTGTGGTGTAACTGAGCTGAAAAGAGGACTTTGTTGCTTAAACGTTCAAAACGAAGCTTTAATGATATCTGTTACGAGCTACGATCGTCGTAAGTTACTCGGGTAGGATTAGATATTTGCCTTGTATTATAAACAAATAATAGCACGAGTTGTAGTAGTATTTGAAAATAATACCGCGAGTAATATTTCAAAATTGTCCAAAATATCACTCACCGAAGCGGCTCGGGGTGCGACGGGTGCGTCCGCACCCCCCCCCCCCCCCCCACGAGCCTTGGAAGTCCGCTCCTTGTGATATCTATCTGTATATATCAAAATTATTTCTTTCTTGTGTAGATTGTATTTCGTAGTCGTTGAAGTTGCCTGATGGGTGTGGACCTTATTATTTTGGTCCATACGAAACAGAGCTGTCGCAATAAAACGATGATTACTCCTGAAGCCTGATCTCTTGTAAAGTTATTATCTTTATATATCTAGATATCTCTATATATCTATCTTTATATATCTTACAGATTTATCCAGTCTTCCTTTAACAGAACTGCCGTCATGTTAGTTAAATTAATTGTAAACAAGAAGCTCTTAGAGCTTAAAACTGCGCTGGTCACGTGACCACCCTAGGGGAGCCATGTGGGGCAAATAAAAAAACGAACCTCCCCCCCCCCCCCCCCCCCATCCCCATTACCCGCGTGAAACAATGTTGTGGCTGACAAACAAAATGGTAAGAAAACACGTTGTGTGACATTTCATGGTTGACTAGTTCCATCTGAAGATTTCAGTTTTTAACCAAATTATTGCACCATCATTTGTAGCCGTTGTGAAATCTCCGATAACGTCATGGTCTTAATCTGGAACCTCGCTCGGGACATGTGTGGGAATGATTGATACGAAACGACTTTTCTTTCTAAAAACTCGCGCTTAAAATTAATTGCTTTGTGCTATGACTAAAGCCGATTAGCAAAGTAGCAACACGAGTCACATAATTCGACGTTAACCTTATCCACGGCTATCTTTAAGAACGGTGGATATTTTCCGTACCAGTGACGTAATCCGGGCAAGTTCTAGCACATTCTTGCTTGCTTCCAAATATTTAATTTTTCTTTTGGTGTCTCTGAACTCGGTTAATGATACAGCAACAGAATTCACTTGAAAGTCGCAACGTCGGCACATTCTTTGACACGAACGTAACGGGTGTCTACTTATAAATTCTAGCCCGTTAAAACATACTTTTCGTTCATAGCATAAAATATAGTATTTTCTTTGAGTCTGAATCTCAAAAATCGAACACTTCACACTAGACATGCTATATAAAGACCAGAGGATTCGTTAAGTTGCCATTAGTAACTGATTAGACTTTCTAAAAGTCGGTCGCTTCTCGTTTCCGGTTTTATAAAAAGCTTTCATTGGATGACCGAGTGGAGGTCTGGGTCTGGTCACCGACAAGACTAAAAAAAAAAAAAAAAAAAAAAAAAAAAAAACAACGTGCAGAGCAAGAACTGCGCAGCGCAGTTAATTATGTTTGCAACGTTCTGTTTCTAAAACTATGTTTTGAATTTAAAATGTACCAGAATTATTGTCCTTGCTACCTTAAACTGTCTTCAAAATGCACGAAATGCGGCCTCAGATTACCCATTTTTTCAAAATTTTCTGGGGGAGAATCCCCCTACGGGCTCGCGCCGGAGGCGCTCATATGCAATCACCCCCCCCCCCCCCCCCCACCCCCAGCAAAAATCCTGGCTACGGGCCTGCAGTACAATACTTACGTTAACAAGAAACACGAACACACACACTAACTACTAAATCAAAGCTGCCCATGTTTCTTGAAAATTGTTTTAGCTGGTTGTTTTTCACTGCTAAAGATCGAAGAATGACAAGTTTGTCCTTTAGGCGCGAAAGATGCCAACGCTTGCATTTATAGAGAAAATACGGTATTTAGCAATTATTATACAGTAAACATCTTTACTGCTTATGGAACTGTCAGATCTACACTGAGAAAAAACTAGTATTAACTTGCGGTCGAGAAAAAAGGGCCGTGTTTGGTAAATCCCTATTGCAAGGCTCAACCAGTTTTCTATTCAGCTGGCGTTTGTTTCCCCGACTAAACCATGTTTTCCTCAGGGATAAGATGGGAAATGAAAGTGGTTGAAAGCAATAACGAGTTACCTTTAGTTGGCTCGAAGTTCTAAGGGAAAGGAAAACGGGATATGCGAACGACATGGGTGTCTTGGTATTTGCTTATAAATAAGTTTATTTGGCATGACTGGGTATAGCAAAAATAAAGTAAAATTCCAAAACTAAGCCGTCGGCTTATTTTGTTCAGAAGGCTTTCCAGTTTCGTGGGGGGGGGGGGGGGGGGGATTATATACCGAATAAATTACATAATGAGGATCGAAATGAATCAATAGTAGCGAGCCAACGTTCTACAAATTACGACACGTAAACAATCGACCTCATCGCCTGATGAAGACTAGCAGTATTGCAGTCGAAACGTCGCGATCAGTAACTCAAAGCGATTCCATCGTGAGACAAACAAATAAACATTCGTCTTTCCTATCTTACACCACAGTGAACAACAAACACAGCTTTAATGACACGAATTTCATTATTACATTATTCCTAAACGGTCGAACCTTCCAGTGCGACCACCTCCCGCACAGATGAAAGTGACCACCTGCATTCGCAGTCTAGGGTAAATCACGACTTTCAAAAGAGAAAAAGCCCTGACAGTGGGGAGATTTTCGTTTGAGTGCCGTAAAACCAAAACCAAAGTTATCATTCTAGCCAATCACAAAAGACAAAGACCATCCCGGTGAACCTATCAAAATCTTAAGCAAGTACTTGTAGCCGCCACGAAGGGCGGGAAAATGTGTGTAAGCGAGTCACGATTGGTTACGCTTTCACGTCTGATTGGTCGAGTAGCTGGAGCTGGATTTTTAGACCAATCACAGAGCGCTATGAAGCAAAACCAAAGCAATCACAGTTAACTTTCGATGCCCGATCGAAAATTACGTGGACGTTTTAAGTAACAAGAACAAGGAGAAGAGGCAAACCAAGATAGCATAGACAGACACGATACGGCACGAAAGGAAAACCAGAGCAGATATCAAAATTTGTATATTATTTATTTATTTTCTGAATTTACTTATTTATTCTTGTTTCTCATTATTATTTACATTCACTTCCATTAAAAAAAAACACAACAGTTCTTAAATAAAACAGAAACCCGTATTTCCTCGGACCCATTTCGTCTAGCTGCTCCGCTAGAATAACCACCCTTTGCCCTGTGAGGTCAAAACGTACATCTCAGTTTCCTTAAACAGGTTTCATTACTTTTCATTCACAAAAATGTCCATTTGTTGAATTAACTGCTTGCAGATAAAAACAGGTTAATAAATCTTCCTTTGAGAGTAAATGATAACAAAATCACCTCGAGCTGTCTATGATTTGAGGAAATACAGTAGAACTGTTTTCGTTTCTTTCTTCTGTTTCTTTGTCCCACCCTGACACCCTGCTCGTTTAAAATTTTACAATCTATTAGCTACAGAGCTAATAACGTGTTTCTTTTAGCTACAAAGCTAATAACGTGTTTCTACTTAAGTCTTTCAACTACGTTAGTGATACTCCAGCAACAAAGAATTTTAAAACGAAATTCAAGGGAAGCTTCGTCGTACTTTCCGGTTTAAAAACCTTTTTAGGTTCCTGAAAATCATAATCTTTCATAACGTTAGAAAGAAGACTTGTGTGATGTGCTGACCGTTGAAGGCAGTGTTTGTAGACAAAAGCCAGGAGTTTCCGCCCACTATTATGCCTTACACCTACCTCGTCCCCAGGACTCCCACCTCGCTTGGAGTTGCTGCACGTGGAGTTGTGGGCATGTTTTATTGGTACGTTTTACTGGGGACGAGGGCAGGCCCTTGTCACGTGTTGTAAGAACTAATGATTATCTAAGCTGTAACTACCTTACGGCAAAAAATGTCCTTCTAAGCAAACAAACTTAAAAGGAAAATATACGTTTCCGTTAGCTAAAAGATAAAATTGTTTCTTTTAGAGTGATTTTATTTAACCCGTTAAACACTGTCTAACAGTTCGTGCGTAGTGGTCGAAACTGAACACTGAAGAAAACAAAGGAATTAGTGTCTGATAGTATCCAATAGTGCAGCAACTATTTCACGGGTTTCATAAAATCACCCTATCTTAGTACATGTAACATAACTTATTTGACGTAAACAAGCTGATTTTCATTATTGGCACTTTCCTAGAGTTCATGTGATTCAAAGTTAATTTCAAAGCTGACACCTACAAAATATAAACACTGTTTATTTTGTTGCGTAAACCCGCGCAATACCTTTCAGTTGAACATAAAGGTGCTGGCACTCAAAGAGGCATGTCGCATGGACAAAATTACATGTACACACACTGAAGACAATGTACCGGGGGCCGTGTATGCTGATACCTTTCAGAGGACCTATTGATGCAGCATGTGCCCGCTACACTTCCCTGTGTACACACATGGGAATTTTGTCCCTGTAAAATGTCTCTTCATGTGTTAACACCTAAAGAGAACAGAAAGAAAGAAACTTCTCCTTTAAGACATTTTGGAGGGAGGTTAACCGTCCGAACAATGAAGATCCGATTGAAGCAGAGAGCCTGAGAACTAGCTCAGTACGTAATGATGTAAAGGCACCTCTGTTTGAATTCAATTGAACTTCACTTGAATCGTCGAGTGGCAATGACATTTAAATGGCAAAGAAAAAACTGTGGATGGTATAGGGCATTATTAACCCACTTCCTTTCTCTCTGTTCTTGAAATCGTAAAAACCCTTTCCACTTGCATCAGTATAATGTTCAGAAAGACAAATAAAACTCCAACGAGACCTTTGCCTGTGTTATGACAAACCCTCAAAATCCCCGCCGAGTCCAGCGTCTGCTTCAAGCATGTTCATAAACACAGACATTGTCTCCTCGCTTTGTTCCATTGGAGTTTCCATAGACTCGATTGCATTCTGCATTCCAATCAACTGCTCCAACAAATGCGCCTGCGATAATTGCTGCTGATTATCTACACCAGCACCACCCGCGCGCGAGCCCAGTCCGCCGACTGACGAAGTTCTCGAGGCACTGGGCGTGTTGGGTGAAATGTCGTCCATATTTATCGTACTTACACCGCCCGAAACAGCCATGTTTAAAGAAAGGTCCTCGTTTGCTCTGCTATTCGTATTGGGTTTCATTCCAAATTGGGATTGCCTGGAAATTGATGAAATAAGAACAAATAAAAAATGGTAATTAGTATTTGTTGGCAGTATATACCAAACCTGTGAATTTATAATGTTTTTCGCGCGCTCGCTGGCACTAATGTCCAGGATGCTGCTATTGTTTAATTAGTACTACATACATCACCGAGTTAATGAACATTTTACTTTATATTTGGCAGAATAATGAGTGTTTTCAGCGAAGACACTTTGTGATGTCTATCATGAAGAGCGTGCATCTCATCAGCATTTAGCCTGTGTACAAGCATTCAGTCCTGCGGGATATATCTGTTTACAATAGATTATCCCTTTTCAATTCGTCGAAGAAAAGGGGATTTTTTCGGGTCAAAATTTGTCGGGCCATCGCCTTGTTGAAAATGATGCTTGTTCATGTGACTACAACAACGCTTTATCGTTGGTTACGACGATACCGAGCCCCAATAAATTGTCTCAAATTGTCACACTAGCCGACAACGCCCGCAAAGGCATTTTCTGATCCAGAACTGCCAGACATTGCCCGAATGAATTCACCGAACACTAGTCGACAAATAAATATTTTTTGACGACCGACGAAAAATCGGCCAGTGTGTGGCGGGCATTAGCTCCTTACTGTTGGTGGCTCCTTACTCAAGAAGAGGTTCAGAGGCTTGTGGATAGAAAGTAAAAATGAAGTAAGATAGAGACGAAGGATAGTGCAACATACTTGTCTTGCGTTTCCTGGTTTTGTACTTCCTCAGCTACCATGGCCCCTATACGGCTGGCGCCCATGTTTGTCTTACCGCCATCAATGTCAACACTTTTCTTAAGAGTGGAATTTGACCCTGGATTGAGTAAAATACAACCATTTGCTCGAAATCATTGCACTCTGACTTTTTAGATAGAGAGAGTGTATTATGTATTAAGTTTTGTTGCACAAAGTAAAAGTTACTCCTGAGATGACCCAACGACCAGATTCCATTTTTTTTTTATTTGTTCTTCCAAACTTTAGAAAGGGCCAACAAAACAAAGGAACTGGATCCTGTTGGAACTGATCAGCAAAATGTAGGGATACAAGCAACTGCAAAACAGAAAGGCTGACCGTACGGTTGGATTGAACTATTGTATTTTCAACATTTCGTCAGGCACGGCCTGACTTCTTCAGGGAATGAACAACAGAAGAAAAAAAAACGTTACAATTTAAACAACCAAGACAAAAGATAATACGATTACAATTCAAAAAATAACCGTTGAAATAAAGCCAACGGACAAACAAACGAGTACTAATTAACAACATAAGGTGCAACTATAAACGATGATAGATAAAGTACATTGTATAGCACTAGGACTCGTTTGTTTATCCGTTGGTTTTGTTTCTACGGTTATTTTTTTTATTGTAATCTTATTATCTTTTGTCGTGTTTTTTATATTGTAACGTTTTCTCTTCAGTTGTTCATTCCCTGAAGACGTCAGGCCGTGCCTGACGAAATATTGGAAATATAATGGTTCAATCCAATCGTATGGTCAGCCTTCCCTTTTTTTTAATATTTTCGAAAGTCTACCAAACACTGATAAAGATCACCTTAAGTCTTGAGTACGCTAATTTTCCAACAAGAAATCAAATGTTTACCTGCTTCTATTGGCTGCCTTTTCTTCAAAATCTCCAACACTTGCTGAACACTTGACTGACCAGCACCCATGCTGCTGCTGCCAGAAGACCCAGACCCCACTCTGCCAGCAAGTTGGAGAGCAGTCTGCATATCAGGTGCAGGTAGAGACAAAGTAAGTGATTCGAAATCCCTGAAATTAAGACAAAGTTCGTAATCATACTCTGAAACCAATTCAAATAATCTACCTCCCAATGTGAATCATTCAGATTACAGTCAAAAAGAATGATTAGTAAAAGCGAAGAACAGCTCCCGGGACTGTCATCGGACAAGCAGCCAAATGAGACAACTGATGGCCAACAGGTTTTTGCACGCATGAATAGAAACAGGTCGACTTACTGTCTGCCGACAGTTGGTGATATGTCGGCAAGTGTAAGCTGTCAGTATAATTTATTGTAAACAAAGACATCTTTGTTGATGTTTTCAGCAAATGAATCTTGAAAGCCACAATAATAGTACTAAGTTATGAAGAATACTTTCTCTGGTTGTAACTCGATAAGTTCATGAAACATTATTCCTGTGCCTTTCCGACAAATGGCATTCATCAATCAGATCTTATATATTCTGTGCACACATTTTTTGAACATAATTGAATCAAACTTTCAATCACAAAACCATGGCTTAAAGGAATTCTTCCAAACTTGGGACATACATGTATTGCTTTTCCTGAATGCAAAGTCTGGTTACCAAGTGAGAAAAACCCCACAAGCTGTACTCACGTGACAACTGTGTTGATACAGACAAGAAACTCCAGCTCTTTTGACCAAGGGTTTCTAAAGACAGATGATTTAGTTCTGAGTGGAATCCAGTGACCTGCCTTGCATCGGAATCTGTAAACATCTGTTGTAACGGTCTCACCCTGGAGTGACTGTCGATGTGAAACCGCTATTGAATTTAAATCTTCTGGGTGAAAAAATTCATAGCCTGAACTGCCTATAAGTTCTTGGGGAAGAAAGCCAGTTATGGCAGTAGTTCTGAAACAAGAAAAATAAAGTTTGTGGTTGGTAAAGTTCTCAAGAAATTTTCAACCATCTGACCTCGTTGCTTGAAATGGGTCACAATATAATTGACGTGAAAAAGGTTACTGCTGTTCACAGGGTTCGACATCTGGTCAGCTGAGTCACTAGCCACTGGGCTAGTGTTCTTTGAAATTTACTAGCTCAATACACAACTTTGTGGCCCTTTAACAATTATGAACTTAAAAGAATCGAATTAAATATTAATTCTTTTAAATTTTCTACTAGCCAGCGGGCTAGTAAATGTTACATTTTACTAGCTCAACCTCATTTTTACTACCAGTAGCCTCGGGCTACCGGGCTAGTGGAGATGTTGAACCCTGTGTTCATCATATTGCTGTTTGTCTCATGATTTGGTCACTTGAGATGTAGATCACAATATAATCAAACATCTTCAGACAACGCTCACTCAGTATACATTGTAAGAAAAAAATTCCTAGCAATATAGGAAGTGGTGGATCTTGGGGAGGGAACCAGGGCCCCCCTCCTTATTTTTGGTTAAAGACATTTTTTAATGACTCCCCCAGCTAAAACAATTTTTGGAAGTGCATACAGAAAAGGACCCCCTCCTTAGTTTAAGGTCTGGATCCGCCACTGATAGGCATGCAATATGTGCAGAGAGTGAGCCTTTTGCAATTTTGCAAACAAGGCAGGTCTATGGTAGTTGCTTTTCCTTTGAGGGGAGGGATAGCTACTCGTAGGCTAGCACAACCAATTTTAAAATGTGCGAACTAGATTGTCACAATGACAATGGATTTTATTTGTTATCATACTAAGGAGCAAAATATCAAATCATTCTACAAATGATAAACTGACTTTTTCACAGATAGCTATTAAAATCATTTGAGTTATTATTAATATCTGGAGCCACGCAGGTCAATACTCTTCTTTAACCATTTGCAAGATTCAAAAAGCTTGTGAAAGCTTACAAACTTGACTCTCTTTGGTATCTCATAGTATGTTTTCAATAGAGCCAGGAAACAGTGTCTTCACTCAAAATACAGACAAGTTACATTTCACAACAATATAATTATAGTTAACAATTACTCATCAAAGTGGAGGTGAATATTCACCACTTTCACCGATACTGAGGTGAATAGTGCTTTGCTAATCACCTCCGAGTTACCTAATCAGAATGGTTGTTTCCCACTCACCGCTGATCAACAAAAGTGAATTTGCCATCTATACTGTGCCGTGAGACAAACTCTTTTGCTATTCCTGGCTGTGAGTAATCTGTCATTTCATCATAAATCGTTTCGACCCTTCCCACTGCTACAAGGCAACTAAGATTTCTAGAGTCACTGTCCTCGTCGTCCTCATCAAATGAAGAGCCTGATGGCGGCCATGATTTTAGATAACCTGTGCAATGAACTAGACCAGCAAACAAACAGTTATTTAAACTGAATGGACTTCTAAAGACAAGTGAATCATATAAATCATCCTGTTATGGGTACCTCAGAGGGGATAATGTAGGCTAGTGTAACTAGGCTAGTCTACAAAGGTTCTTGTCAACAGCTTTTGAGTTTTGGATATTCAAATCAAAGTGTGCCATACTATATATATCCCTCATTTTTTAACGTCACTATCTATAGTCACTCACAACCTGGCAGAAGTACCTGTAAGAGAGAGAAAGAGTTTTTTTTTTTTTGTTTTTTTTTTTTGGGGGGGGGGGGGGGGGGTGGGGGGGCCCAGGGCTCAACACTAACACTTCCCTGCTTTCCATTGGAAAGTAAAAAAAAGACAATGAACAAAATACTTACCCGATCTGGAAAGTCAATTTTGGTCTATGCTGGAAAGCACATTCTACGCTTAAAAGGCTTAGGTAAAAGAAGTGTGTACAAAAATTAATAAAACAATAAGACAACAATCTGACAATGATTTTCTGTCTCAAACAATACCAATTCACACCATTCTCACTTTCTCTCCCATATTGGAAGATCAAGACAGCTCGCGAGGAGGTCTAGATATGATATGATGTGGTATGGTGCAATTAAAGGGACAGTTTCACGGTTCGGCGCATGTCCATAAATCAAAATACTTTTTTCGCTTTTTATCAATGTTATCGCTTAGTAAACCCCACTCACATGTAGTTCAGTAATCACATACTATGATTAGACGTACCAAAATGACGGATGACCAAAATTGTGAGAAGATTTTAGTGGATTTTACAAGCTTAGTGGACCGTTGAATTTAGTTTTGGCCCGTAGGATTTATTCCACGGTTGATGATTTCATGGCTATTTGCATGCGAAATTAGGCAACTCGCTTCCGACTGGTTCATAAACAATGAAAAAGCGGGCCTTGCAATAAAGCGTGCACAGGCGAATATATAATATGGACATGCGCCGAACCGTGAAACTGTCCCTTTAAATCCCATTTTAGAGAGTAAAATTTTGAGTTGGAAAGTAAAATTTGAAATCTACTTTCCAAAGTAGAAAGTGACAAAGGTCAGTGTCAAGCCCTAGGGGACAAAGAGTGGTACAAAAAAATATGAAGAAAAAGGTAAATGTTGCACAAAAAGAAGGGGTGAAGCAAAAATTGTGTGGCAGGAAGACTGGCCAATAGTGTAACAGCTCTCGTAAACTTATAATTCTACTGGTCTCCTGGTGTAGCAGTTGCTACTATTTGGGGGCCTAGGGGCATTCAGTGGTGGATCTAGGCGAGGGGACTGGGAGGCCAGGCCCCCTCCTTATTTTTGATAAAAGACATTTTTAAATGACTCCCCCACTAGAAATATTTGGGCGTACAACCCCTCCCCCCCCCCCCCCCCCCCTTCACCCCCCTCCCCACCTCCTTAGGTCAATAGTTCAAGGTCTGGAACTGCTGCTGACATTGTTCCTGTTGTTTGTTTTATTGTCTCTTTGAAGGGAAGCAAGCCATTCATGTGAGACCTTGCAAGAGTTGCTATCCAACACAAAGGTTTTTGTTACACCCACCAACAACATAAGGCTTCTTATCTGGTTGTGCAGCTTGCTTGGCTTTGGTTTTTCTTTTCATCAGGCAAGGTTCGGCGTCCGTGCCATCCTTATTCTTCCCTTTGGAACCACACTTCATGCGGCAAAAGAATGACCTCCTGGCCCCAGAACACAGTCTTGTTGGTGTGGGTTGATTCTCGGTTTTAAGTGGAAGGCCAGTTTTTGCATCAATCAACCTTTCCCGAGGTGTCGTGTCTGAAGATGACAACTGTTCCTTGACTTTGTTGATGTCTTTTTGGTGAACAAGATCAAGAAAACTATGCCCCACAAGGTCAGACTGAAAGCAGACACCAAAACAGATGTATTCACAGAAAAGAACTCACTGGAAATAGCAGTCTGGCTAATTGAGGCACCAGAAAATCAAAAAATAATACTACAAAAAATATTAAAAAAGTAATTAATGTAACTTTTTTACCCAGGCACACAGCACAGAAGAGCTGTCAGAAGCTTGTTAGAAAGTCTGAGTGCATTGGAATTTGGAGTGTTAGTTTTTTTTGCGAAAGGAGAAAAACCCAGAGAAAAACTCTTTGGAGCAAGGACAAGAACCAAAAACAAACTCAACCCACATGATGCTGGGTCCAGGATTCGAACTAATATATTACTATTAAAAACAAACGAACTCACAGGAGATTGGTTCAAGTAGTTCTGAATGGAATCTGATGCATAGAGAAGACATCCCCTGTCACAACCAACAACAAATAAGAAGCCATCGGCTGCCTCAAGAATCAGATTCTTCAAATCCTCATCAGACAAGAAAGCTGGTTTGTAGTTTGTTTCTGTGAATGGGTCAAGTGCCCCTGAAAAATACAATGTAAAGCGGCTTTCACCTGATTGGTCACTATAATAACTGATTCTGTGAGATGGGAGCACAAAAGGGACGTATTTGGGACAAAAGGAAGGAAAGAGTAGGGGTTGGAAGGTAAGTGGTGGGGCACAAAAAAGGAAGTGTAAAGTGCACAAAGTGCAAAGGGTGTTCAGAGATTGAAAAGGGGTAAGATGGGCATGAAATAAAGAGGGTGCCGAGGAGAAGGGAATGAACAAAGTGTGCAGGGAAGGGAGACATGGGAGGAAAGAAGAACAAAGTGGAAGGATATGGGCACAGAATGGGGAGATGGAAGTCATGTGGACTGGAGAGAAAAGAAAAGGTAAGTTGCTGTTACCTTTTAAAGTCTTCATATGCTGTACAGCCATCCTCAAAACAGTCAGTTTATCCAGCTTACGAGACATGGCATTACACATAGGAATCATAGTAGACAGTTCGTTAATGTACGTGTTCATTTTGTCTCGCCGCCTTTTCTCGATCTCACTGTGATTTGGCCTGTTTGTACATTAAAGGAAACAGAAGACAACAAATCATTTCATTTCATTAAAACTTAACATCACGCCAAGTTGGAAATTAACAAACTTAGATTATAACCCATTGAAAGATCAATACTCACTTTGAATACCCCTTATGCCAGCCTTTCTTATTCTCATCCCCGTCCCTAGATACAAACATTTAACTTGCAATTAGCATATATTTAATGCAATAACATTTCATACTTGCAATTCTTCTGTTTGCATTGCATAATAAAATTATAATGACAATTTTAGAACAAAGGAAAATAAAATTTGTTATAGACTGTATATTTATGATAAAAACAAGTAGCACAACACAAACATTTCTGTGATTGCACAATTCTGAGATACACAGTTCCTATTATAAGTGATAAAAAAACAAGGAATGTCATTGACTGTAAATAAAATTTAGCAAAGATATATTTATAAGAAGTGTGTGCAAATGAGACAGGGAGGAAGGGAGGAAACAGCAAAGTGGGCAAACAAATAAATAACTAAAGATCATTCCTTCTAAATAAAAAACCTCCACTGAGATTTTTGTCAAGCTTTGTCTATTGGTTGTTTATCTTATACCATAAGAACATTTTGACAAAATGGGGGGTCTCTCAACTCTCAACAACAGCAACTTGTTATAATTATGTACATTATGTACATTATATTCACTGTTTGCTTGTCACATTTATGTTTCCAATGATAGTTTCTTATCAGACACTGGGGATCAGTCTGTATTTATATTGTTGTATTTTACAGAAATAAATTATTGCTCAATTCAAATCAAGAGAAAATCAAAGATCTCTTCGAGATTCGACTATTTCGCATGGGGTATGCGTTGGGGAAATGTTAGTATTGAAAGCGATTTGTGATGCATTAACCCATTGACTCACAGTCCAGAAGGCTTTTATTAGCGCTCACCCACCACCCCCCCCCCCCCCCCCAAAAAAAAATTCCTGGCTCTTTTACGGCTTTTAACACAAACGTGCGAGTGGGAAAAAATATACCATATGCGTACTAAATTCAGACAAACAATTCTTTTCTGAAGTAAACGTTTATTACAACTAGACACGCTGAAAGACCAATTCATGGTTTGAAATGTTAATTATCAACCTTGATGAATTGACCCCAAACCAAACTTGAAGACGGTGAAAAAAATTTCTTCACCTCCGCACGTCATTTTAACAACTCGCAAAAACACGAACTCTTTCTACAAAATATAACACTAGTTCGAAACACTCTGGTGAAAGGTAGGTTTTCATTCTGTACAACTGTCACTGACATTTATTTAACCACCACCAGCGGTAACTGGGGATAATAATTTGCGAATCATGGTGCCATGAGATAGCGGACAACTACTGAATTCCTTCCACAAAATTAACACTCACATTGCTTTTTATGAAAGGTAGGTTTTCATTCTGTATAACTGTCACTGACATTTATTTAACCACCAGTGGTATTATCTTGGCACAGAAAAGCGGTAATTGGAGATAAGCCGTGAGATTGCCGTGAGATAGCGGAAAACTACTGAATTCCTTCCACAAAATTAACACTCAGACTGCTTTTTATGCTATCCATCACTATAACTAATAACAAAAAAAATACTTGTTTGCATTTTCCGAAGTACTGCAGTAAATCTTTGCATGTAAAAGGTCGTAAACTGAACACAATTATTAAATAAACAACAATGCGATGGCACAGTAAGTCGGCCGCACGCTGCATATCAGATGTCACCATGCACTTTTCAAATCAATACGTTTCAGAAGCCTAAAATTCCAAACGTAAACTGGGCAAATGAAAGAAACTTGAAGGAAGTTTTGTTTTAGATTAATTCTCATTTCAAGATGTAGCTACTAATGTATCAAAGCTTCAAAATTCTGCATATTTTTGAAGCCGTGAGATCCTGCATTATTCATGCTAAAGCATAAGTTTAATTTTAGCCCGACGGCTTTTTGCAGTCAATTTTTCACTAAGTGGCTTTACCGATCCTTCTAAAAATTCCATTTAAGTTCGAAGCAATATTGCACATTACCATTTTCCTGTCTGAAGTCTTGAGAAGCTGCTGTCGTGATCAAGTCCGTGAATTGTGGTCAAAACAAAAGATTGCGTGACGAGCTAAAAATACTTCTTTCAATGAAGACGACAAACAATAGACTTCTAACAATAGAAAATAGCATTGGCCAATATCCTCTGACAATGAAGATTCGCAGCAGCTTTTAAGCATGTAAAACTAAGCAATTCAATCGATGAATAGCACAGATCTTTAAAAAATACCTACCTGTAGTTTGCAAAAGGCTAGACAGGCTAAATGACGAGCGACGCGTGAAAATAACATTTCGGGATCGAAAACTGCGGAAGCATTCCTATCCAATGACGTTTTTATCACCCACAGCAAAACGTATTCCCTTGACAAATTAAAACAGTCCCTTGAGAGTATACAAAAATGTGTGTCAGAGAGTGCCACCAATGATCCCAATTCTTACCATTTTCCTTGGTAACCAAGCAAAATAGTCGAAAAAAGATAGCTAGGTCGCCAGACTCATTTACGAGAAAATGATGATTTACCTCACTGACAAACTCCAGCAAGAAAAAGCCACCATTCGTAATGTGTGCGTGCTAATAACGCATGAAATTATGTGCAGTAAGGATGAACAATACAAATGTAGTAAGGAATGGCCTCAACGGAGCAACTCAGTGACAAGCAAGAAAATCAGCAAGCAATTGCAAACTGCATCAACATGATAAGAGTGAGTGATAAACATCACGTGCTTCACGACAAATCAAAAGCTTGCAGTCTGGCTCCTTAAATCAAGAAATACACTCTGATACCACAACGTAATAAATACCTTCCATCCCCATCAACAGTTTCCGCATCACTGTCATCACTAAAATGTAATAAACATTATCTATGAGAATGTATCAATTTTACAAACAGTTAGTTATTAAAGGGATGTAATGATTATATTATACAGTTTGTTGCCAATCAGATAAAAGTATACACAAAAAATTTAAAGGCAAATTGTTCATTACAATAATTTTGTTGCACAGGCTGAATCATTTCATATGCATTATGTCAAACTGTTGGCATGTGGTTCAACCAGTGCTTCATTAAACAGATTGAAGTCAACATACAAGGTGATGTATGGTAAGATCTCTCTAGATATAGTGACAGGATTTTTTCTATCCCAACCATGTTGCAATCCATACATTTTACGCTTATTGAAATCTCCATACAATGGACACCTTTCTACAGTACAGTGACCACTTAATTCTGTGCCTGGGTGGCTGTTGTATACATGTAGATGTTCCAACATTAATGTAGCAGAGCGTCCCCTAACAGACACTTCCATAACAGACACCTCCATCCATAACATGGACACCTTTACATTACAAACATTAAAAACCATCAAAATCAGGATTGATAGGCATAATAATAAGGACAATCAGCTATCAGGTCTTTTGTGTCCATAATTATTAGTCAGAAAATTTCAGTTGTAAAAATCAGATTCATTATGTAGGCTCCTTGGCTGAAATGAATGAAAAGGTGACAGTCTCCTTTTTTTGCTTTTTCCACTCATCTCAACCTGTGCACAGGGGTACCCCAGTCAGCAGTTTGTGCCTTTCTTTGTTTTGAGGTGATGCTACAGGACACATGCCAACCCTCAAAGTTTATTTTTTCCTTAGTGGCCATTTGGCCACCAACTGCTCAAGTTGGTCGAGAGTGAAAAATTTTAGATGCATAATTAAGCTCACGCTTTCAATCCTTCTTCTCAATTTTAGTTGCCAGCTTTAAAAGAAAAATGTTTTGTGGTCTAGACAATGTAAGCCATGGGAGGGAGACGGAATTCAAGTGAACTTACGTAGAATTGTCTGAACCAATAAGTTAACTTATCTTCATTTCTGTCAATTATGAGGTTAGCCTGCGAATGTGGATGGAGTTTTTCATGCTGCCATATTTTTTAGTGGCATTAAATAACAGGCTGAAATCCATCTAATTTTCAAGTTAGGATTTCGAGTTGGATTTCGAGTTGGATTTTCGAGTTGGATTTTGAGTTGGATTTTCAAGTTTAGTTCATCAGTATAAATATGGGCATCTGTATAAATATGGGCAAACAGGTGAATCATCTGTCCAGAAAAACTATTTGGATAGAGACAGACTAATTTCTGAGTTAGGATTTTCCAGTTGGATTTCAAGTTGGATTTTTCAATTGGATTTTGAGTAGGATTTTGAGTACCTACCAAGAATAAACCAAATTTAAATACGATATAGTGTTGCCCTAACCAACCAATGAAAGCTAAAACCCCGGCCAAACGCTCGCAACATTTCAATGCAACATATTGCAACACTGTTGGGCACAACATGTTGCGCACATTTGGCCACCCTGTTACAACATGTTGCAACATGTTGCGTGTTGTTGGCAACATTTTGGATGTTGCATGATGTTGTACTCGTTTGGCCGCGTCCGTGCAACATTGTTGCGCCGGAACATGCACGCTAGATTGGTTTTGCGCTATCCAACATGTTGCAACAGGGTGGTGAAATGTATGCAACATGTTGGGTCATGTTGTGCCCAACAATGTTGCGATATGTCGTGTTGAAATGTTGCGTGCATTTGGCTAGGCTCCTTCACAACATCTTACAACATGACCCAACAATGTTGTGATATGTTGCGTTGAAAGGTTGCGAGCGTTTGGCCGGGGCTTAGCCACAAGCAAACAGGAGTAGAACTAACTGCAAGTGAACCGGAGTGAAAATAACCATAAGCAAACCGGAATGGACCTAGCCACAAGCAATCCTGGCCAAAAATCCAACTCAAAATCCAACTTGAAAATCAGTAAAAAGGCAACCTCATCTGGATAGCTCGTCTAACAAGACAAACTATCCAGATAGTTCCTCTGGACAGATGATCTGTCTGTTTGGTAGTATCGAAAACGAAGACCAAAGACCTAAGACCCATACGAAAACGAAGACCCCTGCGAAAACAAAGACCCATATGAAAACGAAGACCCATACGAAAACAAAGACCCATACAAAAAAGACGACCCAATCGAAATCAGTATTTACCCAGAGTTGCTTGATGGAAGTGACAATAATAAAGGATAGAATTTAGACATTTTAGTGTGTAGAATCACTGGTCTTTTTTTATGAGTCAAAATACAAATGAAGGCGTGAGGGCAAGACTAACACATCAAGTTTTTGGCTAAATTGAACCTTGTCAAAAACAACTCCAAACTTCGCCTGCAAGTTTGTTTACGTGTGCTAAACACTGCCCTGTATTTCATTTCGCTGGTCTTTCCTTTGTTTTCTAAAAATAACACATGCAAAAAGACAAGGTTTTTGCTGGTGGCATCTTTAGGAATTTTCTTAGACAAAAGATAAACAAAGGAAACCTTTTGTTCCTCAAAACAATGAAACCAGCGACAAAAAACCGTTTTCTGCCTTTTGTAAGACAACGTTCACTCGAGCACCAAAACAGCGCTATTGTGCAAAACAAAAGTCAGAACAGCCCTAAGTTCTTTGAGAGATGCTTTTGATTTGCAGGCATCCAGACTTAATAACGTCCTTCAGCCACCAAGCGGCCGGCCGCACTTGTGCTCAAACGATCGATATGCAAGCAGATTCGTTTTCACAAGCAAAACGCCATCTTTTTCTGTCTTTCCTGACATGTAACCACTACGTCACAATGCAGTTTCCAGTCCTACTCTACTCAGTCTATAAAAGGAAATCGATAAGCAAACATGGCCGCGAGTCAAGACAGGTTTTTGAAATGGTTTCTCGCCCACCATGGACACTTACAAAACCGTACAAGGAAAGATTTGCACGCGATGCATTAGAGAACTCATACAGCTGGCTGACTGTGGAGAACGTAAGTTTGCAAAACGCCGTTTTTTTTGCATGTATAATTTCTAAGAAATGAAGGTAAGGCCAGATAAATGAAATACAGGGCAGTGTTTAGCACACGTAAACAAACTTGCATGTGAAGTTTGGAGTTGTTTTTTTTGACAATGTTCAATTTAGCGATGTGTTAACTAGTCTTGCCCTCACGCCTTCAAATGATGTTCCTGGAACTAAAGCCAGGCAAACCCGTACCCAAGGAAGATTTGGAAATGCTCAAGACCGGCAGTTTGAATGCCACCATATTATGGCGACGTGAACTTTAAAAAAGTGATTGACATCTCCTGTTTGTTTTAAGCGGAAAAATGTACAGTAGTAATTGCAAAGGTGATTGGAGGCTTTTGATCCGTTTTGTTCATTAGTTTGTTTTTGCAATCGCTAAGCCTACTTCGCATGGAATCAGTTTTACTGATACGGGGTATTTTTTAATGGGTAAAAATTTATAGGGATACGGGATGTTTGTGAAAAAATAATGGGACACAGAATATTTAAATAAGAGATTCGGGGATATCGAACATAAAAGTTGGAACAACCACCAGAATTAACTGGATAAGGGATATTTACTTCAAAAATTAATGGGATACAGGATACTTAGACCCCCCTAATGTGGCCTCCAAACATATTCAAAAGGACATCATTGGCATCATTGGAGAGCATCCCAGCACCACCTCCCCACCTTCCACGCTCCTCCCCCCACTCCACACCCTCCTACTCGGGAGTAAGGTAGGAAATACTAATTGGGCACTGAAGTTTGTTGAAACAAGAATTGTGCACAAGAAGATGCTGGGAGACTTTTGCTGTCTCTTCTGTTACGCAGAAGCAACCGTTTTCTATCGAGTTTCAGTTTTGATCAAGTCTAGGTTTTTGATCAGTAATACGTTCTCAATACGCTCGGTCAACTTCAATATTATTCTGTCACTATTATTATTGTCACACAACTCTGGGTCAACACTGGATTTCGATGGGGTCTTCGTTTTCGATGGGGTCTTCGTTTTCATACAGGTCGTCGTTTTCGTATGGGTCTTCATTTTCGTATGGGTCTTCGCTTTCGTACGGGTCTTCGTATGTTCTTTGTTTTCGTATGGGTCTTCGTTTTCATATGGGTCTTCGGTCTTCGTTTTCAGGGTCTTCGTTTTTGATACTACCATTTATACACAGACGAATTATCAGACAACTTAAAAATCTTTGCCTTACTTATTAAAATGCAAGTTTGTCTAGACAGATCGTCCATCTCTACCAAGTATTAATCAAGACATTATCCTTCAATGTTTGCAGTTAGCTCACATTTAAGCTTTCATGTATAGGATTGTTATCATGGTTAGTTTACCAAAAGACTGGGTGGTCAATTTTATCCAAAATAGGTTACAAAATTAATTTTATCTGTTATTATAACTAACACTGACAGACAACGGTTGCAAGACATGATCAATTGAAGTTATAAGCTTTCGCATTCGCGTTCACAACAAGACTTACAAAAATATGAACACAGGCGTACATGTAGTCCTGCCCTGTCTTGTCACTCAGTAAAAGCTTTCATGTAAGCTTTCACTGACAGACAACAACTTTTCAATCCCATTTTAAGCTTGGAATGTACGACCATGAGCTCTAGCTTTGACCAGCCTGCATGTAAGCTTAGTCCAGTTATATGCCTCATATTTGACCAAATTTAGAAATCTCATAATTTTGACTGCAGCATAGAAGAACATAGATCGTCCAGTCCTTGATCGACGCAAACCAAAATAACAGATAAGCTTAGTTCGATACATGTACTCCATTGAATAAATATATAATTCAATTTTCAACTTACTCCATGATGTCGGAGGTAGCTCTTCTTTTCTTCCTTTTCCCAGAAGATGCATCCATACTGAAATGCTATAAAGAACTTCTTATTGTAAGCATCAAGGAAAATATTCCCAACATATAATAGATTGAAAGTGTCGACGAACATTAGATCGAGGAAGGAAAAGATGATTCGATCCAGTATCGCGCAAAATTTGAAATCCGGGAGACTGGAACCAAGTGATGTGCCATTTTCACGTGGAAAGTTCGTGGAAAGTAAAATCACTTGTAGAGACTCTGAGGGTATGTGAAACGAAGTACTTGATAGATTTGTTTACAGACGCTTAATTAAATTTCGTCCAAGCTATTTAAAAAGAAAAAAATGGTCTTCTTTTGTATTTCGATAATGAATTCTTTCCCATTGTCCGCACAATGCCCGGAGGCAAGACCGGATTCGAGAAAGCGGCGGAAATCTATGAGGGGTCATCTCCGCCAAAATCCTGTTTCAAATTCTGTTATGTAGTACCTGTATATTTTATAAATTCTCTTAAATTAGATGCGTTAGAACCGAATTTGAGCAGACAGAATAGCATTTAGGAAAACAGAACTGAAATTGAACAAGCAGAACGGAATTTAAAACATCGCAAACACGACATAACAGAAACTGAAGCAACAGTTGCTCCAATTTCTGTTACATTGTGTTTGTGATGTTTTAAATTCCGTTCCTCCTTGTGTAATTTCAGTTCTGTCTTCCTAAATTCTATTCCGTTTGTTCAATTTCTGTTCTAATGTTTTCAGAACAGAATTTATAAGCTACATAGGCTTTACATAAAGGAATTTGAAACAGGATTTTGGCGGCGATGACCTCTCATAGAAATCGAGCCCAGGACAGCCATCAACAAGTGCGATCAATTTTACAACTTGTTTACAGGCCACAGTCCAACAAATATATTTAAGATTTGAAGAGTATTAACGTCCACAATTCCGGCGTATCAAAGGATTAGCTAAAACAAGCAGGTCTGGTCGAAGAAGTCTCAAAAAAAAAATAATTAGCTTGCCATACTGACCTGAATTCAATACTCAGACTACTCAGTTCTCGCTGCTTGCAAAGTACTGCCCTTGAAAGGATGGATAAGTATGACGGTCGAATTCCTGCTTGTTTTTCTCCTTGATTTTGAGCTGTGCTGCTTCGTACAAAAGTGGTCGATGTTTTCTTAGAATAAACTAACGGAATGGTGAAATGGATCCCATAGCATGCTAGAATCAAAGAACTTAATTGAGGATCTGCTCAAACAAATTGAAATTGAGATCTTGTTCTCGAGTTATTCGCTTAGGGACAAGTTAAGTGGGTTTTTTTTATGTTTGTTTTTTTCGTGACTTCCTGTGCTTTATGCTCTTCCATTTCAATCGTGACATGTGTCATAACAATCCCACGAATCTTTGGCCTTGGACGGAGAGGTTTCACTATCACTAGCGCTTGTTTTTGTATCAGAATCTCCACGATCACATTTATCAGCCGCAGACCCGTCCGCTATTTTCCCTCACGATCAATGCTCCGGCACACGAGATGAAAAATATAATAAACCAAACAGTAAGCCAATTTGGCCATGTTCTAAACGAGCAGGGGACTGGGTACGAACATATTTTTTCTTGGTGCGAATATTCAATATCGATTGAATTGAAAATGGGACACGTCGTCTTAAAGAGCATCCAAAAATTAGTACATTCACTAAATTTGATGGTTATTGGTTTAAACGCAAAGGCATGGTACACTTTTAAAATAAGAGAGCTTAGTATGGATTGGAGGACGCCTGTCCCTCCAATCCATACTAAGTGTACCATGCCTTTGGGTTTTAATCAATAACCGTCAAATTTGGTGAATTTACTAATTTTTGGATGCTCTTTCAGATGACGTGCCCCATTTTTCAATTCAATCGATATTGAATGTTTGTACCGAAGAGAAAATATGTTCGTACCCAGTCCCCTGCTCGTTTAGAACATGGCTAATTGCATTTCACACGAAGGAAAGCTGGAAGGAAAATAGCTATCGAAGTATATCGAGTGCCTCATTATTAGTTTATACACGAAGCTAGCTCGGCCTATGACTAAACATCGACTTGAACTCAAGATCGAAGGAAATAACTTCTAAGCAACAGCATTTTTAGTCCGCTAGTAGTAAACTTTTGTTGAAAGACGTTCTTGTGTACCAGAACTGCGACAACAAATAATTCTTAGAAAAGACAGTTCAAAAGAAAGCTAAAGATGTACAAAGATTAAACGTTTTTCCTCCTGTGTCACAGCAAGATGTAAGGGACCATTCATTATTTATGCCAGGGGGTGGGCTGGCAAAAATTGAGCGATGGTCAAAAAAATCCAGGAGGTTCTGAGGGGAGGGGGGGGGGATGGTGGGATAGTGCTCTTTAGAGACATCATTATACGACCAACGCTTGGCCGCGCTAGGGTTCTTGAAGTACTTGGAACATCCTGCAGAAGAAGATGAATTCTTTAAGATGAAGAAAGGCTTCTTCACACTGTTCTGTAATGGTGACGTGAACGAAGCGAAAGAGAAACTACATAAAGTCAAAAAGTAGAACGCTTTAACCGCTTGGATTTTGGCCCTTGAAGTTGTAAATCCTTCCCTTTCTCAACTTCGTAGAGCGAACCAGTCATTTCAGACTGGCCACTACCTGGCAGTTCAAAGGATCAAATATGCCAACGTTTACTGGACAATTATTGATCTGTTGGACATTTTCATCACGACACAGCGCATGGGAATAGAACCAGAGAAGCTAAGCATAATTCTAATGGATGCTCTTCCTCCCACTCCACTGGACCCTTTCTGGAGTGTCTTGTTCCAGGGGCTGATAAGGGAGGGACCATTATTTTTCTTGGGGGGGGGGGTGGGGATGACAAATATTGAAAAAAATTGTTTGCAGGGCCTAAAAAGACAAAATAAATTGTTTGCAAACATCATATGTATTAAAAAAATAGTTTGCATAGAAGTCAGAGAATTTTTTTTTAATTTTTTAATTTTTTAACGAAGACTAGTGAGCAGCACAAGGAAAGACTTCTTGTAGTTGTGAGCTTGTCGTTTATTTCCGACGCGTTTCGTCTCTAACTGAGACTTCTTCAGGGAATGAATACAACTAGCAAAGAACAGCATATATAGCACATTCGCGTGCCTAGCTACAACTTCCAATGGTAGTGAATAATAACTAAAATATGCTGTAAACGAACGTTGCAAAAAACACCTTAATACATATGTTATTGCGTGTTGTTATATTTTGGGGGCCATACGATTAGCGCTAATCTTCGTAGTGTACGTCTCAGAAAACGAAAAAGATGAGTTCAGAGGTGTTTATTGGTCGCCACCATAAAATATTGAATTAAATAATGATTGATGGCAGCAAAAGCGAACCTCCTTTTTGTGTCAGATCGTGGTTGAAAAAGATCGAAAAAAAAATTGTTTGCAGGAAGGTGTTGTTAGAAAAAAATTGTTTAATTTGCAGAGGTGCGTAGATAAAAAAAAAAGTTTGCAGAGAGAGATTTTTCATTCCCCCCTCCAGAAAAATAATGGTCCGTCCCTAAAGCTCACCCGATCGCATATTTACAGAGTCAAATAATGTTGTTTGAAAACCTGGTTTGGAGATATCCCCGGGTGAACTGTCCATTATTGGATAAGAACCTTAAGACTCTGAAATACATTCAACCTTTTAGGTCTTTTGTGTTAAAGCGGTTTGGTATTCCATCGGGAGCACGTTTGCGAAACTGCAGTCAGCACACGATAAACGTTCTGGTCAACTTCAGAAAGGGATTACCAGAACAATCCAAGGAACTTAGACGGTACTGTGGACAGAAAAATTGCCAATGAGAAAGGCGTCGTAGAAGAAATGGTCGAGGGCAACTTCTCTTCAAAACTAAACATTACCAGCGTCCAGTTTGACTTGTTTCCACTCAAACATCAGCTGGAACTATTTGCCTCGGCAGACATTTTCTTCGGAATTCACGGATCTGCTCATGGATTTCCCATTTTTATGGCACCAGGTGGTGCAGTAGTTGAAATGTTCAATTTTTTAATTTTGGTAATTGCCATACATATGGGGAAAATAGCTTCCCTTTCTGACGTCATTTGGACAAATACAGATATAGGAATGCATACAACAAAAAGACAAGATCGACGACAATTCCTACGGGGGTACCCTCAATGCTTTTAAGAAAGGCACTTGGAAAATTTTGTGATCAAAAGAACAACATCTAAAGAGAGGCCTGCGTCTTGATGAATTTGGTGTTGATGTTTTTTTTAAGGGAGTCATAAATATTTACAGGCCTTATGGGTAATTTTGGAAGGGCGGGAAAATGGGAAAGCGCCTCCGGGACGAAGTTGGTGCTGTCAGGGCCCAGTACGCGAGATCAACACCGAATTTATTTTGTTAGGTATTCGGGCTAAGTAATCAAATAATTTTTTTTGTGCTATTTGAAATAAAGCGCTCGTAAATTTTTCAAAGACTACAGAAATCGGCACTCGTCCTACAGGCTCGTAAAATTTACTCGCTTTTTTTAACCCCAAATTGCACGAGAAAAATCATGTGATTAAATTTGCATCGCAAAGTGCGAAAAATGAAAAAAACGTAGTTGTGTTATCGGGCCTTTAATATTTTACAAGGGATTTTTGCGGGTATCCCCGTAAGACGACCCTAAGATTCGTAGTGAGCGAAAAGAGCCCGTTTTATACCATTTATCCTGCGTTGTGGTCTCTATAGGAAAGCTGTTTTAAAATAATAAATAGTGACTGGCCGCAGCTTGGGCATTTTCTCTGAACAATAATAATTCTCTTCCACTGTCCTTAGTTCGTTGCGCAAGACTTTATTTTTCCACTTTCTCTGTATATGAACTTGTTTGGGTAATTGCCTCAGCTCTCGCCCTATTCTCTCTCAAGTCTAAATATCTGTACTGAAGAAAAAAGCGAATTTCAAAGAACAGACTCTGTTGAGTGAGCTTTTGAAGTACAAGTTGGCATTCTGAGTTCTGCAGCGCCCTCGTCAGTTCTTTGTGAATCGCGTTCAATTTCTGCTGTATGATTGCTCTCGCTACAAACTGAACTCGTCGCGTTTCCTTTAAAGCACCTAATACAGCCGTCTGACCCTCTGTTTTCCAACCAAACCGAAATGGCGTTGATGATTGTGGACACGAGAGTTAATCCGAAAATCGTTACCAATACACCGTCATTGCTTCCTACAAAGGTAATGTCACCAAATCCGACAGTCGCAAATGTCATAAACAATACATATACCGAGTCTATGTAAGTTAGGTTTCCATGTTTAGGAAACTTGTGAATTTTCACAGCTACAAGAAGAACGCACAGGACCATAACAAGTACAAAAACACATAACACTTTCCCGTTGATGTTTTGCGGCTGATCTTTTTTGAAGAGCTTTTTCTCGACCGTTATGACAGTTTTAGTAATGAGTTTGTTGATAAGTTCTCCTCCGCCCTTCAGAACTAGGAGAAAAAGTGGAATTCCAAACAGAGCATAGAACACGCTCAGAAGTCTGCCTGCTTGAGTTATTGGAGGAGTTGTTCCGTAACCTGCAATAAAAGGTACAACAGCTTAATTTATTGTCTTACACGTCCTGATTGATATTTACAGTGGGAAGCCCGTGACGCCAAACGCGAGGTAAGAATAACACAGGCTGTGCAATCGAAGTTCGCGCTCGTTCCTCCCCACCCTCTCCCTCCCTTCCCCTCCCCCTATCCCCTCTTCCCTCCCCTTAGGTTTACACTGTCATCGGTTTGTATTGACGGGATCTTTTCAGAGACGTTAACAAATTTCCTGTTGGTATGGAGAAGATAGATGGATAATCTCTCTTGATCAATTCTCGTCGTCTTTGTCAGTCCGTGCGTCCGTCCGTTCCATCCGTCCGTCTGTCTCTTTGTCTGTGTGTCTGTCTTTCCGTCTGTCTGTCTGCCTGTCTATTCATTTTTCTGTTTTGTAGCTCTCGTGGTGGAATCATTTGTCTATCTGCGCATTTTCTTTCTGCTTGTATTCTCGCCCGATGATGAAGAAATGCCTTATTTGCAGTTTGCGACAGCACTTGTTATGTAACATTTAGGATAAATGCCAATTGATAAGAACGTCTACATGTTTAATGCTTCGTATGGTTTTTACGGCAGTCACATTATTATGAAAGTTATGACGGAATAAAACCCGTAGCGTTCCATTTTTACATGTAAACGTTAATTCCATACGTAGGATTATAAAGAAGGCTATGTTATCTCTAATTCTTTTAAAAAAATTGCACTGGCCCTTTCCGGTCCTTTCCCGTGTTTTTCGTTCTGACCAGTTGCAAATGTTTTAGCCTTGCCTTCAATGCTACCAGACTGAATTCTAATTAGACTAAAAACGCTGCAAGCTCCGAAATAGATTTAGTACACTTACCAATGGTTGTTAGAAGCTCAAAGCTAAACGTGAGACCGTCTTTAAACTGCCATCTTTCGTTGCCTTCGCCATTCGTCTGTTCAAAGAACTGCCGCACAAATGCTCGTATTTTTGTATCAGACAAATTGACGACACACGAATTCTGCTGTAGTAGAACATTTATGCCGCGAGCAATCTTTTCATTAAGCTCTTCCCTGGAAATTCTCTTGTTTTCGATGTAAGAAAATATCAACGAGCCAAGCGAAATGTAGATTATAAGAACAACTAGACGGAAAAATAACGTCGCAGAACTGTTCTCCGCCATTTTTGAGTCAGTAACTCGGAAAATATTTAGGAAGCCTAGTTAATTTTAATTAATTTTAATAAATGACGTTGAGTTTGTCTCACTTCAGATCAAAATGGCCAGGCTTTGTTTTAGACTTACCATTGGAAATATGTTTGTGCAGCGGTAGCTTTGAAGTCTTATGAAAACCCTCAACATGGCCAATAAAGCAATAGCGAATTATTTTGTCCATACATACGTACATATACTTTTTGTTGAGGCAGGTAGGTTTGAGGCAACCTGAAGGCTGGTGGGGACCTGCCAGAAAAAAAAATATAAATATTTATAACAAAAACTTAGTACTTAATTACAATAATTAACAAAATTTAAAAATACAGAAAGTCCCGTCTGTTTTGATGTTATCTGACAGGCTTCTTTTTCAAATTGAATTTGTTCTAATATCTTTGAGGTCTGTCTAAGTTTTTGTCCATGGTTTTTAGTCGGTTGGTCTGTTACAAAAGGACCTTGTTAAGAAATGAAGATTCCACGAGGTAAACTGAACAGCATGACGCAAAAAACGGCTTCGTACGTGAAGGCAATTTTTAAAAGGACAACGTGAACCCACAAAGCTTTATGTGTTTGCTATCTATCATGAAGTAATTTCGCGAACTGTACAAATGCAAACGTAATTGATCGCGTTCATTGGTTTTAAAATTGATCTACAGATTTAAAGGCCGCCAAACTACTGTTGCGGTAAATGATTGACATTAAATTTAAATTTTTTTGATGACATTAAATTTATTGATCGTGAGATTCACGATTTTTTTTCATCACAGTTTTATTGATTAAATCTACTGTTAGAATATCGAGCCGGACATAATCAATCTAGTTATGTTCAACGGCAGTGGCGAGATCATAGACAGTCTGCCTACCTCCAAATTTCTTAGGTCTCAAGTTCAACACTTAAATAAATAAAACAAGTTTCTCAGAAAATTCATGACATACACATCAAAAAGACATGACGTGTTTTTATGAAAAAGAACAGAATGCAGTTACTCATTACACAAAGACTTCTCACAAACGATTATTCAGTTGCTTGCAGATTGAATAGATTTTATAATAAAGATCAAGTGCAGTACAAGACCAGAGCGACGTTGATGCTACTATAATTTCTCTAGTCTAAAATTAAATATGATAGATAAGAGGTGTACTGAAAACAACCTAAATTGATTATATTTCGTATAGTTTTGACACGTGACTTTATGTTTGGGACAATAAGCTTTGAAACGAATACAGTGGAACCCCGCTCTACGGACACCCGCTTAATACGGACGCCCCAATATTACGGACAGTTTCGTTTGTCCCGCCGAAAAGCTCACATATTTTCTCTAAAATTAACCCGCTTATTACGGACACCAGTTAATACGAACAACGGACACTTTTCTGTGTCCAACCTCGTTCCCAGGGTCTTGTTCTGTGTCCCGAGTGACAAAGTCTAATACATCGCTGACATCGTTACCCCGCTTTACGGACAGTGTTCATCTGTGCACTGTTCATTATCACTGTCACGATTACGTGCTAATTGGAGAAAGTCCTAAACTCAATTGCCCGAAAGAAACTCTCTATGAAAATGCTAAAGGACGTGACTGAATATCTCACCAGTGAAAACCTAACGGAAAGGCGAATAATCTTTCAAAGGTTTCCTTAGTATTCAGTCAACCTGGTTGAGTTGCAAGCTAAAAGGGTCAGTGTAAAGTAGTCACGGACTTTTTCAAATGAGTCCGTTGTCGAGTTTCAAGAACACTATCAATTAATTTTAGTCCCAGAGTATGAGTAGATCGTTTAAACCTGTTACAGTTACATATAAGAAACTGTTAAAATGTCTGCTTTATTCCTTGTATGAAGTAAGTGATTTCAACAACAGCACTATAAAATAAATTTTAGTCCTCAGGAGAGTATGATCAATGACCATAAGGTTTTCATAGTTTGAACTTGTAAAAAAAAACTGGAGCAAAAAAAGAGCTTTCAAATGATGGCTTTTGCAGCAACATTGGAGCAAAGACGGCTGAAATATCGCAGTTCAAAGACAGCGGATTTTTGGATTTCAACGTGGACTGCTGGTTTGCTTTTCGACGATTTACGGGATTTTTAAAAGCAAAAAGCAGGGCGAAGAAATCAGCATCGAAGGTGAAAATTGGCCAAATAGTACATCATACGGTGCTTATTTCTCAAACGAGCGCGGCACTTGGGATATCCAGATTATGTTATCTGCTATGGCGGATCAAAATCTGCTTGGGATGCAAATATTGGATTTCAATATAGAGCGTTGTATGAGCCAAGCTTCGAAAATAAACATCGATGAAAAGTAGGGCCAGTAACATTTGTTGATGAAAAACAACTAATCAGAATAGCCGAGGGAACTTTCGAGAACTCGACTAGAGCGCGGCACTTGTTCCCGGTAAGCCAGAACTTGCTCTGTTTTATTTTGCTTTATTTCTCTCATACATTTCCTTTTAGTGTTCGGCGGCCATATTGCCCATTAAACCCGCGCGTGCGCCGTTGCGTTGACCGGGATTTCTGGCCATGGCCTTAGTCTTTATTTCGATAAAACATGTGTCCGTGACTTTTTATCTAGGAGCCCGCTTACGTCATGGGGACTTCACAGATGTTTGGTATAAACTGTTCTGAAATTAGTGGTAGGCAACTTAACCCAAGAAAAACATTATCCGGCTTTGAACATCTAAAGGAAGACATCACCTTAAGGAGGCTCACAACGGTTTCCAGCAATTTCAAGCTCTTAAACTTTGATGGGCCAGTACTACAAATCTTTATCAGTTGCTGCAACAATAATGATATCGACCAAATGTCCAATCATTGCTGAATAAGTTGTGGTCATTTTCATGACGTCACTGGTTACTATAGCAACAGTTTTACGTGTGAAAAACACCCTTATTTTTCCCTTTAAGTGCTTATAACTCAAAAACGAGTCTGGTGACCCCCATTTTTTATTATTGAATAATGATTGGCATGTTAAGATGCAACTTTTTGCAAAGTTAAAAAAATTTCTGCGGAGCAGTTTCAGAGCCACCTTAAATTTTCGAAAATTTAAGGTGGCTCTGAAACTGCTCCGCAGAAATTTTTTTAACTTTGCAAAAAGTTGCATCTTAACATGCCAATCATTATTCAATAATAAAAAATGGGGGTCACCAGACTCGTTTTTGAGTTATAAGCACTTAAAGGGAAAAATAAGGGTGTTTTTCACACGTAAAACTGTTGCTATAGTAACCAGTGACGTCATGAAAATGACCACAACTTATTTAGCAATGATTGGACATTTGGTCGATATCATTATTGTTGCAGCAACTGATAAAGATTTGTAGTACTGGCCCATCAAAGTTTAAGAGCTTGGAATTGCTGGAAACCGTTGTGAGCCTCCTTAATTCAGGCCTTCTGACAGGGTGCGGGAGTGCGGGACCGCACAATTCGGTCAAACCCGCACAATCCCGCACAATTCCTGAAAATCTGCGAAATCCCGCACAATATTGAAAGATTTGCTGAAAAAAACTAATTAAATCAGTATTCCTATCGATTGCCGAGACTTCAAGAAGGTTTATAGGCTATGTTTAGGCTATTTATCTTCCAAAACAATGGAGAAGTCCGCCACTTTCCGCGACTGAAAAGCTCGAGTGGATATAAACATTGAAGTACATGTATTTGTTACTGAACGGTACCCTGTGCGTGACATTGTGGAAAAAGGCGGTGTTTATATTTTCCCAACTATTTTAATTTTGCTCGTTCGGTCTCTTAACAAAACCACAAACGATCCTTAAAATAGATAACAAATGATGTGTAACTCGGACATTTCACGCTCGTCTTGGCTGTTACAACAGTTGTCGGCGCGATAGCTTTTGTAGACAACGCCGTGTCGCCGTTTAAAGTGCATGTTTCCTTCAAAAAAGTCATGCCGCTTTTTTCCCAATGCGCTCGCTTCCTCGTTCAGTTTAAATATATACACCGGACAGCAAAGACGAAAGGCCGAAGCAATGTATCACTGCGCCGAAATGGCTGTCAATTTGTCACAACTTTTAAAATATTTTCGCAAAGGCGAACGCACTGATCAAATTAGCAAATTGACAAACAAAAGCGCTGCAACTTCGGGCAAGAGAAAATCATTAACATCTGATCAAGAAACAGAGTTTATTTTTTTGTTTGATCCAAGTGAAGGACGTTTTAATTCAGGAATACAAGTTCTACGCTCTTATCTGTCTTATATCTACTGTAAGTTTTTGCTAAAAATAAAGTGTTGTCAAATTTCATTTAGCAAGCAAAGAAATTTGCATACTGATCTCGGCTCGTTGTTGTGGTTTTTGCAGCAATTTAAGACATTTTTGTGTGAAGAAAATGTAAATCTTTACTGACAGGAAAATATTCACTTTGCCTATCGAAGAAAGTAGAACTTGTTCATATTGGAAACCTTTTATTTCGAGGTGGAATTACGGTTTGTTTTAAAACTTCATCGATCGTGTCACGCAACGTGAATCTGTTGATACAATTAACTTTGGCCAAAATAGTCGCAAAATGGAGAATGTTGGTTAACGTTAATTGCCAAAGTAAGAAAACAATAGTTGTCTTTTTCATTTATCCAGAATTTCTTTCTTGTCAGGTTTTTTTTGGGGGGGCCTTGTAATTGCATATATACTAATATTTGACTGTTCACACGATTGCGCAGTCCCGCACAATTCCCGCACAATCGCCGTTTTTCAGCGCACAATTTGTCTCCCAAAACCCGCACAATTTTCTTTTTTTTCCCGCACCCTGTCAGAAGGCCTGTTAATTTGTGGATAGAAATCAGAATAAACTAATAAATATTGATTTTTTGACGACGCTCGGACCCTGGGAACGAGGTTGCCACTTGAAAAGTTTAGCCTTAACTTTTCAAGTTGCAATCGATTTCCATCCAAGCCATCCGCAGCCAAAGATTCTTGTTAACAATTTCAGTGGTCCCATATAGGAATTATTAATAAAAATGGCCCATTATTTTTAGGTTTCCTACGCCACAAATGTAAATTTTGGCTGTTTGAAAATCTGTTAGAATTTGTGACAAAGCCCCTTTAATACGGACACCCCTATAATACGGACACTTTGGCATGTCCCCTTGGTGTCCGTATTAACGGGGTTCCACTGTAATAAATAAATTGCATTTTTTAAAATTAAATTGGAATCTTTCATAATTTGAAATATTAATTCTTGTATGTTAACTATTACTGAATCAAGTTTGCTGCATTCATTTTACAGACGATGAAAATACATTAGAGAACTCGCATTGGAAATGAAAACACATTAAACAGCCTTTTCCTTTCACTTTAAATCTACATCTTTTATTTCGACCATTTACAATTAGATGAAAAAAAAACAGATAAACATTGATCGGTACAATGTCTTACTAAAATAACTATGTATGCAATCTTGAAAGTTTTCTAACAATCCATCATCTTTGAAGTTTAGCTTCAACATTCCCAAAATATTCCTAGCAAAGAAAAACGTTTTTTGCATCATGATAGCAAACAAAAACCTTTTTAACCCTCGGTTTATATTATAAACTTGGAAAGCGAAATAAAAATGCATATATACTAATTCTATTTGAAATAATTATTAATCAGTATGCAGGCCAGTCTAATAATGATAAGTAGCCTCAAATATATCAACGTTTGGGCCTTGTCGACTTGTAACACAACTAAAACACTAAAACGTTTGTAAGTATGCTTTTGCTAGAGGTGTAGCCTTGACCTAACTCAGATCGTCTCGTTTTCGAAGTGAGAGAAGAACTGGGTGCTACAACCATGGTCAAAACATCTTGGGACACTTGTTGAAACTGGGCGCAAAAACACGCTTCGCTATATAATATAGTGCTTAAAGAAAGCTTGGGAATGCTGTGAAAACAAACTACTTTTGTCCCCCCCCCCCCCCTCCCCCGACCAATGTTGATCGTGATGAAAACATTGTATCAGGGGGGAGGGTGAAGAGGGAAGATGAGTCATTTTGAAGAGCTGTCGTGCTGGTGTCCCAAGAGTTTTGTTGCAGATTAGGTTCCAAAGTTTACTACAGTCCTCACTTGGCCACATCCGGAAGTTCCTAATTTAAAGAATTATCAATGCAATTTCTGATACATTTCAATCATCATTAACCCTACCACTACTGAGTAGCTAATATAAGGCCAATGAATCTAGGCGAGAAGTTTAAAGCTAACTTTTTTACTTTATAGTTCTTGCTTGTCGACAGGATTCAGTTACTTTTCAGTTTTGACTGAAGCCTGATAAAGTTGCTTTTATGTTTTTATTTACTAGTTATTTCAAGATGTGAATCTTTTTCTCTTTCGAATCTGCAACTAAAATTCGACCATCTGTTGTTGTAGCTACTGCTCTTGGTTTTTCTATCTTATTAACAGATTTGCCAGTGAAACAACCTTCCAGTGTGAACTGTTGAATGCGGCCATTGCTTAAGTCACATACAAGAAGATTCTGACGATTGCCATATTTTTCAACATACAAACCCCAAGGAGAGGAGAACTGTCCGTCGGCCTTGCCTTTTTCTCCAATCTTGTACAAAAACTTCCCTGAATTGTCAAACACTTTTAAGTTGTGATTAAAGCTGTCAGATACAATGAACATGTTTTTGTGATAGACACATCCAGTGGGTTGGTGGAGCTTTTCTGAGCCGCTATCTCCAAATTTAAACACAAGTTTACCATCTTTTGTTAAGACCTGGATTCTACTGTTGTTGCTATCGGTAACAACAACATGTCCTTCACCATCCATACAAATGTTCGTCGGATTCTTAAACTCGCCCTTTCCTGTCCCGAGCTTTCCAAAGCTTTTCACAAACTTCCCTGTCTGTACATTGAACCGTTGAATGCAGTGATTCAATTCATCTGCCACTAGAATCTCGTCATCGTTCAAGAATGTAATTTCTTTCGGACGGTTAAGCTTTCCGGCAGCTTCTTTTCCACTGCAGCCAAGTTTTCGCACAAACATTCCGTCGTTATCAAATATAAGGATACAGTTTGTTTCACGGTCAGCTACAGCGATCAGCCCTTTACTGTTAACAGCAATCCCACGCGGCTCTTCAGGAATTTTTCCTTTTAAATCTAACTTGCCCACAACATCAAGCCGTCGTTCCTTCACCTGGACAGTCAAAGGACTGTTAGCAAGTTTGTCGCCATTTATCTTTACTGTGATGTTGTACGTGCCTGGTGCTTTTGGTATAAATTTCACCTGGAGGTTTCCATCTTCTTTTTCACAAACATTCAAACTTCCTTCTTGTTCAGCGGGTTCCACGAGTACTTCAACGTGAAATTTTCTACGTTGAGCTTCACTCGTCAGTTCTTCCTCAGTTATTTTAGGACAGACCACAAACTCAGCTTCTAAACCAGCTTGGAAATTTTCAGTCAATCCTTTAACTGTAGATAGACGTTCATCGGTTTGGCTGGTTTCTATAAAACCCAGGCTTAAACTCTCAGGTTCAATAGTCGAGACAAACTTCACAAATGAACTAACCGGAAGTGCTGGCACTGGGGTCTTGTTAAGATCTTCAAATCGCTGTGCCAAATTCTTCTTGCTTTGCATAATATCTGAGGTAGAGCTTCTTTGAACCAGGTTATTAGCAAACTCAACTGCCTGTTCGATTTGCTTGGTCAAGGACTGTACTTGTTTCTGGGCACAGTCTACTTTCTCCATTCTCGACTCGCGTGTATTCTTGAGGACGGTGATGGCCTCCCGCTCGCATTCTCGAATCTTGGCGATCATTTGTTCGGCTGCTTTGAAAACTTCACGTATAGCGGTGGTGACATTTGCTTCCAGCTTGGAAGCTGTTTCTTCCAGTTGACACATGACATCGCTGCAGACTTTTCTCTTTTCTTTCATCAACTCGACGCCTGCCGTGATGTTGACTTTCTCGCGATCCGCTGCTTTTTCAAGCGGATCGACATTGTGATTTTTGTGATCCGTGTTTATGCAAATTTGACAAACACAAGTTTGGCATTCAAGGCAGTAAAACTTCGTTACCTCCCTCTCGTGGTACTGCTGAGAGCAAAAGGACTTTCGCTTTAACAAGGCCTCGTAGTCTTCCGCTTGAAACTGTTTAACCGGTGTGATTTTGTGTCCTTCAAAAGCCGCGGCAGCAGCTTGGAACGCTTCGTGTGCGTTTACACAGCCAGGGCACAACATCTTTTCGCAATCAAAGCAATAGCTGATCTCAGCGCTCTTTTTCTTACAAATACCGCAACTGATTTCACTTCCATCGCCAGTTTGTCGAACAGCGAGAAGACTCAACAAACTGTTGTGCAGAAAACTGGTTGGCAAATTATCAAAACGATCTCCTTCAGGGATGCCAACCTCGCTCTGGCACTCTGGGCAGCGAAATTTTCCTTGCCTTTGGCTGGTTAATGCGTGTTTCTCCAAGCACTCACAGCAGAAGGTATGAAGACAGGCTATGGTCTTGGGTTTGGTGTACGTATCCAGACAAATCGAACAAGTAACTTGTTTGTTGAGGTTTTTTAAAAGAGACTCCATCATTCAAAACCTAACAGAACACAATGAACACACCTCGCCGTCTGGCCTTTGCTATGTGTCAATGATTCCGAGAAACATAAACAAGAAAAATAACATTCTATTTTCAGCAGCCAATCAGGTGCTGTATTCTGTTTCTCGGAAACACAAACAAAGCCCAGATCGATTACGACCTTGGAGCGGAAGTTTGTTACCTGATTCCAAAACGTACTTTATAGGTGACCAGTTGGTTTAGTTGTATTACATATAGCTGACTTGTAAGTGGCTTGAAAGGACAACCGGTTTACCATATTGATTCCGGTGTGAAAATAGAGAATAACAGCATCTTTTATATCAGCTTGTAGAGTATTAGCCTGCGCTACACTCGCAGAATAGGAGGCGGACTCGTGCGCCACAGGAAAGGTTAAATCGCGAGCGAGCCTTTGCTCTTTGCGCTCTCTCTTCGCGGCTCGCCCTCGCGCGAATTACCTTCTCGCTCTACTCCTTTCCAGGTCTTTCTATATTTTATAATATCCCGGTTTGACGTTTCGTGAGAGCCAAACCTGCCGGGAGCGATGAGAAGCTTTATATTCCCAAGCCACTCTTTTTACACCTACCAAAGTAAAGACACAGTATCACACATTTTCATTGCAATTCGAAAAAGAGCTGAATTGAATTTGAAGTAAGCGATAAAACATGCAAAGCAGATGAAAATCAAGTATTTAATAATTATACGTAATTTAAAAATTTAGGGTAGATAAGTTGATTGTAACATCATAAACACTCTTGTTCTTTGGTCATTTCAATTTAACGAGAAATAAAATGCAAACAGCGGCAACAAACATAACACATGAACTACGCATGGTTTGGGGTGGGCAATTAGCACTTGGCATAATATGCGAAAGAATTCCTTCGAACATAATGTGTTTTTGGAAGCGAGTCGTGCGTTCCATTATTGTGCGCGCGGAAGCGAAACGTTCAGCTTCCGTTGCTAATGGCGAGAGGAAGCGAAACGTCTCGCTTACACGCCCACAATATATGTATCGTTGTTTGGGTAAAAGAAGCGAAACGTTTCGCTTCCAACAACCAATGGGCGAAGGAAGCGAAACGTCTCGCTTCCAACAACCAATGGGGGAAGGAAGCGAAACGTCTCGCTTCCAACAACCAATGGGGGAAGGAAGCGAAACGTCTCGCTTCCACGCCCACAATATATGTATTGTTGTTTGGGTGAAAGAAGCGAAACGTTTCGCTTCCAACAACCAATGGAGGAAGGAAGCGAAACGTCTCGCTTCCAACAACCAATGGGGGAAGGAAGCGAAACGTCTCGCTTCCACGCCCACAATATATGTATTGTTGTTTGGGTAAAAGAAGCGAAACGTTTCGCTTCCAACAACCAATAGAGGAAGGAAGCGAAACGTCTCGCTTCCAACAACCAATGGGGGAAGGAAGCGAAACGTCTCGCTTCCAACAACCAATGGGGGAAGGAAGCGAAACGTCTCGCTTCCAACAACCAATGGGGGAAGGAAGCGAAACGTCTCGCTTCCAACAACCAATGGGGGAAGGAAGCGAAACGTCTCGCTTCCACGCCCACAATATATGTATTGCTGTTTGGGTGAAAGAAGCGAAACGTTTCGCTTCCAACAACCAATGGAGGAAGGAAGCGAAACGTCTCGCTTCCAACAACCAATGGGGGAAGGAAGCGAAACGTCTCGCTTCCACGCCCACAATATATGTATTGTTGTTTGGGTAAAAGAAGCGAAACGTTTCGCTTCCAACAACCAATAGAGGAAGGAAGCGAAACGTCTCGCTTCCAACAACCAATGGGGGAAGGAAGCGAAACGTCTCGCTTCCAACAACCATTGGGGGAAGGAAGCGAAACGTCTCGCTTCCAACAACCAATGGGGGAAGGAAGCGAAACACCTCGCTTCCACGCCCACAATATATGTATTGTTGTTTGGGTGAAAGAAGCGAAACGTTTCGCTTCCAACAACCAATGGAGGGAGGAAGCGAAACGTCTCGCTTCCAACAACCAATGGGGGAAGGAAGCGAAACGTCTCGCTTCCAACAACCAATGGGGGAAGGAAGCGAAACGTCTCGCTTCCAACAACCAATGGGGGAAGGAAGCGAAACGTCTCGCTTCCAACAACCATTGGGGGAAGGAAGCGAAACGTCTCGCTTCCAACCACAATTGGGGGAAGGAAGCGAAACGTCTCGCTTCCAACAACCAATGGGGGAAGGAAGCGAAACGTCTCGCTTCCACGCCCACAATATATGTATTGTTGTTTGGGTAAAAGAAGCGAAACGTCTCGCTTCCAACAACCAATGGGGGAAGGAAGCGAAACGTCTCGCTTCCACTTCCATAATATATATATTGCTGTTTTGGTGAAAGAAGCGAAACGTTTCGCTTCCAACAACCAATGGAGGAAGGAAGCGAAACGTTTCGCTTCCAACAACCAATGGAGGAAGGAAGCGAAACGTTTCGCTTCCAACAACCAATGGAGGAAGGAAGCGAAACGCCTCGCTTCCAACAACCAATGGGGGGGAGTAAGCGAAACATTTCGCTCATAAGCGAGCTATGCTGATGTGGTGTCAACAGTGAAATTAAGCTGTATGAGGAATATTGCGAGACAAGGTGGGGGCCTACGAAAGCCGAGGAGGGACTTCAGACTTCAGACTTCAGAATTCAGACTTCAGACTTCAGACTTCAGACTTCGGACTTCAGACTTCAGACTTCAGACGTCAGACTTCGGACTTCAGACTTCAGACTTCAGACTTCAGACTTCTGACTTCGGACTTCGGACTTCGGACTTCGGACTTCGGACTTCAGACTTCCGCCTTCGGACTTCAGACTTCAGACTTCAGACTTCCGCCTTCGCTTGATTTCCGCTGACCTCCGAGTTGTTGTTGTAATAAACATGTTGAAAAGTACAACAGAGTCATCTCTGAACAATCAGTCGCTAAACCTAATGAAGCAGAAAGGCTATCCAAGAATAAAAAACGCAAAAAGCGTAGAAAAAATGCAATGCAGAAGCGAAATATTACAGAAAGGGAGAAAAAGTACATTAACTGACCACCAAGTCATCGTGTTAGCAAAAGGGCTTAAGTTTATTGAAACACCCGTGACAAATGAAAATTAAATAAGTAACGCAACAAAACAGATAAAAAATAATGGAGGTAAAGTTTAGCTCCCAGAGAATAGTTACGCAGCTCTCGTAAGCTTGTAATTCTACTGGTCCTCTAGTGTAGCAGCTGCTATTGTTTTGGGGGCTAGGGGCATTGTTCTTGTTGTTTGTTCTATTGTTCTCTCAGCCACTCATGTGAGACCTTACGAGAGCTGCATGGCGACCCCTCCCTGAACGCAAATCACAACCACTCTAGTGATTTGATATTTGATTGACTAGTCTACGTCACTTCCGGCGATGTGTATAAGCGAAACATGAGTACCCAATAAATGATTTTCAAACGCTCAAACTAAGGGGAGCTTAAAAACAACTCAAAGAAACCATCGCTCTCAATGCTTAGAGACTGCAGTAGCCTTCAAAAGACTCGGATCTTAGAGAACTGTGGTAACGAAACGTTATCCAACGAACTAACCGCCACTTCAGATAAACAGGATGACGGTTGGAGATCCACTGATTCAGTCGATACACATAAAATACTACAACATTCTTTTAAAGGCTATTATGAATCTTTCGACAAACATGAGCTGATAAACCTAACGAAATATGCCACAGAGCTAGCAAACACAATGGCATAAACATTATTACTGTAACGGCTCTACATTTAGCGACCAGTGGGAGCCGTGTTTGGCCTGTCACATTTTATATTTCACTTAAAAATTTAAAGCAAATACTGATGCAACAATGGAGTCTCATCCAAAATCAGCCACTGCTGAAAAGAATTTCCAAACCGCCTCAAAAGAGGTAAATCGCTCAAAGACATACTCGTCAGAGTAAAACTTTAAAGGCTCACGCGTCGCTGCGCCGTAAACCACATAGCTGCACATAGGGAAGTCTGTGTAGGCATGTCTATGACGTTTTGAAGTCTGAAGTCCGAAGTCTGAAGTCTGAAGTCTGAAGTCTGAAGTCTGAAGACCGAAGTCTAAAGTCTGAAGTCTGAAGTCTGAAGTCTGAAGTCTGAAGTCTGAAGTCCGAAGTCCGAAGTCTGACGTCTGAAGTCTGAAGTCTGAAGTCTGAAGTCCGAAGTCTGAAGTCTGAAGTCTGAAGTCTGAAGTCTGAAGTCTGAAGTCTGAATTCTGAAGTCCGAAGTCTGAAGTCCCTCCTCGGCTTTCGTAGGCCCCCACCTTGTCTCGCAATATTCCTCATACAGCTTAATTTCACTGTTGACACCACATCAGCATAGCTCGCTTATGAGCGAAATGTTTCGCTTACTCCCCCCCATTGGTTGTTGGAAGCGAGGCGTTTCGCTTCCTTCCCCCATTGGTTGTTGGAAGCGAGACGTTTCGCTTCCTTCCTCCATTGGTTGTTGGAAGCCAAACGTTTCGCTTCTTTCACCCAAACAATAATATATATATATTGTGGGCGTGGAAGCGAGACGTTTCGCTTCCACCCGCCATTAGCAGTGGAAGCTGAACGTTTCGCTTCCGCGCGCACAATAATGGAACGCACGACTCGCTTCCAAAAACACATTATGTTCGAAGGAATTCTTTCGCATATTATGCTAAATACTGCTTTCCCGTTTGGGGTGAAGGTCGGTGGAGTTAGAGCAACTGATATATTGCCAAGTAAATGGTAGCTCTAATAAGAGAACATTTCGATATACAATTTTATTTATTCGCCCTGCTTGCAGGCAATTTCCATGACGAAGTCCCTTGACGGCTAAAAATATTGACGTTTTGTCCTTACACCCTAAGTGAGACCAATCTGAAATTTGCACCCTTAGTGAGACGACGGGCATCCCCGTTTCTTTCATGGGACTCCTCTCCCCAGGGGGGAGGGGGGGAGCGAAAATACAGAGCACTAATAAATTGATTCTTTGTCTGTTGTCAGATACATTTTGCTGGGTTCTCAAGAACGATGTTTAGGGCGAAATACAACTTCAAGATATTGTACCATCTGTCATTTGTCAGCTCAAATGGCGTGATGAACTGGTAAAACAAGAGAGCAACTTTGGTAGTTGGTTTATTTAACTGGAATCTTTTCTTGTATTTTGTTAATCAAGTTTTTTCCTTTATTTTTCAGACGATGCGTGGGAATACATTAGCGAACTTGCATCGGAAATGAAAACACATTCAACAGCCTTTTTCTTTCAATTTACCCCTACACCTTTTTATTAGATGATTAAAAAAAAACACTAAAAAAATAATCGGTACAATTTCTTACAAAAATAAGTAACTGTACGTGAACATCAATATCATGCAATCCTAAAAATTACTTTACAAGTGATGTGCCATCTTTGCAATTTAACTTTAACATCTCTAAGATATTCCTAGCAAAGAAAAACTTTTTTTGTATAGAAAACAAAAACCTGTTTAACCCTCAGTTTATATTTGTATTGCTAGTAGAAGATAAATCCATGGTTTTAAACAACTCCTTTTATTTGTCAATCATCGCATGGAGTGTAGACGTTCAAAATCTAAATTACAGGGTAGTGTTAGTAAGTGAAAGGCAAATGTTAATTCAAACCAAACAAATACATTTACCCAGTGGCGTCTCATAGTTCTTCTGACTAGCAAGTCGTAAAGTTGTAAATTACATCTATGACGTCATCCTATTATACTGATTACAAAATGTTCGAAAGTTGCGGCCTTAATTAGCTTGCGCAATATAAATTACATATTTAGCAATACAATATTATAAACTTATACTATATGCGAAAAAATATATATACCACTTTTATTCGAACTGAATTATTGATCAGTATGTAGACCAGTCTAATAATAATAATAAGTAGCCACTAGAATATACACGTTTATTTCAAAATAAAAAAGAGGGGTCCCCGTATTCGTTTGGGAGCAGGAGGACTTTGAATCTACCCCATAATTCCTTACAATATCAGCCTCCAGAAAAGTGTCATTTGAACTGTTCAGTGAACGTTTCGCGGGAGCAGAAAAAATAGGGAGGACGCAAAACGTGATATTTATCAATAGAAGCACTGCATTGACTTCAAGGAACAATTTACTCTTCGTTTCAGGACAAAGGCACGACAGCGATTCAACTTGTTCCAAACGTACAGTGCTCTCGAGGCCACAAATTCATCTTCACTGGTAGCGGCGAAGTTCAGGTTTCCGTTGATTACTGAAGTTTCAACAATAGAAATTTGTTTATCTTCACTACATAGAAAGGAGGCGTTCACTGGACTAAGAAAAAGAGAAAAAATTGATAGGTCACCGTGCTCGTTTACGAGAAAACGACGATTTACCTCGCGCACGAGCCGAGCCGAAAAGAAAAAGCAGCCATTTTCTTAATGTGCGCGCGCTGATACGCGCGCTAATCACGCGTAAATTTATGCGCAGTAAGGATGCGCAATGCAAAACAGAGGAATGACCTTTTCTTAAATCAGCAACAGAAAACAGAAAGACTGAATTTTACATAGGGTTCAAGCTTAAGTAAGCTCTAACGTGTGTTTTAATTGTTATAAATTTGAAGTACCCAGATCTTCTCGCTCTTGAAGGAAGGGAATAACTGGGTGCCAGATTAGGTTCAAGGGTCACTGCAGTCCGATTAACTCATTCATTTGGCCACAGAAGTTCCTAACCTTATCGATGAATAATCAGTACAATTTCTTATATATACGTAGTTGATTAACCATTAACCCTACTATCGCTGGATAGTAGACCACGTATATAACGTCAGCGAATCTAAACGAGATTCGTTAGTACTTGATAATACTTGCTTTGCTGACAGAATTTAGCTACTTTTCAGTTTTTACTCAAGTCTGATAAAATTCTCTCTTGTATTTTCATTTGCCAGTTATTTCAAGACGTATATCTTCTTACATTTCGAATCGGGAACCAAAATGTGGCCATCTTGTGTTGTAGCTATGAACATTGGATCTTGTAGCTTAGAAACAGTTTTGCCGGTAAAACGACCTTCCACTGTAAACTGCTGAATGCGACCATTGCTTTTGTCACACACAAGAAGGTTCTGATGATTGCCATATTTCTCGACGCACAGACCCCAAGGATATAACAACTGTCCGTGAGCGTCGCCGGCTTTTCCAATCTTGTACAAAAACTTCCCTGAACTGTCAAACGTTTTCAAACAATGGTTCTCGCAATCAGATACAATGAACATGTTTTTGTGATAAATGCATCCAGTGGGTTGGTTGAGTTTTTTTGAGCCACTATCTCCAAATTTAAACACAGGTTTACCAGCCTTTGTTAAGACCTGGATTCTGTTGTTGAAGTAGTCAGCTACAACAACATGTCCTTCACCATCTATACAAACGCTTTCCGGAAACTGAAAGTTGCCCTCTACTGTTCCGAACTTTCCAAAGCTTTTCACAAAGTTCCCTGTCTGTACATTGAATTGTTGAATGCGGTGATTCTCGTCATCTGCCGCCAGAATCTCGTCATCATTCAGGTATGTGATGCCACCTGGTTTGTTAAACTGTCCAGGATTCTCTCCATAGCAGCCAAGTTTTCGCACAAACTTTCCTCTCTTGTCGAATATTAGGACACAGTTCCGTCCGCGGTCAGATACAGCGATCAGCCCTTTACTGTTAACAGCAATCCCACGTGGCTCTTGAAGAATTTCTCCTTTTAAATCTAACACGCCCACAACATCAATCCGTCGTTCTTTCACCTGGACGGTGAAAGGACTATTAGCAAGTTTCTCGCCATTTATCTTTACTGTAATGTTGTAGGTGCCTGGTACTTTTGGTAAAAATTTTACTTGGAAATTTCCATCCTCTTTTTCACAGGCAATCAAACTGGCCACTTCATTGGCGGGTTCCACGAGCACTTCGGCGTGAAGTTTACGTTGAGATATTTTAGGACAGACCACGAACTCTGCTTCTAAACCAGCTTGGAAATTGTCAGTCAGTCCTTCAACTGTAGATAGACGCACATCTTTTTCGCTGGTTGCCATGAAACCCAGGCTTAAACTCTCCGGTGCAATAGTCGAGACAAACTTCACAAATGGACTAACCGGAAGTGCTGGCACTGGGGTCTTGTTAAGATCTTCAAATCGCTGCTCCAAATTCTTCTTACTTTGCATAATATCTGAGCTTGAGCTTCTTTGAACAAGGTTATTAGCAAACTCGACTGCTTGTTCGATGTGCTTGGTGGAGGACTGTACTTGTTTCTTGGCACAGTCTAATTTCTTCTTTGTCGAGCCGCGAGTATTCCTGAGGGCGGTTATGGCTTCCCGCTCGCGTTCTCGAATCTTAGCGATCATTTGTTCGGCTCCTTGGGAAACTTCACGAATAGCGGTGGTAACATCAGTTTCTAGCTTGGAAGCTGTTTCTTCCAGTTGACGCATTACATCACTGTAAACTTTTCTCTTTTCTTTCATCAACTCGACGCCTGCCATGATGTTGACTTTCTCGCGATCCGCTGCTTTTTCAAGCGGATCAACATTGTGATTCTTGTGAGTCGTGTTTATGCAAATTTGACAAACACAAGTTTGGCATTCAAGACAGAAAAACCTCGTTACCTCTCTCTCGTGGTACTGCTGAGAGCAAAAGGACTTTCGCTTTAACAAGGCCTCGTAGTCTTCCGCTTGGAACTGTTTAACTGGCGTGACTTTGTGTCCTTCAAACGCCGCGGCAGCAGCTTGAAATGCCTTATGTGCGTTTACACAGTCAGGGCACAACAACTTTTCGCAATCGAAGCAATAGCTGATCTCAGCGCTCTTTTTCTTACAAATACCGCAACTGATCTCGCTTCCATCGCCACTTTGTTGAACAGCGAAAAGACTCGAGAAACTGTTGTGCAGAAAACTGGTCGGCAAATTATCGAAACGATTTCCTGCAGGGATACTAACCTCGCTCTGGCACTCGGGACATCGAAATTTCCCTTGTCTTTGGCTGGTTAATGCGTATTTCTTCAAGCACTCACAGCAGAAGGTATGAAGACAAGCTATGGTCTTGGGTTTGGTGAACGTATCCAGACAAATCGAACAAGTAACTTGTTTTTTTAGGTTTTTCAAAAGAGACTCCATCATACAAAACCTAACAGAATGACAATGAACACACCTCGCTGTCTAGCCTTTTGTTATGTGTCAATGATTCCGAGAAACATAATATAAGAATAACATCATTCTATTTTCAGCAGCCAACCCGCGCCGGCGCTGTATTCTGTTTGAACTTTCTCAGAATCACAAACAAAGCCCAGATTGATTTCGACCTTGGAGCGAAAGTTTGTTACAACATTCCAAGACCTACTTTATGGATGACTAGTTTAATTGTATTTGTGGACAAAGGGCACACGGTTTGTTAGATTGATTCATAAATTAAAACGACACTAGACTGCAAAACAACCTTTCGAACGCGCTCGAGCGGTGTCACAGTGATTTTGGCATCCCCGTAATTTAGGCACCCCCGTCCCAAAATCCCTAGTGAATTTGGTATCCCCTCTGGGGATGCCAAAATCACTAACAGCGTTGAATAGAGCAGACTGGGGCAAGTGAAGACAACCACAATTCCACTCAAAAACCATTTTGTTTTATCACAAAGCTTTGTCTTCATAAATTTAATCGTTCTTAGCAAACAGTACTAGCGTCTTTGCAAATATTCGCAAAGCAAAACAGACCGTTTGATTCAAGTCCGCGCAGTTATTCTTATAAGCGAAATCCCTTGTACTAGCACGCACATGGTGCTTTTCAAGGCAGGTTAATATTTCAAACATAAAAGGCGCATTGTAAGAGCTTCCAATTTGCTCGGCGGATGAAAATTTCAAATGCGAACATGATCAAGAAACTGACAAAGGACTGTCACGCAATATAGAAACTCCATATGTATGCGGTCACCAGGCTGTGAAAACTGACCTCTCCAGTCTGTCAAAGATTTTAATAAGCATCTTAGACCAAAGCTTTTATTAACGCTCATTTATTCCATGTGAACTTATCCCTTTTGTTTGTATCGTTATGAGCAATAGGTTTTAGTGACAAATAAAAAAAGGTAAGGGTAAACAAGACTTTAGTTTAGTAAAGACTGGGAGAACTTAATGACCTAGGTATTCGAGCATCGACCCAAGGTTAGAACAAACAGCTAAGGCCCGAAGATGAAAAAAAAAACTTTCAAACGTTGAAAACGTGGAAAGCACAAGACATATTAAAACGGAGAGGAGAGTGATGTATTGGGGATACCGAAATCCCTAGTGATATGGGGTATCCCATCCTACTATATTGTCTTTGATGAGTATTCTGAAGAGATAATTAACCGATACTAAAAAAAAGTAGGTTACATAGACGAAACTTCGTTCAAACGGCTACAAAAGTGAGGAGCAGGAATTTATATGTGGGGGATAGCAAAATCCCTAGTGATATGGGTATCCCATCCTAATATTTGTCTGTGTTGAGAATTCCTAAGAGAGAATAACCAACACTAAAAATAGAAGGTAGGTTACATAGACGAAAAGCGTTCAAACGGGTTAAAAAATGAAAGGAGGGAGAATTTTGGGGGATAACAAAATAACTAGTGATATGGGTATCCCCTTCCAATATGTCAGTTACCGATACCCTTTTGTAGCCGGAATCGAAACAACGTGAAACTGAAAGGAGCTAAGGTACAAAACCAAAAGGTAGGGTACACAAATCTGACAAATAAAAAATTCTCACGAAGAACGAACTACTTTACAAATACTAGGATGGGATGCCCATATCACTAGGGATTTTGGTATCCCCCAAAATTCCTCCTTCTCACTTTTGTACCCGTTTGAACGCTTTTCGTCTATGTATGTCTCTCTTCAGAATACTCATCAAAGGCAATATAGTAGGATGATATGGGATGTCCATATCACTATATAGTGATTTCGGTATCACCAATACATCACTCTCCTTACGTTTTAATATGTCTTGTCCTTTCCACGTTTTCTGCGTTTGGATTTTTTTTTATATCTTCGTGCCTTAGCTGTTTGTTCTAACCTTGTTTCGATGCTCGAATACCTATATAGACTTCGGGGAAACCGAAAGGTCATTAAGTTCTCTCTCTTTGACTAAACTAACGTCTTGTTTACCCTTACCTTTTTTTATTTGTCACTAAAACTATTGCTCATAACGATACAAACAAAAGTGATAAGTTCACATGGAATAAATGAGCATTAATAAGAACCAAAAAAGCTTTGGTCTAAGATGCTTACTAAAATCTTTGACAGACTGGAGAGGTCAGTTTTCACAGCCTGGCGACATACATATGGAGTTCTATATTGCGTGACAGTCCTTTGTCAGTTTCTTGATCATGTTCGCATTTGAAATTTTCATCCGCCGAGCAAATTGGAAGCTCTTACAATGCGCCTTTTATGTTTGAAATATTAACCTGCCTTGAAAAGCACCATGTGCGTGAAGGGATTTCGGCGCGTGATTCGGTTTTAAGAATAGCTGCGCGGACTTGAATCAAACGGTTTGTTTTGCTTTGCGAATATTTGCAAAGATGTTAGTACTGTTTGCTAAGAACGATTAAATTTATGAAGACAAAGCTTTGTGATAAAACAAAATGGTTTTTGAGTGGAATTGTGGTTGTCTTCACTTGCCCCAGTCTGCTGTATTCAATGCTGTTAGTGATTTTGGCATCCCCAGAGGGGATGCCAAATTCGCTAGGGATTTTGGGACGGGGGTGCCTAAATTACGGGGATGCCAAAATCACTGTGACAGCGGTCTTCGAATCAAGAGGTCTGGAACCAATGTCAAAGCAGAGTGTGAGACTGGGGAGAGACGCTCGTGTGAGGCTCGGGTGCATGTGACAGCGCCTTTGATATGCGAATGTTCAATGATTTTAAAGAAAAAACGATCGTTTTGCAGTCTAAAATGACACAGAATAACAACATTCTTTGATCAGTCAGCAGACTCAGTATTCCCGGACTTCGTGCGCGACCGCGAAGGTTGAATCGCGAACAAACTTTCATCAGTGTTCTCTCCTCGCGGTTTACACTCGCGCGAATTATTTCTCTCTTATCTTTTGTAGGTCTTTTAATACTGTCTACTGGCCGGGAGCGGTGAGAGGCGGCTGTATTTGCAAGCTACACTTTTTACGCATGTAAATGAATAAATAAACAATATGGCGCATTTCATTGTAATGCAAAAAAGAGCTGAATGAAGTGAACGGTAAAAAGTTGAAAAGCGGATCCGAATAAAATATTTAATTAAATGTAATTTAAACAATGAGGATAGATAAGTCCATGAAAAAAGTATCCTCTTTTATACAAGTTTGTTCAGTTTTAAGTTAGCTATAATATGTAGTGGTAAATTATTCCATACCCAACAGAACTGAGCCACTGTCACGTGCACATGTCAAAGCTTTCGATTGTAAGTCAGATGCCGGGTGATGACAGCCAAGTAAATAATAGCTATTTTAAAATACGTTGCAATCCTTTATAAACCTTGGTTACTATTTACTTACAAGATTGACATTAACATTGTACACTGTGCTACTCTTTTCCAAAATGTTTGAGGATATGCCTCACACGGCTATGATTCGAGCTGCTTGTTGGCAAGTTCCAAGACGGATTCCATTGACAGCTAAAAGTATTGGCCTTCAGTCCTGAACACAATAACTGAGACCAAGATCATTAAAATTTACAAAACCTAAGCGAGACAACGAGCATCCGCAGCAACCCCTCCCCCGAATCCCCCGGGGCGAAAATACAGGGCAGCGATAAATCGATTCTTTGACCGTTGTCAGAAGAATTTTTATGGCGAAATATAACTAAAATTTTAGGCTCTCTGTGATTTGTTAGTTCAGTGGCGTGATAAACTGGTAGAACAAGACAACTTCGGTAGTTAGTCGATGTTCTTCGTATCAACACTCGACATTTTTCGGGCATTTCCGTTATGTTCTCGGTTGAACTGCTAATCTCTATAGGGACACTTCAGTCTGTTTATATACAGAGCTGTCGTGACTCACAGTCACCTGTATATTAAACATTGCCATAGAATTGTAAACTTTCACATGATGTCGACAAGCGAGGCGAGGCATTACGGTGAATGGGCTCTGTCAAGCTGGTACGACATATTACCGGGACCCGATCGGCTTCTCGAGGTCTCCACTTCGTTAAACGAAGACGATGCATGGCGTACAGTTTACAGTTGGTCGGCCAAGCTACTAACCACTGCAGTGGGCCCAGAAAAGCTACAAGGTATTGCAGATTCGCTGGTGCAACACCACTGGAATCAAGCTAAGAGAATGGGCTGCCTTGGAATTCAGTTCACGTACATCAACGGATTTTATCACAGGTTTATTTGGAGAAGTTCGTGACTACACTAATCCGCAATCCTTCAGGATCACTCAACCGGAATATTGTAAATGTTTTAGTGGAAAATTATCCGACCTTGTCTGGCTTCTACTTCACTTAGAAACTTGGAATATTCCGACTAACATTCTGGTTCTGGGTCCAATTTAAGTAATCCCCCATTTGCAGCTATTTAAAAAAGTAAAAAGCAGTAACGTGTTTTTTTTTTAATTTATATAATCCTATTCAGGTATTTAAAAGCAACCGGCAAAGGATCATTAACTTTGATGAGCTTCGGTGACCCCTCCAAGACTTCGACGACAATTTACTAAAGACTTGAATTTCCATCAGTCGAAGACACGAATAATTTAAAGCCGTCTCGTTTGTCAAAGAAACTGGTAAACTGGTATATTTTGAGTCTCGTGTTGCCTCGGACAACATTATAGTTCAGTTTTATTTAAATGCTAAAAACGCCCACACTAATAACAGCATGTGCGTAAAACTGAATCAAAACGATGAATATTATTGGAGCGCTTCGGTGATTAGTATTCAGATGTTATTTGGAAAAAGAAGCAGCAAAATATATGAATTGTGAAATTAACTTTTCAATATTGATTTGGATATTGTCATTTTCATAGAATCATAAAGCACGATTTAGTCCAAAAGCTAATGAAATTTAAATGCACCCAAAAGGCCCTGGATGTTTCGACTGTTGCTTAAACTGATTCAGAAATAAAGATGTTGTGATCATGCAGGATTATTTATGCTAAATTGAGGGAGGAAAATAATTATTCCCGCCACGAGCTGCTGTTAAAACTGTTACTAAGGACAATGCGTCAAGATAGGAAACTTAAGTCCACTATGCAAATATTCACATATAAATAATGAGAATTGCTGGGTTTCTAGAGGTGAGATAGAACAAACAGCCATGAAACACCTGCGCATTTTTCTAATTATAAGGAAAGAAAAAAAACAAGAAAACCGGAAACGAAAAGAAAAACCTTGATACCTTTCGTGGACTATCTGAAGGAAACGAAGTCTGTAGAATCTACGGTGTTTTCTTTATAAAATGACGGTCGTTTTTCCTTTAAGTCTGTCTTATACGTATACTTTTGTTACATACAAAGCCTACATGGCATCATTCGTTAGATCTGTAGTTTTCTTCTTTTGTTCTGGTTCTACTGAACCAGAAGTTCATAAACTAGAAGTCTACATATCTGGTAATGGGCCTTGAGATATGTGTTTCGCAAGTAGGCTATTTTTTGGAACGGCTTTTCCGCGAACCAGTAGCCAATCGCATTGAAGCATTTGCCGTTCGTAATTTGCACAAATTTGCAACAATCTCATTGCACGTGCATACCATCATTGCACGTTCACTTGCACGCTATCATTTCTTCGCAATAAACTGCGTCATTTTCTCGCGCGCAAGGTTTGTTCTAAAAATAGCTTACTCGCGAAAAGACATAGCACGTGCCCAAATTGATGCTTGCAATCACGTAACAAGGTGGCCATGTTGGTGGACAGAACAATAAAAAAACTTTTTCGCAGAATTTGGATGATAAAAAGTTAAGTTCCCAGCCGAGGAAAACGCTTTGTTCTTGTCCACCAGCATGGCTGCCGTGATGTCAGTTGCATTACTACATGTAGACTTCTAGCTTATAAACTTCTGACCAAACTGATACTTGGACTGATTTTAGGGCGGGGTAGAGATAGTTCAGGGTCGGAATTTTGTTCCTTGAAATGTTAGTGGAACGAGATCCAATCATGTCTTTTTCATCTATTGCTCATCTGTTGTTGTTGTTTGCTGTTGCTTATTTCAGTGTGAGCATGCAGAGAATATGAAATTATATGTCTTTTCGTGTCCTTGCAGAAAAGAGGGCAGATAGATTAAAGTGAGAGAGCGATAAAATTGTTTCATTAATCCATTTGTAAGCTACAATCAATGTATAACAGTTTCATAAAAGGGGATGTTTCTTCCGTTTCGATCGCATGAGCGAAGCCTGAACCGAGTGTTGCCATTCGGTCAGCACTGCATCTGAGAGTAGGGTTCAGGCTCCTCCCGAACGGAGTGATTAACGGCAACATTTTGTGCAACCTGTCTCGGAAGAAGTGTGAGCGACAGTACACTGGACAATACCCCCTATGTACAGCTTATGGATGTGCAACACTGTACAACTTGACGCGCAATGTCTCAATCTGGATACTACAGTTTTCTGCTTTTGAAGCATTGTGTCCGCTAAATGTAACATTGGCCACAACGACCAACTTTCCTGTCTTCAGGCAATCCAACTTCTAAACCAAACATGACGATCTGCTCTTTTTGCCACATTTCCCTTCTGAAAGCTAGAATACTGAGTTTATTCTTGTTAGCTACTTGACCCAGCTACCGCCCGGCGCCATTTTGCAATTGGTTCGGATGGTAAACATCGGAACTTGTTTGCCGCGTTACATGAAATGTTGCCGTGGCCACTGAACATTTTCGTGCAATGTTGAAGGATGTGCCAGGGCTCGTATTCTTATCTCCTGTCTGCTTGACATTGTGTCGAAATTGTTTGGTGAAGTTTCATGTTGATCACCCGAGAAAAAGGGACAGTGGAGATTTTGAGGGAGACGCGGTGGTAGTACGATTAACCTAGTTGACGTTTGGAGTGTAAGCCTTTGGGACAGCGCTAATTTACCTTATGAGCACAGAACTTAACAAAATAAAACAAACAAACAACAACAACAGACGTGTTAAAAATGCTGTTTTTTAATTAATGGACCTAGCTCAGTGCAATAACTATACTATATGGGGTGTGACAACCCAGAAAATACAGCTACAGAACAGCAGTAAAGGTTTGCTTGGAATTGGGAAACTCTGCCAACAAACTTGAAATATCATATTATTATATCAGTAAATTGCAAAAGAATATCGGGGACACATCGCTGAAAATGTTCAGAAGAATCATTTCTTACAAGAATTGCAACCCCCTCCCCCCGTAACGTGCAGTATACCAACCCGCGACCGGCTAAAACGTTGGGGAATGCTGGCATAATTAAATGTATACAATACATACTTAAGTGAATTTATGTTATTACCTCAGTCTGAAAATCCCCCATTGGGACGTGAGAAATAAAGTAGTATATGTAATAACAAACCAAAATTAAATTGGCTCTTTGACGGATTAGAGTAAAATGGCCTGATGAACTGGTTGAACAAGAGACAACTTCGGTATAGTTTGTCGACAATCTTCGTATCAGCAATCGACATCCGATTGTTTATTCTCGAGCATTTCCGAAATGTCCTCGGTTGAACAACCTACCACTGTAGGGACACTTCAGCCTGTTTAATATACAGCGCAGTCTTGACTCGCACACAGTTACCTGTATGTTAATCCCAATTTACGCGCTGCTCCCCAGCTAACAGAACGCTTGGAACAGCTGAAATGATTCTTCAGTGTCTTGCAGATTGAACAGAGCAAATATAAGAACAGAACGATTTTGCTGCTAATTTCTCTGGTCCAAGAAATGTTCAAATACAATAACGAATAAATAGGTACTACTAATCAACAGAGAGGCACTGAAAGCAACCTAAATTGATTATATTTCGTATACTTTTAACTAGAGACTTTTTGTTTGGGACAACAAGCTTTGAAACATACATTAAGCAAGTAAGCAAAGTTTGAGCTTTAGCAGATCTTTTAAACTTATCGCTTTGGCTAACAATCCGGGGGATACTCCTCGGAATTCCTGGACGTGGGGTGTGCCGCTCGGTTCTCAAATTCCTTACCATATTTTAGACCAAGAGATGCCATTTTCCACACCGGTTTTGTGGCCTGGCTTCTGAAAGTTGTACTTGGTTTGCGTCCCCAAGACAGGTCATCATATTATTCAATTATTTTTTTATCATTATTATTTAGCAGTATATGACAACGGACATCGTTTCAGGCACAAAATCCTAGACCAAACATGCCAAATCTCGCTGAATTGTGTCGTCGTTCATTAATACACCTTATACAAGTACTTATCGATCCGCATATGGCGAATATAACAATAAAACATCACCAGCTATCTAGTCAACGGTAGTGAACACCAACAAAAGATTTGGTCAAATTTAGCTCAAATAATATAGTTTGGTTACTTATCTTTCTTTCTTATTCGTTTGCAGTGGTAAAGACAAATACGTTTATACGTCTCGAGGTTCCCTTGAAAAACATACCGGTTTTCAGACCATAATGGTCAAATCTACCCGTTTTCAGAACAAATCAGCTAAAAACCGTACCGTACCCTTTGGGACGGTACATACTTATACAGCTTATATAGGGGAGTACCCCCCCCCCCCCCCACCCGCACCCCAACACAGGCTAAATAATATACTACCGGTAATACGTCGATGCGAGTCCACGAGAATAATAACTTTTGCATATTTGCATAAAGTTTAAGTTTTACCCGGGCCTTAAACTGACCAAAATATGCTCAACAGAATAAAACTTTTAATTTTTAAGCTTTTTACCTTAGCCCAATGTACTTAATTATTGTAAATAATTAGTTTTAAATTAATCATACTGTTCATAGCATATCTTTTAATTTATATTACTCATATGGTTTGTTAAGCGCATTTGATCATATTTACATGCTAATTTGCGCCTTAGAAATATTATTATTATTATTATTATTATTATTATTATTATTATTATTATTATTATTATTATTATTATTATTATTATTTACTTGCCAAAGAATTGTCGTTTTGCCCAATTATATGCCAAGAAAGTGTTAGGTCTGTAAGCAAAGTCGAGAAATGCCTAATCCAGTATCATGGATATGGCTAACGTAAAATTTCAGGAATCCAGCTCCTGGTATTTAAATTGTTTTTCTTAGAATTCAACAGGAATCTTGTTTTCTTGTATATTGTTAAACAAGCTTGTTCATCTATTTTACAGACGGTACGTGGGAATGCATTAGCGAACTTGCGTCGCAAATTAAAACACATTCAACAGCCTTTTTCTTTCAATTTATCCCTACACCTTTTTATTCCGACCAGTATTTACAATAAGGTGAAAAAAAAAACACTTAACCGGTACAATTTTTTAAAAAAATAACTAACTGTGAACATTAATATCATGCATTCCTGAAAATTACTTAAGAACTGATGTACCATCTTGTAATTTAGCTCTAACATCTCTAAAGTATTCCTAGCGAAAAAAAAAACTTTTGCATAGTAAACAAAAACCAGTTTAACCTTTCAGTTTCTATCATAAATTTACTATATGCGAAAAAATATATATGTATATCACTTTTATTCAAAATAGATTATTAATCAGTATGTAGACCAGTCTACTAATAATAAACAGTCACAACAAGTATATACACGTTTGGGCCTTGTCGACTTATGACACAAAAAAACTAGAAAAGACTAAAAAACTAAGTCTGCGCTTTTGCAGTAGAGGTCCTCAGCATAGGTGTAACCTTGCACCCAGATTTTCTCACTCTAGAAGAGAGAAAAGAACTGGGTCAGTGTGAGGTTAACTTATTCACTCATTTTGGCCACATAAGTTCCTTCTCTGAACCATCAAACGAATGCGATTTCTGATAAATACATGTTTTTGATTTGATCGTCATTGACCCTTTCACGGTTGGGTGCTTGCTTGCTGATAGACTACAGTTACCTTTCCGTTTTCACTGAAAAGTAATAAAGTTAAAATTTGCCAGTTATTTTAGAATATAAATCTTATTCTCTATCGAATCTGAAACCAAAATTCGACCATCTGTTGTTGTAACTATTGCTCTTGGTTGTCCTATCTTAGTAACAGTTTTGCCAGTAAAACAACCTTCCAATGTAAACTGTTGAATGCGATCATTTTCTTTGTCACAAACGAGAAGATTCTGACGATTGCCATATTTCTCAACACACAACCCCCGTGGAAAGGTCAATTGTCCGTCAGCCTTGCCTTCTTCTCCAATCTTGTACAAAAAATTCCCTGAACTGTCAAACGTTTTCAAACAATGGTTCCTGCGATCAGATACAATGAACATGTTTTTGTGATAAATGCATCCACTCGGTCTTTGGAGCTTTTCTGAGCCGGTATCTCCAAATTTAAACACAGGTTTACCATCCTTTGTTAAGACTTGCATTCTGTCGTTGCCGCAGTCGGCTACAACAACATGTCCTTCACCATCCATACAAATGCTTAATGGATTCTGAAACTTGCCCTCTACAGTCCCTTCCTTTCCAAAGCTTTTCACAAAGTTCCCTGTCTGTTTATTGAACCGTTGAATGCAGTGATTCAATTCATCTGCCACCAAAATTTCGTCATCGTTCAAGAATGTAATTTCTTTCGGACGGTTAAGCTTTCCGGCAGCTTCTTTTCCACTGCAGCCAAGTTTTCGCACAAACATTCCGTCGTTATCAAATATAAGGATACAGTTTGTTTCACGGTCAGCTACAGCGATCAGCCCTTTACTGTTAACAGCAATCCCACGTGGATCTTGAGGAATTTTTTCTTTTAAATCTAACTTGCCCACAACATCAAGTCGTCGTTCCTTCACCTGGACAGTGAAAGGACTGTTAACCAGTTTGTAGCCATTTATCTTTACTGTGATGTTGTAGGTGCCTGGTACTTTTGGTATAAATTTCACCTGGAAGTTTCTATCTTCTTTTTCACGAATAATCAAACTTCCTTCTTGTTCAGCGGGTTCCACGAGCACTTCAATATCAAATTTACGCTGATCTTCGCCATGTTGTTCACTCGTCAGTTCTTCTTCAGATATTTTACGACAGACCACAAACTCTGCTTCTAAACCAGCTTGGAAATTTTCACTCAGTCCTTCAATAGTAGACAGGCGTACATCTGTTTCGCTGGTTGCTATGAAACCCAGGCTTAAACTCTCCGGTGCAATAGTCGAGACAAACTTCACAAATGAACTAACCGGAAGTGCTGGCACTGGGGTCTTGTTAAGATCTTCAAATCGCTGTGCCAAATTCTTCTTGCTTTGCATAATATCTGAGGTAGAGCTTCTTTGAACCAGGTTATTAGCAAACTCAACTGCCTGTTCGATTTGCTTGGTCAAGGACTGTACTTGTTTCTGGGCACAGTCTACTTTCTCCATTCTCGACTCGCGTGTATTCTTGAGGACGGTGATGGCCTCCCGCTCGCATTCTCGAATCTTGGCGATCATTTGTTCGGCTGCTTTGAAAACTTCACGTATAGCGGTGGTGACATTTGCTTCCAGCTTGGAAGCTGTTTCTTCCAGTTGACACATGACATCGCTGTAGACTTTTCTCTTTTCTTTCATCAACTCGACGCCTGCCGTGATGTTGACTTTTTCGCGATCCGCTGCTTTTTCAAGCGGATCGACATTGTGATTTTTGTGATCCGTGTTTATGCAAATTTGACAAACACAAGTTTGGCATTCAAGGCAGTAAAACTTCGTTACCTCCCTCTCGTGGTACTGCTGAGAGCAAAAGGACTTTCGCTTTAACAAGGCCTCGTAGTCTTCCGCTTGAAACTGTTTAACCGGTGTGATTTTGTGTCCTTCAAAAGCCGCGGCAGCAGCTTGGAACGCTTCGTGTGCGTTTACACAGCCAGGGCACAACATCTTTTCGCAATCAAAGCAATAGCTGATCTCAGCGCTCTTTTTCTTACAAATACCGCAACTGATCTCGCTTCCATCGCCAGTTTGTCGAACTGCGAGAAGACTCAACAAACTGTTGTGCAGAAAACTGGTCGGCAAATTATCGAAACGATTTCCTTCAGGGATGCAAACCTCGCTCTGGCACTCGGGACATCGAAATTTTCCTTGTCTTTGGCTGGTTAATGCGTGTTTCTTCAAGCACTCACAGCAGAAGGTATGAAGACAAGCTATGGTCTTGGGTTTGGTGAACGTATCCAGACAAATCGAACAAGTAACTTGTTTTTTGAGGTTTTTCAAAAGAGACTCCATCATACAAAACCTGACAGAACACAATGAACACACCTCGCCGTCAGGCCTTTGCTGTGTCAATGATTCCGAGAAACATACGGTATACAAGAAAAATAACATTCTATTTTCAGCAGCCAACCAGATGCTGTATTCTGTTTCTCAGAATCACAAACAAAGCCCAGATCGATTTTGACCTTGGGGCGGAAGTTTGTTACATTCCAAGACGTACTTTATAGATGACTAGTTTAGTTGTTATACATGTAGCTGACTTGTAAGTGGCTTGAAAGGACACACGGTTTACCATATTGATTCCGGTGTGAAAATACAGAATAACAGCATCTTTTATATCAGCTTGTAGAGTATTAGCCTGCGTTACACTCGCAGAATAGGAGGCGGATTCGTGCGCGACAGGAAAGGTTGAATCGCGAGCGAGCCTTTGCTCTTCGCGCTCTCTCCTCGCGGCTCGCCCTCGCGCGAATTCCTTTCTCGCTCTACTCCTTTCCAGGTCTTTCTATATTTTATAATATCCCGGTGACGTTTCGTGAGAGCCAAACCTGCCAGGAGCGATGGGAAGCTTTATATTCCCAAGCCACTCTTTTTACACCTACCAAAGTAAAGATTAAAGACACAGTATCGCGCATTTTCATTGCAATTCGAAAAACAGCTGAATTGAATTTGAAGTAAGTGATAAAAGATGCAAAGCATATGAAAATCAAGTATTTAATAATTACACGTAATTTAAAAATTTAGGGTAGATAAGTTGATTGTAACATCATAAACACTCTTGTTCTTTGGTCATTTCAATTTAACGAGAAATACAATGCAAACAGCGGCAACAAACATAACACATGAACTACGCATGGTTTGGGGTGAAGGCCTGGGTGAAGGCCGGTGGAGTTAGAGCAATTGATATATTGCCAAGTAAATGGTAGCTCTAATAAGAGAACATTTCGATATACAATTTTATTTATTCGCCCTGCTTGCAGACAATTTCCATGACGAAGTCCCTTGACGGCTAAAAATATTGACGTTTTGTCCTTACACCCTAAGTGAGACCAATCTGAAATTTGCACCCTTAGTGAGACGACGGGCATCCCCGTTTCTTTCATGGGACTCCTCTCCCCAGGGGGGAGGGGGGGAGCGAAAATACAGAGCACTAATAAATTGATTCTTTGTCTGTTGTCAGATACATTTTGCTGGGTTCTCAAGAACGATGTTTAGGGCGAAATACAACTTCAAGATATTGTACCATCTGTCATTTGTCAGCTCAAATGGCGTGATGAACTGGTAAAACAAGAGAGAAACTTTGGTAGTTCGTTTATTTAACTGGAATCTTTTCTTGTATTTTGTTAATCAAGTTTGTTCCTTTATTTTTTAGACGATGCGTGGGAATACATTAGCGAACTTGCATCGGAAATGAAAACACATTCAACAGCCTTTTTCTTTCAATTTACCCCTACACCTTTTTATTAGATGATAAAAAAAAAACACTAAAAAAATAATCGGTACAATTTCTTACAAAAATAAGTAACTGTACGTGAACATCAATATCATGCAATCCTAAAAATTACTTTACAAGTGATGTGCCATCTTTGTAATTTAACTTTAACATCTCTAAGGTATTCCTAGCAAAGAAAAACTTTTTTTGTATAGAAAACAAAAACCTGTTTAACCCTCAGTTTATATTTGTATTGCTAGTAGAAGATAAATCCATGGTTTTAAACAACTCCTTTTATTTGTCAATCATCGCATGGAGTGTAGACGTTCAAAATCTAAATTACAGGGTAGTGTTAGTAAGTGAAAGGCAAATGTTAATTCAAACCAAACAAATACATTTACCCAGTGGCGTCTCATAGTTCTTCTGACTAGCAAGTCGTAAAGTTGTAAATTACATCTATGACGTCATCCTATTATACTGATTACAAAATGTTCGAAAGTTGCGGCCTTAATTAGCTTGCGCAATATAAATTACTTATTTAGCAATACAATGTTATAAACTTATACTATATGCGAAAAAATATATATACCACTTTTATTCGAACTGAATTATTGATCAGTATGTAGACCAGTCTAATAATAATAATAAGTAGCCACTAGAATATACACGTTTATTTCAAAATAAAAAAGAGGGGTCCCCGTATTCGTTTGGGAGCAGGAGGACTTTGAATCTACCCCATAATTCCTTACAATATCAGCCTCCAGAAAAGTGTCATTTGAACTGTTCAGTGAACGTTTCGCGGGAGCAGAAAAAATAGGGAGGACGCAAAACGTGATATTTATCAATAGAAGCACTGCATTGACTTCAAGGAACAATTTACTCTTCGTTTCAGGACAAAGGCACGACAGCGATTCAACTTGTTCCAAACGTACAGTGCTCTCGAGGCCACAAATTCATCTTCACTGGTAGCGGCGAAGTTCAGGTTTCCGTTGATTACTGAAGTTTCAACAATAGAAATTTGTTTATCTTCACTACATAGAAAGAAGGCGTTCACTGGACTAAGAAAAAGAGAAAAAATTGATAGGTCACCGTGCTCGTTTACGAGAAAACGACGATTTACCTCGCGCACGAGCCGAGCCGAAAAGAAAAAGCAGCCATTTTCTTAATGTGCGCGCGCTGATACGCGCGCTAATCACGCGTAAATTTATGCGCAGTAAGGATGCGCAATGCAAAACAGAGGAATGACCTTTTCTTAAATCAGCAACAGAAAACAGAAAGACTGAATTTTACATAGGGTTCAAGCTTAAGTAAGCTCTAACGTGTGTTTTAATTGTTATAAATTTGAAGTACCCAGATCTTCTCGCTCTTGAAGGAAGGGAATAACTGGGTGCCAGATTAGGTTCAAGGGTCACTGCAGTCCGATTAACTCATTCATTTGGCCACAGAAGTTCCTAACCTTATCGATGAATAATCAGTGCAATTTCTTATATATACGTAGTTGATTAACCATTAACCCTACTATCGCTGGATAGTAGACCACGTATATAACGTCAGCGAATCTAAACGAGATTCGTTAGTACTTGATAATACTTGCTTTGCTGACAGAATTTAGCTACTTTTCAGTTTTTACTCAAGTCTGATAAAATTCTCTCTTGTATTTTCATTTGCCAGTTTACATTTCGAATCGGGAACCAAAATGTGGCCATCTTGTGTTGTAGCTATGAACATTGGATCTTGTAGCTTAGAAACAGTTTTGCCGGTAAAACGACCTTCCACTGTAAACTGCTGAATGCGACCATTGCTTTTGTCACACACAAGAAGGTTCTGATGATTGCCATATTTCTCGACGCACAGACCCCAAGGATATAACAACTGTCCGTGAGCGTCGCCGGCTTTTCCAATCTTGTACAAAAACTTCCCTGAACTGTCAAACGTTTTCAAACAATGGTTCTCGCAATCAGATACAATGAACATGTTTTTGTGATAAATGCATCCAGTGGGTTGGTTGAGTTTTTTTGAGCCACTATCTCCAAATTTAAACACAGGTTTACCAGCCTTTGTTAAGACCTGGATTCTGTTGTTGAAGTAGTCAGCTACAACAACATGTCCTTCACCATCTATACAAACGCTTTCCGGATACTGAAAGTTGCCCTCTACTGTTCCGAACTTTCCAAAGCTTTTCACAAAGTTCCCTGTCTGTACATTGAATTGTTGAATGCGGTGATTCTCGTCATCTACCGCCAGAATCTCGTCATCATTCAGGTATGTGATGCCACCTGGTTTGTTAAACTGTCCAGGATTCTCTCCATAGCAGCCAAGTTTTCGCACAAACTTTCCTCTCTTGTCGAATATTAGGACACAGTTCCGTCCGCGGTCAGATACAGCGATCAGCCCTTTACTGTTAACAGCAATCCCACGTGGCTCTTGAAGAATTTCTCCTTTTAAATCTAACACGCCCACAACATCAATCCGTCGTTCTTTCACCTGGACGGTGAAAGGACTATTAGCAAGTTTCTCGCCATTTATCTTTACTGTAATGTTGTAGGTGCCTGGTACTTTTGGTAAAAATTTTACTTGGAAATTTCCATCCTCTTTTTCACAGGCAATCAAACTGGCTACTTCATTGGCGGGTTCCACGAGCACTTCGGCGTGAACTTTACGTTGAGATATTTTAGGACAGACCACGAACTCTGCTTCTAAACCAGCTTGGAAATTGTCAGTCAGTCCTTCAACTGTAGATAGACGCACACCTCTTTCGCTGGTTGCCATGAAACCCAGGTTTAAACTCTCCGGTGCAATAGTCGAGACAAACTTCACAAATGGACTAACCGGAAGTGCTGGCACTGGGGTCTTGTTAAGATCTTCAAATCGCTGCTCCAAATTCTTCTTACTTTGCATAATATCTGAGCTTGAGCTTCTTTGAACAAGGTTATTAGCAAACTCAAGTGCTTGTTCGATGTGCTTGGTGGAGGACTGTACTTGTTTCTTGGCACAGTCTAATTTCTTCTTTGTCGAGCCGCGTGTATTCCTGAGGGCGGTTATGGCTTCCCGCTCGCGTTCTCGAATCTTAGCGATCATTTGTTCGGCTGCTTGGGAAACTTCACGAATAGCGGTGGTAACATCAGCTTCCAGCTTGAAAGCTGTTTCCTCCAGTTGACGCATTACATCATTGTAAACTTTTTTCTTTTCTTTCATCAACTCGACGCCTGCCATGATGTTGACTTTCTCGCGATCCGCTGCTTTTTCAAGCGGATCAACATTGTGATTCTTGTGATCCGTGTTTATGCAAATTTGACAAACACAAGTTTGGCATTCAAGACAGAAAAACCTCGTTACCTCTCTCTCGTGGTAATGCTGACAGCAAAAGGACTTTCGCTTTAACAAGGCCTCGTAGTCTTGAGCTTGAAACTGTTTAACTGGCGTGACTTTGTGTCCTTCAAACGCCGCGGCAGCAGCTTGAAATGCCTTATGTGCGTTTACACAGTCAGGGCACAACAACTTTTCGCAATCAAGCAATAGCTGATCTCAGCGCTCTTTTTCTTACAAATACCGCAACAGATCTCACTTCCATCGCCACTTTGTTGAACAGCGAAAAGACTCGAGAAACTGTTGTGCAGAAAACTGGTCGGCAAATTATCGAAACGATTTCCTTCAGGGATGCCAACCTCGCTCTGGCACTCGGGACATCGAAATTTTCCTTTTCTTTGGCTGATTAATGCGTATTTCTTCAAGCACTCACAGCAGAAGGTATGAAGACAAGCTATGGTCTTGGGTTTGGTGAACGTATCCAGACAAATCGAACAAGTAACTTGTTTTTTGAGGTTTTTCAAAAGAGACTCCATCATACAAGACCTAACAGAATGATAATGAACACACCTCGCTGTCTAGCCTTTTGTTATGTGTCAATGATTCCGAGAAACATAATATAAGAACAAAAACATTCTATTTTCATCAGCCAACCAGGTGCTGTATATTCTGTTTGAACTTTCTCAGAATCACAAACAAAGCCCAGATTGATTTAATTTCGACATTGGAGCGAAAGTTCGTTACAACATTCCAAGACCTACTTTATGGATGACTAGTTTAATTGTATTTGTAGACAAAGGGCACACGGTTTGTTAGATTGATTCATAAATTAAATTGACACTAGACTGCAAAACAGCCGTATTTTTTTGCGAACGCGCTCGAGCGGTCTTCGAATCGAGAGCTCTGCAACCAATGTCAAAACGGAGTGTGAGACTGGGGAGAGACGCTCGTGTGAGGCTCGGGTCATTCTCGTCCCCATAGCCCTTTTCGCTTCTCTTAGCCGGCGGGGCCTTGGCACGAGAAACGAAAGGCTCTGGGGACATAGGGTTTTTGAATTAATTCGAATTTTTTTGATTGGCTGTTTGAAACAAAGAAATCTTGAGCGGAAGTAAAAACCGCCATGACTGTCCCACAGAGTCTTTAGAAACATCACGACTGCATACATGAAGACCGGAAGTCCTAGAATCTAGGACTGGAAATCCTGTGTCCCCAGAGCCCTTCGTTTCTCGTGCCAAGGCCCCAGTCGGTTAAGAGGAGCGAAAAGGGCTATGGGGACGAGAATGTATGGGGACGAGAATGGGCTCGGGTGACAGCGCCTTTGATATGCGAATGTCCAATGATTTTAAAGGAAAAACGACTGTTTTGCAGTCTAAAATGGCACAGAATAACAACATTCTTTGATCAGTCAGCAGACTCAGTATTCCCGGACTTCGTGCGCGACCGCGAAGGTTGAATCGCGAACAAACCTTCATGCTCTCTCCTCGTGCGAATTGTTTCTCTCTTATCTTTTGTAGGTCTTTTCATATTGTATACCGGCCGGGAGCGATGAGAGGCGGCTGTATTTGCAAGCTACACTTTTTACGCATGTAAATGAATAAATAAACAATATGGCGCATTTCATTGTAATGCAAAAAAGAGCTGAACTGAAGTGAACGGTAAAAAGTTGAAAAGCGGGTCCGAATAAAATATTTAATTAAATGTAATTTAAACAATGAGGATAGATAATTTTATGAAAAAAGTATCCTCTTTTATATAAAGTTTGTTCAGTTTTAAGTTGGCTGTAATATGTACTGGTAAATTATTCCATACCCAACGGAACTGAGCCACTGTCACGTGCACATGTCAAAGCTTTCGATTGCAAGTCAGATGCCGGATGATGACAGCCAAGTAAACAATAGCTATTTTTAAATAAGCTGCAAACCTTTATAAACCTTGGTTACTATTTACTTACAAGATTGACATTAACACTGTACACTGTGCTACTCTTTTCCAAAATGTTACAGGATATGCCTCAAGCGGCTATGAGTTGAACTGCTTGTTGGCAAGTTCCAAGACGGATTCCATTGACGGCTAAAAGTATTGGCCTTCAGTCCTGAACACAATAACTGAGACCAAGATCATTAAAATTTAAAAAACCTAAGGGAGACAACGAGCATCCGCAGCAACCCTTCCCCCGACTCCCCCGGGGCGAAAATACAGGGCAGCGATAAATCGATTCTTTGACCGTTGCGAGAAGAATTTTTATGGCGAAATATAACTAAAATTTTAGGCTCTCTGTGATTTGTTAGTTCAGTGGCGTGATAAACTGGTAGAACAAGACAACTTCGGTAGTTAGTCGATGCTCTTCGTATCAACACTCGACATTTTTCGGGCATTTCCGTTATATTCCCGGTTGAACTGCTAATCTCTATAGGGACACTTCAGTCTGTTTATATACAGAGCTGTCGTGACTCACAGTCACCTGTATATTAAACATATTGCCATAGAATTGTAAACTTTCACATGATGTCGACAAGCGAGGCGAGGCATTACGGTGAATGGGCTCTGTCAAGCTGGTACGACATATTACCGGGACCCGATCGGCTTCTCGAGGTCTCCACTTCGTTAAACGAAGACGATGCATGGCGTACAGTTTACAGTTGGTCGGCCAAGCTACTAACCACTGCAGTGGGCCCAGAAAAGCTACAAGGTATTGCAGATTCGCTCGTGCAATACCACTGGAATCAAGCTAAGAGAATGGGCTGCCTTGGAATTCAGTTCACGTACATCAACGGATTTTATCACAGGTTTATTTGGAGAAGTTCGTGACTACACTAATCCGCAATCCTTCAGGATCACTCAACCGGAATATTGTAAATGTTTTAGTGGAAAATTATCCGACCTTGTCTGGCTTCTACTTCACTTAGAAACTTGGAATATTCCGACTGACATTCTGGTCCTGGGTCCAATTTAAGTAATCCCCCATTTGCAGCTATTTTAAAAAGTAAAAAGCAGTAACGTTTTTTTTTTAATTTATATAATCCTATTCAGGTATTTAAAAGCAACCGGCAAAGGATCATTAACTTTGATGAGCTTCGGTGACCTCTCCAAGACTTCGACGACAATTTATTTAAGACTTGAATTTGCATCAGTCGAAGACACGAATAATTTAAAGCCGTCTAGTTTGTCAAAGAAACTGTTAAACTGGTATATTTTGAGTCTCGTGTTGCCTCGGACAACATTATAGTTCAGTTTTATTTAGCACAATGCTAAAAACGCCCATACTAATAACAGCATGTGCGTAAAACACATCGGAAACTGAATCAAAACGATGAATATTATTGGAGCGCTTCGGTGATTAGTATTCAGATGTTATTTGGAAAAAGAAGCAGCAAAATATATGAATTGTGAAATTAACTTTTCAATATTGATTTGGAGATTGTCATTTTCATAGAATCATAAAGCACGATTTAGTCCAAAAGCTAATGAAATTTAAATGCATCCAAAAGGCCCTGGATGTTTCGACTGTTGCTTAAACTGATTCGGAAATAAAGATGTTGTGATCATGCAGGATTATTTATGCTAAATTGAGGGAGGAAAATAATTATTGCCGCCACGAGCTGCTGTTAAAACTGTCACTAAGGACAATGCGTCAAGATAGGAAACTTTAGTCCACTATGCAAATATTCACATAGCCGGAAATACTGAGAATTGCTAGGTTTGTAGGGGTGAGAGTAGAATAATTTGGCCCTGACCTTAAACTGGCCAAACTATGCTAGACAATGCTTAAACGGCTGCTTGGACAAAAACGTGACAAAGAATTGCTTGTTTTGCCCAGTTGTATGCCAAAAGACTGCTAGCAAAGTCAGAAAATGCCTAATCCAGTATCATGGCCATGGCTAACGTAAAATTTCAGGAATACGGTCCCTGGTATTTAAATTGTTTCTCTTAGAATTAAACTGGAATTTTGTATAATTTGAGGGAGTATAATTCTTGTATATTTTTATTAATCAGGTTTGTTGATAATACATTGGAGAACTCGCATCGGAAATGAAAATACACCTTATTACGACCAGTATTTACAATTAGATAAAAAGAACACTTAAACTTTGATCGTTACAATTTCTTACAAAATTAACTAACTTTAAACAAAATAGTATCACGCAATCTTGCAAATTATTTAACATCTACCATCTTTGTAATTTAGCTCTGACTAACATCTCCAAAGTATTCCTTGTGAAGAACTTTTGTATAGGAATTAACAAAACAAACAGCCCTTTTATTCGAACTGGATTATTTATCAGTATGTAGACCAGTTTACTAATAATAAGCAGCCACAAGTATATACACGTTTCGGCCTTGTCGACATGACACAACTAAAACACTAATAAACGTTTACCCAGATTTTCTCGTTCTTGAAGGGAGAGAAGAACTGGGTGCTAGATTAGGATCCGTGCACTAAAGTCCGATCGACTAATTCACTTGGCCACAGAAGTAGTAGCCTGTTCCAGGCTCTCCTCGTTTTTCCTCGCTCGCCCGCTTTTTTCGCTCGCCCCCAGCTACCGAGAGCCTGGAACAGGCTACAGAAGTAGCTTATCATATAGAAAAATAATCAATTCGATTTCTGATACATACTTGATTTGATCATCATTAACCCTACCGGCTACGTTTGGTCACTAATAATAATTTCAGTGAATCTCAGGCTAGCCGAGAATTTTAAAACTAAGGCCCTGTTTATACGTCGAACTTAATTCAGACGAATTTAATTCCAATTAAATTCGTCAATCATTCGACATTAATTGCCGCCTGATTTAGACGTCGAATTTAATACAACCGAATTTAAATCCTTACCCAAAACTTCAGCACTTCTGACCAGTGGCGAGAATGTTCCCGCCAAAACTAACGGTCGACCAGGCGAAACAAAAAACACTGGTAAGGTTTCTTGTGCAAGTTAATTGCAATCAGTTAAAGATGAAGATGTTCAGCGTTACAGAGGAGCAGTATCAGAGTACAGGGTGTTGGTAATTGCTCTGGGCAGCATACGATGAAGGAAGGTTAAAGAAAGCGTTTCGAATGCCAAAACAATTTTAAAGAGCGTTTTACCCGATATTGAGAAAGACACTCACTATGACAGTAATTCCCGTATATCCTTAATTAATGTAGGCTTCCAACCTTTTCGGTTCAGGCTAGGCAAGCGGGGTGATTACTTGTATACTCTTGCTGAATTAAATATTTTGCTTTCCTATCGCAAGTGCGGCAGGAAGGGGACAAAGTTTTCCTCCACGACGACATAAATTGACTTCAACATCACTTCGACAGTGCAAAACAACCGCCTGAAAGCGGAGCAAAAGAAGCGTGTGCGCATGCGACGTGAACAAAATTTACCACGGGCTCATTAGTGTTACATTATAATTTGTTCGTGATACATTAAAATAATATATGCATTTAATTCGTTGCGTCTGTTGTGCGACGTCTAAACTGAAGACGCGCTATCGATATTGTATCCGTCCTACCAACACGGATACAACGTCTAGGACGAATTTAATTTACCACACGAATCTAATTCGATTTATACGTCGCACAATCGTCGAATTAAATTGCTAGAGGGCCCTCGAATTAATTTCGTCCCAATTAAATTCGACGATTGTGCGACGTATAAACAGGGCCTAACGTTCGTACTTTATAATACTTGCTTGCTTATGGAATTCATTTGCTTGCGAGTTATTTCAGGATATAAACCTTTTTTTCTTTAGAGTCTGAAACCAAAATGCGACCGTCTGTTGTAGTTACAATTGCTCTAGGCATTCCTATCTTACTAACAGTTTTGCCAGTAAAACAACCTTCCACTGTAAACTGTTGAATGCGACCATTGTCTTTGTCACACACAAGAAGATTCTGACGATTGCCATGTTTCTCAACACGCAAACTCCAGGGAGCGGACAACTGTCCGTCAGTATTGCCTTTTTCTCCAATCTTGTACAAAAACTTTCCTGAACTGTCAAACGTTTTCAAACAATGGCTCTCGCAGTCAGATACAATGAAAATGCTTTTGTGATAAATGCATCCAGTGGGTCGTTTGAGCTTTTCTACGCCACTATCTCCAAATATAAACACAGGTTTACCGTCCTTTGTTAAGACCTGGATTCTGTTGTTGACGCAGTCGGCTACAACAACATGTCCTTCACCATCCACACAAACACTTACTGGATTCTGAAACTCGCCCTCTCCAGTCCCTCTTTTTCCAAAGCTTTTGACAAAGTTCCCTGTCTGTACATTGAACTGTTGAATGCAGTGATTGCATTCATCTGCCACCAAAATTTCTTCATCGTTCAAGAATGTAATTTCTTTCGGACGTTTAAGCCTCCCAGCAGCTTCTTCACCAAAGCAGCCAAGTTTTCGCACAAACATTCCGTCGTTATCAAATATTAAGATACAGTTTGTTTCTCGGTCAGCTACAGCGATCAGCCCTTTACTGTTAACAGCAATCCCACGTGGCTCTTCAGGAATTTTTCCTTTTAAATCTAACTCGCCCACAACATGAAGCCGTCGTTCCTTCACCTGGACAGTGAAAGGACTGTTAGCAAGTTTCTCGCTATTTATCTTTACTGTGATGTTGTAGGTGCCTGGTACTTTTGGTATAAATTTCACCTGGAAGTTTCCATCTTCTTTTTCACAAACATTCAAACTTCCTTCTTGTTCAGCGGGTTCCACGAGTACTTCGACGTGAAATTTACGTTGAGCTTCACTCGTCAGTTCTTCCTCAGTTATTTTAGGACAGACCACAAACTCAGCTTCTAAACCAGCTTGGAAATTTTCAGTCAGTCCTTTTACTGTAGACAGACGTTCATCTATTTCGCTGGTTGCCATGAAACCCAGGCTTAAACTGTCAGCTGTAATAGTCGAGACAAACTTCACAAATGGACTAACCGGAAGTGCTGGCACTTGGATCTTGTTAAGATCTTCAAATCGCTGTTCCAAAAAATTCTTCTTGCTTTGCATAATATCTGAGGCAGAGCTTCTTTCAACCAGGTTATTAGCAAACTCAACTGCTTGTTCTATTTGCTTGGTCGAGGACTGTACTTGTTTCTTAACACAGTCTAATTTCTCCGTTCTCGACTCGCGTGTATTCCTGAGGGCGGTAATGGCTTCACGCTCGCGTTCTCGAATCTTGGCGATCATTTCTTCAGCTGCTTGGGAAACTTTACAAATAGCGGTGGTGACATTAGCTTCCAGCTTGAAAGCTGTTTCTTCAAGCTGACGCAACACTTCGTTGTAAACTTTTCTCTTTTCTATCATCAACTCGACGCCCGCCATGATGTTGACTTTCTCGCCATCCGCTGCTTTTTCAAGCGGATCAACATTGTGATTCTTGTGAATCGTGTTTATGCAAATTTGACAAACACAGGTTTGACATTCAAGGCAGAAAAACCTCGTTACCTCTCTCTCGTGGTACTGCTGAGAGCAAAAGGACTTTCGCTTTAACAAGGCCTCGTAATCTTCCGCTTGAAACTGTTTAACTGGCGTGATTTTGTGTCCTTCAAACGCCGCGGCAGCAGCTTGGAACGCTTCGTGTGCGTTTACACAGTCAGGGCACAACATCTTTTCGCAATCAAAGCAATAGCTGATCTCAGCGCTCTTTTTCTTACAAATACCGCAACTGATCTCGCTTCCATCGCCAGTTTGTCGAACAGCGAGAAGACTTAACAAACTGTTGTGTAGAAAACTGGTCGGCAAATTATCGAAACGATTTCCTTCAGGGATGTCAACCTCGCTCTGACACTCGGGACATCGAAATTTTCCTTGTCTTTGGCTGGTTAACGCGTGTTTCTTCAAACACTCACAGCAGAAGGTATGAAGACAAGCTATGGTCTTGGGTTTGGTGAACGTATCCAGACAAATCGAACAAGTAACTTGTTTGTTGAGGTTTTTCAAAAGAGACTCCATCATACAAAACCTAACCAAGAACAAAATGAACACACCTCGCTATCTAGCCTTTTGCTATGTGTCAGCGATTCCGAGAAACATAATATAAGAATAACAACATTCTATTTTCAGCAGCCAACCAAGTGCTGTATTTAGGGTATTGTGCTTCTCGGAATCACAAACAATAGCCCAGATCGATTTCGACCTTGGAGCGGAAGTTTGTTACAACATTCTAAGACGTACTTTAGAGATGACTAGTTTAGTTGTATTTGTGGACAAGGGCGCACGGTTTTTCATATTGATTCATAAATTAAAATGACACAGAATAACATAACACAATATTGTAAATGTTTTAATGGAAAATTATCCGACCTTGTCTGGCTTCTACCTCACTTAGAAACTTGGAATATTCCGACTGACATTCTGGTTCTGGGTCCAATTTAAGTAATCCCCCATTTGCAGCTATTTAAAAAAGTAAAAAGTAGTAACGTGTTTTTTTTTTAATTTATATAATCCTATTCAGGTATTTAAAAGCAACCGGCAAAGGATCATTAACTTTGATGAGCTTCGGTGACCTCTCCAAGACTTCAAGACTTGAATTTGCATCAGTCGAAGACACGAATAATTTAAAGCCGTCTAGTTTGTCAAAGAAACTGGTAAACTGGTATATTTTGAGTCTCGTGTTGCCTCGGACAACATTATAGTTCAGTTTTATTTAGCACAATGCTAAAAACGCCCATACTAATAATAGCATGTGCGTAAAACACATCGGAAACTGAATCAAAACGATGAATATTATTGGAGCGCTTCGGTGATTAGTATTCAGATGTTATTTGGAAAAAAAAGCAGCAAAATATATGAATTGTGAAATTAACTTTTCAATATTGATTTGGATCTTGTCATTTTCATAGAACCATAAAGCACGATTTAGTCCAAAAGCTGATGAAATTTAAATGCACCCAAAAGGCCCTGGATGTTTCGACTGTTGCTTAAACTGATTCAGAAATAAAGATGTTGTGATCATGCAGGATTATTTATGCTAAATTGAGGGAGGAAAATAATTATTGCAGCCACGAGCTGCTGTTAAAACTGTCACTAAGGACAATGCGTCATGATAGGAAACTTTAGTCCACTATGCAAATATTCACATAGAAATAATGAGAATTGCTGGGTTTCTAGAGGTGAGAGTAGAACAAACAGGTAAACGCCTGCGTATGTTTCTAATTATAAGGGGAAAAAAAAAACAAGAAAACCGCAAACGAAAAAAAAACCTCAAGTGATACCTTTCGTGGACTATCTGAAGGGAACGAAGTCTGTAGAATCCAAGGTGTTTTCTTTATAAAATGACGGTCGCTTTTCCTTAAAGTTTCCTTAAACTTTTGTGACATACAAAGCCTACATGGCATCATTCGTTAGATATGGGTATCAGTTTTTGTTATTTTCTTCTTTTGTTCTGGTTCTACTGAACCAGAAGTTCATAGGCCATAAGTCTTTATATCTGGTAATGGGCTTTCGCGAGTATAGGCTATTTTTTGAACGGCTTTTCTGCGAACCAGTAACCAATCGCGTTGAAGCATTTGCCGTTCGTAATTTGCAAAATTTGCAACAATCTCATTGCACGTGCATGCCATCATTGCACGTTCACTTGCACGCTATCATTTCTTCGCAATAAACGACGTCATTTTCTCGCGCGCAAGGTTTGTTCTAAAAATACCTTACTCGCGAAAGGCATATAGCACGCGCCCAAATTGATCTCTTGCAACCATGTGACAAGGCGGCCATGTTGGTGAACAAAACAATAAAAAACCTTTTCGCAGAATTTACATGATAAAAAAGTTTAGTTCCCAGCCGAGGAAAACGCTTTGTTCTTGTCCACCAGCATGGCTGCTGTGACGTCAGTTGCAAGCCAGCAATACTACATGCAGATCAGACTTCTAGCTTATGAACTTCTGACCGAACTGATACTTCGACTGCTTTTAGGGCGGGGTAAAGATAGATCAGGGTCGGAATTTTGTTCCTTGAAATGTTAGTGGAACGAGATCTAATGATGTCTTTTTCATCTATTGTTCATCTATTGCTTGTTGTTTGCTGTTGCTTATTATTTCAGTGTGAACATGCAGAGCGGAATATGAGAATATGAAAAGATAATGTCTTTTTTTTCGTGTCCTTGCAGAAAAGAGGGTAGATAGATAAAATTGATAGAGAGATAAAATTGTTTCATTGTCATTGATCTGTTTGTAAGCTTTAATCGATGTATTGTAGTTTCATAAAGGTAGCCAGCGAGCAGGCTCTCCGCGCGAAAAAAAAAAAAGAAAAGAAGGAGCAGAGAGCCTGCTCGCAGGCTACATAAAAGGGGGATGTTTCTTCCGTTTCGTTGGCATGAGCGAAGCCTGAAACGAGTGTTTCCATTCGGTCAGCACTGCATCTGGAAGCAGGGTTCAGACTCCTCCCAAACGGGTCTCGGAACGGGTGTGAACAGCAATACACTGAACAGTAACCCCTATGCACAGCTTATGGATATGCAACACTGTACAACTTGACGCGCAATGTCTGAATCTGGATACTACAGTTTTCTGCTTTTGAAGCATCGTCTCGGCTAAGTGTAACATTGCCTACAACGACCAAGTTTCCTGCCTTCAGACAATCCAATTTCTAACCCATGTAACATGACGATCTGCTCTTTTTTCCACATTTCCCTTCTGAAAGCTACTTGATACAGCTACCGTCGCCATTTTGCAATTTTTTTTCGTACGGGATGGCAAATGGGGAGAGGTGGAAAGTAAGCGCGCTGAACATTTGCGTGCAATGTTGCAGTATGTGTCAAACCCTGTATTCTCATCACCTGTCTGTTTGACACCCGAGGAAATAAAAAGGAACAGTGGACATTTTGCGACAGACGTGATGGTACGATTAACGTAATTGACGTTTGGAGTGTAAGCCAGGGGCCCGTAGGGAGCCTTGGAAGTCCGCTAATTGTGAATAAAAAATAATCAAAATAAATAAATGAAGGGAAATGGTATTTCTGTGCTTCAACTATTTACATTCAATATGGTCCTTTGGGTTGATGGTCCACCATTTGTAGATTCGTGTGGTATATTTTGGATCAAATTGTGTGATTCTTGGTTAATTTCAATGATTCATTCTACCTAACGTCCTTCATTGGGATACCCCCATACCCCCCTACGTTCTCGCGCCTGCGGCGATTAAGTACCGGAGGCGCTCATGCGCCCCCCCCCCCCCCCCCCCCCCAATCCTGGCTACGGATAAAACCAAATTGATTGCAAGGCTGGTACTACGGCAAAAGGGCAAAATTTATTGGCCAATATTTCAACTAGCAGAGCTAGTCTTCTTCAGGGCCAGTACAATGTGAAACTGTTTCACATTGTACTGGCCCTGAAGTAGACTAGCTCTGCTAGTTGAAATATTGGCCAATAAATTTTGCCCTTTTGCCGTAGTACCAGCCTTGCAATCAATTTGGTTTTATCTACACTTAACGTGACGTCTGGTACGAGTATTTCTTTTACAAGAGATCCGGCAACAGACAAGTCAAGTAGTTCTATTCTTCGTTGCGTGGTCCTCTGCATCCAAACGTTTTTTAATATCTGGCTACGGACCTGTAAGCCGTTCGGAAAACGCAAATTTACATTATGAACTCAGAACCAATAGTCTTTAAAAAAAACGACAACAACAACAACAGACGTATTAAAATGCTGTTTTATTAATTAATGGACCTAGCTCAGTGCAATAACTATACTAAATGGGATGTGACAACCCAGAAAATACAGCTACAAAACAGCAGTAAAGGTTTGCTTGGAATTGGGAAACTCGGAACATTTGCCAAAAACATAGAAATATTATATTATTATATCAGAAAATTGCAAAAAATATCAGGGACATAACTGAAAAAGTTTAGCTTAACTCATAATTCATAAACAGGAAATATTATAATTAGCAGAGTAGATATATTATAAAATTGTATGTATAGTTTTATATTGTATAGGTATATATTCGAAGTATATTGAATATTGTATATATTTGAAGTAGTTTTAGAATAGTTAAATTTTATCATTTCATATTATTATGCATATATATTTATCATTAATTAGTAACTTAAGTAGTGTCCCCGATTAGTAGGCCTAGCACGCTAGGCAAGCTAGAAGATTAGACACTCAAATAAAGTTGTTTGTTTGTTTATGTAATAACAAACCAAAAGATTTTTAAATCGGCTCTTTAACAGATTAAAGTGAACGATTTTCCGATTTCTCAAACCTTCCCACATCTGGAACCAAAACTCTTTTCTCTTGGATTTGCTTCACCTAATCAAAACTCTGCAATTTACTCTTCCCATTTTCTGAACAAATTTTCGTTTCCTTTGAAGTAGGTGCGGATGGATATTTTTTTGGAGGAACATTTCCTCAGATTACCCCCCCCCCCCCCCCCCACGAGTTCACAGCTAACGCCTTTGGCACTATTTTCCCTGGATCTTCGCCTGTGGAGATTCGGGAATCCAATTACAATGATGTCGGCTTGCCTAGTTCCTAGGCCTCTATTTTCGTCCCGGTCAACCCGTTTCGGGTCACTTGGCACCGAACATGTCAACGAAACGGGCAGTGATGTCATAGGATACCGCAAAGGCCTGGGAAAAAGCCTTACAGGAACTAGGCAAGGTGTCCACAACAAATTACAATTACCAGATATCGAAAGTACCCATGGAGTACGCGTTTTCTTTTTTTTAATTAGTAAAAAGTGCCAATACTGATTACAAATTAAAAACACCATTAAGCCCACTCCCTAAAAATCCCCATTGTTATAACTTTAATATTTTTATAAGCCATTCTCCTCCTACTTTTTTTTTTTAACTTTCCCCATCCTCTTTGAAATACAGTTATCCCAGACGATGCTGCGTGGCTGAATGGCAAATTAAATAAACTTGTTATCGCCCAGTATGTACATAAAATAAGCAATATATTGTATAATATATATTATAAAATTTATATTAAGTAATTTATATAGTAACTATGTAATTTGCGCTGTAAATCAATAAATATTTTCATTTTCTCAAGATTGTAAATGGTCTTGAAACGGAAGTATCAAAAATGAATTTTTTTTTGTGAGGTCTGACCATATCTACAAATTTACATGAAAGATTTTTGTATTTGAAAACACAATCGTGTATCTACAAATTTCTGTTAAATGAGACCCAAATCTTTCTTGCGATGATGGTAAGCTTCAAACCGAGCCAAACCATATTCCTGAAAAAGAAATCGAAGCAGTGGGGTTATGAGGAGAAATTTAGCACCTTAAGAGGACAAAAAAAGTATGCAACTTAAGAAAAGCATATTATTACGTATTTCTTTTATTTGCCTTCAAGAAAATAAATCAACCAAGCATTGCCCCTTTTAAGTTGTTAGATAAATGAAGGTGGCTGTACATGTGGCCAAATCTTATGGAATAGGTTTTTAACGAAAAGAATAGACCTATAATAATGCCTAAAGCATGTGAAAACAGGTCTGCTCTGAGTGAACTGGTCAAAAAATCAACTGAAAAGTCAGGCTCTTGTCCCTTGCTCTAAACACTTATGTAAATTTTTCACAGAACTAAATTTCACCTTAACTCTTGCCAAATGTAATGGTAATGCTTGCACACCCTGAATTTTAAAGAAAGTTGGATTTTCCTTGTGACCATCCCTTGTAATATACATATAACATGTTTTAAAATCCGACTTTGGAGACTTTGTAAACATTGTGGAACGCATTGAGCTGCATTGTATCTTAATAAACTTACCAGGTAATTAAATTCCATATTACATGTGTTAATACCAGAATTTAATTTTTCCTGAACAACACCCCACAGCCCCCACAGGAAGTGTGAAGCTAGAGCAAACCTGCAATGCAGAAAGGAAAATAAATGCATGGAAAAAAGAAAAATAATATGTATATATGTGTCAGCTGCTTGGTAGAACACAAGAGAAGTTTGCGAGTATCTTGCCTTAAGCTCAATTATTTATCAACATAATTCAACAAAATCTTACTAAGTGCTCTCATGATTACCAATATACCATTGGCATGATATACTTCTTAAAACAGCTAACAAATATACAAAGCTCAAATATAGAAGCAAGGAGCAGTAAAAGAAGTAATAATGGTCCATAAGGCCAAAACCTTTCTTCAGCTTTAGTAGCTTGAAGAGATTAAGAGTAATTTCTACTCCCCCCTGGATCTATGCTGCCTAGTATTTAACTCAGCAGTACCCTGGGTGCACCTGCAGGGTACACCTGGGTACAGAGGGGCAGTGCAAGAGTAGCCTACGTAGCAAGTGTTCCTGTGCAAGCAAAATGCTGTGTGTGTCATTTTCTGCTCTCACCCCAATTTTCACTCAACCTGAGCATCTTCGCTCATGTTCGACACATAGCACTTAGTTTGCACACGGTACGGAACGCTTGCTTTGCAGGCTAGTGTAAGAGTAAAGTGACTTGCACAAGAACACAACACAATGATGACCCTGGTCACCTAGATCTGGAGTCCAGCACTCCACTATGCCTCGTCTAGCTTCAAACATACATTATATCAGTGCTCAAACTTTACCTGTTGACCTGATCCAGCAATTCTGATTCCTCTATTGTTGGTTCAGCACAGTGATGATTGTCCCATGAATCCTTTCCCAAGTAAGCTCTGATAAACAGTAGCTGTAAAAAAACAAAAAGGTACAGTTTCTGGAAATTTAATCCAGATTGATTTGTGCCAAGGACTGTCATTCTGTTACTGACAGAGAAAACCCACCTTACAGCCACCTTGTTTTTACGACCACTTTGTTTTGACTGAACAAAGGCTTAGTCAGTCATAATAACATCTTATAATTTGAATTTAAGAATACATTAATTATGGCCAGATATTTGTGGCCTGTTGGTGACCTGATTAATGGGGTTCCACTATAATAATAAAAAGTTAATTAACAAGTAAATAACAATTAATAATAAGTGAAATGTTTCTCAAAAATTATACATTTGTTGACAACCACAGCCCTGTGAGTAGATATAAAGGCCTTTCAATAATAATTATAGCAGTCACCCATTACGATCTACCCTTTTTTGCACCACCCTAATTCTCCCACATTTTCAAACTAATCAATTTTCAAATAACCCAGCACACTAAAGTATCAGCATTGGATAAAGTTCATACAATCGACCGCAACATACAATATTAGGCCTCAAGGAGTGAGTGACACTGGGACGGATGAAAATGTTAAGTTCCAAGAGTGACCAACATTAAATTTTTCCTCACAATATCACTACTTTATCAAGAGAAATGGTTAGGCAAATCAACAAAATGATCACCGAAGGAAAATTGCTTTGATCTTAAATTCACCTAACCGATACTATAAGACAATGTATATAGGGCCGGAGATCAGCCAGGAGAATTTGTATGTGGATATTGGGGCTTCGATTTAAAGGGTTAAAACAGGAAATCTCATATGTGTAACATATAAATTAGCATAAAACCAATAACCTGCAGTTAACTTCCCCGTCAATCAGGGACTGAGAATTTTTCATTGTTCCATGCTCATGACATGATGAATGTTACAAGTACATCTTTCTCTACTTACTTGTTGTTCTTTGCTGGGCCAGTTATTAAGTGACAATGAAAAATATAGTGGAGGAGGAACTGTGTAATCAATCATCCATTCACAGAAATGATTTGCTAAGTCAAAAGCCCTGAGACAAAGACGACAACATTCATCAGGTGAGGATAATTGAATGAGTAAACAATTTCCAGCTTGGTTATGCCAGAAATGTATTCAGTACTAAAAAAGTGACTAAACAAACATCTCTCATTAAACAATTCTTGTGCCACTTTAATGACATCTGGGATTTGGCCAAAAAACACATTCTGATTGATGACACAAAAAGCGGCTTAGTTCCTGGCAAAAAAATGCCAGCCAATGAGTCATATATAGCATTTGCACATAATTATCTGTAAGACCATCAAATAAGGTGCATTTATTTACCTGTAATTGTAGGCACTATATTCAAAGTCTATTAATTTTAAATCAAATTCTTCCTCATTATTTTCTTGCACTTCTTTTGAGACTTTCAAAATGTTGCCTGAAATAAAAAGAAGCATTACTACAAGAGAAAAATGCAAACTACTACATTTTTTGCATCTACAGTTACATGTTAAAGAAGTCAGTCCATTCAAATCTATAAAGCATCTATTCATCTGGGGCAAAAACTTGGAATAAACTCTCCAAAGATGGTAGATCACGCAGAACACTCACTAGTTTCAAGGCATGCATAGGTAAAGTCTGCTTACGAGCAAGGGGCCCATCAGACCAGAGCTTATCCCGGTTTCCGTAGCATGAAACGACGAGTATTTCTACTCCCCCTGGATGGGATGCTAGTCCATCGCAGGGTTACCCCCAGCAGTAAATTCACCAGTACCCATTTTATACACCTGGGTGGAGAGAGGCACTATGAGAGTAAAGCTAAGTGTCTTGCCCAAGTACACAACACAGCGCCCTGGCCAGGGCTCAAACCTGGACCGCCCGATCCGGAGTCCAGCGCACTAACCATTAGGCCACCGCGCCTCCCACTAAAGGGCGGGGAGATATTACCATAAACTTACTTTTAAACTTAATAGTCATTCTTGCACACTATTAATAGAGGAATCTTCCCTCTATAGTCCCATTATGGCACTTGTCTTCTGAATAAAAAGTTTATTATAACAACCCTCCAAGTTAAGACCATTTTAGTCGCCATGGCGACTAAAATTTTGGAGCTGGCGACCAAATTAGAACATAAGTCGCCAGCCTCGCGACTAAAATTGAGAAGAATGATTGAAAGCGCGAGCTTAATTTAGCGACTAAAAGTTTTCACTTGCGACCAAACTTGAGCAGTCGGTGGCCAAATGGCCACTTAGGAAAAAAATAAACTTGGAGGGTTGTATAATATTATTACTATTAATGTTAATAATTAATGTTTTCTAATTCACCTTGTTGAAGGTCATTATGACAAAAGGTAACTGGCCCTGGCGAAGTTGCAGTTTCTAAATAGTTTCTGGGAAAAATTAGAAAGAAATCAAGAAGTAAGATTAAAATCCTTTGGGTGGGATTGCTTGGGAAAGGGGCTAATATTATCAGAAAATGGCATTTTGAAAAAGGTCTAGATACATTTGATTTTAAAATTAAGTTAACTTAGTTTCATATCATTTGAGATTCTTGAGCATTTCTGTGTGGTATACCTGTGGTATCGCACACTAATGCGATCAGGTTGTAAGTCTGTTAATGCAAATGAGTTGCAACATTGTATCCAACACATGCACCCTTCGGGTACCCTATTTTTATCACTTGCTGTACAAATATCCAAACTAAATAAACTGCATACAATAATATAAATTCATAAATTTATTGTTACCTTAAAAATTGATATTCGTTTTTCAAATCCATATTTTTGAGTTTGGCCAGCTTTACAGCTTTATCCTGTTCATTAAATTGTGTTTGTACAGTAATCTCACACCATCTGCAAAAAATGCCTTCATCTTAAAACAAATATCTAACATTTCGTACCAGATGAGAGATCAAATTACATGTAACACTCACAGTTAAATCTTCCGCGATTGGACACCCACGATACCAAAAAAGGTGTCCGCTTAGGAGAGATGTCTGCTTATGGGCCTGAAGTTAAAGATGTAGAGCTTGGAAGTGGTTATTATTAGGCTGCTTAAAAGAAATATATGTCAACCTACCTAGTGTGGAAGCATTCATTTTGCGGAGATTCTACCGTTTTTTTTTTTAATTTAATTTTTGATTAGTAAATGAAGTAACGTATTTTCTCGATTAGATGCCCCCAGTGTTTATTTAAAAGTTGGCCTGGTATTTATTTGGCTCTCGAGTTCGCTTTTCATTGAGCAACTGTTTTTATTCATTATTTTTGACAAAAATGTACCTGGCTAATATACCTACAGCTTATTTTACCTTAAATAATTATCTGAGGGGCCTATTTTCAACTCCACCTTGGAGAACTGTCATTTATTCAGAATGAACACTTTCTTGAAATTGCTGGCACATTCAAATTTCAAATAATCAATTCATTCATGTACTCTAAGGGGGTACACTTTGCTTGGCACGACTGTATTTGAGAAAATACGTAAAAAGGTTAAATTGTTCACAAATAATACAAAGTAGGTAACAACAGACTACATGTTTTACATAACATTACAAAGTACATCATTTACAATTGATTTTACACTCAGGGGTACAACAGCCAAAGTTTTTGTTATAAGTATATTTGTACGTAGGAAGAGATGGTGGGGGGCAGGTGGGTCTATATCATGGTGTGGTCCCTGCCTCTTTGTGCCTTTTCTATTGCAAATTACATGAAGTAGAAACTCAGCCATGTTCTATTGAAAATCCATGAATCTGATTGGTTCTCCCATTGCTTTCTATTTGCCAAAAGAACATGATCGCCAGTATGTTGCTCAATTAAGGGCTAACAATTTTTCTTGATTTTTGGCTTAAAAGTATATATTAATAATAGAGGTTTTGGACTGCAATCCTGTAGAGTTTCTACTAAAAAGTTAGATTACTCGCCCTTGTTTTCTAACGATAGTCAACTAAGCTTAACCTCGCTGACTGTTCACTCCTTGGGAACTCATGCTCATAGTCTAATTGTTAAATATGCAATGTTGCAACAAAAAATTCCAATTTGCTCCCAGTTCTAGCCACCTTGGCAAATCCCCTTCACATTGTCTTAACTAGGACCTTACCCAGCTATCGCATTCCATAAAAATTCAGGCTCCTTAGAAAATGGAAGTGTCAACTGATGATATGCTGCCATTTTTTGAGCAATCCTAACAGAGATTGCAGGGTATGTCACCTCCATTCTTTTAAGGCATCGTGCCTAGATAGAAAAATCAAAATTCCTCCTTTCATACATGAAACAATTACTATAAAGTACTTTTTTGTGTTTATATGAATTTGTGTTGTTTGAAGCTCCGGCCAGCAAGGTTTAAAATCATGACCTGTAAACAGTACTATTGAAAAGTTACAGCACACTGGAATCACCTTTAAATTCAAACAATTAAATTACATGATTTTCTATTATGCAGAGCTAACTATCAATAACAAAAATCAAAGGTTAAGATATCTGAGAAAAACTATTTCTGGTGAAAATGTGAGCTTTTTAATTTTTCACCTGTTTAAAAAAGCAGCACAGAGACAGCAAGAAAGGACCAATTTAAATGAACATAATTGATGCCTGTTTGATGTAACTGTTCAGGACAGTACTTAAAGTATGAATATCTGTGTGGGTAGCCAATTGCAATCAGAAACAAGAATTACTAAATAACAACCACTCAGAAAGACTTCACGCATCTTTGTAGTGTTACGTGATCAGGATGCATTTTGGGCTTGGGGCACTGCATGCAGAACAAGCAATCCTCAGGATGTCTATTCTCTTAGAGCATGCACTTCAAGTTGTTAACTTACAGGAAGCAATTCTTCCAATCTCCCTTCAGGAAATATTCCAAAAAGCTTTGGGCCAACATTCCACTCGGAAAGCAGAGCAAATACAACAGAATCTGAGATCAGGCAACCAAGACTTCTAGTGCCAAGTTCATTGTAGAGTGGTCCATAGATGCGCAGCACAACTTTTCTTTTCTCTGTTATTGCTATGTGATAATTATCAGGCAGGCAGCAAATATACAAATCATTGGTCAAACCACCACTAAAAGAAAAAAAACTCAAGTTTAGTAGAAGTATGAAGTTTAATTCTTCAGTCAATATACAACCATACTGGCTAAAAGCCTGACAGAATAACAATCTTTCTCTGTATACGAGCCTAGTGGCCCATCAGGCCAGAGCTTATCCCGGTTTCCCTAGCATATTTTAATTCAAATTTTCAATTGTATATATTATGCAGTTGTAATTTGTAATCCGAGGGCCGCTTGTTTGTCAGTAGTTTTACTGTTTGCCGTTACCCTCTTTTAATAAAGTTGATTGATTGATTGATTGATTGATTGATTGATTGATTGATTGATTGATTGATTGATTGATTGATTGATTGATTGATTGATTGATTGAGCATGAAACAACTAGGAGTATTTCTACTCCCTCTGGACAGGATGCTAGTCCATTGCAGGGTTACCCCCAGCAGTAATTGGCCAGTACCCACTTATACACCTGGGTGGAGAGAGGCACTATGAGAGTAAAGTGTCTTGCCCAAGAACACAACACAGTGCCCTGGCCAGGGCTCGAACCTGGACCGCCTGATCCACAGTCCAGCACACTAACCATTAGGCCACATGCACCTCGCCTCCCACATCTTTCTCTAAAATTATCATAATTATAAGCTTAGTCAGGACACAAACTTCAGCCTCACTGTCACTGAGGATTTATCTACAAAAGATTATTCTTATCCAGAGCAAATTTGCCTCATTTTACAAGACATTTTCCATCTTTAACAGGGATTAAGGAGGGTTACTTCTTGATCAATAGGGTAATCAATCAATCAATCGATCAATCAATCAACACAAGTTTATTGACACATCCTCACCAGCTACCACTTCAGACAAGCAACTTTCCAATTTTGCTTTCCTGGGCTTGCATGCTTATCTTAATAGTTTACTTTTCTTATGATTTACTGTAATAGGCAGACCACATGCCTTGGAACTTGCAATTGCTTATCAGGCAAGTGAGAAATGTAAAACGTTTTCGCCGAGGGAAAATCTACTTTTACATGATGGCACAACAGTGACACCTATGAAAACACTGGCACACGTTATCCTTACTGGCTTGAAATGGAAACCCCCATAAATTGATTTTACCTCTGTATATCATTTAAGCCCAGCAATATCATGACCCAGCCTAAATTTCAGTTGCCTTGGTTTAAGAGATATAATAATACAAAAGGGTCAGAAGAGGTGGTAGATATCCAGGCCAATCAATGTGCAAAGTCAATTTTATATTGCGGCTGATCAATACAGTATGTTCTCAAAAGAAGTGCATAACAAAGGTGAGTCAGGGCAGTGATTTGAGTGTGATTTTAAGAGGTTTAAAGAAGGAACAGAAGAAAGAAATTTCTTTTTGGAACAAAACCAAACTTTTTTCATCTTTTCTGCTTTAATCACAACTATTAATAACAAAATTCTCGAATCTGATTGGTTCTTAGCACGCCCAATTTTTTTACCAAATTGGAGTGCGCGCAGCTTAAGGAGGCTTACTGCAGTTTTGAGGGGGTAAATGAGCCCAACTTTTAATTCTTTAATAAAATGTCCAGACAGGTTTTAGCTTTCACTTATTATTGTTTGTTGCATCCTACAACCGATATATGTGACATTTGAGCAATATAGATGCTAATAAACAGCCAAAATGAATATCCGAGTGCTTAGGAGGAGACTGGGTACTAGTAGTTTCAATGGCGTTTTTCTCAAAATCTTCCCGTATGACCCTACCTCAAAAATTCAGAAATTAGAAATTGAATCAGATAAAACATTCATGCAAAATAAATTAAAAATCTGTAAGACAGTTTTTTTGCAAAATAGGAAAATGTGGTTTTTTGCCTATTTTAAAAATAGCTCGAAATCTGTCTTACAGATTTTTTTTAAATTTTGACAGTTGACGCGATTCACCCCGAAAAATTAATTGTAAAAATTTCATTATGGGTCGTACGGTAGGTTTTTGAGATATTTTGAGCCGAAGTCAGGTTTTTACGACCTCCGACAAGAATCGAATTGCGCATGCCCTATTATTTGAGCGCGCGCTCGTATGATGCCACACGTTATCAGCGATGAAAATAGCAAATTAGAACTCCTCTGTCGGTTGTTTATCAACCTATCTTTAGTACTGTTTCCATCCTATGACATGTCTAATTATAAAACCTTCTGAAACTTTCTGAAACTGTTAACATTCAAAGAAAGGGCTCAAACTTGTTTTCGTTTCCTTTGGTGTTGCTCACGAAAGTTTTGCGAGCGCGAGCGATATTGACGTCAGGCAGCCGAATCGTAGCGCGCGCTGTTGCCTCATGAAAACTGTAGTAAGCCACCTTAAGTGTCCAATAACAGAGTGTGCAAAAACAAAGTGTCCAATAACAAAGTTCGCGTGCTGCACATGCATGCATTCTTTATTTGGTTCCTTGTTGTGACTAAATACTCCTTGATATTCCTAAAACCTTCAGCTTCAAGAATGCCTTTTTTGCCTTAGTTAGTGACGATAAGTCTTAAGTAGGCTTCGCTTTATCTAAAATTTTTTTCTCAAATTTTGTTATACTTATGATTAATTGGTAATAGGACTTTGTGTCGTCCAATTCTGTCTGTAATCATACTCGTGATTAAACAAATCGGACTCCCGCTACGTTACGCGGTCGTCCGATTTTGTTAATCACTTGTATGATTACAGACCGAATTGGACTCCGCTCAGTCCTATTACCATTACATACTGATGCATGTACTTCATCATGCAAACAAGAAGTTGCTAGCAACTTAAAACCGCGCTTTTATTTTTTGCTAATTAACAGCTTTCTTTCTCAATAGTCACGGTAAAATTTAATCTTTTGCATTGCGAGTAAAGGACTAGCAAAGTAGTGACGTGAGTATCACAATCCGACGTTTACGTTATCTCCGGCTATCTTTTCACTTTAGCTTGGGGGTTTTTCCCTTGTAATGACGTAGCCCCTGCACGTTTGGGCATGCTCAATTGTTTACTTAAGCAAATATTTTATTTCCCTTTAAATCTTTGAACTTGCTTCGATGAAACAGCTAAAGAATTTTTTTCAATTGCCAAAACCCACAAGAAATACTCGCAGAAGTGCAAATAAATTAATGACCGTCGCTTCTGCCGATATAAACTGCGAACAAAATGATGAAGAAACAGTGTGCGTGACAATTGACGGTTGACTTGTTGCAGTCGAAATTATGCAAATTTTGGCCAAATTCCCACGTGCCCATCGGGTGAAGCAAGATAACAAACTATTTACCATTCGTGATTTGAATTGAGTCGCCTTTTGAACATTGAAATATTTTCTTCATGAATGGAATATTGAAGCGAAGAATGAAATCAAATTGCCATAAAAAATTCATTATTCACCCTCGATAGAAACGCTTGAGCTGTTTTGACTGCAACGACCGTCTCTTCTGGCGAAATAAACATGCCAAGTAAACACAATCTTATTTGTCACGTAGCAAAAGTGAAAGCTGCAACGTCAGCGCATTCCATGGCTGATGTCATACCTTTTTTTAGTGCATTCAATATTCCCTTTGAATCCAACGCTTCGAAAAAACCCAAAGAAAAATATATATTATTCACAACAAAGAAAACATCCGTAACATTTCCCGTACATCATTCTTCCAACAGCTTTTGGCGAATAAGCATCCCAGGTTGCGTGATTCAGTCCCGATCGTGATTTGGCCGAGGGGAGGTTTGGGTCTGGTCACCGACAAAAAAACGAAAAACAAGAAGTTGCTATAGCAACTTAAAACCGCGCTTATATTTTTGGCTAATTAACAGCTTTCTTTCTCAAAAGTCACGGTTAAATTTAATCTGTTTGCATTATGAGTAAAGGACAAGCAAAGTAGTCACGTTAGTCACACAATCCGAGATTTACGTTGTGCCCGGCTATCTTTAGCTTGGGGGTTTTTCCCTTCTAATGACGTAACCCCTGCACGTTCGGGCACGCTCAATTGTTTACTTAAGCAAATATTTTATTTCCCTTTAAATCTTTGAACTTGCTTCAATGAAACAGCTAAAGAATCTCTTTTCAATTGCCAAAACTTTCAAGAAATACTCGCAGAAGTGCAAATAAATTAATGACCGTCGCTTCTGCCGATATAAACTTGCAAAAAAACCACACAATGCGAACAAAATGATGAAGAAACAGTGTGCGTGACAATTGAAATTGTAGTCGAAATTATGCAAATTTTGGCCAAATTCCCACGTGCCCGTCGCGTGAAGCAAGATAACAAACTATTTAACATTCGTGATTTGAATTGAGCCGCCTTTTGAACATTGAAATATTTTCTTCATGAATGGAATATTGAAGCGAAGAATGAAATCAAATTTCCATAAATAAATTCATTATTCACCCTCGATAGAGACGCTTGAGCTGTTTTGACTGCAACGACCGTCGCTTCTGGCGAAATAAACATGCCAAGTAAACGCAATCTTATTTGTCACGTAGCGAAAGTGAAAGCTACAACGTCAGCGCATTCCATGGCTGATGTCATACCTTTTTTTAGTGAATTCAATATTCCTTTTGAATCCAACGCTTCGAAAAAACCCAAAGAAAAATATATATATTATTCACAACAAAGAAAACATTGTCCGTAACATTTCCCATACATCATTGTTCCAACAGCTTTTGGCGAATAAGCATCCCAGGTTGCGTGATTCAGTCCCGATCGTGATTTGGCCGAGGGGAGGTTTGGGTCTGGTCACCGACAAAAAAAACGAAAAAAAAAAAAAAAAAAAAAAAATTCCGTGCAGAGCAAGAACCGCGCTCGGCCCATGGCCGCGCGGTTAAAAAAAAATCCTGTGTAAAGCAAGAACCACGCTCGGCCAATGGCCGCGCGGTTAAATAGTCGTAGCCTCAAAGAGGCTTTGATTTAGGGCAAAAAAAAAGATAGCCAAATCACGAGATATTTATAGCCCAAAGGGCATTTTCATTTTTGTTGAATTGTTGTTGATGATAAATTATTCATATGCCTGCAGACTGCGTTTCTAACCTTTAAATAGTGTTTTATTTTTTCTGTCTGAACGCTCGAGGATAAATAGTTAACTAACCTAGCGAAAGAAGGGCAGCTTTGATTTAAATCCGAACAATTTTAACTTTTGCGTTAAGTCTTATATACGACGTACGTATGTACAATTAATCTCTGAAAGAGTATCAAAACACATGTTTCGCAACAGACAAGATCTAGATCTATCGAACAGTCTCTCAGGAAAGTTGAGGTCAGGTTTTGTTGGCAGGTAGAACGGAATTGTTTTATATTTAGAGCTAAAATGGGGGAAAAATGCCGAAGGAAAAGACTCAACTAATAAGCTTAATCTTACGGAATTGTACTTTGAGCTTTAGTTTTTTTAAAATAAGCTTAAATTACGTACCCTAACACTTCAATAGAAAATTCATCCAAAGGAACATTTATCCAACTTCCTCCAAGGTACTGCTTGCACCAGTTATGTGCTTTCTTTCTGAAATGGAAAGAAATTTCATTTGAAACGCTTGCCATACGAAACTCGTGGTATAGAGTCTGAACACGTACGAGAGAATGCGAGTGACACTCACGTAATCAACCCTCCCCTCCCACAGGCAAATTCTGCTGCCACTATTAGGCGCGCACGCGCAGTTTGTTCTTTCTCTTTCTCTCTTTTCCAAAATGGTGGGTATTTGGAGAGTTTGGTTGTCCAAGTTCATCCTCTTCCATCGACTTCGTCTATGTAAATTCCATTATGTCTCGCAGACGAAATGAAATATTGTTTATCGTTTGTCGATAATATTGTTCCATTTTATGAAGAGTGGTTTTGTTAAGTTGTTTTCGTGGCTTTGCTTTCAGACTGCGCGGCTAAAGAAGACTCGCAAGCTGCGAGGCCATGTGAGTCATGGTCATGGTCGCATCGGTAAGTGAGATGATTTGAAAAAGCCAAAATAGAACACGTCAGTGCCTTTCTAAGTCAATAATTTACTGGAGGTGTTATGCAAGTTTATGTTCAAGACGGAAATCGAGCAATGTACATGTAGATGATTGCAAGTAACGAGACTTCACTGTATCAAATTTTGTTATTTGTGTTCTCTCGCTTTGTGAGAACCTAAAACCGACGCAAAACTGTGAAATCCGTGAGAATGTTAAAGAGGTGTAGTACTGTCCGCGATATTTGTAACGTAGTTTATAAATCTTCAAAAAAGCTAAACTATACGTACGAGAGCAGAAGGAAAAGACAAGACACTGGTCAGGTGTGATCTCCATCTTGGAGCCAGGTTACTCGGAAAAAAATATACAAAAAAACTTATATTACCGAATTATTTGCTTTGTGCCACATAAATAAAAACATAAAAAGTTTTGCTTGTGCAATTACTAACTTAGGAACTCATTCCTTTGCTTGTGTAGTCACAAACTTAGGAACTCATTCCTAAGTAAAAATTTGTCTGGTGTGTTTGTAGGAAAGCACAGAAAACATCCTGGTGGTCGTGGTAATGCTGGAGGACAACATCATCACAGGATCAATTTTGACAAATAGTAAGTTCTGTTTCCTGTTATGTGGTAATTGTGAAATGTTACTTCCCTTTGCATTTAGGTATGAACATGTAACACCTCTTGTCGTTGACTTTATGTCAGGTCTCCAGCAGACCTCCCTTTTATTCCCAGCTGTGAGATAATGTAAGTAGAACCTGATCTGAGGTTACATGAGTGGATTTTCGAATCAGCAAAGTAACTTTTCATGCCTAACTGCCCAGTGAACTTGGACAAGCACGAACTGTGCAAGCATAATCCAAAAGCTGCGTGTATGTGTATAGTTTTCTGTCGACAGGGTCACTACAGAAATGTATAGCAACTATGTTGGAGAGTTAATGTTTTGATGTTGGGATTTTTGACAGCCATCCAGGCTACTTTGGTAAAGTAGGCATGCGATACTTTCACAAGACAATGAACAAGTACCATAAACCAACCGTGAACCTGGACAAGCTGTGGTCCCTTGTTAGTGAGCAGACCAGACAATACTACAAGGACAAGACTGATGGTCCAGCACCAGTTATTGATGTCGTCAGAGCTGTGAGTGTGCCAAAAAAAGATATTGAATTGTCTAAGCTACATGTTTTAAAGGGGAAAACCCTGTGTTGTATATTGGCAGTTGATATTTTCTAGTGAGAGACTTTTTTACACAAACAAAATGATGCTCCTATTTTGCAACAGGAGCCATCAGGAGCCTGTTCTACACTATGTGTAGAACTAAGTTGGACGTGTCTTTCTAACAGACCATAATCTCTGACCACAACCACCTTAACATACATTATGAAATGTTTGACTTAATGCACATGTTGTGATTGGTCAGTTGCAACTTTCATTGTAGTTTCATAAAGCATGTGGTCTACATCGAGAGACACACTTCAGAAGTGCGAGAAGCACTCGGCTGCGCCTCATGCTTCTCTTTGCACTTCTCACGTGTTCTTAAAAATTTCCACATCCTTATTTGACTCAACAATGCACTCAAGTGCATTTTATTTTATTTCTTTATTTATTTGTACTGTACAATTGTACTTCTACATGTAGCTGTACTGTTGATACTCGGTCTGGGGTTTCCTTACAGGGCTGTGTTCTAAGGGTACCCGGGTGCCTCAGGCGACTAACTTTTGCCTTTGGGCGACCAGATAATCTTATTTCTTTCATATAAGCTTTATGCTGGGCCTGGATCTCATAGTTTGGAACCTTTGGGCACCTTGTAATTTTTCTTATAGCACAGCCTTGCCTTAGAAGCAGGATATCAGACAAATTGGTCCTTTCATGAGATGAATGATGTACTTGTTATGGTTCAATTTTTCCCTTGGTTCAATTTGATATTTTCCTTTGTTCTGGTGCAGGGAGATATATGATGATGAATATAAAACAAAGGAAAATACCAGATTGTACCAAGGTTAAATTTGAACTGCAACATAGCCATTAGCATGAACATGTCCATTGCATTAAAATCTAGGCTAGAGCTGCCATTTGACAAACTGATAGTAACATTGTAGTTTTACTAGTTCACTAATGACATTCTCCAATATGAAAAATGCTCAGTGATAAAAACACTGCTTGTTATGTGGCATAGTAAATAAAGTATATACCTCCTACTACCCCAGAATGAAGAACTGCACTTTAGAGTAATTTTATTGAGAGCCCACACATAGTTATGGTAGCTTATTTGTACAGTGGTTAATACTGGCAAGGCAAGGCTCAGTTATGATGTGTTTTTATCAACCCTGTAGCCTAAATGGCTACCAGCAAAATGTTAAGGACATTTTAACAAAATGCTAGGGCTAGCCTCTGAAGGGAAGTAGCAAAATCCCTGGTGACTTCATTCTACAGAAACCAGGATAATTATGTGAGCTCTTGAAGTGTGGGTCACTTCAGGCCAAACTCGGGCTTTAACACTTGTAAACACATTATGTTAACATGCGTGTCCATTAGATTTTGTATCTTCAGCCTTCTATAAGAAGCTAAAGAGACATCAGCATTGACTTGTTGAAAGTTTTGATTTGTATATGTAACAAGTTTTTTCATTCTTGTTAATTTCAGGGCTACTACAAGGTACTTGGAAAAGGTCTTCTCCCAAAACAGCCTGTGATTGTCAAAGCAAAGTTTTTCAGTCGCAGAGCTGAGGAAAAGATCAAAGAAGTTGGAGGCGCTTGTGTCCTGGTGGCGTGAACAATGTTGCAACTGTACAAAATAATAAAACTTGAAAGAAAACTATGTAGTTCTGGTCCTGCTTTCTTCAGTGGCTGATGGATGTTCATCCTGACTGCATGCTAATCTTACCAATAACAGGCTACAGTGGCTACCTCTCCACAAAAGCCAGTTAATTTGGGGTGACCATTGTTTCAAGAGGCATAACATTGCATGCATAAATGAAGGGAGAAAACTTGTGATAATACAATTCTGTCCTTGTCTAGTTCCTGTGCAGCTTTTCCCCAGGCTTTCGCAGTATATTATGATGTCACTTCTCATTTCGGTGATGTTTCCGGGATGAATTTTTTTGCTTGTACCACATGACCCGAAACGGGTTGACTGCAATAAAAGTAGAGGCTAGGAACTAGGCAAATTCTGTCCCAGATCCCTGAACCAACTATGAAAAACAAAAACCATTATTCCCATTCAGCAGACCTTGCTGTCTTGGGCATCGAAAACTGAGGGGGGGAGGGGCTCATCTTGCAGCCGTTAGTCTGTTCCAGGCATTTGGTTAGTGGGGAGCAGAGCAAAAAATGATGAGAGGGTATAGTCCCCTCCCCATTTTCCGCTTTCCATTTGTCACACAATCGCAAATTTTGTGCTGCAACCCACAAACCAAATGCCTGGAACAGGCTATGCAGCCGTTTGTGGGACCATTTCTGGGGACAACAAGATGAGAAGCTATCTTGTCCCCAGCAATGGTCCCAGAAGTGAATACAAGGCAAGATGCCCCAGATGAAGGTTGATCCGGCAATGAACATGTATGCTGTGCTGTACCCGAGATACAAGAGTTGACACTTCCAACGAGGAGGTTGTCTGAAGCTACAACTTGGCTTTTTATACTGATTGCACAGAATAAAGTTTTTTATAGAGTTAAATGCTGTTTGTAAGTTTCCCCTTGATCAGTGTTGTTTTCTCCAGGAAAAAAAATGTAAGCAGCTAAACTTGTTTATGTGCACAGCTTGACACAAAACTAGTCGACAAGTTATGAAATCTCCAAAATCTAGTTACCAGAACCCTTGTTTGTTGTAGTATTTTGCTGTTCAAGTACTGCAGCTTCAAAGAAAGGCGTCATAAGTTTACAGTCGGGCAAATAAAACTTCGAAGGGAAAACTGCTGCCTATGCACAAATAATTATTCAAGGCTTGAGTTAATGATTTACAGTATTCCAGCTGATATAATAATTATTATTCAGGTTAACCAGTGAAAGGCAACTATCAGTGCGAAAAAATAAGCCCCCCCCCCCCCACACACACACACACACACACTTTGGCTAATGTGCATGGGCCTGACAAGTTAGGTTGGGCTTGTGTCAGTCACCATGTCTCACATCATTCTCATCCCAATAGCCCTTTTCACTTCTTTTAGCCAGCAGGGTCTTGGCACGAGAAATGATAGGCCCTGGGGACATGGATTTTTGAATTAATTCGAATTTTTTTGATTGGCCGAGTGAAACAAAGAAATCTTGAGCAAAAGTAAAAGATGCCATGACTCTTCCATACAGTACATAGAAACATCGTGACTGCATACATAAAGACTGGAAGTCTTAGAATCTAGGACTGGAAATCCTTTTTCTCCAGAGCCCTTCATTTCTCATACAAAGGCCTGGCAAGAGAAGCGAAAAGTGCCATGGGGACGAGAATGGTCTCACATCCATTTTGAGATGACAGCTTAAATGAGAAAACTGGAATCTAGTGGGACTGTTTGCAATCTATGGCTCAGTGAGCATCCACGGGGGGGCTTGGTCTGTGACCATTCAACCATTGCTGACCAGCACTGCAGGTACTCTTGAAAGTTTTTTTTTTTTATTTTGTAAGTAGTTGTAGCATTGCTCTTGAAAGTTAACTTTTAAACATTCGACCCAGTCATGTACATACCACTTTCTTTTTATTGAATGACTGCAGTTTACATCAATTGAATAATGACAAAAATAATAATTTAATGATATTACTTCATCACTCATGAATGTGGCATGCTTTCCTGGTAAAAAAAAAATGATGGGAGTCACCAGTACACATGAATCAAAACTACCGGTAATTTTTTTTTCTCTTTTTTTTTTTGGCTGATTGTAAGCAACAGTGAAAGTAAACAAGAAAACTGATTACAGTACCATTAAATGATACTGTAATCAGTTTTCTTTTCAGCAAATTTTGCTGATTCTTGGCAAGCAAGACTTTTTTTTTTGCTTTTCATTAGATTGGGCAAGGGCAAACAAGGGAGATTACATTTGACATGAAAATGAGTTTGTTACATTTCAATTAAAAACTTCTTAGTTTTCAAGGTAGTCAAGGTGACTACCAACAACTGTGTGCGACTGAGCACAAAATTCTGAAACTTCTTTGGTATAAGGAATGGTTTTCATTTAATTGCTGGAAATCGCAAGAAAATAAAAAACAAAATTAGAAAACAAAACCAGATTGAATGCCACCCTTGGCATGGTTGCCTGGCCATCTACTATTAAGATAACTTTAATAATAAACCCCAAGGGAGATTTAGTGCACATAATTACCAATATATGTTATTACCCTGCAAAATCACATGGATTATCACCTGACACTCAGCTGATGCAGCCTTAAACCGAGTTGGCTAAAATCAAATGATATTACACAAGATTGAGCAGGATAAGGAAGTTCTGTTTTATTAATCAACAAAATAATTGTCAACAAAGTTTCGTACTGCTAAAAATACTGTGGTTATGAGTGGTTTGCAAGGTAGGTTGTGTATATTGCAGTATCTGTTATGTACAGATGATGGTGACAATAATTTCCTGACCAAATTTTTAAATAGGAGCACTGTGCCAATTTGTTGAATAATAAAGCAAGTTACACAACCACAATCAAGTAATTCTAACTATGGATGACACACAAAAACAGCCTTAAACACTCATAATGATTCTAACCAGAATATATGTGATCCTGTCTCTAATATAAAATTTACATTAACTGGTCATAAAGAAAACATACAGCTTAATACCTGCAACAATATAAATTCTAATAAATAATTTATTGCCGACTGGAGAACATCCTTACTGAATGACTAGTCCATACACTTTTTACTCTTCATTATGGAGCAAGTTAGTCAAAGTGATACACCTCAGTCTAAAAATAATCATTACAAATTGGAAGTTTTTGAGATCACTAATAATACGGATTCTGCTAAAAGTTTGAGCAAAAAGTGCTACTCAAAGCATGGTAACATTTTGTATACTATTTGAAACAACTCACTGCAATTCACTTCCATAAGTGACCCCAGTTAAATTCTTAAGAAAAAAATTAGAACGCGTGTTGTTTAGTTTCGAATTACCGATCTGAAATGTCTGTGTTAACTAAAACATGGATAACGTCAAATTTATTTTTTTTCTCCAGGGTCAGCTTGATAATTTAAGTTTTGATAAGTTCTTTTTAACTGTATTCAAACTGTTACCCTGCCTTGAGTCCTTTTTGGTATCTTTATTTTTGCCTTTATTGCTTGATTGTTCAGTGGAAACCATCTTAAAATTCTACAGTATATGTATGCTACACAAGAGCAATTGAAAAACATTCCCATGGAAAACCAACTCATTAAAATATGGTGTTGTGGATTAAATTAACATGTTACAAAAGTACAGTCAAGACCACAGGAAAGTCACATTACTACAGCTTAATGAACTCTGGTGAACAAAAAAATGCACAAAGCTACGGCTCACACAACTGAGAATTGAAGACAAGAAACAGTTCACAAGCAACAGTGGACATTACAAGTTCCTCACTGATTAACTTGTCTTGTGACAAACATCTTTGGAGGGAGATGTAGGGGAGAGTAGTCACTCCTCACCCTCCCCATCCCACTTTTGAGCAATTGTGGTTCTGCTTGTCACTATACAATTAGCACTTAATGTTTGTGGCATGTAATTTTGATGATTTTAGAATAATTCATAAGAAACAAATGCTGAAAAATAACAAAACTAATCTTACATTATTTTATTTTGTTACACTATTATTATAAAAATAAGTCCAACTATATGTAAACGCTTAGTTAGTATAATTCTAAACTAAATAATGAGTTTTGAAAAAACTGTTTTGCTTCATCAGCCAGGACAAGAAAAACACTTAGCCGATAATCAACTTGAAGTGGATAATATGGTAGTTGCCATACCCAATTGGATACATTGAAGTTTCAAGGATTAGCCCATTGTTGGAGACAAAAATTGACGTTGACTTTTCAAATTATTTTGTTAGTGAATTTGTCAGTTACCAACTAAAAGTTGACTATGAGCTTGAGTCTGCAAAAGGTAATTATCTCCAGAGTAGCAATTTTTGTTTGTTACAGCATAACCCGGTTACTGATCTATTTTAGAGGTGGTGTTTCCGTTTGCTAGTGCACACACATTTTTGTCACCATTGACGGTCCTGCAGGAAACTTGTTTTTTGTTAGCTTTCTTGAGGTAGTTAAAGGGGCTTTGTCACAGATTTTGGCAGATTTTTGAAAAGCCAAAATTTATATTTGTGTCGAAGGAAACCAAAAAATAATAGTCCATTTTTATTAACAATTGGCATTTTAGAGCACCGAAACTGTTAACAAGCATCTTAAGCTGCAGGTGGCTAGGATGGAAATGGATTACAACTTGAAAAGTTTAGCTTAATACCGATAACTATTCATGTAGTCAAGGCTATGTCCACATGAAGCGAGATAAATTTGAAAACAGCATTTTCTCTACACTATATGGTTTTCAAATTGTTTCACCACCCACACTGAAACACTGCGTCACCAGACAGAGCATGCGGACACTACTTGAGTCCACCATAAATAAACTGTTTTGACGTCAATGTTTTCAAAAAGTTCCGTTTTCGCCATCCACACACCAGCCTGTGTTTTCAAATTTATCCACTGTAGAGGGCTTTTTGTTTCAGTGTCTGAAAATGCTGTTTTAGTGTGGAAGATATGCCAATCTGGAGAACAAAAGTTGCATTTTCAAATTTATCCAATTTAGTGTAGACATAGCCTTCCATTTCCCAGTTAAGAAAAGGAAATTACGATGACAATGAAGCTGATGACATTAGTTTTCTTCAATCATTTTAACCCCAGGTCTAAGATCTTAATTCCCCAAGTTACTGATTGGAATAATTTAAATTCTGACAAAACTTCTTTTATTTTTGGCATCTTAATAATTCTAAGGAGCAACAGGCGTTATGCGTGATTACATCATTTGCTCAAAATACACCCCCAAACCTCATTTACACGATATTCTTCCAAACCTCTGGCACATGCATACTGCCGTGGTGGTGTTCTTTTCATCGTTGCTGCCTTTGAAACTCATTTATGATAAAACTTAAAAATTTGCAGCTAGAGCTAAGTCTGACATAAACATGCATACCTGTAAGTGCATTTTGACATCAACATGTTCATGTTTAAAAACGACAGGCAAACGAGTTAAATTAAAAACAAGTTAAACTGCACATTTTTGTTTGTGCCAAAACCAGTGAAGTAAATTTAAAGTGAACCAGTTAAAAACTGAAAAAAAAATTGGTGAAAGTCGTGTTGCAATATCAAGACATCAATATTTTACCACTAACACTGCTGTTCACACAAATATGATTTGGAATGCTAGCATAATAATTTATTTACAACATCCTCAACATGAATGCAATGATTATTATCAGTTTCATACAAGCACAAATTAATTTCGTCCCTTTTGCATGAGCTGATTTGCTAGGTGCTTGAATGTTCAATTCTAACAACTACAGGTAATAAAATAACCTATTAAGTTACTGATTGAGTATGTACATTCTTGCTTCGTCTTTCTTTCTCTTTGGTTTTGGTTCTCCTGTGGTTTGTTCAATGAAATCAGGCATGTACTTTTTCAGCACGGTGTCAAAATACACTTCTAAGTTGTGGCCCATTTTTCCAACTTCAGATGATGCCTATGAAACAAAAAAGTAAATTTCAGTATAATATATTTTATAGTTCAATTTTACTGTTGATCCAATTTGGTATTTTCCTTTATTCTGTTGTATGGAATAAATACAAAATAAAGGAAAATAACAGATTGTACCAAGGGTAAAATTGAATCACAACACATAAAGTGCAGTTTTTTAAAAGTGTTCAGGATTGAAGTTCCAAGAAAAAAGTCACATCCAGATAATTTACTGATCAATGCTGGTGCTACAATATTTCTCTACCATGACTACGAGTTAGATTAAAATACTGGTCCACCTCAGGTAACGCAGCATTTTATCAGGTTGCCTTGATACAATACACTGGCACCAATCTCTACTGTAAAAGCTATATGAAGACCTTCTTTTTGGGTGGTGGGGGGAGGTGGTGGAAGGGGGCTTCTAGAGACAGGGGGCTTGTTTCAAATCATAAATCAGTTCAGGTAAATAATTATATGACAGAAATAAAGTGGACTTATAAACATTTTAGTGCTGTTTGGTAACACCTTTTCACAACAACACAGGGTTCAAAATAGCAGCCGGCTGTCGGCGGTAGCCGGCACTTTGACCACACTTGCCGGCTACTTTTCACCGAAGAAATATTAAATATCATGCCTTGATCGGCCAATTGAAATCAAAGTTGCTGTAAGTTGAAGGAAACATTTTATATCAGACAATAAAGCAGCAACAGGGTTAGAAAGTGCGACTCACTGGTGGCTAATGCGACCAAAATTTCATCTTTGGCGACTAAAACTTCTGGTTTTGCGGTTTAGTGGCCAATGTGGCAACTTCATTTCTGTGTTAAGATGAATAACGGGCCGCCCCATCTTCTCAGGTATTGTGTCCCTCCAGAAAATTATATTGGAAGATCTTATTTACTTCTCAAACATTCAAAATAAGAAAAGAAGTCAAATTGCTCCAATCCATTCTTTTGCTTTGCCGTAAAATATTTTCAGTTCGGAAAACTAAATTGAAATCGCCCCAGAATGCATTGCAAGCCTATGGGTACGTCATGTATGCATATGGATTGTGTCCCTTGAAAACGCATGGCTCTAGATCTAGCCGGGGAAAAAAATGAGCCTTGACAAAAAAAGCCGACATATTCAAGCTAAAAACGAAATTTTATTTTGAACACTGCAACAATAAGCAAATGTGGTGGATGAATACATCTTGCATAAAGCAGCCTTGTTTTCTTGTTCACAAATTGTCATGATTTATCATCTAGGGAACGGGGAGCGCATAATGTAGCTTATTATAAAATTGAACTTGTTTACGCCACATAGTAAACAAAAGGAGGTACTATCTGCAACTGTTAGAGGAATACTGGTAAAAAAAAACCATAGTATGCATATGTTGTGGTTTAAATTTTTCCTTGGTTTAAAATTTTTCAAACCAGTTTGATTTTTATTTTCCTTTGTTTCAGATTATGATAATCAATACAAGACAATGAAAACTAAAAATCAAACTGGTTTGAAAAATTTTAAACCAAAGAAAAATTTAAACCACAACACATACAAGCCTAGTGGCCCGTCAGGCCAGAGCTTATCCCGGTTTCCGTAGCATGAAGCAACTAGCCGGAGCATTTCATTTCCCCTGGATGGGACACTAGTCCATTGCAGGGTGACCCCCAGCAGTAAATTACACACATGGGTGGAGAGAGGTATTATTAGATTAAAGTGCCTTGCCCAAGAACACAAGGCAGTGCCCCGGCTAGGGCTCAAACCTGGACCATTTGATCCAGAGTCCAGCACACTAACCATTACACCACTGCACCTCCCACAACTGGTCAAAAACTAGCTATTAAAAATTGTACCATAACAATAAACACAAGGATAAGTTTACTAAAGGAGCAATAAATCCTGTACTTACCTCATTAAATATTGCACAGTTATCAAATATAAGACGGCAGTCACTAACAAACTCACTAAAAGTCTGATAGTGTGCAAAGTTCTGTGTTTGAAGCTTGGCACGAACATTTGACAAATCCATTGGATGTGTGATGACTTTGTAGTAATTAGGAACCTATTGAAAGTTGACAAAAGAATTGTTTAGATCTACTAAAAACAAACACAGCATTTTATAAAATTTGAACAAACACATGTAATGCATACTCTAACTGGATGTGCAGTCACTTTGCATGAGGCTATGTAAAGTCTAACCTCGATTATCCAGACCTCGATTATCCGGATTTCTCGATTATCCCGACTTGCTACTCTGGTCCCATTTTTTTCATGAACATTTATAATTACCGTAAAAAAAAAACAAGACGAACATCCTTTACACCAACTTTTCAATTATCCAGACTCTTGATTATCCAGACTATTAAGTCCGGTCCCCAAGAGTCCGGATAATCGAGGTTTGACTGTACAGGTAAGCACAGCTACCATTGCAAAGACATTTACATAACCTGGCATAAACACAACAGATAATAAGGAGAATTTAAAGGTACCGTACTTGATATACCCATATTATACAAATCTGCAAATCCAGCTCTCGTTTACAATGTACATGAACTTTCATATTCTCCCAGATTATTTTATGTGTTTGTATCAGAACAGGTGAACATAGGTGCCATTTTTTATTTCTTTATTTTGGACTTTGGACAAATCAAGAGAAAATCTGAAGCAGAAGCGATCCACAGTAATGGGATGTCTTGTTGGAGAGGTTTTCTAGAGCAGTTTTCAAATGAGTGTCGTAAAATGAAAAACACAAAACACACAGACAATCCAGTGAACCAATCTCAAAGTAAATAAATGTAACCAGCGTGAATTGGGGGCAAGTACATGGGAACAGGCCACAACTGGTTTTGGTTTTACTTTTGATTTGATGAGAAAGCAGTGCAATATTTATTTTAAAACCAATCACTATAGCGAGTAATGCAAAAATTACTTTCAATACTTCAAAACCAAAGAAGTCAAACACACATAATACAGAACTCCAGCAACAACACAACAAGGATAAAAGCATACAGTACAACTACAGCCAAGCACATGAAATTGTATGTAAGCCAAGCCATGTTTGGTAATATTGATTTTGCTCCTGATTGGTTGGAAAAACAGCATGTTGGTTGTGATTGGTCAGAGTACATTGAATGGCGTGTTTCAATCTGTTTATATTCACCTCTGTCAGCAAATAGAAACCCAAACCAGGCACATATTAAACACATCAGCAATCAACTTAAAAGCAATTGTAGCTGGGATTGCTGTATTATGAATGTATCTAGTTACTGTTCTACTAACCGATTTGCTTACTCTCTGTTGAAATGGAATACTGTCTGTGTGGCAAAATAGCTCGAGTAGAATCTTTTCACAAACCTTCAACAAAAACATAATGTTTTAGTCTAACATACTACACCAAGAGCTGAGAGATAAATTAATAACCATTAAAATTTATTAAACTTGCCAACAATAAATTTAAAAGCACAAACAGTGATAAAAGATTAATCCTAAAGCAGATGATTGCAGCGCTTATGCCTCAATTTAAATCTTAGCTTAGAAACACTTGTAACTTCCAAGATGTTCACACAAACAAAAGTGGTGAGGACTTATATAATGGAAGTAAAATCAGGGCTCAAAAAAAGTCTTGTCCGGTCATCCAGGACAAGTTACTTTTCATGCTTTCTTGTCTGGCTGTATTTGCAGGCTATTTACATTTGTGAAGGATAATACACACCACCTGCTCAATTAAGGCAGGCACAATTCTTATTGGTGGAAATTAACAATTCTAACCTATTCATTAGGGAATGATTGCCAATAATGTACTATTATTGTACTATCACTATTGTCGAGTGCCGATAACTTTGACATCAACCAAGTTCCCCAGCCTGGTTGCACTGTGATCATAACAAATTATTTTTAGCTATTACCTTTCTCTCATACTCTGTCAGACCATTACATGAAGATCGCCTTTTATTGCCTGGAGCAATGCTTTCCTTGTCTATTGGGTAAAAACGTGTAAGTTCAGTGGATAATAAAATATCATTTTCTTATTTTTGTTACGGTGATTTATTCAATTTGTACAATTTTCCATTCTGAATCACACAGAATAGAATAAAGGACAGACATTTCAAAATGATCCACAAAAAAATTGGTCAAGAAAGAACACATTTTCCCCATAATTATTATGGGGAAAATTTGTCCAGCGTCTACAGTAAGTCTAGTTAAGTCTATGACAACAGAATGTAAAAATCTGTGTAAAAAGAACTACACATGACGTATCAAGCCTACAAGCAACATTTAATTTAATTCCTTCTAAATACTGGCTGTGTAGCGCAAGCAAAGTAAACGACAAAGTGGTACGAAAACTAACAAGAGAGCTGTTTTGTTTTAATGAAACCATTTGTCCACTGATAATCTGACTGGTCTTGAAAGAAGTTTGTAAATGAAACAATCCCTTGAATAATTTTTGGTACATGCAGCACCTACACCTACCTTTCTGTTTTAAAGCTTTCCAATCAACTTGCTGGCATAAACCACAGCTCCACGAGTCACTGCAGACAACAAAGACAGTAAGTTCCAGGTAAAAATACATGTACATGTACATGTTTAATGCAAAACAGAGCTGCACAAACATAATAAGAATTTTTTTTGTCCCACACTTGAGACAATTCATAACTTAACAACAGCATAAATTTGGTGTGTATATTTGCAGAATACAGAACACAAAGTGCAGAATATAATGCTCTGTTGTATACCAGATTAATGCTTACTATTAGGGTTAATTGTGTAGGGTTAATTTAGCATGGTTTGGGTTAGTCTGTATCAGCGAAATGATTGTTCGGCATTCTGCAAAGTACCCACATTACTTTTGAAACCCACTATACTATACATTAGGGGACCTAAAATAGGGGTCACCTCACAGTCTTTGTTTTCATGCAAATACTACAACACTGCAAGGTTTGTATGTTTGTGTTTGTTTAAATAAAGTATTATACTCAAGGGCGTAGCTAGGATTTTCAAACGGGGGGAGGGGGGGGGAGAGTCACACTGAGTCACCTGAGTCACACCCAGGGTAGTTACATGGTTCACTGCGGATGTTTGGTCCTGGAAATGCAAATATGTAACTACCCAACTAGCTAGCACTACAAAATAGAATAACATTTGGCGTGTTGATTCTTCAGATTCGTGCTTTTGTCACCACCTGAATTATAGGGTCTGTATATTGTTAACTTAAAAAATTATCTCACAGGGGGGGGGGGGGGGGGGAACATGGGCACCCATGACCCCCCTTGGCTATACCTCTGATACTTCTTGGATTTTCTCAATACCTTGGAAGGGAAGGGAGGCAGGGTACATGACACTGCAGGTGGAATACGCGTGGGCACGTGTCACAGCAAAGAAGTTCTCCTCCATTTCGGCACACAGCACACCAGTCATCGTTTGAACTTGTCTCGTCAATTCCACTCTCTCCACTTGTGGCATCTTCTTGTTGCTGCTGTAAGATGTACATATATATTCAAATCAGTCATGTAACAAATGAAAGACAAAACTGAAGCTGCAATTTTGGGAAAAAAGTACAAGCAATTATCTTACAAGAAAACAATTAATCTCTTGCAGTGTGTTTGTCACAGGTAAGATATGTTGGTTTGTGGCTACTCCATGGTGGCTTGGTTGATTTGTTTGCAATGATTTAATTAAAAATATCCTTTTTATATGTAAATTGAGGTAAATGGGACAACTAGTTTTGGGCAACTGCTAGTGAACAGTGCAAAGAGTTCAAGTGTTGTCTAGCATATCACTGCCATACCTTCTTCATGGACTCATGGCAAGGAGAGAAATCCATGGGAGATTCTGGTTTTTCTTGTTTGACCTTGACTGGTGGTGGTGAGGTTGTTGTAGGGGATACCACAGGATCAGGCAGTCCCTGAGAACTGTTACTCCTCTTTAACACAGGGAGAAGTTTGGGCACTGGGGGAGGTACCGCAGGATCTGGCAATCCCTGTGAACTATTGCTTCTCTTTAACACAGGGAGCAGTTTGGGTACTGTGGGGACCGCCACAGAGTCACCAACACTAGTAGGTGAAGTTGCCCCTAAAAAAAGAGTTTTAAAAAGTGTAAGTAAAGTAACATGAAAATTTTAGTAGTTTACTGTCCCCTATTTCCCAGATTTAGTAGTGTAGTCACTCTCATAAGCTTGTAATTCTACTGTCTCTCTAGTGTAGCAGTTGCTATTGTTTTAGGGGCTTGGGGCATTGTTCCTGTTGTGTTCTATTGTTCTCTCGAACAGTAGCGAGCCATTCATGTGAGGCCTTCCAAGAGCTGCTACCCAACCCTCCAGATTGCTCCAGTTCAGTTAAAAAAAAACAAGGCTAGTATTTCCTCACTACTTGATATAATTCATATTACAAAAGTCACACCCAGGAGGAATCTACAGAACTGCCAAGCTACAAGGCAAGGCTGTATCTTGATTGTAGGGTAATAGAAAGGCAGTGTTTTTCTGCCTGAATGCACTTTTATTAGTAACAGACAGTAACTGATCTGAGATGTGTATGTGCTGCTATAATCACACACTGGCTCTGAAAACAGTGTGTTGACAAGCTAAAAGAAAGAGACTGAAAGTCAAGTCAGGCTTTATATTTTTCAAGACGTTTCAGTAAATGATATTATTATAATATGACATATTATGTCCAAAGTTTCAAGGACATACATGTACTGCATTTCCAAACATTTCTCCCATATACACTATAAAGGTGTCATTTACAATAACTTTAGATTCTAAAACTAGAGCAGCTATGCCTATTTATTTAACTATTTACCAACTGGAAATTGGGAATCATTAATAATGAAAACAACAGATTTCAACAGTGCTTCAAGCTCAAGTTTTTCAGAAGTCGCCTTTTGGCGACTTTCTTTTGTAAAATGGTCGCCGCTAGAAACATTTTGGTCGCCAAAAATCAAGGCGTTTTTAAAGCAGGACACCTTATGTTGCCTTACATGAAGTAATACCGCTGACCATTATGAGCCGAATTAAAATCGTTCGAAGAACGTTCCAACGTAGTTATTTTCGTTTGCGTTGAAGAGTTTTTTTGTTGAACTGTTCCAATTATCATGCAGAAAAGTAAATAAAAGATTAAAGAAACAGGTAAGGAAGATAAACATGCAAAACAAGTTTAATTCTTGTACAGTACACTAAAACAATGGAAAGAAATGTGGTTTGCAAACTTTATAGATGACCGAAGGCATCAAAACACAATTAGGAGTCTGAGCAATGAGGTATCTTTAACTCACACAGATAAGTAAGATAGGCGATTGAAATAGTTGTAATGAAAAGTTTTGTGGTCAAATTTGTTTGGCTTAGTGATTGAACTGCAAAAAAAAATGTTGATGCGTAGCCTGGTCGCCAAATTGGCGACCTGTGTGGAAAATTTAGTCGCCAAATTTTATTTCCACTCGCCATGGCGACCAAAATGGTCGCAGCTTGAAGCGCTGTTCAAGGACTTTCAATACCAAATTTCACTTTTCAAGGCCTCATATTTTGGGACCCTACACACCCACAAGGTACATGGTACTGACTACAGAAATGTTTTTTTTTTAACCTGGCCACAAATCTGTGATTTAATTAACATTTTCGAGGTAACAAAATCTCCCATACAAAATCTCCTTTCAGAACAACGAAGATTTCAGTATTAATGAAAGTAACAGTGATTTTAATATTTGTAAAACTGTAAAAGTTAAACAAAACAAATATCTACAATCACATAATTTATGCTTTCACTCGTAAGGAACTACAAAGAAATCACACTATGTCCAAAACAAACAAAAATGGTATACACAAACCATTGATAATCAGGAATTTCACTTTCCATTGATTTTCTTTCCTGTTTGTAACTTTATCCTACCATTTCACTTTTCAAACTATTTTTTTAGGCTCATCAGCCATTAACAATCTTTCAAACTGTCACACCTTTTGAGCAGGTGTAACAAATAAAACAAAAGGAACATATCAATCAGATGTCGTTAGAAAGCTTGTCATTACCACTTTCAGCTGTACTTAAGTCTTCACTGACACATTCCTCATTAGCACTCTAATTTACCCACTAATCACAAGTCATTTATGAAACAAAAATCACTGAATATCCTTCATTTTCTACACTTTTAATCCTTAACTCAGACCAGTGATAAGCCTTGTGTCAAATGATGTAGTTCTTCCCTTAAGAAGGTAAAATCTAAGGGTGTGAGCATTCAAATGAAAGCTATTGAGCAGTACTTCAATGTGGAACTGTTTGTTATGCTGTACAAGGCGGTTCTACCCAGATGAAACCTTAGGTCGTGTGGTGAAAAAAAAAACTATGGAGCAGTACTCTCATGTGGTCAATGGCCTATAATGAAAAATTCAACACAAAAATAAAATGTGTCTGTAGTCAAAGAAAGAAAGATGATTTCTTATGCTAGTTTTAAACAGGATCCCACAAGTCATTACACTGTAAGATTGTGTTGTCACATAAGGAGGAATAACACAGTGTATCCTTATATACAGCAAACCTCCAGATATAGCAAACAAACCTTTCAGACCCAGTAATTTCACCAGTAAAAACAATGACTAAACTTTGTCACATACTATACAGTACATTCATATATAACGAGCACCCGACATAATGAACAAAATTTTCAGAACCAAGCAGGTTTATTTTACAACATATTGCACTGTAGAACTATCACAGACATGCATGCTTGAACTTGTAAAAATTCAATGATACCTTACGCAAACCATGGTTTTACAAGTTCACATCATTTTTATGTGAGTCAAACACCATCAACTTCAAGGTGTGACTATAATACTGTTACCAGCTGGACCAAACGTTTTTTCCCTCAGGCTGGTTAGCGCTGATTGATCTTTGGTCTAGCAGGAATGGAAACAGGGTTTGTTCTAGAGTGCAGATTTGTGTGATTTACGCAATTAAAAAAAAAGATATATAAAATTTATGCTGGTGCATCAAATGCAATGCACAAAATTTAACCTAAGGATAAGTACTAGCTTTTTTGCAACTGTTTCTGGCAATTGATATTACCATTGTTCTACACTGTATACTTCAAAATTTAAAGCCTCTTACATATTTAGTGCAAAACAAAAGGTATGTGTTAAGAATCTTATTATGAACTGATTCAGATGCCTTAAACACCTTAAATTCATGGTAAATTGTTTTTTTGCATTTATTTATTTATTTTAGGATGACTTGTATTATTTTGTTTTGGTACAACAAATGTTTTGTACATTGTTATATTTTGATTGATTCTGCTGGGGTGCATCCCCAGCATGGTGCCTTGGGCACTTTTTGGATGCTCCCCTCGCCACTCTCTGTTTTAAATTCATTACATGTTATTTTTCCCTGTGCAGTAAACAGTAATAAAGGAAAACCAGGCACAAAATATAAACACATTTGTGTATGTACATTTACATAATCAGATGCTTTTACCATTAAAATTGATTCTCACTGAATAGACTGTACAAAAAAGCAGGGCGCGACAAAAGTGCTGTCCGATAGCCCGGGGCTAGTGGAATGATTCTCCGGGCTAGCATCTTTAGATCACAGGTTGCCCGACGGGCAAGCCAGGCGGGAAGCATTTTTTTTATGGCAAATTCAGAAATAAGTGTGGAGCAAACAGTTCATGAGGGAAAGTGAAACAATACAAATTTTTTTCTAAGTTGAAATGAGCAATGCAATGCAGCAATGACAATGACGATGGCTTTACAGAACATGGAAGTATATTATCAGCTGTATTATGGCCTTTCAGTTTTGGAATTCTCGTTTATTTTCAAATTTTGATACAAAGTCTGTTGTTACTGCAACAAGCATTTGTTAAATCGAGTGTTTCTATATAAGTACTGTAGAATTACTTGATCCATGCTCCACATTATTAATTAGCATTTAGTTTGCGACGTAAATAAATTTTATTGTCTTTATTGAATAAATTAATTTCGGGCTACCACCTCAGAGCTTCGGGCTAGTACAATGGAATAACAGCTTGCCCGAAGGGCAAGCTGATTTTTTTATTTTCGTCTCACCCTGAAAAAGGTTCAAATATTACTGGGAAGGTTCCTTATCTTGGGGACCTCTTTTTTCAAAGCAAAACAGACCCCCTAAAATTACAGAAGGGGTGCACTGGGTCCTCATTGGCCAATTTCTAGAATACACCCTGTGCAAAGCTTTTTAACTTTACTTTGAAAAGTCATTGACAGTTGATTTCAAGTAAGAGCATGGTATACCCTTGGAAGCTTGGTTGACTGGGGAGTAAACACCTCTAAAATTACAATAAATGTACCATACTGAGACTGACTTTAAACCTCTGTAAATCTGATCAAATTTGCTGCATTTTTAAATGTAAGACATCAGCCATGCCATTGATGAGCCTTAAGATTAGATTACTAATGACAACAACTTCAATAAACTGTCACCAAAATTTTCCTGGTGCTACTTGTAATTTGATTAAAAGGGTATTGTACGAAAAAAAGTTTCTTTCCAGTTGTTATAGCCTGTTAATCTCTAATCAAGACTGCTGTCAAACAATATATTTCCCAAGTTATAGAGGTTCTAAGGTTAATCAAAATCTCACATATTTATGTAGGAGTAAGCACCACTGTCATGATGGTAAGATAGTACTGGAAACTATGGGACTTTCAGCTTGGACAAAGCCTGGCAAGTTCTAAATATTATTGTTATTACACCTTGGCCACGACGCTGTGTAAAGTGAAATACAATATAACAGCATCTAGCATGCAACTAAATTAATGCATTTTTTGTTTACCATTTAGCAACTGTTATATGCCTTCCATCTCCCAAACAAACTTGAGTTTAGAGTGCCAGACAAAGAAAGGAACGCAGCAAAATTTCAAGATACCAAATGAAAGACAGAAGTATGTCAACAATTGATCAAACAATTTATCAGTGGCAAAGGAGTGGCATATTTCACTGTCTTAATAATTTTAAACTGTGTTTCAAGCTGTGACACAAAATGTTCAGTATTTTGTTGAAAGGAACAGAAAATGCTGCTTATTCAAGATTTTCTTTTCAGATTTTAGTTTAGTTTTTTTTTTCTTGAAAGACAACTTCCTTTAAATGAGAGAATTTTAAAACAATGCAGTTTCAATTAATTTTCATATTTCCCCAAATCAAGAAAGACTGAATTAATAAATTACAGTGATAATGTTAGTTACTGTTCAGTGTTATTTCAAGCAGGAAAAAATAACCTATTGAAAATAATATTGATCTTGAAGTTGTAACACAAAATATTTTAAGGATTAAACTCATTTGGTTTCTTCTTTCAATAACATCAAGATTCTGTAGAAATACTTGTAAAAGGTAAAGGTCATAAAAAATTAAATCTACTGTCTGGCTTACTAGTCTAAGTAAACATGTATATTATGCATGATTGGATACTGCAATTAAATTTTAATAATAATTGTCATCACACGAGCCAAGGAAATAAAAAGAAAATGTGCTTTCAATTTGAATTTCAAAATTATAGTCTTGTCATTGAGTGTTCAAAAAATGTTTCAAAAGTGGATACATTTAAGATTATTTCAATTTTTGAATGTTTCCTGTAGTTGGCTCAGTAGAATACAGACATATTTTTTTATTCTGACTGTGGAAACCCATTACAAGCTTGGAATGTACAAGTTATGATGAGTTGAAATTTGCAAGGTATCTGCATGAACAAAAACAAACAAGCCCCACAAAATAACTAGCATACCTACATGTACTTTATGAGAACACTGACCTTTAAGAACATGTTTCAACAAGAACATTCACTTTGATTGAGAAAGATAGCACAAGATAAAACCATCTATAAACAAATCGGATTGTGGTCAAATTTATCATGGTATGAATTCCAACTTTTGACAGGAGGAAACAAGTACACTTGGATATTCATTGCTCTTTTATACATCCCTGGAAACACCTCTTGATCCAAAAGTATTGTATTTCTATACATGAAAAGGATTGGCACACACTAATAAAATACACATACAAACTTGGTAAAATACCTTTCAAAACCTGACTTGGTAAATCATTAGCAGCAGGTTTTTCGTCCCAACCATTTTGCTTAGGCAAAGAACCAGATGAATCACTCAGAGGCGATGAACTCTGGTGACTGTGGTTGCTTCCGGTGCTAGGTGGTCTTGGTGGTGGTGACTTGCCAATTTTGCTCCCAATATCCTGAAAGTGCCGCAATGGGAGGGTGTTGCCATTTCGAACAGGGCCTGCAGGTAAAGAGCATGTCATACTAGACAAGTTGCTAACAGTTGGATTTCTCTGTCCAAAAGTAAAACTGCTATTGGAAATGACATTGCCTGGTTTCATCGGAACGCTCCGCCCACCTGACGTTAATGGTATTCGAGAAACACTGTTTGCTGGCACAACACCGACTTTAGTGTTGATGGCTACACTAGCACCAGATGGATGAACAATTGCAGCTTGAAGAGAAGGGTATTTGTTTGTAGAATACGACTGGCTACTTGGTGGACCTAAACGCTTGTTAACAGCGGTAAGAGCTTCAATGGGGCTGGGCCGCACAGGAGTACTCGAGTTGATTGGACGGTTTGGCACTGCAGCAGAACTGCTACTACTTGGTAGTGGCGTGTAGCTACTAGCATTGGATAAACCACGAAACGATGCATCTGGTCGGCCTGAACTGGAATTATTTCGGTCAGCTGGAGTCATGACACTTCCAAGTTTTGAGATCACAGAGCAGAGCTTTTCTGTCTCCACGGAAAATTTCAGATCACTGTGAGCAACTGGCAGGACATTGTACTTGAGGCTTAATAAATTTTGAATTCTTGAACTAAGTTGTCTCTTGCTGTACAACAACCCCATGTCACTACCATTCTTTAGTACATGTCTGGTAAAACCATAATTGTGTTGAAGAATCTTCTGCATCAGCCTGAGGTCTTTATTTTGTTTGGACAAAAGCTTGTGCTTAAAATGTACAAGAGCTTTCAATTCTGTTAACAAGACGTTTTCCCTCTGTTTCACAGCCTTGACGAGCATCTCTGATGACTTTCTTATTTCAGATGCAATGGTTTCTTCCCGTTCTTGTAAACCTTTGGCGGCTTTTTCGACTTCGCGAATCGATTCTGTCAAAGGCTGTGCTTGTTCGTACAATCGATTCAGCTGTCCTCTTAGATAATCTTTGTAACTAACTGCTGCTTCCTTAATAAATTGATATTTATGGTCTTTATGTTCAAGAAGTTGACAATCCCGGCAAGTCAATTTCTCGCAGTTTGCACAGAACAGTTTTAAGGACTCCTGTGGATGGATGCTACAGAAAATGGGTTTCACATCCGCGGATTCGGAGTTTTCCAAATACTCGGCCTCCGACTGAATCGTGTGGTCTTTCGTTACGCGAACTCTCTGGTGGGCAGAAACACAAGCATCGCAAAGCCAGTCACTACAGTTCAAACAAAACGACGAAGCAGGACTGTTGTCTTCGCATGAAGTACAAAACCGATTTACGTTTTCTTGTTTTCTCTGCAATTTCCCGATGTTTTCTAACACGAACTGGTTATCCAGGAAGCCATGGACTCCCTTCGGAGGAACTAAAAACTCTTGACCACAATTCGGACACTTCAGTCTTGGAATCGAGTTCGACGATACACTCGCTGTTGTCGAAGGGACCTTTTCTTGCTGCTGTTCAGCGAAACGCTCTTCCAAGCACTTCAAACAGAAAGAGTGAAGGCAAGGCAGAAGCTTCGGGCTCGTGTCCACCGGCGGCTTTTTACACAACCCACACAACATATACACGGATTCCTCTTCGAGATCTTCAGCACTGCCAGAAGCGCCGCCTTCGCTCATTTTGGAGTCAACGGAGTCGCCTCTTTAACGCGCAAAAGGCCTCCCAACTACTAACCGCTCATTCGCGCTAACTCAAAATGGCGGGATCCTGAACATGGCTTCCGAGCTTCCATTGACAAGAAATCATCCTGTGACGTCACCACAGTAGCATTTCACATTTATGAATATTTCACGAGCCCCTTCAATTCCTTTGTTGTCAGCTCAGATTCAATCACTTCAATTTAGCGCTGTATCTTATTTTAAGAAATATTAATAGCACGCTGTACTTGAATATTTCTCTAGCCGCTTTGCTTTTGCGTAATAAAAAAATTCAGTTCTGGACAGCCAAATATGAGTACGGACACAGCGCCAACACGAACAGACCCGCAAAACAAGCACAGACAGTCGATTAAACAGTGCATACATAAAATTGACATGTATTCTCGGCACTTCCGACAACTCATCGAAAGTCAGTGTAACTTATAAATGGAAGGTCAAAGCCCTCTGAATCTAGAACAAACGCGAAGCTTGTAATAGGCGTTTTCCGCCTAATTTTACTCCCAGTAATTCGACGAACGCACTAGACAGGGCTCCCCTTGGCTAGCTTGAATAATAACAGCAGCAGTAGCAACAATTTACGAGACAACTTGTTTAAGAGAAACAGTTTTTCCAAATTTAACTTTTTAGAATTCATAGGGATGTGCAACCTCCCGGTTCAACAAGCGCCGTCTTACAAAAGCGCACACCTATTTCGACGCCTCTGAACAAGCTATTAAAGCGCTTTTATTCCAATAAGTGCATTTTAGCCTATTAAAATTTGTCAGATTCTTTGGAACACACATTATTCTTATTATAAGTCCATTTGTGGCTAAATGGAGTTTGGCCTGTCCACTTGCGTCCTTTGGCACATAGGTTTATATTTGCAACATGTTCTTATGTTGAAAAATTACCGCGTCGCTCCTATCAAGTGCCACGGGCGCTATAAAATTTAATCATTACCATTATTATTATTAAAGACACCATTAGAAAAACAGGTGAACGCGAAGAGAGAGACAGCTGTCAAACTATACACTTGCAAACAGTGTTTTTTCTTTTCCACTCTATCCCAGCATTGTATAAATTTTTGACTCGGTAATATAGTAAAGAACGTGTAACGAGCCGGTACCGAACGACGGAAGGTAGACAATTAATATTAGGGCAGTTTTGCGAAATTAATTTTTTAAGAGCTAAGCAGTTTTTACAAATTTCAGATCGTACTTTATCTCTGAAATCCCAACGTGCAGACGACCATTAAATAGACTTCAAATAAAGCACTATCGAGCCAGTTGCAGTATTTCGTGATTCACATGTTCAAAGAGTGTTGGGTTGTGTTTGATCAGTAGCAATACATACTCTGCACAGCCTTATTAAAAACGCGAAATTCTCTCCAGAAATTGCCATCCCCTTGTCAACAGCCAATCATAAATCCGGCTTGCGGTGGTTGGTGTCAACAATAGACCACTCCACGGTTTTTACAGAGCTTTAACAGACGCTTAACTGGGAACGAAACATTTTCCCGAATATGTAAAACATATTGCAAGGCATGAACTTATTCTTTTATAAAGTTACTAATGTTGTTTCCAGCAGTGTCGATAGATTTTCGCTACTTGGGCAATAGTGGAAGGGTCTGTTGGAGCAGGAATTTTCACTCTTCGGTCTAGCTAGGGTAGGTACTCAGGACGCCAGGTCTTGCTTGCTATAAGGGCAGGCATTGTACCTCAGTCTTATGCAATTCTTCGTCGCCTGCAGTACACAATACAGGCGCTTTTGGTGAGTGAACATTTGATTTCACCGTACACCGCGCGAGTAACTGAGGACGGAAAGGGTGCAGCATGGCTCTCACTCCCTTGTCCGTTTTACAACTCACTCCAACCCTCAAAACACTCGATCGATGGAATAATATTCAGCGCGTTCGCTTGCCCGCCTGTATTGCAGACTACATCCTTCGCTAAGAAACAACGCCTACTGTTCAAATCCAGAGCCCTATACAGGGACGGCGGAGCCGGGGGCGCTGGGTGGACCTTAGCCCCCCACTTTTAAGCCAAAACAAATATTCATAAATTAAAAATGACAACATAATAAAACAAGAAAAGGAAAAGGAAAAACAACCAAAAGGAAACAAAAAACAAAACAAACTTATCAAAGCATTCTGAAAATACATGTGATTTTATACTTGATTCAGATTTATTTTTTGACGAAATATCTCGTGGAGAATGCTGAAAATAGCATTTGCGAGACTCCAGATTTCAAAATGTTCTGGGGGAGCATGCCCCCAGACCCCTCTAGTGGCTCGCGCGTTCGGCGCTCGCTTTTTGCAAAAGAAATGGACCATGCTTTTCCTTGACCTACCGTAAATTGTTCACGATACTATGAGCATGAACGGCTAAGAGAAACTATAAAAATCCTACTTCCATTTTCCAGATCGGGGAAAAAACACAACGAAAGTGAAATTGAAATCTATTTACATTTCCCGTTTTCCAACTGGTTCGTTTTTTCAATTTTCGTGCCATAATATATACCATTGTCGGAAAGCGAAAAACACTGAAAACTATAGGGCTATTTAACGTTCGGCAAACGCATTTAATTTTTCCTAACCAATTTCCCGAACACTTAAAGCAAATACTTGTATTCGTTTCGCTGAACATATACCATGTTTGGGACGTAAAATGGTGACGATGCATAGCCGACCCTGAAAACCCCACCCTGTCCCCACCCTGTCCAGGGACGTCCCCGTTTACGCCCACAAATAAGGGCGGGAGTATCTTAAAATAATCAACAAAGGACTAATTAAGACCCGGAATTAATGGTGCGACATATTACCTTCACTCATCACGGTCTTAACTGCACCACGTATCTACTTTTCATTCCAATCTGTTCAGTTTGCGCACCATTTCGCGCAAATAGCGCAATGTTATCACTGGTTATATTAATTGTATAAAGTACAGTACATGACAACATGACCACTTAATTGACAATTCCCTGAGAAGGGCTTTTCAGTACGTCAAAAGGACATCAAAAAAGATCAGAATTCCCATTATCATTCTTTTTTTTTGTTTTTAAACGAATTTGCAGTTTCGAAAGAACAAGCCATTTCGCTTCTGCAACATTGTGCGGAACGCTTTCGGTCAGCGTGTGCTCACTATCCACAACATTGTTCTTAGTATTGCTGTTCGAGTACCAGCCTCTCCATATTTTAACTTGGCAATTGTTACAGACTGTAAAATTAATTCAGAAACAAAAAAGAACGATTACAGAAATCCTGATCTATTTCAGGGTCCTTTCCTTGACATAGTAAATTTCAGTTAATTCTGAAGTATCACAATCTTTTGTTATCATAAAGCTAGTTGAGTGAAAAGGTGTTTTTGCACCTGCTTTGAAAACAAAGCCTTCGAATGAGAAATGACTTAAGGGCGTGAAAATAGCATTGTATTAGAATTCCTCCAAGCTTACGTAACTCAAAGTTGTCACAATGCTATTGGCTACATTGTTTTATGACAATTGTCCTTTATAAGCTTATGACGCGTGGGGAGGCTCAGTTTTGAGGCCGCCAAATTTGATTTAAGACATTGAATGAAAAAAATAAATTTAAAGAAGTTCAATATTGGTGGATCCAAGATGTCGGCTATTTCAATGGTAAAGACGCCATAATGGCGTCATTTTTGGTGCCACTAACAACTATAGAGTAAAGAAAAAAGAAAACGCCGCCATTTTTAATGCGCGCGCTCTAATGTGATGACGCGTAAAATTATGCGCGGTAGGGATGTGTAATGCAATACTGGGGTGAGTGGGGTCCCTCCCCCCCTCCCCCGTCCCAGAACGCTGGATTAACTGCCCGAAAGCCCTGTTACAATTTTTTTTTTTTTTTTTAAACAGTTTTTAGTTTTGTTGCAAAGTGAAGTCCAATAGTCAGATCGAGTAGTCAGATGAAAGTTTTGAACCGGCGGGCTATGTTTGGCCGCGGAAGTAAGAGTTCTAGTCTAGGAAGCTGTTTGGATTATATTAGTTACCGGTAACACCGTGGCTTGATTGCAATCCAGTTTGCACTGCCAGTGATTTCAACGGAAGAAACCGTTTTCTTTGTCCTTCCTGGAAATGATGTTCATTTTCATTAGTTTGTTGGCGGTGAAACAGCCAAAGTAGCCTCACAATAGTTACGGTCGTTACGTTTTAAAGGTTTTTTAATCATTTCATTTTGACATTTAATTTCTTGTATGTTCTCACCATACACCTAGCTTTAACTAAAAATGTCATTTCAACAAAGAAACATGTTCTTTGGTAATCAGACCTCTCACTGGAACTCTTAAAACCAAGTCTCGTCGTCAACAAGCTTGAGTTAAAGTTTAAGCTTTTCGGCATTTTTTTTTGTTTGGCTAGGCTCTCGAGGTTTAAAGAAGTCTTGACTGAATTTCTTTGCAGAACTGTTTACTCTTGCTGCGCAATAACAATGTCGTTCAATAATTTCTCTCTCAGCTCGTACACAAGCGTGCATCTCATTTACCGGGTTCGAGCCCTGGCCGGGGTCACTGCATTGTGTTCTTGGGCAAGACACTTTACTCCCATAGTGCCCCCTCCACCCAGGTGTATAAATGGGTACCAGCGAATTTATTGCTGGGGGTAACCATGCGATGGACTAGCATCCCATCCAGGGGGGAGTAGAAATACTCAGTCGCTCCAAGCTACAGCAATTAACCGGGATAAGCTCCGGCCTGATGGGCCACTAGGCTCGTATACAGACTTTACCTACCCCCGTACCTACCTTACTATACTTATCATGACTAGCGGCATGGCTTGAGGGCGTGTATGCTCTCTGTCACCCAACATGGTGGCCAGCATGCCGAAAAACGTTAAGGTTAATGTCAGCTTACATCTTTGATATTAGACACCCATGTTATCGTCAATTGATGGTATCCGCGAAGCCTTTTTGATCTTAAAAGACAGGGGAATTGATCCCGACGGTCTTAACATACGCGAAGAAACATACTAATTTATTTACCTGTACTGTTTTATCAGCTATTTTACTATTTCAGTTTATTTTACTCTATTTTTATTTCATTTTACACTGTCAATTTAATTACCTTTACATATTTCCGGTATTACGCAAAATACCGCAATCACTACATGTAAAACACCCTTTCCAATGTAATTTCCCATTGTACCTGAAGAAGGCCGGTTTGGCCGTCCGAAATATAGTACACCAAATTTAAAACCTTTCTACGTTGTATCGGTCTCTGCTTTTTTATAGTCTTCATTTTTCTATTTTAAACCGATCAGATCATTATTGATCCAACGTATACCAGTAGGATCATCGTCCACGGTTGGTTGCTTGCTTGTTTAAACATTTCTACCTGAAGGCCGTTTTCCCACCGCGTAACTTGGGTTTAATGCGAATATCTCGTTCGCGTTTCAGGCAATCGGAAAACTGTGCGCTCATCCCATGAATCTATATTTTGCGGTGTTTTGTAAATTTTTGGGTGACTTTTAGGGATATTTGGGAGGAGATAGCTTTTCTCAACAGATTAGTGAAATTTAGAGAAATAAGAAATGGTGAAGATTTAATGTGATTTTAAAATTAGAATTTGAAGTTAAAAAATTAGTAGATGGACAACCAAATGCTCTTGCGTTGGGGTCAGCTGTCTGGTGGTGTTTCAAAAAAAAATGTTCCATGTTCTTTCTTCTATTCCTTCTTTAAACCTCTTAAATTTCACTCAAATTCAGGTAAAACCCCACCTTAAGGCTTGGCTAAATCTATTGTTAAACATTTAAAGAACCGAGCACAATCGTATCTTGAAGCAGGCTCACGTTTGGATCATAGGCGTCGTCAGCGGCAAACCCATGAGAGTCGGTGGCAGGTCTTTTCCGAAAAACTGGCATTTTATACCCCTAGCAATTCTCGTTTTACGCCAAAAAAAAAATGCTCAAATTATGCTCGATTCTAAAAGTAATGCTACTTTGGTTCCAGAACATGCTTTGTTTTATTTCAAGTTCCCTGGTCTTGCGCGCGGTTTTGTACGCGTGGACTTGTGCGACATCAGTGAGGGCTGTCCAATATACAGGACCTGATAAGAGTCGTAAATGGCTTCAGTCTACCCGTGCGACTCGTACGAGTGGTGAAACAATGGTTTACGCGTCGTACAATTGGTGAATTGCGTATCATTAGTGAGACTTGTGAAACTCGTGTATTACAAATGGTACGACTCGTACAAGTCGTAAAACAATGGTTTAACGTGTCGTACAGTTGGTGAAGTGCATATCATTAGTGAGACTAAGGGTGGTATGGTATTTTTAATTGGAAAAGTCGCGACAAATACTCAAGTTTTGCGGTTGCGTTACACGTTACGGCATGCATTCACAGGCCGTCGATAAAACCAGGAACATGGAACATTCCGGAACATTCCGGAACATCCCGGAACATCCCAGGGACACCCAACGACCGAATCTTTCCAAAGACGTCAGAAGTGTCGTAAATGGATTTCTCTATGTTCTAGAAGGCTTTTTAGTTAATTTGGAGATGCCCTAAAAAATATTTATCTGTTCGGATATTTAAGGGGAACTTTCGTCGTTTCGAAAATTCTAGGGTCCTTTTTTGAGTCATCCGAAAGTTTTAGCTATCCTGATGGATCTTGTCGAAAGTTAGAGGACACTGAGAGACCATATTTTCACTAGAAAATTTTAGGGGAAGTTTTTCGTTATACGTGTGCCTATCGAAATTTCGCGAAAATACTAGGCAATATAAATGTTTATCCGAATATTATAGGCGTTAAACCTATTCATCCGAAAACGTTAGGGGGTGTAAATTATACGACAGGATCGAGTACGCGGTCGTGGCCCTAAATTTGACCGCTAATTAGAAAAAGAAAGACATGTTTTTAGGTTAGGTTCACGTACATTCCTGATTACCTCTAATGCTCACCGAAACTTTTAGCAGCTTTTGGAATAATTAAGCCAAACGAAAATTTTAGAGAACAAACAAAACCGTCCGAAAATTATGGGACATGATAAAAGTGAGCACTAATTCTAGGGAAACTTTATGGTTTTCCGAAAAAATTTGAGAAGTCTAGAGCGTCGCTGGGAAAAAATTTCGAAATTCTTAGGCGACCTTCCATCCGAACAGATATTTTACCGAAATATTCCGTTGGGTGCCCCTGACATCCCGGAACTAGGCTCTTGCCGATTGTGCTAGCATAATTTTTGGCATAATCTGAGGAATTGAGCATAATTTTTGCCCTTTTTCCAAAAGTAGCACTGCTAGCATAATCCGTACATTTTCTTGTCTTAATAGCACAATTTTGGAATAATTCAAGAAAACGAAGATCTCAGCTTCTAAAAACGATAGATTACTATTAACAGTTGGTTCCACTGCTATTTTGCGATTGCTTTTTAGTTGTGATGAGATTCGATGAAACGGAACCGGAAGTCTGTGTCTCGGTCCCAGACTCCTTAGTCTTTCTCCCAGTGCTCGTTTCAAAATGGCGGCCGCCACGCCAAACGAGTCAAGTGCAGTGAACTTACATCCAGATAGTTTACAAGGAAGCGAGAACAGAGAGGATAGACCAAAGTCTGCACAACTTGCCCGGGATAGACGCCTCGAATCCACCACTGGAAAATACAAGAGGAGGGGGACGAGTAATTAGGCTCTTGCAAACAAACTTGTCTTGTGAGTTGTGAAGTTTGTGCACAGAATAATTTTTTAAAAAAGTAGCATAATTTTGAAAAGCGAGCATAATTTGAGCATAATTTGGGCAAAAAACGAGCACTGCCACTAGCATAATATGCCACTTTTACTAGCACAATTGGCAAATGCCTACCCGGAACACGAAAAAACAAAAGAGAAATAAAAATAAAGGTGAAAATGAAAACAAAATAAGGGTGAATATATTTGAGAAAATGAAAAAAAAATTCATATAAGAACTAAGGAATAGGTACGGAGGGACGTTCGTATTAATGGGGTGATGTAACTGACCACACGAAATGAAGGCACAAGGGCTTTCCCGCCGTTTTCATCGCGTGTTTATCGTCGTGTCCAATGTGCCAGAAATGGATCAGTTCCAGCTCAACTTCCCAAAATATCAATTTCCTGATGTTTGGAGTGGAACTTGAAGTCGTTCGCGCGGTCTTTTTATCAAAACCCCGGGCTCCCCGCGTCTTCGCTTAGGGCCTGTCTTTCCGTACTTGTACGCCTTTGTTGTTTGCTTGGGACTTAAGTTCGGGAGCTTGGACCCGTTTCTTGAACAAAAGCCACGAAAACTTCTCTGGCTTTCCATGCTATTTTCAATGGATTTTATCTTAAAACAAAGCAGGCCTAACTGGAATCTTTGTTCATATGAAAAATAATTATAAACGTTGAGAAGAGCTTTCTAAACTTCAGTTTTTGAAGAGGTGGATAACACTATCCACCGGATAAATTACTACCCTAGTGATTTATCCGGTGGATAGTGTTGTCGATAACACTATCCACCGGATAAATCCACCCTTTGAACAACCGGGGCCTGGGGTACACGACCAACACCCAGTCTTCCAGCCGCGCTCGATGTCCGATGAGGGTTTCGCGGGCGCCCCGACCGAAATCCAAGATGGCGACTTATAGCAACATTGGGTATTCCCGATCCACTGACAACCGAATCTTATTCCAGTGGTGATATGGTACGTATATGAAAATTAATTACACCATTACACGAACGAGGCGCTTTAACACAAGGTCATTTCTTTAATATTTTACATTCTTGGCTAAGAGAAAACTCGCCAACAGTGCGAAGCTTAATTAAGTATAAATGTTAAATACTGTTTCCTTCTTTACAGATTTTTTAAGAGAAAAATATAAACATATTTTTTTTTCTTTCCTTTATTTCTTTTTTTTTTTTTCGTGTTCCGGGATGTTCCGGGATGTTCCGGAATGTTCCGGAATGTTCCATGTTCCGGCTTTTATCGACGGCCGCATTCACATAGTCAATCTTGATCATCGCCCAATGGGCGCGCGAAAATTCTTCGTTATTGTATAAAGGCTGGACAGTTCTCAAAGTTGATCGTAACGCCCGGGAGACATGCTTGAAATGAAGCTATGCTTTTGTCATTTAAATCCAGACAATAAGTTATTCATTAACATAAAGTTTCAGGGTGAAAAGTAGGTGGCAAAACATTAAAATAAAAAAAAACAAAACAAAACAAAACAAAAAACACTTAACTCAGACAGACTGTCCCTTGGTGTGCCCTCGTACGCAACAGCTACATCACTCACTGGTAAAAATAAATCCACTGTAGATAGGTACGTAAAGCCTGGTTCACACTAGCGACATAACGACATAACGGCAAGGTCACGCAAATGCGAAAAACACTTCATGTTGCTGTTTTATGTCACCAGTGTTAAGAACATAACATAACGACATAGTAGGAACATAATGACATAAGCATAACGACATAAGGAAAGAACTGAACTTTTCTTTATGTCGTTATGTCCATGTCATTATGTCGTTATGTCGCTAGTGTGAACCAGGCTTAACTGTTTTATTGTAGTAGTGATAACGAGGTTATTTACAATGATGCATGAATGTTTCGGAAACTCTATCCATTCTTTTCTCATGCGGATTTTTCCGCATTCTTTTGTTAATGTTATTAACTGGTAAAATACTTTCAGTCGATGCTTAAACTGATTAGGTCAGTGTTCTTTTATGCACAAACATTATTTACCCTAGTGTAAAATGTTCATACATTTTTTGAAGGGGGCTACATGTAAGCCAACCTGAAAAAAAAAACTAATATAAAATAAACAGAGTCTAGAAGAAATTTTTGCCGTGTAAGCATTTATACACAAACAAACCGTTGCTAGCATCATTAAAGCTAGATAAGGATCATAAGGATCAGTGCGATGAAAGATCTGATTGGAACAGCTAGTTATTGCGGTCACAAAATAAAGATTGGTGTTTAGGATAAATTTAGCGAATGACGTGTAAACATTGCAGTAATTTGCCCGCCATCGCACGCGACGAGTTTGAGTAGCGTATTTAAACAATCTCGGAAAAATGCAAGCGTGTTTGTGGAAAACCACCAAAAAATGGGAAAAGAGCTTCAACTTCAGCTCAGGAAAGAAACATTATTCTGTCGAACTAGTTCGCCTCAAGCGATGGTGTGGTGAAGAGTTTCGCATATTTACGAACGGATTGCAAATACATCGCCCAACATTCAAGCGGCTGAATGGCTTGGCTGTCTGTAGCAGAAGCGAACAGCACTCTTGGGTATTCGACGGTCGTTCATTTCTACTTATGATTGTTCCTGGCGTTTGGTCTACGACAGAGTATCATTTACTAATCGATGGTTTGCAGATCGAAAGGGATCTCACTCCGTCGGAGTTATGGAGACGGCGTGGATGGGTACTGGTTTATTTTGGACTAATCGAAGTGTTGATTGGAATTTTATTGGAATCAGTAAGGTACTTTGAGGACACTGTACCGTACTTTGTGTTATGGGAACTCCTGGGCCGAGTTTTGTTAATCTTTGGTTTGTTAAAGATTGTGGAAGGCTTAACATCACATGTGGCGATATATTCTAATCGTTACGGCCCTGTTTACACGGTATAAGCAAACTCTAAACCGCATATATTACTTATTCAAGCCATTTTAAAGTAAACGCTGGGAACAAGATCTTGACGCTGCATATAATGATATATATCGTAAACTTCCGTACTCTTGTCATGAGTTTGGCCCGGAAACCAAACAGCAAAACATTCGAGTGAATTATGATAATATTAAAAACATTGTATTGGAAGAAACATTCAAAATATGGAACGGATGTTTACATTGTGATGTCGTGAAAATGACAGTATACTTGACAAGATCTGCGGCGAAATTGAAGAAAATAAAAATAAAAAATGCTCACGACTAAACACTTGTTTGGAATCATCGGAATTTTATTCTGAAATCTTCCACACTCAATTCATGCACAGTCTTTTAAATTTATGATTTAATTTGGGCACGCTATAGTGCATATGCAAATACAGCACAATGTTTTGATGTTCAAAATGAATGAAATAAGTGAGCGATTGTGGTGTGCGTTGCGTGAGGAGACGGCAAAGAAAACAAACATGTCTCAACAGAAATGTACGCGTTTACGACCTTTAACCTATTCAATCGTTAAGTATTTGTACTTTCTGCCCGCTTTGCTTTTAGAAACCATGCTAATTGCTTCTTTTCTAAAGTCCTTATTTAAATATTCACCTGTCAGGCGATCAACGCTTTCTTACGACTGCGTTTTGCATTGTGTCTAATACCAGCACTGCCGTTTACAAACGTCTTTGTAAAATCACAATAAAACACCACGTTTATTTCTACTACTGGTCGGGGAATCGTTGCAAAATAATACCTGAACATATATAGCACCTTTGCCACATTCAACCGCACCCAGTGAATTATTAATATCACGTTCAAGGTAACTATTTTATTCCATAATTATCTAAGGAACGGGTAACTAAAAAAGCCACGCGTGAAACCTCGCATGAAATAGTTTTCTTCATCAGTAACATAGAATTCAATATAATTAGTGCTTGCCGTGCGAATGGGAAAGATAGTCTTTTCGCACATTTTTATAATATCTTCTTCCTTTCTTTGTTTTATGAAAAACCATGTCAAACAGGGGCGGATCTGGGGGGGGGGGGGTGCAGGGTGTGCGCACCCCCCCCCCCACCCCACCCTGCTCCCGCTTGAAATGACCGGGTGGTTTCCTTATACAAATAGTATTCTGCAAAAAAACTATGTACATCCTCCTTCGCAGCCGTTGTTTGGGCTCGTCACGCAACGCTCCCTCCCCCACCTGATATTAGTTAAATTTGCTAATCACTCGTCAAAGGTAGTCTCGGAGTCTGGGAGGTCTGGGATAAGTTATCAAAAGCGAATATATAACGCGTTTCAATTCAAGGTATTTTAAGAACTTTTGAAGCTCAAATCTTCGAAAAAATTCTCGGCAGAAGATAAGACGTTCTTAGCTTATAGAAAAAAAAAGCAGTGTAGAGCAGATGAAAGTCAGTCAAATTACACCGTGTGTTTAATTGTTATCTTTATTTTTTTTGCAGGAGAAATTTTAGTCGACGTATAAACCTATCGTTCATCTGCCTTGGGTAGCAGAATGGGTAGCAGTTTCTCGTATTGATACACTTATAACAGCGATCCAATCTTCTTAGATTCCATCTCGGATATTGAGCAAGATCTTTAAACGAAATATTTATGTGCAAAAACAGGACAAAATTACTTGACTTCAAAAATATTTGATTTGGCCAATCAGCAAGTAGACTTCTGTGTTGTATTGACATAGCGCAAATTAACACGAATACATTGCGAGGGAAGATGTCACGCAAGGCACGCAATAATTTATTGTGACAAGTTTGCATTAGCCAGCATTTTCGCAAGGGTTGATCATCGATCACCACTAGATTCTTGGTTTGCGGATAATTCATCCCAATTACACCTCAAGTTGCCATTGGTTTCAAGAAAACCCGCAGATAAAGGCAAAGCGACTAAATAAAGGGTCTCACAAGACCTTTTAATCCGAAATTTATTAGAAAGTTTTGGGCGAAGATCGATATTGTCGCTGTGGACTCGCTATAGCTGACTGCCCCGAACCGCCTCGATGCCTTCGTGCTGTAAAACGACTTGTACATGGGCGCAAAATCTGAAGGTTGGTCCAGAATATCGACAGTATACGGTACAGCTAATCCGAGAAATTGGCTGCTTCTGTGAAGAATACCGTATTTACGTAAACGGACACGAAGTGGATCACCATGGATTGACTTACAATCCATGCAGTCCTCTTTGTTTTGGTGGCGGTCAATACGAGTGGGAACAAGATGGCCACTCGTTCATGCTTATTTACAACTCTCTGTCGTGGACGAACTACTTTGGAGGTTTTCGTCTTTTTATAAACGGAACAGATGTGAATACTGGGCGAGAATTTTCGTCGTTTTGGCGGCGTCGCGGTTGGCAAGTGATTTTCGCTGGCCTTGTGATGTTGTTGCTGGGCACGACTCTCTCGCTGATATTCCACTACGCGTTGTCGAAGCCAAGATCTTGGATAGCTGTTGGTTATGCTCTCGTTTTAACTGGTGTCCTTTATATTTTGCTGGGGCTCATTCCAATTTTGCGATACCGAAAACCACGATACGACAGATCTGCCGCCGTGGAGTACGCATCGAACACAGTATGATACAAGCATGGATTTCATCTGTGAGTTGCGGTGTAGATGTGATGGTTTGATCACAATTTTCAGCTTTACGATCACCAAGTATTTGCTTGAAATGTGATCAAAGGAGTTTATCAAGGTTCTAGAAGGTTTATAGCTGCAAAAGACCAAACAGTAATTCCCTTCAAGAACTTGAATGTTACATGTAAATATTGAAATGTGTACAATTCGCATCGTGTACGTAGTTGTAACTATGATTTTCTGTGGAACGCGCGCGCTATCTTGAAGAAAATTATTCAGTGGGTGCATATTAACCGACAATAAAAGTGGTTTCGTTGCTGTGACACTTGGCAATTAACATTGATAGATCGTGAAGCTGACCAATATTTAATATGAATAGAAGCTGCTTCAAATCAGCTATCAGATTGAAAAGTTAACGTAATTGACATATGCAAAACAGTGCTGTCTAACTCTAGCTCTGTCTAGTTTTTGTGTGAACATAATTTCAAGTTCTCATGTAAATAATTTTCTTTTTTATTTGCTGCAGTTTTTGAAATTTTAAACAGCACAACACTAGTTGTGTTTAATTTCCTTGGGTTTGAGGCTTACCTGTTGGCGACCAATGCCTTACATAAACATTAATATTTTATTATAGATAAATGAAGAGTGATAGGTAGTTCACTTGTGGAAGAAGTACTCAGCGTTTGTTTTGGAAGCATAAAATCAAAGGAGACAAAACTGTCTGCTTTGCTAGCGTGCTTATTATGCTTTAAAAAAAGTGAATGTTTAGAGTACATATTTAAGAGATTCACTCTTATTTGAAAGCTGTAAATATACAGACACATAAGAACTGGTGATGAAATGTTGTTGAGAAAAGCTTAATTTTTATTCATATGTATGGCAAGGCTTAGATGATCTTATCTTTACTAAATAATTGTATATTTGAAAGTGATCTTGAATTATTTTTACGTTTTGCCGACTAGCATAGTTTGCGAAAAGCTCATTCAACTTCTTTGATTTTCAGTATTAAATGGGAAATCAGAAATCATTTTGTTAGTACGTTGGTTTTATTTTGGGTTGTCTTTTCTTCTGATCATTTTAAAACTAATTCAAGTAGGGAACATATTATATAAGATTACCTGGATAAAAGGAAAGAGCTATAAATTCTAAAGTTAAATTGATTGATTGAAGGGTAATGTTTCACCAATGGTTGATCACTGGAAAGACCTTGCATTTAATTTTTCATGTATTTATTTACTGAAAATTATTGAACTTAGCTGCGTATAAATCAGTTCTTAAAAGATTGGCCACTGGATTATACAAAATCAATGATAATATTGCTTGCCCTAGGTTTCTGTGGACTTTGATGGATGGCGTATGGCTTCACCTCTCACTATCAGCTGAAAAACACCTTGACCTTTGGTATGCAAACCTTACCATTGGCTTGAAGGCCAGTACACAAAAACTTGGTGGAGAGAGACACTGAGAATCAATTGAAAGTTTCTTCCTAGCAACAATTCAATGCAGAAAAAGGACCCTTGACTTGCCCTGAAACTCTGACTTCTCAATCCCAAATACATTTGACTAATGATGAGGGTAGCAAAGGTTTTATGTGTAATGCATAAAATTTGACTAACGTGAAAAAGGCCAGAAGAGAAATGTGATTTATGAGTTTCAGACTCTGTTGTTTAAAGTATACATGACGAGTAGTAGTGTAGGTTCCAACTTAGCAGAACTGCAACCTCTTTCCCAGGGTCTCTCTCTCCCTGCCCCCCAGAGCAAGAGAGGCAGGGAGAGAGAGACCCTGGGAACAAGGTTGGCAGAACTGATCCACTTTTTCAATTTATTCAAAATGGCCACCAATAAAATTGTGAGAAATGATGATGTCACAGCGACGTCACAATGATGTCACCAGGTGGTGCAAAGGGGGTGAATTCTCGGGTGGCGCAAGGGAGTGGCTAGAGCGAGGGGTCTATTGAGGGGCGTTGGTTAAATCGAGTAAGAGGGAAGGGACCTCATGACGAGGTCTGGGGCACCGGTTCCAGGTGGTGGGAGGGGCCCGCTTGGAAGAGGCTGCCCCTCAGAGCACCCCTCTGGCCCACCACCGAGTGGGGGTGGGGCTGATGTCAGAGGAGGGGGTAGTCACCCCCTTTGAGGCCTGTATAAAAAGCTGTTTTTTAAAAATTCACTAGATGGTTCCGTAGGATGGCTTCATGTGGCTTATGTCAGAAAGGACAGCAGGAACAGTTTGTGGCTTTGAGAAATGTTGGAGAATATGTGAGGTGTGCCAATCTTTCGTTGATGTCGTCCTTGACTTTGTAGCTTATTGACAAACATCAGCACTGCTTGATGCACTAACGAGTATCACTGAACCAGGTTTGAAGTGACAGAAGTGTGGAAAACATAGCCAACAAGCTAGCTCTTTGTCTTGACTGGCATCTTGGTACGCATTTAGCGAGATCCTTTCATATTTTCCAGTGGGGCAGTAAGAACCTCGTCCCCAGGGCTTTTCCCTTGCGAGGTTGGGGCTGTAACCCCTAACTTGCAAAGCAAATAACCAAATAACCGCTTAATCTGAGACGGAGGGTTAAAAAGACTCTCAGAATGCAGGAAAAGTGGACTTCAAGAACTTAATTTTTCAAAATTTCCCGGGGAAATATACCCCCGGATTCCCCCCTAGACGCTCCTGCTACCCAAGCAAAATCCTGCCTACGGCTCTGTCATCTAAGCATAAGTATAAAAAGAGCTGATGCGCTAGTGAGGACAGCCACGACATAAGCATAAGCATAAGAATATCAAAACCTTGCGTTCTTCTTATCGTTATGTCGTTATCGTGTCCAGTGAGGACATGTTGACCCATGTTGGCATAAGCGTAAGCATAAGACTATCAGCCAATCAGCAAGCACTCTATGCTTATGTCAACCATGTCCTTACTGGACATAAGCGTAAGCATAAGAAGAACGGTAACGCTTATGTTTATGCTTATGCTTGCGTCGCTAGTGAGGACCAGACTTCGGCTTTCTCTATGTGTCAGTTAAGAGGTAAGAAACCAAATAAATAGGTTTATTGAAATAAGGTCAATAAGGTTTACTGTATGAATACAGTAAAACCTCACAACTGAACCTCATTAATTCGAAAGGTCAATAACGAAGGAAAAATTGATGGTGTCTACAGTTACAATTCTTTTCGACAATGTCCTCTCACTGTAGCAGGCAGTAACTACCAGAATTTAAGAGGAATCCACGACACCATGACACCAGTTACATCTTTGCGTATCAAATTTACTGCTAGCGGTTTCCCATGAAAGTGGATGAGCGCAGGTGGGTTTAATTCAATTTCATTTATTTTGGTATTATACATTTAAAACATTCCCAGTTTCAGAAAACAGCAGCAGCTATTTGCACGAATTTTGTTTGTGCATTTGGTACCTTATTATAGGAAATTAACGCTTTATGAAATTAACGCGAATTTGGAAAATTCGCGTTAATTTTGTGAGCGTTAATTTCCGCGCCCTTAATTTAGTGGAACTTTAATTTGGATTTTTTTAGCATTGTTTTATCAGGGTTGAGATCCACCGGTATATCATTGGCGCTGAAAAGAAATCTCAAAGTAGCGAGATTCATTTGGGTTTTGTATGTTGTTAACTTGTTAAGAGAGTGTTACAATAAATTTGTTCCTGTTGTATCTACAAGTTCCGTTGCTTTGTGTGGTCGCGTTAATTTCCTTCATTTTGAAATTTTAACACCTCTTTCGCGTTAATTTCCTTTATTGGAAAGTAATTTTTCCTTCACTTCGCGTTAATTTCCAATACCTTAATTAACACGAGCTTCAATTTGCTATAATAAGGTAAACTGTTTGAACTAAAAAAAAATTGATTTTCTCGGAAACTTTATGAAACTGGCATTCGATAGTATAGTTGTTCCGTTTGAAGCTCGCTAAAATAAATTCCAAAACCATGTTCTATTTGACTTTAGAGAACAATCTCTAGTAGAATTACTAGACATAAAAAATCGTACGCCGCGAGAAACAGGAAGACACCGAGCCTGATACGTGAGAAACGTTAGGCTTTATCCATGATCTGAAAAGCTGCGGGGTGAAAAACTTGGAAGTTGACTCTTTCAAAATTTGTCTTCAGGAAGCCAATTTCCATATGGTAACTGGAAGGAGCGATCATTTCGAGTTCTGCCGGACAGTCACATCGTACAAATTATTGTTGAGCGTTTGCATATCATTCTTCGCCGGTTGTTTCTTGACAACTATAAGTGATTTTCTGTTGACCATTTCGTGGAATTACCATTAATTCACGATCGTGAGTGGCAAAACAGAGATCGGTTGTGCTGAACGCTCAAAGTAAAAGAGATCGTTTTGTTTACGTGATTCAATTATTGCAGCTTTGTTTAGTTTTATTATCGTTTATTATCGTTTCATTGTTCGTACCTTTTAATCATTAATCAGAGTGCATTATACCATGTGATCTAGCTATCAATCTAGTTTAAAAGCCAGTCGCTTACATAACCTACGCAGTCATCGGAGTATCGGAGTCACCGAAGTGCTTATACTAGGAGTTATAGTTACTGGAGTTATTCTTTTGGAGTCAATTTGTTTACCTCATTAACGCAGGATCAGACGTGAGTTACTATTGTACATATTGATCGCTTTTTTGCCTTTTCCTGATTTGTATTTTCGCTTGTTATTCGTTTAGGTTAGTTTCTGATTATGCAATCTAATTTGCCTTGTAGTTTTCACCGCATGTGTACGACGATTGGTTTAATAAAGTAAGCTGAAAAATCAAGTTTGTACATTGTGCCGGTTGACACTTAGCGTACCCTATGCACTTACGCGACAGTGAAAGGGAGAGGACAAAACATGGACCCCTGGTCCATGGACCCCCTCTTTGGACCGGGTCCATGGACCCTCTTCATAGACCGGGTCCATGGACCCGGTCCATGGACCCCCTATTAAAATAAGTCTGGTGCGATCGACGAAAGGAGGTAAGCCGTATCTTACTATTTTAAACACGGAGCCGCCAACAATGGCAAGCCGAGATGCAGAACCGCCGAATGCCGGTGGGACCAAGGAGACAGGAGTTAGAAGTAGAAGGGCGGTTAAATTAACTCCGAAGGCCCTACAGAACGCCGTTGAAGATAAACAAAAGGAAATTATGAAATCACGTAAAAGGCTCCTTAGTGTAATGAAAATGGTAGAAGAGTTAAGCGAGGAGAGCGAAATCGAGACCGTCGCGCGTGACCTCGCAGTCGCCTCGGAGGAATTTGGAAAGCTGTTGAGGGAGTTGCTTGACCTGTATGAGCAAGATTCACACGGAGATCACGTAGGAGAAGCTCAACTTGATGAAGAAAATCATATCCTAGAAAGGGCCCTCTTACTCGTAGATAAATTAAAGAATAGAATTAGTAGACAATCCAGCAAATTGTTGGAGTTACGATCTGTGTCTTCTCGTCGTTCCTCGCGCCGTTCATCAGCCTCGAAAACTAGCAGTACAATCGCTAGGTTGCAAGCGCTAGCCGACGCTAAAGCAGCGAAGGAAGAAGCTCAATACACGCGGCTAATAGCGCAGAAAGAACTCGAACGCAGGACGCGCGACGCAGAGGCAGAAAGAATTCGTCAACAAGAGATTGCACAATTTGAGTCCGAGATAGCGATCTTAGGAGCAGATAAAAAGGCCGCGATAGCAAACGCTAAGCTCAAAGTTTTTGAGGACGCCTTACTGAAAGAAGACTTGGAAAAGGAGTCAGAATTGCCCGAGTTCAAACTTCCCAAAATTAAGACAGAGGAGCGCACCTCACAATGGGTTCACTCTTCTCCCATGCTTGGCCCCCTACCCACGGGAAATTCATCTCGCCACGAGCGCGAACATGATCCTTCAAGTAAGCCAGAGCAAACAAAGTCAGAGCAAACAAAGCCACTATTGCCTGCCGTCCCGAAATTAGAGACATCGGAAAAAACACCTCAACAGCAAAAACCCTTCCTTCCAAACCCAGATCCGCCAGACCAGAATAACGAAGATCGCAGAGAGCATCGAAACACAGCCTTCGATCGACAGCCACTTACAGCTTCAACCCCGTTCAAAGATATGACCGGAAGCCAGCTAATCGACTCTCTCACGGTCGTAAATCAACAAATAGTAGCAGGTCTGGCGAGGCAAAATCTTCCGAAATGCCAACCTGATGTGTTCTCTGGGGACCCTACCCTCTTTCACCCCTGGAGAAGTGCCTTTAAAGCCATGTTAATGGATACCGATGTGTCGCCAACCCAGGAAATTAACTACCTAAGGAGTTTCACAAGCGGAGCGCCACAGCGCCTGGTAGATAATTACAGGAAGCGACAAATGCGTGATCCCGTTGCGTTACTAAGGGATTTGTGGGTGGAACTTGAGAAACGATTTGGGAGCGCTGCGGTTATCAGTAGCACACTGCTAGAGCGCCTGCGAAACACAGCGACTTTCGGCGATCAAGAAAACGATAAGCTGCAACAGTTCGCAGATCTTTGTGCTGACATTGAAAGTCAAGTGACATTTCTCCCGGGACTTGCATGTCTTAACTACCCGAGCGCGATCCAACCAATAGCCGAGAAACTACCGCTATTCGTCCGCACTAAATGGGAGAAAGAAATCGCCAATTATTCCGACAACCACCGAGGAACGTATCCCCCCTTCTCCAGATTCTCCAAAATTGTTCAGGAGCAAGCCAAGACCAAGAACAATCCGAACATTCTCGCGGGTAAGGATCGTGCCCACGTTTTCCCGCCAAAACGCAGAGAGCGAGATCATAAAACATTGAAGACAGGCATTCGGCCCCCGGCTGAAAACAACGAAGTTCCCGGAAAAGAAAAGAAGGAGATGCCGAGAAAGAACGAGACGAAGAGCAAACATTGCCCCTATCATGAAAGCGGCGCACACAACCTATCGGAGTGTAAGGCGTTCGCAGCAAAAACCCTGGAAGAGCGCACGCAGTGGATAATGGACGCGCGCCTGTGCTTTCGCTGTTTCAGCAACGCTCATATCGCAAGTGAGTGCAACACACCTATACGGTGCACGATCTGTGGGGACAAGCGCCATAGTGCCTTACTGCACAAGGAGAAACGGCCGCCCCCCGAACCGGAGAATGAAGTAGTCAGCGCGAAGTGCACCGCGCTCTGTGAACCTACAGGAGGCGTGTCTTGCAGCAAAACCCTGCTCGTGGATGTCTATAGCCAGTGTAGCCCACACCTTACCAAGCGTGTCTACGCCATTGTCGATGAGCAGAGCAACAGCTCTCTTGTCACCAGCGAATTAGCCGACGACCTCGGAGCAGGTGGCCCCTTAGAGAAATACTTCCTGTCCACGTGCAGCGGCGAGAGAGAGGAGAAATACGGCCGTCGAGTAGCAGGCATCACAGTGCGATCCATCAGTGGCGCGGAGTTCGTCTTGCCTACCCTCACCGAGTGCAATACTATCCCACAGGACAAACGCGAGATTCCGACCCCAAGCATGGCGAGGAGGTTCCCGCACCTAACGGCCATAGCTAGCGAAATACCTCCCCTAGATGAGACTGCTAAAGTTCAGTTGTTAATCGGTCGAGACGCACCAGAACTGTTAAAAGTTAGGGAATCCAGAAATGGCCCGAGAGGAGCACCCTGGGGGCAGCGACTGGCCCTCGGCTGGACCATCAGTGGTCAGATGTGTCTCGACTTCCCTAGTGGTCCTGCGCACATTCTCGCCCGCCTCACAAATCTGTCCACAAATGCATGGAGAGAGAAGGAGCCTGGAGACGAAAGCTACGAATTGGTGCCCTGCCCAAACCGATTCAAGGTCACAGACCCCCCTTTGGAGCGCCCCCCTGATAGTATCTTCAAGACAACGCGAAACGATAACGAGCCCAGTCTCTCCCACGAGGACCGCGCCTTTCTAGAGATTATGGAAAAAGGAATACACAAGAACGCAAGTGGTAACTGGGAAATGCCCCTGCCATTTCGTGATGAAAGCCAGACAATGCCAAACAACCGGGCCCAAGCCATGCAACGCCTACAAGGGCTTCTCAAGACGTTCAACAGGAAACCTGAAATGAAGGCGGACTACCTGGAGTTTATGGGCAAGATAATCGAGAAAGGCCACGCCTCTCCAGTCCCATGTAATGATGCTCCGCCTCCCCCCGGGCGTTCCTGGTACTTACCGCATTTCGCGACGTACCATAACACAAAGCACACTATTCGCGTTGTGTTTGACTCGAGTTCCGAGTTTAGAGGAGTTTCGTTGAACAAAGTGCTTTTACCTGGCCCTGACCTGATGAACAACCTCATTGGTGTTCTAATGCGCTTCCGCAAGGAGAATGTTGCCGTGATGTGCGACGTCGAACAAATGTTCCATTCATTCCACGTAGACCCAGCACACAGAGACTTCCTTCGTTTCCTGTGGTTTGAAGGAAATGACCCGTCGAAACCCATCACAGAATATCGCATGAACGTCCACCTGTTTGGCAACGGACCGAGCCCCGCAGTCGCCACGTATGGACTTCGCAGAACAGCGGTAGATGGCGAGGAGGAATACGGCGAGGAGGCCAAGAATTTTATATGCCGCAATTTCTATGTCGATGACGGTCTAGCTTCGCTGACGACCGCTCAAGAGGTGATAGACTTGGTGAAAGGTGCACAGGCCACCCTAGCCACTGCTAAGCTACGACTACACAAAGTCGTGTCGAATTCGGTGGAAGTCATGGAAGCCTTTCCCGCTGAGGATCGAGCAAAAGATGTGCGTGACCTTGACCTACGCAGCGACAGCTTGCCCGCGCAACGGTCGCTGGGAGTTTTCTGGGATTTGGAGATGGACGCCTTCACCTTCAAGGTGTCTTCACCAGAGAAACCATTCACCAGGAGAGGAGTCTTGTCTATCGTCAACTCTGTGTATGACCCGCTCGGTTTCGCGGTACCTGCCATGCTCGAAGGGAGAAAGATACTACAGCAGCTTGTACTCATGGGAGAGCGGAGAGCCGAGAACAAAACCCCCTTAGCCTGGGACGACCCCCTTCCTACCGTAATGATGAACCGGTGGACGCGTTGGAGAGATTCTCTCGTGGAGTTACAGCACCTATCCATTCCCCGCTGTTACCACCCAAAGGAATTTGGCACCGTGACCAGAGCGGAGCTACACGCCTTTTCTGACGCGAGTCAGGACGCCATTGGAGCTGCAGTCTACCTCCGCCAGTTCAACGAGGCAAACGAGACGTCCACGTCTCTTGTCTACGGCCAAGCCAAAGTTGCCCCTGTAAACCCTACAAGCATCCCACGACTCGAACTATGCGGAGCAGTGCTAGCCGTTCAGGCAGCTCAGAGAGTTATCAAAGAAATCGACATAAAGATCTCCGAGGTGACGTACTACACCGACTCGAAAGTAGTGCTAGGCTACATCTCGAACGAAAGCCGTCGATTTTACGTCTACGTTGCCAACCGAGTTCAGCTAATTAGAAGTCTGTCTACCCCAGAGCAGTGGAGGTATGTGGAGAGCGAACAGAACCCCGCAGACTTGGCCACGCGCGGAGTCCCCCCTGACAAGTTAATGGAATCGACCTGGCTCAGAGGTCCAGGATTCCTTAAGAAACCAGAAAGTACCCCCCGAGCGGATGAAACGTTCACACTCAGCGTGAGTGACCCTGAAGTTCGCAAGGGAGTGCTCAGCACCAAAGTCACAATGGATAAAGGAGGCAAAGAACCGGACCTATGGGAAAAAAGATTCCAGAGGTTCTCTTCCCTAAGGTCTCTGCAGCGAGCAGTCGCCAATCTTATCGTTGTGGCAAGAGAATTCAAACACCGTAGAGACTCCAAAACGCGAGGAGTTAACCCCAGGAGTGAAGCGCCTAAAGGACTGGGCAAACGTAGACTACCAACAGTTGAAGAGTGGGATCAAGCCCTGCGTGTCATAATAAGTACCACACAAAGAGCAGCATTTAGCGAGTTGTTGCAGGATGCCAGAACGGAGCCCGAGCCATCGAGAGAAGCCCAGCACGTTGCAAAGAAATCCCTCAAGGGCTCACAACTGTATCACCTCGACCCATTCCTTGACGACTACGGGATCCTGCGCGTTGGAGGCAGATTGAGGAGAGCAGAGATGGAGTACGGAGAGAAACACCCGATCATACTACCAAAGAATCACCATGTGTCACAACTTGTAGCGAAACACCACCACCTCCAGGTGCACCACCAAGGGAGACAGATTACCGGAAGAGCCATTCGACAAGCAGGATTCTGGCTCGTCGGAGGTCACGACACTGTAACGAAAGTCATCGGAGCTTGCGTTTCCTGCAAGAAGCTAAGAGGACCACCTTTGGAGCTGACCTTCCGCCCGACAGGACTGAAGTCTGTCCTCCCTTCACTAACGTAGGCTTCGACGTTTTCGGCCCATGGGTGGTTCAAACGCGCAAAACAAGAGGAGGAGCTGCGAATGCTAAACGCTGGGGCTTGGTGTTCACGTGTCTCAGCAGCAGAGCCATACACATTGAAGTCCTAGAAGCCATGGATGCCAGCGCCTTTATCTGCGCACTGAGGAGATTTTTCGCGCTACGAGGCCATGCTAAGCTTCTTAGGTGCGACAGAGGTACTAACTTCATCGGAGCCAAAACAGAGCTTGGAGAAGCAGTGTCGGAGCTCAGCGACAAGAAAGTAGAGAAGTTTGTGACGGAGTACGGATGCAAATGGGAATTCAACCCTCCCCACGCATCACATTTTGGCGGCGTGTGGGAGAGGCAAATCAATACTATTCGTCGAGTATTAGATGCTATGTTTGCCGAACTAGGCAAACCTCAGCTGACGCACGAGTTGCTTATCACACTGATGGCTGAGGTGGTAGCCATCGTTAATGCCAGACCCATATCTGCGCTGCCATCCGACCCAGACGACCCACAGCCTCTGTCTCCCGCGATGTTACTCACGATGAAAACACGCCCAGCTGGACCCCCTCCAGGTCAGTTCCTACGCCCTGACATCTACGCTCGTCGTCGCTGGAGACGTGTTCAGTTTCTAGCAGAGCAGTTCTGGACGAGATGGCGACGGGAGTACTTACAAAGCTTGCAGCCCCGACGGAAGTGGACAGAGACGCAGAGAGACTTACGTGTGGGAGATGTTGTTCTCATGCGAGACGAGGCACAGCACCGCAACGACTGGTCACTGGGACGAATCTCAGAGGCCATTAGAAGTGAGGATGACAGAGTTAGAAAGGTTAAAGTTGAAGTTGCCAGAGACGGAGAAAGAAAGACCTACCTGCGACCCATCAAGGAGCTTGTCCTACTACTGCCTAATGACGTAGCAGAAGTTGATCCAAAACCAAACTGAACAGTGACATGTAACAAATAAGTAGCAAGGATTAGAATCCTTGGGCGAGGAGTGTGCTGAACGCTCAAAGTAAAAGAGATCGTTTTGTTTACGTGATTCAATTATTGCAGCTTTGTTTAGTTTTATTATCGTTTATTATCGTTTCATTGTTCGTACCTTTTAATCATTAATCAGAGTGCATTATACCATGTGATCTAGCTATCAATCTAGTTTAAAAGCCAGTCGCTTACATAACCTACGCAGTCATCGGAGTATCGGAGTATCGGAGTCACCGAAGTGCTTATACTAGGAGTTATAGTTACTGGAGTTATTCTTTTGGAGTCAATTTGTTTACCTCATTAACGCAGGATCAGACGTGAGTTACTATTGTACATATTGATCGCTTTTTTGCCTTTTCCTGATTTGTATTTTCGCTTGTTATTCGTTTAGGTTAGTTTCTGATTATGCAATCTAATTTGCCTTGTAGTTTTCACCGCATGTGTACGACGATTGGTTTAATAAAGTAAGCTGAAAAATCAAGTTTGTACATTGTGCCGGTTGACACTTAGCGTACCCTATGCACTTACGCGACATCGGTCTTTCCGGGAAAACGGATTATTACAGTTGTTATCGAAACCTGCGGACTTGAAATTTCTCTGTGACTCCAAGAAATGCATGGTATGATAATAGTTGAAAGGAGGATGTTCCTCCATCGGGGGTGGAAGCGGAATTATGAATCATGAATCATAGCTGTAAAATTGGTAGGAATCATGAATCTTCGTGTTTAAAACTTGAGAATCAGGAATAACGAGAGATGGCTAAAAGAATCATGAATAACAAATGAATACGCTTCCAACGATATTGGAGGCGTGTGAATATAGAATGCAAACTACGAAACTTCTCAGCAGTCATATCAGAGAAATGGCCGAAAATAGCATTTCCGAGCGTCTAATTTTCAAAATTTTCTGGGGGAGCATGCCCCCAGACCCCCCTACAGAAAAACACTGAAAACGCGATTCAAATTTTCATCCCTTAGCTATCAACTTGACCGTGATTATGTGATTAGGTGTGTTACGCACAGTGAAGCTATTTTCAAAACTGGATGAAAACAATAACAAATGAATCATGAATATCGAATGAAATTTTTAAATGAATCACGAATCACTGAGGTAAAACAAGACAGGAATCATGAGTCATGAAAGTCCAATGATTCCGCTTCCACCCCCGATCCTCCAGTTATATTTGACATATTTTCTCTCTCTTTTGTCTGAGGGGATTTAAGAAACATAGCTAGCCTGGTAAGCTCTCCTTTTCCCTCGACATTTACTCCAGGTAGCTATATATAATCGACCGCATAAATTTGTTGTTAGTCTGAAAGGTCAGTACTGTTACAGTACAGAGTTATTGAAAATTCAATCAATCCACCAAATTCTCATAAACAAGAGCTGAAATATAGACACTGAACTGTTTTCGGATGTTAAAAATGAAAGCTTTTCAATGGGATTTGGTGGAAATCTGTTGCTTTATTTCTGTGGTTATTCATAACCTAAAAATCAGGGATTGCAACAGTGAACTCCATGTAAACTGCAGTTTCACTACCATCTGCATTAAATGATATCCGTCTTACGGCGGGCTGGTCAGTCAAAAGGCTGCCACAAAGTAGCAGTTGTAAATAGAAGCCACAAAGTAAGCGAAAAGCAGCACTCGTGACTGCCATTTGGCGTCGGACATGTGTTTCTTCGCGATATTGTTGAACACCTGAAAACGGATCTTTCCATGTGTAACTTCAACAAAACCAATCCCAGCTTGGTAATTTTGGAGAGCAATTCCATCAAGTTCAGTGATGGTCAACTCGTAGAATTCGTTGAGGCTTTCCTGACGATCTGAGAAGGGCTGTTTGTGAACTTTAGGCAGAGTTCTCAGATTCACCCACTCGTGTTGGCAAAAAATCATGAAAAGCAGCAGGCAGACAACGAGGAAGAACACAGGTACAGCCTTAGGTGCACCATAAACAACAATGCCTCCAAAGACGCTAAACCCACCCGGGATTGGGGCGATTTTAAAAAAATGCGGACAATTGATGTATGTGTGCAACGTCTCGTTCGGGAAGTAACGTGTGCTCTACTTGATGAAATGATTTGTATGCGCGTGTACTTCATTTCTGACTTTAGCGGTAATACCAACATCTTTAATCTCTACTCGTTTGGTGTGCACCCGTTCGAGTTCGGTCCTCCCTGAGTTAGCAATCAAGCGATCTCTGTCAGACATGTTAGTTTACCTCCAAGCAACGGTAACCTGTAAATTAGTCAGACAAAAATAATAATTTCCACACTACAATCTTTTTACATTTGCTGTTAAGGAGGCTCCCAACTGTTTCCAGCACATTCCAGCGCTTAAACTTTGATGGGCCAGTACTACAAATCCTTATCAGTTGCTGCTACAATAATGATATCAAACAAATATCCGATCATTACTGAAGAAGTTGTAGCCATTTTCATGACGTCACTGGTTACCATAGCAACAGTTTATCCTGTTAAAATACCCTTAATTTTCCATTTAAGTGCTTATAACTCAAAAATGAGCACGGTGACCCCCATTTTTTATTATTGAATAATGACCTGCATGGTAAGATGCAACTTTTTGCAAAGTTAAAAAAAAATTTATCTAGCAGTTTCAGAGCCACCTTAAAATTCCAAGAATTTAACGTATGTTTGTTTGTGCATTTGAGCCAATACAATTTTGTCGGAAATTATGCCAGACTATCAACTTATGTCACTTGTTTTTATTCCAACACAGCTCTCCATTCCGCGCTAAAAGCAAACTTCTATCATACTCACGTGACACAGAGTAAAAATATATTGCTGACGATTGGCAATTAATTGAGTACCGTATTTACTCTGCATCATGGCTTATTCGAATAATAGATTCAAAGACCAAATGCAGTAATAATCAAGTTTTAGCAAGCCTAAAAAATATTTTCCTTGATTGTAACAGTGTTTTGAGATCAATACATTCGAAGCTCAAAGGAATTTAATCAAAACACGAGAACAATATACGGTAGTTCAGTTTAATCAAGCTTTGGAAATTTGCTTAACCATCGAATTAGACTGTTTTTAATATTGTGGGGGTGGAGGGGTGGATTTTTTCCGCTCATACCCACGGGCATTTTGTACTCTCCCCAGGTTTCGCTCGGATAAAGAAACCAAGATGGCGACAAACTCGTCCCAAAGCCCGCGTCCCGATTCCTGGCGCAGACCAGAAGGATCGCAGCCTCTGGGGACGAGATTGCACACAGCAATCTCCTACCCAGAGCAAACCTGGCTGCATAACCAATCTTTCACCATCTCGGTAATCATGTTCCTCAAAAGTCTGGGTTTGGCTACCCCTTCCCCTGACGTCAGCCCCATGACGTCAGCCCAACCCCGAGCAGGAAGTGTGATCCGAGGTGGTGCTCCAGGGGAGTAGCCGGTCCCGTGCAATAGGCATACATCTTGAATCAATTAGACCTGCCCCCCTTTACACCACCTTGGTGGTGACTACTGACGTCATGTTTTCTCGAACCTTTATTGGCGGCCATCTTGAATATATTAAAAAGTAGGGCTGATCCGGCTAACTTGGAACCCTAAATTACTACTACTATGACGTATGAAGTTTGTTAAAATTTGTGCATGAAACGGAATCACAACTCCCAGTTTGTTAAATACCCTCCAAAGATTAGACAGCAATTATTTTACAAAATATGCAGTAAAGCTTGAGTATGGTTCATTCCCATCACAACTGCAATATAAAAGGCTGCAAAAGAAAAACACGCATAAAGTGAGTATTGGTTATTTAAGGTTTGACGCTGAAGTTAGTTTGGTTATTTTAATGATGACATCTCCTTGAGCTTGTTGCTAAGGCTGTCACATAAGTGGTTATGCAAATTCAAATCATCCCATACAAGGCAGCTAAAAGCTTCATTATGCACAAGTACGTATTGCGGATCTATGCTTTTTAAAGGTAAGAAATGAGTAATCCATAATTTTCTTTACACCCTTTAAAGAAAATAACAAATATAAGGAAGTGCTAAAAATCGAACTACATGAGGGGTGTACTTAAAAATTTAAATGGAATTGATTTTGAACATCAGTGATTACAGAGATAAGTGGAATGTCACACGCATGCGGAAGATCGTAGCCGAGCATCAACCAATCACAAGCTGCACTCGTATTGTTTAGTTACGTCATCAGCGCATCATGGTGGAATTTTCTTTAGAGATTTAGCATGACGTTTATTTTTCCCGAGAACAGCAAAAATTCCACTTCTGCCGTCTGCCATTTGTACACGAAAATGAGTAGGTTTGTGTTTGTCGTGAATGTGATTTTTCGCCTATTTTCTGAGGGATATATTTTAGAGCTTGATAAAGGTAACAAAACGAAAGGCAAGCTCGCGTTTGCCGTACGTCATGCTTAATCTGTCTTTTGTCAGCTGCCTCGTCCCCAGGCGCCACTGCTTTTTATCGGGAAAGGAGGGAAACAAGGAGAACATGGCTTCTTCTTGGATTAACTCTACTGCACTCAAGTCCACTGCCTATAAAACGCTGGTCCGACCAACCCTCGAGTATGCCTGTACCGTTTGGGATCCATACACACAGGGAAACATCTATAAGCTCGAGATGGTGCAGCGTCGGTCAGCGAAATTTGTTCTTGGCAGATACAACAACACATCCAGCGTAGGGGACATGCTATATGAGCTCGGCTGGACTTCCCTTCAAACTAGGAGACCGACACTTAGACTCTGCATGATGTATAAAATTCATAAAGGCTTGGTTGCCATGGACGCTCAAGAGTTCATGACGCCACTCACGGCACGTAAATTCAAATGCGTACAAAATTCCCCGCTCAAAGACGGACTACCAAATGTACTCGTTTTTCCCAAGAACGATACGAGTGGAACAGCCTGGCCAATGAAACAGTAAATGCACCAAACTTGACGGCCTTCAAGAAAAGCCTGCCGTCTGACCAAGGCCAAACCAAACGATGTTAACTTTGACTTTATAATTAGTATTATTATTATTACTTAGTCTTTTATCATAGCATTTAAGCCTTACCTTAATTTTTAGTTTTTAGTTATACGCTCACGAGAATCTTCAGAATTGAAGGTGAGTCACCCAGGAGGGGCCCCTAGGACTGGGCAGCTCTATCAGGGTGTGCCGACAAAAGGAGAGTGCTTATCAACCAGGATATCCCTGGTAGACAGGGATAGACCTGCCTGTTTCCCTCGGGAATCCTGCGCTTTTATGACAATGTAAAGGCCTGATCGTCACACCTGAACAAGCTAAAATTGTTAATTTTCAAGGACTGATGAACATGATCCCGAATCGCGATTCCCCAGCTAAACCGGGAGCTCGGTGCTTGATGGGAAGAAGGCGGAACTTTATCAGTCCCACAACTCAAAGCGCACCGTACGCGACAAAGGAGCAGACCTTGGAATGAGGCAGTTTGCGCATTATTGTTCATCATAAATTTCCAATCCACACCAATAAATGAGAAAAATCAATTTTATTCATCAGATACGAAGGATGCCATTAAATTATAACTACAGTGAAATTTGAAAGGGCCAGATTTTCTCTCAAAATATTTCCTTCCCAACAACTCTACCTAGTTCATGGGTTTTTGACGTGCTTTCATAAAAATTTCAACAATTTTCAAACCTTAACCTTGATATAAAACAACTGATTCGTTAACAAGTAAATGGGTTTCCTTGAGTTTCGATTTGAACTCAAATTTACTTTATATCAATTGATAAAATTAATTATCCCTTCCCAATAAAGATAATTTCAAAAAAGTGCAAATACTGTTTTGACATTACAATAACAGCCTCTTACAGTGCGACTACTCCAACCAAGGCCACCCAAGCAAATTCTTTGCAAATTGACCAATAGGATTTGCGTGTTGAAATGATAAAAATTGTCACAAATGTATTGATTCTGTGGTGTGCAGCTTGCTTGGATTGCTTTTTTGTCAAAAATGTATTGTTAACATCCGAGATTTTCATACATCAATTTGCAAAGAATTTTCTTGGGTGGCCTTGGTTGGAGAAGTCGCACTGTAATGAGTTAACTGAGTTTGAAACATCAGGCAAAACCGTTGTATTGGTCTTGAAGCCTTCTTAACATTAACGCATCGTGATCATAAATAATTATTACTTTTTTCTGATAAAATTGTATTCACTTTTATAAATAAAGGGTAAAATATTTTCAACAATATGACTATTTTGTACAGGTTTTCTAATATTGTAGGCTAGGGCATTGACAAAAATGTTTAAAAAGTTTGTTAACCAACTTTGAATATATATCTCTTATTTTATCTTAAATTTGTGTTGTATGTCAAGTAAGTACTATTACTGGAAAACAATCTTCTTCCTTCTGTGCCCGAGTTTTTAAATTTTTGTTGTTCATCCCAGTAAACCACTACACTCGAGACGTTTTGGCCATCTTCAGAGAAGCGAATGTTAAACTACAAGCCAGTCTTAACTCTCAAGATACATGTAGCGGTTTACACTTCAATATAGGGCAACAGGAGTATCGCGACATTGTTTAACTTCAAGCCCCAATCTGGATACGTTACAGAACTTTGTCTTTACAAAGCGCTTTCATATGACGGTCTGCCCACAGTGGGCCAACCAAAATTCGAAGACAAGAATATCCAGCCCACGAGGAAGCGCGGGAAAACATTAGATTGGTTCGTTTCTGATTGGATGAAAAACAGCACGTACAATCTGATAGGCTAAAGCACCTTGCACGAGTATTATGAATTTTACGAGCTACCACAGCAAACACATAACAAATAAAATCGCTCTTTTATATGTAAGAGCAATCATCTTTGGTGATCATGTCCAAAATTCTGTCATCTGCAAAACCTGATCTATTTCTGGGCTAAAAGGGGGAAATGACGTGGCACTGATAGATAAATAAGTATTTTGTTTGCTTACTTACTTGGGCGGTATTCAAATGAGTGTGGTAAAAACAAAATCAAAGTAATCACTCTGGCCAATCACAAAGAACAGTAGAACACCAATCAAAACTCGAAGCTAATGTAGCCGGCACGAAGCGCGGGAAAACGTGTGCGAGAGAGCCACGATTGGTTTTACTTCTGATTGGATGAGAAAGTGGCGCGAGATTTTTAAACCAATCACTAAGCAATGCAATGCAAACCAAAGCAACTAGGAATTTCTTACGATACTCAATTGAAAACCACTCTGTTATCATTATCTTGGTTTCCAAAATCTATGCAATCACATTAAATATCTAGGGGGACCAATTTTGACGGTGCGACACCACTTAGGTCCCCTTTACGTGGGGAGAGAAAATCGCACCATCCAAATCGGTCCTTAGATCAACATTGGTTGTTTGTATTACTTAACATCAACGAATGTCATCTCCAAAAACAGTCTCTACTACCTTACACCATACAAAAATACAGCTCTTCACTTCCGTGTTGTTAACAATACAATTACAATAATAAAGAATGAACAAACTGCACAGAGATCAAATTTGTTCAACTTTGTGGCCATTTTTAAAATGTTGAGGAATTTTAAAAACACCCGCCAAGGAAACAACATTTGGATTTTATCTGTTTTCGAACATGTTACGAACATACTTCAAAGACAAACCGTTTCTTCGGAAAATGTCCTTAACCAATCCGAACATGCCACGAGCATAGTTCAAAAACCAATCAGTTCTTCAAAAAAATGCCCGAAACAACTCCGAGCGTGCTACGAACACGCTTCGGAAGCAATCGTTTCCTCGGGAAATTTTCCAAAACCACTCGAACATGCTACAAACATGTTACCAGCTTTTTCCGAAAACGGTTGATCTCAACGTCCTATGATAAAACTAACTCAGTCCCCTTAAATTCCTGCATAATATATACCAAAACGTATACTTCAATAATTCAATTTTCAATAGAGGTTTCAGTTTTCAGAATAAATTTTCCTTACAACCACATCTCAGGAAATGAGATTTTCAACAAGATTTCTTGCAGTTATTAAAACCTTACCTTTTCAACACATTTTAAAATATGTCTCGACCAGTCTCAATGTGACGGGTATTTCATGAACTCCGACAACCTTTTTCACAAATTTTGGGGACGTTAGAATCTCTTTCAGACGGTTTTTCCGATCAACATTTGAAGCATTTGTACCAAAAGCGCAGCCGACCATGATCATCTGTAGTACCAATGGAAGAAACCTTGAGTTATGACAAACATGAGCAGTAAAAGCCAGTCTTTGAACTGAAGTGTAGAGAGGTCATCCTGATGCGAGGAGTAATGGCGACGCAGATCACTTCTGATCGCCCTCATCTGTTGCACGCATTCCTTCTGTAAATCCTTCAGTGGTTGAAACACCTTCTCTAGACTCGCCAGGTCAATGCTTTCTTTGATGCTTGAATCATCGTCGTCATCCTCGACACTACTCGAGTGCTCGGCTTCGGGATCGGGCGTCGACGCACCCGAGCGGTCAATCGAGCTCCGTCGTGATCCTTTCGCTTGCCCGCTGCCACGTGATCGGCCCGACGAAGGGCGTTTTCGTTTTGATATGGGTTTCTTGAGGTCCGGTGTTTGTACGCTAAGTAGGCTGGTTGTTCTCACCATGGGCGCTTTGAGTCGGTACTGTGTCTTGACAATACCTTCATATTCATACTCCTTCAGGTCTGTCATTGGGTCCCATGGTCTAACACTAAAACAAAAATCAAGCAAATATAAAAAAGAGTCTTGAAGGGACATATCGAGAACTGCTGAGCTACCTGTGACTTTTTGCCGGTCAGTGTTGCTTATCACTCATCAAGTAACAATTTTGGAATTGATAACTTTTTGGGGTAAACCAAGGTCCCCAAAATGGATTCTGATGCCTTTGAGAGGCCATTTTCTATTACAAATTTCTGGCTAGAATCTTCATTAGCTTTCAAGTGTGAGTTCTCCCGCCAGCCAGGCGGAGTGGTGAGTTACAATTCAAGCCACAGCAAAAAAACAAAAAAACAAAAACAAACATAACATGAAAACTAAATTAATATTCCATCAACAGATTGGAAGGATGCAACATTGCCTTTCGAAATTGACCACGTTCAAGGGATGGGAGGGTGGGTAAGGCTAACCGCATCCCATGCAGGAACAGATGGTTAATATAAATAATATTATTTTTAATCACATACTCTCTGTATTTGTAGAGCCATCTGTTGATAGCATTAGGGGCAGCTGGATCTCGTTCAAACAGCTTAGGAATCCATTCCTCTCCCGTTTCTCTTCTCTCTCTGTGACCCTTCCGCTGCGCTTCTTCAAGAATAAACTTCTCATTTGTCGCCTTTTCCTAAGAATTATTTAAGGAAAAAAACACAAGGGCATAAGTATTGGAGCAATCAGGACTACTACAGAAAATCCATTTGTTTTTTTCATTATAACTGCAGAACTATGGAATTCTTTGCATCTGAGTTTAAATCAACTAACAATTCATTCATTAACTATCTTGAAAACCGGCCTTCTGAAATTGTGTCTGTCTTAGCAGGAAACTTTCAGTCCAATTCGATAATTGATTTAATTCCATATTGTAGTACTGTATGTATTTTCAAATACACTTCGACTGTCTGTAATTTTAGATTATCTTACCTTGAGGCAGTTCGGTTGCAATTGGTGCGAAAGTTCTGTTCCTTTCTCCTACCCCCCCCCCCCGCCCCCCATTTACTTTGGGTTTATATGCTATCTTGTAATGCTCATCATTGTAATTGTTCTAGCGAGTACATTAATTTAACTAAACTAAGGTAAAATAATAAAGTTCAGTCGTGTCCGAGATTTCTCGCTTACTTTTGTCGTCAAATGCAATAACACATTTGGCATTTGGACTGCTAATGTTGCATATTATCAATGTCATTTCAAAAAATTATTATAAATAGACCCTATGCAAAAATGGCTGACAATATAAAATTCACCTCGCTTTTAATCTAGAACGAGGTTAGTGAGGCTAATTTTATGCATACAAAAGAATTTTAAATGGGCAGCCAGTTTTGGATATGATGTATAGTACATCAGTACTCCAAAACGAAAAAGATCTCAGACAGCATTCACCAGCCTTCTTGGTTTAGCAGATATTCATTCAAGGGCGCAAAACCTTTCAGATGAAGACTCGAGCTCGACTGCCGAAAACAGCGATACTACGAGTAGACTGAGGGTCTTCAAACAAACAAAGCTCTCCTACCTGGTCATTTACCCTGATGGCATCGCCAACATGTGTCCATAACCTGTCAATTAGATTGCGACGTTTGGTGAGACTTACACACAGTGACGCACAATGCAGTACAGGACAATCGTGACAGGACAATCGTTTACGATAATTTCACGAAGCCCAATTTTAATTTGAAGTACGATTTCGGTTAGTCTTAGTCTTAGTCACGTAACGTTCCCTTCTCCACCACGTTGCGTGACGACCCAGATAACTGCGAAGTAGACTAGATTTCTGTGAGAGCGTTAGTATGTTAAGTTGACTTTTAACAAGGGTTGCACGTAACAGTCTTCCGACTGACAAACCTATGGCCCTCAGATTCACGATCAAATTGGAATTGAGAAGTGTTGGTTTTGTGGAGGGAGGGAGGAAAAAGGTGTGCCACTTTGCCTACCGATGTTACACAACAGTATAATCGTGAAAGGTAACCAGTGGCTTATTACTCAAACACTGTTTCACTTGATAGGCTATTGCACTATAGGAATATTCTTTCATCTATGTCACACTACATACTTTTCAGACTCAAATTCTCCTTGAGTGCTGTACTCCACCAAATGTCGCGGAAGTCTCTGCTTTCTTATTTCAGGGGTTGGTTCCCAAAACAGTTCAGGCAGAGGTTCGATCTCCTGAGGTAAATGCAGATTTATAATTTTAGAATTATCACATGAAAATCAAGTTGGTAAAGGTAGAGTCTGTATACGAGCCTAGTGGCTTATCAGGCCGGAGCTTATCCCGGTTTCCGTAGCATGAAGCAACTAGGAGTATTTCTACTCCCCCCTGGATGGGATGCTAGTCCATCGCAGGGTTAAGCCCAGCAGTAAATTCGCCGGCACCCATTTATACACCTGGGTGGAGAGAGGCACTATGAGAGTAAAGTGTCTTGTACAAGAACACAACGCAGTGACCCTGGCCAGGGCTCAAACCCAGACTGCCCGATCCGGAGTCCAGCACACTAACTGTATTGTTGATTACTTCGGATTAAACACAGTTTCACTGCTAGCAAACACGCCGCCATTTGCACACAACAATCAACTTTTTAATTCCACTATGAATCATGGGAAATCCTAGGTACACAATAAAGGTCCGCAAAGCGTGAATACTACACTAACCATAAAGCCACCACACCATGCATACATGGAAGTAAGTAACAGTGGTGAAGACAACCTAAGGGGTTATACATTACGTGAACAGTGCAAAAAGTAGCTCTAATGTATTCATACATTAAAGAAAACGTTTCCCTGTCTCTGAGCAATGATAGAGAGGAAAACTAAAAGGACTCTGAAAGTCTCTACTCACCCCTGCAGGAATTGGAGATTTCAAGTCTGTGATGACGATCTCGCCATCCTACAATAAAGAGAAAGAAATATTAAATGGAAAACCAAACAGCTCACTGAGATTCTAAATACACTGGCACTTGTTTCTATCTATATGGCACAGCTCGTTCTCCCTTCCAAAATCTTCTCGCTGCTTTGCCATTTGTTTTCCAGGCATTCCGGCCACTTTACGTTTGCCACTACACCACAAACCCCTCAGCTGCGAAAGCTAAAAGACACCTAAAAGTTAATTATTGCGATGAACAGAAAGTAAGACTCCAGACTGCTGGTTTGACTTACCCATTTGCCTTCTATTCTACACAGTGTCTCCTTGCCCATTTTGATCTTGCCAGCAATGTAATTGGATTCTCCACTTTTCTTCCAAAAGGGCTGCAAAAATAAAAACAAACGGTATTTTAAATAAACTTCGCCAATCCAAAAGATGCCTTGATACACCGACGCACAGTACACCTTGGTCAATCACAAAGAGCCAGGTTGTGTGATACAGCCTTTGCATTTATCGAGAGTAAAACCATTAGGGCTGCAACGATACATTTTCTTAGCAACCGATACATATCTCGGTACAAGTGCCACGATACGATACACGATACGATACATCATAACATACAACTGACAAGTGACGTAATGTAACTAAACTGCTTTGGAATCTTTAATTTCCATTGACAACAATTACATACATACATACACCAGGCGGTGTTGGACACGACTCGCAAAGCATGCCGGAAGAAATGTTTGATTGTACTCATTATTGTCTGATCGTCGGACTGTAAACATATCCTCGAGGTGAGAAGATATTCCTATGCTGAAAGAAATTTCGGAGGAAATCCATACCAAATCTTTGTGGGCCAAGCAACAACTATAGATGTGTATTGCTGGATTCGCAAAGGCGCCATTGATGTGGACCTGCTAACAAATGGTAACAAATAACACAAGAATATAACGAGAAGTGTCTTACTCCTTGGCCATTGTAAAAAACTTTGAATCCAAAGTCTTTCCATACCTTTGACTTACAAGAGGACGGTGCCAGTTGTAACTCAACTGCAGAGGAAGACATTTTGACGAAAGAACCAACGTGGACCAACGTGACGAACGAACCGCATGTTTTTGTTGCGGGCGCATAAGACTGTGTCAGCTGACAACTTATTGAAACTACGCATGCTTTCGTGCCGCCATCTTGAAATATAAGTGACTGGAAGCATGCGAAACGATACTAAGCAACGACGAAGCCCTGTGGCTAAAAAAAGGCTTGTACTTTGGTAAGGAGTCATAAAACTGATTAAAACAGTAATTTCTGAATGTTGGTAAAGTAATTTTTCATTTTTGATGAGAAATATTTCGTTGTTTCGCGATACAGCGATATCCCATTCAAATATCGATATTCGTATCGTGACAAAAAATATCGCGATTCACCGGTGCACCGGTGTATCGTTGCAGCCCTAAAAACCATAGGAGGATATTTTGTGTAGTCCTTGTTTACATACATGTATTTCATAATAAGTTGTCAATTGTGCTTATTCACCTAATAACCGTATTAACCAAGTTATCATGCCATGCATACAGGGAGAAGATACATGCTTTATATGCTGAAATTAAAATATGTTGTTGTGGCTGCTAGCGATTGTTGGGATAAAAGACGTTTTTTAAACTAATACCCCATTCACACCAAAGCTTAACCCTTTAACCCCTAAAGCAAATGGCCTTTTTTCGTAAATTAAAAAGTTTCAACCAGATTTCCATGTATGAGACACCATTTCAAAGGTGTGGATCAGTAAATTGCATAAAACACTTTGGCAAATAAAAAGAATGTTATAGATTTGAAAGAAATGAGTTAAAACATTAAAAAGAAAAAGATTCAAAAAGTTGTTTATCTCCGTAAATTTTAGATATACCCCTAAACTATATCTTATTGTGCAGCTCTCAGTGTAGTGGTTAATTTCAGTTACATTCCATACCACAAATGTATCAGGAAAAAAAGTTTCAAAAGTTATAGGGGTGGTCAATCAAGTCACAAATAGGGGGGAGGTACAATTTTATGCTTTCAAAATGCAGATCTTTCCAAGACAATTTTGGTGTCAAAATTTCAAATCATTTGGACAAATATTGACCAAGTTATGACATTATGTGCCAATTAGCACTCTTAGGGGTTAAAGGGTTAAGCATGTTTAAAGGCTGTATAATTAAACACGGTTTAAAATTGTTTTCTTCATAGAAGTTGCTAGCTGATGTTTATCGACTTCAAATTTAGTACAGTGAAAGCACAAGTTAGCGCTTACTGGAACCCTACGCAAAATTTAGTCTGTCAGTTTTCTGTTGCTGATTTTCATTTTGTTAAATCTGATTTAACTTAACATGTTTTGTCGGTGTGAATGGAGCATAAGGAATGTTCTTATTAAATATAGAACTCATTCCTCCCATACATGTACATTACAGTTACTAAATGTCTAAGCCCCTAAAAATTTATCAAATTTCTATTATTTCATGCAAATAAGCTAAAATATTGTCACAAATTTCTGCCGATACCTTGAGTTTGAATTCAATTTCAGCCTTGTACCCAGTCTTCTCGCAGTTTATGGTGACGACTCCTCCCAATTCCATTGTTAATGTGCCAATCAAAATACCTGGAGAAAAGAAAGCAAATACTGTTGGCACAAATTAACACAGCAATGTCAGGTTATACAACAGCAACCAAGACTAGAAAATTAAGTTATCCAACAAAGAACAATCATTCAGTGCATCTCATGGTTTCAGAGCTATCTCACAGTCGAAAATATTTTATAGAAGAAAGTATTCAAGTCCACAAAACATGAAAGCACACCACTGTGGTTAACAATGCCCTAAATACCAACTGAAGATGTTTTGCGTTATGTTGTCTTTGCTGTTGTTGTCATTGTTGTCATTGCTGTTGTTGTTATTATTGTTGTTGTGGTGCAGAATGTAATTTGTACCAAGCGTGTATCACGCACGTGGAAAGCCATTGTACTGCTTCTTGTAAACCTTTTGTTTAGCAGCATTTTTGTTGCTATCAACATCTGATCGTATCATAGTTTGACTAAACTCTTTTACAATATGAACAAACCTTTACAGTGAGCATAAGGCATGGTCATCACATACTCCTCTCCAAACCTCAGAAGAGTCATTGTGGCAGTTCCATCTAAAATGGCAGATGAAGAATTTCCTGTGGAAAAATAAATATTGAACGATTGAACAATGGATAAACATAAAATCTAGAGTTTTGTACTTTCAAGTTTAGCTCAGATGCACTTGAAATTTCACATGCATATTAATATTTTTCCCTGTTAAATTCTCTTACTGAATTACTCAGGAAGGTCTCCAATTAGAAACTAAAGGATTGAAAGACTGTAAATAATAGTACAAACATCTCAGTACATTAGAAGGAAAATAAAACAGACTACAACATTGAACATGACAAAATTGATTTCAAAAGTTGAAAGAAATTTCTATAATTTATGCCATTGAGTTACATGAAGCTCCTTACAAATGTATAAAGAATTTTCATATGCTGCTGAGTTACAAATCCTTAGTAGTCCAGACCATTTTCACGTTCATTTATTTAAATCAGTTTTGTGCACGAATACTTTGGTGATAGTGCTTCTTATGCCAATGCTACAAAACTAGGGCTCACCATAAAATTTGGACTTTGCCAGGCATGAGCAGTTGACCACGAATCCCTCCTTTCTGTTGGACACATAGAATGCTGACACTGGAGGATGATGGGACACCTGTTCAGCTACAAAATGTGTTGTGGTGCCATTAGGGTGAAGCCAGTAGCACCGAAATGTCTCACCCAGAATAGGGTTGTAAGGTTTCTTCAAGCCCTGCAAATTTCGGTAACATGCAAATGCACACCACTGTTATTCTACTGCTCAACACGGTTAAAACTAAAATGCAGCAATGACAAATGACACATCCCAAACAAAATGCAACAGAAAAATGCAGCATCTCATCTCTTTTGTGTCCTCACTCCTATTAGAGGGTGTCAATGGGGTATAGCTCTAGTCAGTAAACAGCTAAAAAAAAGCCAATTAGTCAGTAAACTGTTAAAAAAAGTGGCTTTAGTCAGTAAACAGCAAAAAAGGAGATTAAACAGTAAATTTGTATGATTATATGACTTTTAGAAGCTGTAGATGGTATTTTTTTGCAAAGTAAGCCATTATTGAAATAAAAACAGGTTCAATGTATTGGCACAATTAGCACTCCTATGATCTCCTGTGGGCTCCGATCCTATGAGCGATTTTCAAGAATGTTATCACCATTTATAGCCAAAAAAGTACACTGAACAGTAATTTCTGTAATGTTTGTCACAATTACCTATTCTTGTCTTACAAGTCCAGTCTAACCACCGCTCTAATTTGCCTCCCATGTCGAGTGGTCAGTGTATTGGGCACAACATACATTCCAACATCCTCATCCTCTTCAGCCTCATTACCAGATAATGACAGGTCGGAACTGGCGTGCGTTTCTCAAAAGTCCCGAAAACTTCTCGTACCCGAAAACTTTTCGGGGCAGGCGTGCGTTTCTCAAAAGTCCCGAAAACTTCTCGTACCCGAAAAGTTTTCGGGGTAGTTTTCGGGCGCGTTTCTCGGGTTCCGGAAAGCGTTTCTCAAAGCGCCCGATTTTCTCCCGAGATTTTCGGGGATGTTTTCGGGAAATGTAACGCAAAGAATAGCGCGAGCTTCAATTTTCCAGCCTTTGATTGGTTCAAAAATTGCAATTGACACCGTTGCGCTGAGTTGGGTTCGTCACGTACGCATCAAATTCAAGACTTTTTCGATGAATCGCCCGCAAAGTTTTATCTTTGGCGATTTGTACAGTTCTAGCAACGTTAAGTTTTTAACACTGATTCACCTCTATGTGCTACTAAACGTAAAGGCAGCCTGATGTAAGTGCTCAAAGCGTCATTTTGTGTTTAACTTTGTTTATTCCCAGCTTATAATTTACGAAGCACGAGCTAATAAACTTTTCTAATCTTGTTTGTGAGCCTTGAAATTTGGTCAAAGTTAATTTTGGTTGAATTCTTCGCTATCATTGTCGCTCAGTACAATGGCGAACTTGCTGTACACAAGCTGAATGAATTTTGGAAGTTTCTGTAAACAATTTCAGGCGGGAAAGTCGACCATCAAGTACTTTTGTAAATTGCGCTGCGTTCTTTTCGCGAAGTGAGATTTGTTCTTGGCCCGCCCCGTTTTGAAATTTGTCTTCGAATTCTGACAGCACTCATTCTCTCTCATATCTTCTACTTTCGTCCTTTTCTTTTCAACTAAGGCCTTCGCCGTCTTTTTTTTTCCAAAAAAGTTCTTCGGAGAATGCCACTTTATGGCGACAAAATAAGTCCCGAGAAAGGTTTTCGGGAGCTCAAGAGCTCCCGTAAAGTTTACGGGAAAAATGACGTGATTTTCTCGGGCCCTAACTTCTCGTGCGCTTTTAGAAACACCCGAAAGCGGCCCGAAAGCTGTTTCGGGGTCTTCACAGGACCGTTTTCGGGGCCGAGAAGTTTTCGGGTCTTTTGAGAAACGCACGCCTGGTAACTAAAACCGCAGGCAGAGTGCAGGCGCGGAGGATGTCACGAAATTTAAAGAAAGTCATGCAATCTCCAACATGACACGCAACAGACAGAAAATGGAGGTCTACAAAGACTACAAAGGGTCTCCAGAAGAGTTAGACGAGGTCAAAGTAAACTGAAATTTACATTTTGTTTCTCAAAAATCGCCAACCTTTGGTCGTTAAATACTGCATACGCTAAAAAGTCGATCTCCTTTTATACGTTAGACAGTTCATATTTAGTTATTTATACGGTTACGGTAGCCAAAAAACGTCATTATACGCTAAACAGTTAACCCCATTGACACCCTCCTATTAAAATACCGTACTACAAAGATTTTCTTCACTTACCTTTGGTTTCTTGTAGAATCCCGACACATACCACCTCACTACTTCTTTCATCCTGCTGTAAGCATTCTCTTCTCTAGCAGCTCTACAAAGAACAACAAGGCAAATACTGGGATTATATCCCTTTCAATCCTCTGCAGAATAACTAAAACACTCTTCCCTACCCGAATGAACACCAACTTTAATTTCTGCGATCACTAAATTCCCATTACTGTTTTTCGTACAATTTTTGGAATTCAGATGGAGAGAGTTTGGTATTTACCTGAGATGATCAAATCCTGTACTATTGTCATTACTTGCCTAAATGAGTTTGTATTACTGTTTAGGCACTATCATAGGCATGCAATGCGTGCAAAGATGTATGTAGCTGAACCATCATTTTGTCGATTACCGTATTTTCTCGATTAAACGCCGGGCACCAAATAATCGACGGGTCTCCAAGGTGGAGTTGAAAATAACCCCCTCAGGTATTTATTTAAGGTATAATAAGCTGTAGGTCTGTTAGCCAGATACATTTTTGTCAAAAATAATGAATAAAAACAGTTGCTTAATGAAAACCGGGCTCGAATAAACCGCAGGAGTCGAATAAAAGCCGGGTCCACCAGGGCAAGTTTGAAAATAAACGCCAGGAGCGTCTAATCGAGAACATACGGTAATCTAACATCCTCCCTTGGAGCTAAAAGAAAGCAACATGTTGCACTGAAAACGGTTTTACAATGTACCAAAGTAGAAACATGCTGGATGAAAGTCTGCTTTTATTCAAATTTTGCATGAACAATCATCATCTTCCAAGTCATGTTCTAACACTTGAGCACTTCCACCCATCTATGTTACAGAATGTGCATCAAAATGTTGGGATTATTTGACACAGGCTTTCTTTTCATTGTATACCAGTAATATTAGGGCATGTGTATCATGTCTGCCAATATATACACCAGTGAAACAAAACATCTACCTGGACAAAATATCAGCATGGAAATAGAAGTCAGACAGCTTGTCTAGAAATGACCTGGGTTCCAGAATAAAGGTTGGTAAAGTAACTCTAGAAAGGTCCATGCCTGGTTTAACCTGTTAAACAAAACACAAACAAAAGAAATCATTACATAAACTTTACACCATTCATGAAGTCACATTTTGTTACTCCCATTGGATGAAACACTGTGCCATGGACATACCAAAGCTTCCAGGCAATATGACTGGTTTTTATGTTTAAACTGTGCTGTGAAATACTCTAGCAGCTGTGTAGATGGGTAAAATGGAGTTGTGGCCTCATTAGCATGAAAATATGCATTTCCAGACTTCAAAGAAGAGAAGTCAACAACAACAAAATATTTTTAAGCAGTACAATATTGTCGCATCTATTTCCAGTGACACATTTTTTGGAACAAGTCAATGGTATAAAACTTCCAAATAATGGTTTGACAGGTATATTAGTATAAGAGCACTTCAAAGAAATGTCTCACTTATAGTTTTTAATCACAGTGATGACATGTACTTCACATGCTAACCTGTTTTAGAAGCGCCCACAGAATACTTTTGTTCTCATCTTCAATCTCCTCCAATGCCTCACCAGCCTAGGTAGTACAAGAAACAACCTGCTTTAGCCTCAGGACAACACCTGAACTTACTCCAAAACTGAATGTTGTCATAATAAAATAGCTGTTTGATAGAGAAAAGGACTCACTACACTCAGCTATGTGCATTTTGCTCAACTCCAAACTGAGGTACCCACAAGCCTATCAGTGGACAGCCTTTTCGTCCTCTTTGGGACTTATCAGCACTGCACAAGATGGAAGAAAGTTCTTATTTCTCCCACGCCACTGATCCAACACTTGTGGTACACAAGCTGGATCTCTGGAGAAGAGTGCACAGCCTTTTAGCCAGATGGGTGTCCAGGTGTCCTATGGATGCCCACTTTTTAGAGAAAATGAATATGAATTGCTGTTTTGAAAGTTGTTTTTTTAGCAAATTTGGAAATCTTCAAAAAAATTTTCACTGAAAACTGAAGAAATCAGTCAGGGGAAGAAGTGCCAGTTTTAGCAAATCTAGGTTGAAGCACTCAAAGAGTTTCCGAATTATATCATTGAATCAAAAACTTGTGTGAGTGCTCACAAGTAATCCAGAAGCAATTATGCAAACAAAATAATTAATGTGTCATGTTGCCTAGCAACTTCTGGGACAGAAACTGCAGGCCAAGTCACTTCTTGGCGAAGTGATCGCGACATCAACTGGCACTTGTTCCGCCGACTCAAATACACTTTGCATGCTTCTAAGCATTGGTGTATTTCAAAAATTATTTACAGATTTAAGAATTGTGTCTTCAGGCCCTCCTAAGAGGGTGGGGTCAGACCTTATAGAAATTTTTCATCACCCACTTTGAAATCCTGGCTAAAAGTCTGCCAGCCCATTAGTAGTCTTAGATGACTGTTGAGGGTAGGTTAGTTTAACTAACCAAAAACATCTGAATGTTGTTGTATAAACAGTGCAACCAATTTTAAATTTTTGATTAAAAATATTAAGCTGTTCACAGAAAAGACCCATAATCAATCACCTGCCCTAAGTACTCCTCGCCTTTCTCACTGACATAAACTGTTTCTACAATAGGTCCTTCTTCCACCTCATCATCACCTTCTGTGGTAAAAAGAAGATTGTGTGAGTTATCTGAATTATCTCTACCTTCATCACAATTAAAACATGAGACATTTTAGTGTACAGTAAATATTTGCTGTATTTGTTTTACAAGTCTTGCTGTATTTTGGAAATGCCCGTAGAGTCAAAACAAAAATGACAGGTTAAAGTGTACAGCACCTCTACCACTACATATGTCTTATAAAAAGATTTGTTTATCTGACATTTTGCTTTCCCAAACTCCAAACTTTGAACACCGTGTCTGCAGTGTGCACCTGAAGTCAAGCTCCTCTGAATCCCACAGTAGGACTGAAACAGACTTTATCATCACTCACTCGCTCACTGCCTAAATGCCCAATGGCACGTAGGGCAGCAACAAAGGTCTTCTACCACAGTCTGTCTTTGACAGAAAAGCTGGCCAAAGCCAAAAGACTTGAACATATTTACTCATAATAGTTTATAACAAAATTTTTAGCACAATTACTGTTAAAGAAAAGTATGTAACAACTAAGTTACCTACCTCTGCCCAATGGTCCTATTGTGTCATCTAATTCATTATCAGAGTCAGATTTGTCCTGTGAAATATAAGCAATTATTATAAATTATGACAAGGCAGTCTTGAGGTAAATCAGAGAATTGTGATTGGTTCTTTCTTGGTTGGGATTTTGCCATATGGACTGCATATTTTTTTTGAAAGCCAGCAAATTCAAAATTTACAGCTAAAATGAGTGCCACATAACAAACTACTAATCTTACTAACCTAGCTTATTCAAGCCGTACTGGGGAATATTGGCCCTCAATCATTTTTGTATGGACCTCACTGCACTTGTTTCATACTAAAACAACCTTGGCCCAATATTCCCCAGTATGGCCCTTGTGCTCGGTTAGTAAGAGATTAGTATTGGACAAGCTTGATGTGCATGGAACTCACAATAGTAACTGTAAAATGGTGTAGTGGGAAATGTGAGCAGAATAGCATAATTTGCAAAAGTGGTGCATTACACACTAACACATCTGAGAAGGCTATTATTTTGTTGGCAGTTAATTGCAGGTGATACATGTAGAGACCTCTCAAACAACCAAAAGAAGGTAAAACACTGTATGATATACACAATAATATTGCTGATATGCAATGACAACCATACAAGTTAAATTTTCAATGCAAACAGCAGTACAATGTAAATGTTCTGATATAAAGTTACTTTTGATTTAAAATTAATAATTTCTTCAAATCAGTTGGATTTTTATTTCCTTTTGTTTCAGATTATGATAATGAATATGAGACAATGAAAAATCAAAATCAAACTGATTTGAAAAATTTTAAACCAAAGATAATGAATGCAAACATTTATTCTAATTAATAAACACATGATGTAAGAATAAATAAAGCACTGACCATGCCATCATTGCTGTCATCATCCTGATCTGTAAAAAGAAAATCAAAAATGACTTAAACATTTTTAAAACGTTTTAATCAAAACAGCCAGTACATTGTAGGAGATCAGCTCATAATTATATATAGTTACATGCAAAATAGAAATCATGATATCTCAGACATGTTATTTTACCTTGAATGCCTGGAATTCCACTTTCATCCTCCCTGTCTTCTTTGTCATCTTTGCCATACAGTTCACTCAGCCTGCCATTAAACATTATTTTTTAATTCTTTTTAGAAACATATCCAGTTACAACATGATGGATACCGGGTACATAAAATACAAAGAAGATTTTAATAATATTATGTATCATTGTGGTCTCTGATGTACATTGTATTTTAATTCATATAATTAGTACATATAATGAAATCAGTTTATTTAAGTTAGTTTAATTAATTAACATAAGTCCAATACAATTTTATCTCGTTTACATATATATATAAATTCTTAGATATATTTTTATCCTTTTACAATTGTAAATTTAGTTAGCATCGGGCAGGCGAAGAGCCACTCTGTGGATATACTGTCCGAAATGCCAATATTATTATTATTATTGTAGGCACATAATGCATGCAGAGGGCAAGATAGCAGTATTTTATTTAACATTATAGAAATATATAAGCATAATGATTATTATCATTATTGATTGATGGTACATACATTCCTTTGTTATCTTTTTGAATGCTGTATCCCTGGTTTTGAGCAACTTCTAATGCGTCCAACCAACAGTGACCTGAATCACAAGTATTGAGTTTACAAAATTAATATTGTTTCATACAACACAGGTTCACAATTCAGAGAGCTTCTGATGTAATGTATATGAAATGATTCATATATGAACTGCGGATATATATGAAGGTGATATGTGATCTTCGCAGTGAATTTCCAATTTAAGCAATTGGAATAAAGAAGCCTGAAAAAAAAATCAGGGCTTCAACGGGATTCGAACCCGTGACCTCCGCGATACCGGTGCGATGCTCTACCAACTGAGCTATGAAGCCACACATTGGGAGCGAGGTCAATTGTGAGTTCATATTTTCCCGTGAAAGGAGTGAAATGATGTAATGTATACATATGAAATGATTCATATATGAACTGCGGATATATATGAAGGTGATATGTGATCTTCGCAGTGAATTTCCAATTTAAGCAATTGGAATAAAGAAGCCTGAAAAAAAATCAGGGCAGGACAGTGACCTCCGCGATACCGGTGCGATGCTCTACCAACTGAGCTATGAAGCCACACATATATGAATCATTTCATATACATTACAACATTTCACTCCTTTCACGGGAAAATATGGACTCACCTCGCTCCCAATGTGTGGCTTCATAGCTCAGTTGGTAGAGCATTGCACCGGTATTGCGGAGGTCACGAGTTCGAATCCCGTTGAAGCCCTGATTTTTTTTTTCAGGCTTCTTTATTCCAATTGCTTAAATTGAAATTCACTGCGAAGATCACATATCACCTTCTCAGAGAGCTTCTGTTTCAAAATGTTCAACAAATTTTGTCAGCTACAAAACTGTCATGTGCCATCCAAATGTTGCAGAATATTTTTGGCTCACTACGCATGTTCACCCCCGCAGCCCTTGTACAGAAGCTTATTTGAATAACCATATCAACATCAGAGTCAGCAATATTAGATATGGGATAAATATTGAAAATTAGTTTGAATTTTATGGGTTTAAACTTCCAAATGAGCATGCTACTGCTAGAAGAAAATTTGCCAAAACACTCCTGTCTTTTTGTGGCAGCTATTTCGTTGGAAAAATTAACTTCTTCATGGCAGAATTCCTTCCTTTTTTTATTCTTTTTTTTCTTGGAAAAAAAGTTGTGAGGAAGAGATGACAATTTGATAACATTTTGACACTAATTTGAAGGAACACATATTGCTTTGTTCACTGATGATTTACAAAAATATGAGGCCTGTCTTTGTTTGATAACTTTACTTTAATATTGCATCTTTGTGTTTACGACATACCACTGCAAATCTATAATTAAAAATAATTATTATCAGACGTGTCACTCACCATCTGATTCTGAATCAGCTCGTAAGATAAGATGATCCTTAGGCATGGGTTGAGCAATTGAGCCTGCCATCTCCCCTTTTGGACCTTTTGTTGACCAAATGTAGTGTTCCAGGGGATGGTAGATCTTAAAGCAGAATCCTTCTTTCTTGGAAGGCCTCTGTAGAATCTCACATCCATTCAAGAGTACTGTTCCCACCCACTGACCATGCTGTCAAGGGATACATCAACACAAAAATTCTCTTTAATACTTGGCTCCATACATTTATCACTGAGTACAGAAATAAAATTACTTAGTCTAGATCTTGCCCAAGCAAGTAGATAGCAAGACTGAATCACCAGCCAGAAAACACATTATTATGTTTATTTGGAGCATGTAAATTGATGTCATAAAATTGCTTCCCATGGGACAATGAATGTTTAAAGTCTACCTAATCACTTTACAATGCAGTCAAAACCAAAAACATTTTATGAATGAATGAGAAACTGCACACTCTTTAAAGATATCTTAAGTTTGCAATTAAACAAGGTTAAGATAAGAAAAAAGGTTTTTATTCCCATTCTTCCTACTTTTCAATCACGATGCTGAGTCAAGGGGTAACAATTCCAACTAAAACATTTTCGAGATAGAAACAACATTAAAGGGGGATGGAGGGAGCATCACAAATTGGCTTTGGCAAACTGTGAGTGTCAAAACAGTTTTGTCAAGAGCTGTACCTGAGATTAACCACTTTAGCCCTTGGATACTGAGGGCTAATTGTATGTACTTTCAACCAAAACATATTAATATAATTTGTAAACAAATAAACTTCCACCAAGTTAAAAAAAACATTTGCAAAACAGCTTATACCTTTGCACTTTTGTAAATAAGCAACATGCCAGGCTTGACAACACACCAGAACTTGGCCCAGCCCTTCAGTGTACCACGCACCTTGAATTTAACAAGACCAACATTATTACATACTGGTCAAATGCCATTAAATCCATGTGTAATCACAATGTTATAATTAATCACCAGAACTTGAAATTGGTTTTAAAAAGCTACCTTTGACATTTTTTTTTTACCTTAAGCCATGATGAAAGAATAATAACTGAGGGGTCTTTTAGTGCACTTGATAACTCCTTTATTCTTCTCTTCTGTTCTTGTCTGTAACTCTCTTTCATTGCCTACAAAAAATTAAGGTATCAGTAAACTCAATTGACCACCTTGTGTGTTAAAATAAACCCCTGCAACAAAGAATATGGGTACATGAATTTCCTTAAAGCTTAATAACATTAATGAGGAATTCAATTACATGTTTTTCCTTTTTTGTTTGAAGTAATAAAAGGCTTAGAAATTTGCAAAGCAAAGTGATAATTACTCTTTCGCTTTTATCAAGTTTGTTCAAAGGCCTGGATTATCACTGCAACATTTTTAACATTGCAAATGTCACTCAGAAAAGATCTACTGGTTTAACATCTCCTAGCACACTCAATCAGACTAAAAATTAACTTTAAGGCCTGGCCAAATGGAGACGCAAGTTGACGCACGTTGAAAACTTGTGTCCACTTGCATCTCTATTTGGCCACAACTTGCATGCACTTGCGCTGACTTGTGATGACTTAGGTTCACTTTGGTCAAGATCAAATTTGCACGCAAGTCAACAAAATTTTTTCACTGTTGGCCACCAAACACAAGTCAGTGCAAGTCTTGTTGTTTACTTCAAGTACTGAATTACAGCGCACGCAGTAGCATTTAAATGGCTTTTTTTACAACTTGCGTGTACCTGCGAGTAGACTTGCGAGTCCGTTTGGCCAGCCAACGCAAGTCTGTACGCAGGTTCAACTGCAACTACTTGCATCCACATGCACTGTTTGGCCAGGGCTTTACAATACAAATCAAATGTACCTTAAAAGATTCCTTTGTAGTCTTCCTTTGAAAAGATGGAGATTTGTCCGGCTGTGAGAGTTTCTTCTCCAGATTTTGCTATTAAAAAATGAATCTCTTAGAGGACGATTTACAACACCCAACAAGAAACACTTTGCATGGTTGCAAATTAATATTTTTTTGCTGAAAGGAGAAGTATATCTCCGACAGGACTTAGTCACCATTTTGGTCCAACAAAAACAAAAATGTGACTGGACATAATATTGCAAAAGAAAAAAAAACATTGTTTTGATTCAAAATTGTCACAACAAAAAATTACATTCAAGAGAAGCAGCATATAATAATCAAATTACAATCTTGCTCACAGAACATCATCATCATGTGTGATTTCATTTATTAATTATGAATCATAAATTATTCATGATGACATGATGTCTGAAGAAACTTTGGTTGCGATTCTTTTTTTGCCATTGTCCGATGACGGACTGATATTTGCAGTCCTGCTTTAAGACCCAACATCAACACAAAACTTTCCCCTCACAATCATTTAATAATATTACATGTAGCTGGGTACCATGTTACATAGTCTACTTACAAGTCTCTCTCTATCTTTATCCTTCTTGTCCACCTTGACCGGTGGGGTCGAATTCCTTGACGTGCCGCCTGGGCCATCAAATTTAAAGTTGCTTTCTGTCTCATCTTGAGCTGAAAGGAAAATTACATTTATCAAATTTATAGCAGGATATTTACCTTAAGGATCATAAAATGGTTTAGTAGAAGTACACTTCTAACCTTCTTCTAATAAAAAATACTAGACTTTATCTGCTTTTCAGGACACTATTCAGCAATGGAAATAATGGTGCGATGAACTTAGAATTTTTGTGAACAGACACACGTAACCTTTACTCAGTAAGATAAATGTATTGTGGCAAAAAATTAATTGCAATCTTACATACTATACACATTGTACAGCAAAAAAGAGGCTATTTAGCATCTGGATAGTTAGTAGGCTTTATGCATGGTAACTTCACATGCTCAAAATTCACCACTAAGCCTTGTTTATGTGAATTATTTTCAAACCCTCTGCCACCTTCATGCAGGTTACACACTGGTATTCTTTTCATATTTGCTGCTTAGGCAATTCATTTATGATAAAATTTACAAGTTTGCACAAGGCTTGGCTTAATTCCAATATTTGTAACCTCAGGATTAAATATCAATTCTTTGATTTCAATTAATTATTTATTGCTGTTGATTACTGGGTTCCATTATCAAACAGGAATATAAATGTACTTCAGCTGAGAAAAAAAGCCTTTTGGTTTTTGTCATTTCAGCACAACATCCAACAGCTTAGAGAATGAAATGTACAAGCTACCACCTGAAGGAGAATCGAAACTACATAGGCTGTTAGCTACAACAAAGGCCTCCTCATAAAAAAAAATTGCTTCCAAAACCAGCTGTCAAAAATGATAATTTATACACAATTTGCTAAATGCTGTTATTCACACTACATTCAATCTCGATCTCTTGTGGAACAAATTAAAAAATGTGTTAAAAAATTGCTCTGCCTTATTGAAGTTGCACACCCCAAAAATTTAAACTCAAAAACATACTTTTTTCCATCTGGTCGCTTTTGAGAAAAATGTGTGGAAAAAAATTTTTCATTGTAAACAACCAAGAAATCAAATGAAGACTAATTACACGCTTTGCTTTCAATTCAAAGAAACATGAATCCAATCTGTAAATAATTGCAGTCAAATATATTTGTTATTATAATCATGGCAGTATATAATTCACACGTTTAAATGCAATATATTTTTAACTGAAAAAAAAATCATAGAAAATTAAAGTAGATGTTCAAACATAATCTAGTTGCAAAGCTGATGTACATGTAAATGCAATCTCAAACAACATTGTCACAGAACGGACTCAGTATATCATACTAAAAATATATTGGTTCAGCAAAATGGTCTTAATTATCCAAATTAGTGTGTGATAGCGAAGCTCTTTTATGTTTCTGAACATTACCCCTAAAATATAGAAGCTCCAAGACACAAAACCTAACAATAAATGTCATGTTAACTAAATGTACCTTGTCTACATTTGCTCTGCTTATCCTTCTTTGTGGACATAATGTTCATGGAAATTCACAAAGTCTCAGCACAGCACTATATTTCTAAACACATTTACTCTTGCATGCAGCAGTAATTTCCATTTCGGACAAAGCTTATTTCCTACCACAAACACTTTGTCATTGTCAACAATGGATTTGAACACCTTCAGGAAATTGTACGGGAGCCTGGAAGAAGCTGGAAGCCAAATATTTTAATCCTTGCTAAGCTTAAAATCACAAACACATTGAATTACATGAGAAACCAAACATATGCGGTATCCAAAAAATTGCCTGGATATGAATTATTCAATGGTCGAGAGACTCTTACACACTCAAGACAATTCCAAATTAATTTTACCTTTAAATATATTATTTTAATTATTATTCATTGATTCTAGATTTGTCAAACATCTGCACCTTTTAAGAGGAACCTGATCAAAGTGCGCAAAGAAAAAGGGAATTAAAAACAAGACTGTAACAGATTTAGCAGAATATTAATTTTGTAATCTTCTTAAGCTTCATGAGCTGGAAACAAAGGTTTTAGCCAACCTGAGTTGGAACAAGATGTTTAATAATATCACATGATTAATCATTGAAAATTTTTTTGAGACATAATGAGAAATTAATAAATTTTCTGGATGTAAAAAAAACTCATGAATTCATGATATACACATGATTATTTATCTGTTGTTTCAAACCTCCAAACCATTGGTGCCATGATAAAAAAAGGCAGAAATCAGTCTGTGTTCGTAGTTACACAATTGCATGTTGTGGTCAGTAAATTTGTGTTTGGTTTTAAATTTTACACCCCAGTTTGATTAAATTCATGTTTCTCTGTCTCAATCATGTTTACAATTCGTTATAATTACAATCTGAAACAAAATTTCTAAACTTTCTAATCACAAACAAATTTTAACCATGTACAACATATTTTTGGACCAAAACATTTACAAATGCACTAGCTTACTTAACTGTGAAATTACAGTCAGTATTATTAATTATGGAACAAAATGGATCACTGATTAGCTGAACAATAATTAATAAATCGATGCCATTTAATTAATATTAAGAAGAACTTATTGAAACTTTAGCTCTTAAGCAGACCTGTGTGAGGAAATGGAATTTAAAGTTATCCATTTTCAATAATGAAAGGGCCCTAGGTGCCTATGACTGTTTATTATTATTATTAAAGATTCGCACAGCTATTGAAGCTGGTTTCATCATTGGCTCCGGGCAACAACAAGTTGCCTAGGGAAACCAAGAAACAACCCTTGTTTGCTGTTTCTCTTCTTTCTACCTCTCCAGCACCTTTCTTAGAATTCTTGCCGACCCCAACAATGCACATCTCTGGATCAGTCCAACAGGAATTATTATTATTATTATTATTATTATTATTATTATTATTATTATTATTATTATTATTATTATTATTATCATTATCATTATTTGAAGTGGCCGTGCAATGGCTTTGTGGTTGGACAAATTATTGCCGAAGATCTACATGTATTTCGATCAAGAATACAAAAGAGATTGACAGATGATTGACAGACCTAACACAACTCCCATAGTTTTGAGTCTTTTGACATGTCATTTTTTTTTTTTTTTTTTTTTTTTTAACATTTTTTTTATTGAAATTTTTACACACTACGTACAAAACTAATACAGGTACACTATTTTACAATTCATTACAGTTCCTTACTCTAAATTACGATACAAATACAAATGCCACACTACTTACAAAAAAAAACAGCTACACTACTAATATTAAATAATAAACTGCATAAAAAGAGAAAAACTTTTTATCTAAGGTCGAAAATTCAGAAAACAGAAAGTACAAAGTTAGGCCTACTTAATTATCATTAACCATATATTGGTTATATAGAAGTTATCAAGAAAGCCAAGAGAGAAGGTGATCCCACTTTTTGTAATGATTAATTAGAATTCCGTTCTTTTTTGCTATATATAATTCCAATTTATAAGTTGCTTTTAACTTAGCTTTGAAGACTGTGAGTGATGGACTGGCCTTGGAGAATTTACACTTGTAGATAAAGTATTTAGCCAGCAAAATAATATGATTAACCAAAAGAAAATCTTTGTCAAGGTCAAATTTTCCAAAAAGAATGTCCAAATGAGAGACATTAAGCAAAATATTTACTTCATCCACGAGCCAAGATAAGAGTTCTTTCCAAAAGAATGTTGATGACTCACAAAAATACAATAAATGCTCCAGGGATTCCTCTTCTTCATTACAGAAAACACATAATGGGGATTCCACCATTTTGAACTGGTAAAGTTTCTTATTGGTGAAAACAATGAGGTTTAATAATTTATATTGAAATTCTCTGAGTTTTGTATCCAAAGTAGTTTCAAAAGCTAACGAATATAACCTTTTCCAGTCTATAGAAAGATCCGGGTATTTACTCAAAATTTTAGCTTTAGCCGAGGCTGTAGTTTGCTTAACAGAACGAAATTCCCTATAAACCAATTTGGATGTGACATTAGCAAGGTCAATCGTTTTACCAGCAATTGTTAATACAAAACAAGTTTGATCCAACGTAGAAGGGGCACAATAAGGGTTTGTTTTAATTATAGAACGCCATTCATTTGGGATAGCATCAATAACCCCCATTAGGGAAAAAAGGTAACCAGGAGATAAAGAGGAACTGAGAATTTTGTCACTTTTAAGAAAAATACCTTCCTTTGAAACAAGATCGCCAACTTTAAGAACTCCTTGCTTATAGAAAATCGGTTGAAAAATAGATTTTCCCTCACTCAAAATATACTTATTGTTCCAGATAATTTGGTTCATTATCCCTTTATAGGTTGTCGAATCACAATTAGTCCTAGAAGACCAGGCTTGCAAGCACTCCTTATAAAAGACGGGAAGTGAAATGGATAATTTCCGACAATCAAAATTACAATGTAATAAAAATTTCCCGCCAACTTTCTTGAGATAAAAATCCAGAACATACTTCCAAGGACTTTCATACTTCTCAATGTATTTCTTCAGACAAATGATTCGTTGAGCAAAGATCATAGATTCAAGATCCAGCATTTTCAAACCTCCGTCCTCTATGTCATTAATTAAGGCTGAGCGTTTGATTTTATCTTTGCCCTTCCAGATAAAGGAATAAAGTTCTTTATTAATTTCTTTAATAAATTCACTTGACAATGAAATTAGACCTGCCTTGGACATAATTTTGGGTATGGCAAAAGACTTAACAATTTGTATTCTGCCGATGAGCGTCAGACCTCTCCATTTCCACATATTTAATACTTTTTTAATTGATTTAAGGGCAGAGTCAAAGTTGGATTTATTCCTCGACACGTTATTGTAGTCAAAGTGCACACCAAGAATTTTGATAGAAGTTTTAAATTCATGAGGGTACATTTCACGCTCTAATTTCCTTGTACCAATACTGAAAAATTCAGTCTTCTCCTCATTAACTTGGAGACCAGAACATTTCGAGAAAGCACTAAGACAATCTCGTAAGCAATCATAGGAGGATCTATTTCGGAGAAAGCAAGTCAGGTCGTCCGCGAAAAGGGACAATTTAACCTCTAAATTATCAATTTGAATACCCTGAATTTTTTCATTTTGTCGAATACTACATGCAAGAATTTCCAATCCTAATATGAAGAGAAGAGGTGATAATGGGTCGCCTTGCCGCACCCCACGACCAACTGCGAAATAATCTGATGAAAAGCCATTATTAATGATGCAACTTGATATATTTGAGTAAAAAGTACGGATCCATTGGATAAAAGATGGCCCAAAATTAAATGCGTGCAAAACTTTTAAAAGATAAGAATGATCAAGAGAGTCAAATGCTTTCTTGAAATCAATAGCAACAAGAATGCCCGACATTTTCTTACATTTGGTGTATTCCAAAATATCCTCAATGGTTCTGACCGCGTCAAAAATCGACTGTCCTTTCACGTACGCATTTTGATTGTAATGTATTAACCCAGGTAAGATTGGTTCCAGTCGTTTGGCTAACGTTTTGGAAGCGATTTTAATGTCAACATTGATAAGTGAAATGGGACGCCAATTTTTTATCAACCTTTTATCCTTGCCCTTCTTTTCCAACAAAGTAATTACAGCTTGTTTTTGCGAATTGGAAAGCTCGCCATGTTCATGTGCATAATTATAACAATCAACCAGGTGTTTGCCCAAAAGCGGCCAAAACACTAAATAAAATTCTACCGTGAGACCATCATTCCCTGGGGTTTTGTTCTTTTGAAAAGTTTTTAAAGTATTAAAGCATTCGCCTACCGTTAATTTTTCGTCACATCTGTTCCTTTGTTCCACAGTCAATTTAGGGATATGTACATTACTCAGAAGTGAATCTGTCAAGGCATTACTGTTTTCATTGGATCTATTTTGATAAAGATCAGAATAAAAGGAACGAAGTTCTTTCATAATCACTTGAGGGTCTGAAGTTAAGGATTCGTCATCTTTGAATAATTTCCAAATTGAACTTTTTTTACCTCTGGAACTTTCTAAATTTAAGAAATATTTACTGCTTTTTTCACCTTGTTCGTACCAGGTGGCTCGAGTTCGTATTATTGCCCCCTGGGTGATGTAGTCATTCTGGAGCTCATACTCTGTTTTTATAACTTCAAACATATTCATATTTTCTGGCGAGGGATCTTGATCACACATTTTTTGGCAGTCGTTAAGTCTTGCCTCTAAAGTTGCCATTTTTGACCTTCGCTCTTTAGCCTTCATCTTACTATAAAACATGCTTTCTTGGCGAATCTTGTACTTCATCAGATCCCAAAAGAGCCTTGGATCTTTGACTTCTTTAAATTCATCGTTCCATAATGGGTATTTCGTATTAATCAAGGACACGTATTCCTTATCATCCAATAAGCTAGAATTAAGCTTCCAATAAGAAGGACCTCGGGGTCCATTTTCAGTTCCATTCAAAGATAGCACAATTGCGGAATGGTCGGATTTAAGCGATGGAATGACATCAACATTATCAATATCCTCCTGCATACCACTACTTACTAGCCAGTAGTCCAGCCTCCTCTGAATTACGGGAGTCTTCTGACGCCAAGTAAAACGTTTTTCCTTTGGGTTTCTAATCCTCCATATATCAACTAAATCATTGATAATACATATGTTTTCTATTGTCTTAACTGATTCTTTTCGTTTTGGATTTCCGCCATTACCATCCAAATCGGGGTCAAAAATTGCGTTAAAATCCCCACCAATTACAATATTACAATCGTCCTCTAAACAAAAATTGTCCAGTTCTTCTCCAATTTCTTCAAAAAAGGTTAATTGCTCGTTTGTTTTGTTTGGGGCATACAGGTTGACAAAAAGAAAGGGATAATCTTGAACCTTTGCTTCTATAAAGATAAAACGCCCATCTTTGTCAATTTTTGAGGATTTCAGTTCGAATTCCAAGTTATTTTTAATAAGAATGAGGACGCCCTTACTATGAACCGTACCATGAGAGAAAAACATTTCGCCTTTCCATTGAGATTTCCAAATATTTTCCACCTCAGGAGTGCTATACGATTCTTGCAAAAAACAAATATCCGCATTATTTTTCATTAACCACCCAAACAATGCCTTCCGTTTCTCAAAAGACCGAATCCCCCGAGCATTTAAAGACAATAACTTAAAGTTAATATTTTTAGGAGCCATATTTAAATGATAATCCATTCAAAAACCACCCATTTAAACAAGTAGATTCATTGGCTGTATAGCCAGCTTTAAGTGAGAATAACCTTAAATTTGCATTTGACCTTATGTTAAACCAACGTTTTATGCAGTTAATTACATCACGAAAAAAGACAACAACATGCAAAACAAAACACTGAAAACTGGAAAACATATTCAACAGCAGCCAGAAAATACTGCTTTGCTGCTGTGGATCGAATCGAGAAAAGTAACTGAAACACCGAACGGACTTACTCAAGAAAGAAAACAACTATCCCTATCGTGTTACGTGTCAGCTCTCCAACCAAAACGCTACATACTTCACGGCCTATTTATAAAGTGAAAAGATAGATGTTACCTTCCCTGTAGCAGTAAACCTTATAAATTCATATAGTCAAAAAGTTCCACTAAGCACCATTACAACTTTCAACTTGAAATTCTTTCTATTAATTTTAAATGACTATCGAAAAACATCTAAGACTACGAAGGCTACCCCAACCAGTTTATAATGGCACCAAAACTCCGTCAATGTAAAGCTTATCGGGCTCTGCACGGCTGAAATATGCAAGCTTACCGGATTTTCTCGCCTCTAACAACTTCTTCGACTGATCCCCGCGCCTTTTAACGATCTCCTTCGGCAAATCCGCTGATATGCGAAACTCGGAATCTTTCAAAAGACTCGTCTTGGAGAAGATGAATTCTCGATCTTGATATCGCAAAAACCTCGCTATTATCGGTCGTGACCTTCCATCTTCGTTTGTTTTCCCCACTCTATGCACCCGTTGGAACTCAATTTGTTGAATTTCGTCTGGCTGAATACAGAGCACCTGCTCAAAGAATCCTCGAAGAGTAGAGCGGGCATCTTCCTTTCCCTCAGGCAATTCTTTAATACCGTAAAAGCGAAGATTTTCGCGCCGTTGGTAAACCTCTGCGTATAATAATTTGTCCTGCAACTCCTTATATTTGTCATCGCAGTATTTCTTCACGCCATCACCGGCGGTCTTACTTTCTTCGACAATGGTATTCAAAGCTTGAAGACCATCCTGCATTTCATTAATGGCGACCTTCGACTTCTTTTGGTGTTGCTCGAGCGTTTCAACTCTACTTTGTACCTTGTTAAGATTCTCTTCTAAGCTTTTGACTACTGCACCTATTGACTCCAGTTTCAAGTTCACGGCCTCGAGACTTGAAAGAATAAGGTCAATTTTTTTACCAAGATCGACGTGAGTCATTTCCACGTGTTTGGAAATTATGTCACCCGAAGAAGACGCCAAGTCAGCTTTCAAAGGCTTGTCTCTTGATCTTTTTTCTTCTGGAGACCTGAGCTCGTTATCAGAGATGCTTGAATCACTTCCACGCTCTTTTCGCTTAAGACTTGAAGTCTCGTCAGCCATAAAGCATTAGTAAAAACATTTGAATACGGAGAGCTTCACGAACACAACTATCCGCTCAGCATGCCTCGACCCAGTCCCATTTGCCAAATTGTTGTTCACTAAAAAATTTGGTCTTCCTACCGATTTTCCTTCATACTTATATGCAGGTTTATAGAGTCATTTAAATGAGAAATGAATTATTTTAGTGTGTCATTCAAGCATTTTGAGTTTATTTTGGAATCGGTGAAACAATAATATTGCAAGATCTGGCCAGATAGGAATGATGCTTCTTATGCCACCACAGGAAACCCCAAGCTTTAAATGTCACGAGCACTGGCACCATTGCATAACCAGGGTTCGTACTCTTTCAAAATTCTAATGACATTCCATGACCTTATCCACGACTTCTCTAAGTTTCCATGACCTAAATTTCACCATTTTCTTGGAAATCATCTTTCATTTTGGGTACATTTTTACCATTTTCTTCGCAAAAAAAACACATTTATTTTTTACTTTTTAATAAATATAATTTTCCATGACTTTCCATGACCTACACTTAAATTCCATGACTTAAATAGAGAGAGCAAACCAGATCCACTAAAACTAATTCGGTGTGATCATTAGTAGCCATAAATGCTTGCATCACCTACCTAAAGGACTTCCTCCAGGTGGTAAGCTCCTATCCTCCTCACCATTATCAATGTTGGCCTTGCCCCGCGACAGATTACCAAGAAGTATTGCAGTGTCAGCTAGAAATGATTAAAAAAAAAACAGTTTAAGATCATTCCCCAGTACTGCATTGCGCATCCCTACTGCACATAATTCCATGTGTGATTAGTGAGTGCACATTAAAAATGACGGCTTTTTCTTTATGCCTGGACCTCACCAGAAAGGTAAATCATTATTTTTTTGAAAAGGAGTATGGTAACCTAACTTTTTTTTCTGTTGGTTTGTATTAAGTAATCACTTTCTATCTGTAAAAATGTAGACCAATTTTCAGTGTACAATAAGAAACAATAGTCGGAAACGTTAATTTAGCAAGCAATCATAACTATAAACATGATGATATTGTAAGGTATTATTGCGTTAACACAAGGTGCTGTTACTCTTAAACGAGAATAGGAACCCTCCATTTTTATTTGAATTGAAAATTTAAGTTCCTACAAGCTAAACAATCAAAAGGCAAAGTTTGACAAAAATGTCAGTGCAGGTTCTGTTTCAGTGGAATAACCTTAAGCAGACAATGTATGGTAAAATGTTGAGAGGGTAGCCTAGAACCACATCCAAGACATCCTCGGAAACCCAGGGCTTCAACAGGGACGGGACGGGAAGGGAGAGACTGGGAACGGGAAAAAGGTGGGGGGAGGGGAGGGGAAGGGAAAGGGGAAGCCCTGGGAAGCTTCTCTATACAGATCATTTCTCGATCGAAGAGCAAACACCATTAGCGAGGTGTGAAACAGAAGCGCTCGTATGACAAAAGAGACCAGCAAGGTTCAATTAGCACCTTCAAAACTGCACAGCAAGATATGTCTACTGACCAGATGATATCCAGTAAATCGTTTTCGGTGGCTTTTGTCTGCGAGCATAACAGATCAAATTGTCGCCGCTCTTTGATTTCTTGCTTTCGTTCCGACCATATAGAAATTTTCAGTCTGCTTTTCTTTGTTAAAGTTTTTTGTTTAATACAGTTAAGATTGGTAGGACTGAAATATTCGCGTAATGATGGAACGATGTACTACGCCGAAGAAATAGGCGCAAGATCCAAATAGCCAAATATCAAGCTAAATTTTCTAAATTCTGTTGTTCCTGTTGCAAGCCTTCGGTCGATGTCGGCACTTTCGCCTTTACACGCTGCCGTGATCTTGTTATTTCTCTAAGACTGGACTTGTTCCATCGTATCGGACTTAAATGGACATGCGGCAAACACCAAAGGAAATTTTGGGAACGAATCTTTGCCAGCCAAAGTTTGCTAGGCAAAGTTTGGTCCGAATCCTGCTGGCAACTCTGCATACACATCTCTTCCCTCTACAATTTTCCGGACGATCATGTTTTATTCCTTTTTCATTTGCCTAAGGCTTGGAAATGATTCCAATCTTGTGCAAACTCCTTGCTCGAAGAAGTTACTCCATCATGTAGCGAAAATGCGAACATCGAAAAGTAAAGAAATAAATATAGTGTTCGCACGATGGGCGCGAACTGTCAAATTCTTTTGTTTTGAAGGTGTTGCAACGCATGGCCATGTCATCCACTAATGTTTACAATGCTAATTCGTCCGTAATTCGAGAGTTCGTAATGACTTCCAAATCAGCATGTGATCGCTTTTCATTGGCCTCATTTTAAATTTAATTAAAAATGAGGCCAATAACGGCTTAGAAAAGTAATTGATTGAGAAATGATCTGTATAGAGAAGCTTCCCAGGGCTTTCCCTTCCCCTCCCCTCCCCCCTCCTTTTTTCCTGCTCCCAGTCTCTCCCTACCCTTCCCATTCCCTTTGAAGCCCTGGGTTTCCGAGAATGCACCCAAGAGTGCCCAGTAATACTTGTATACACTTCACAATAGAGAAACTGGAGTCATTATTGCCACAAGAACAAGGTTTTGCCCCAATAAGCAGGAAAGTACCAAAGAGCCATCTACCAGCTAACTTCACTTGTTGAAAGAGAGCTTACCACAGGTTAGAATTTCTGCAGAAATTTTCACAAAAACAGTGACTTTGTGTAATTTTGAAGGTACACAAGCCAGAAAAGTGTTTTGCCTTAGCTGCATCTCTTAATAACTTACAAGTACAGTTGAACATCTGTAATACTAACACTGAAGGTCAGACCAAAGTGTCTGTGATAAAGTGGGGCCCATATTATAGACGGCACCAGTATGATGCCATTTCAAAGCCTTTGACTGGATGCAATTATCTGCATTTTTGCAGTTGCGTAGTTGGGCCCAAATTGTTAAAAACAATAACTTTTTAAAATTTTAACTGCAATAAAATAATTTGTACATCTAGAACAGTACACTGCATGTGTAAGACAAATGAATACACTCACTATAGATGCTATATACACCTTATTCCAAAATGGTGGAAAATATATTTTGTCTTCATGTTAATTGGCCCTTATTGCCTCAATCGCATAGACCTGCAAATTCAAAAGAATCTTTGGCTAAAATGAGGCAACGAGGGCCAATTAACATACAGTACAGGCAAAAGAATAATGTATTTTCCGCCACTTTGAAATAAGGTGTATACTGTCAAAAAAAAAAGAACATTGTCTTCTCTGATGAAAATGTTGAAATACCACCTAGGCATCAGCAAAGACTAAAGTATACAAATGACTGCTCTGAGTTGTAAGCAATTGCCATGAATTTGAACAGCAGCTGTCATCATAGTTACCACCTGGCTATGCACATGATGCTCGCTATACAATCATGTGCAGATTAGTCCCTAGAACATCAGTATTCAATGGAACAGGTGCTCCACGGGAAGTTCAAACACATTAAAAGGCAGTGAGAACCATCTGCACAAAGATATGGGGATGGTAAAGAACCACACTGAATACATTAATTAACTCAACATCTGTTACCACTCTCTGTGCGGCATTCTGTGTGAACTTAGAAGAAGTCCTTTTGTCCTAATATACATATCCTCTACGTCATTTGGCGAAATATATAGTTAAGCCGAAAATCAAAACTATTTCAGCGCCGGCATTATATCCCCTTAATGTTTTAACAGCAATTCGCAAATCTTGGCATCTTAATGTTAAACATATTATTACTATAACCACAAATAAATCAAGTGGATATGACTGAAATTCAGAATCAAAATCATAATATATAAAAGGAACATTGTCATGAATGTACAAATACCACAAATTTATTGTTAAATGGATTAAGTCACATTTGTCTAGTTTTCAACACAGTTTGAATATGTTATAGATATAGGTTTCAAGCCTGCCGTTCACTGTAAGTGTTATCATAACAATGTCATGTTTTGGTTTACCTGACTCGGTAGCAAACTGTTTTCAAGTTATTAAAGATACATGATAACTTAATGTTCTCTCAATATCAATTCGCCTTCTCAAATACCACTTACATATATCTACACTGACATTGACCGAGTCAAAGTAGACATGTATCAACAGGCTTTATGTTATGCCTATGTTACAAAGAGTAGCACTGTGATGGCCCCATTGTCCTAAAGTAAATTATAATTTAAATTACAAGCATAATACCCCATAAGCGGAAAGTGAATCATTCTTGGTATTAATGGGTAAAACTGAAGCAGGTTTGGCGGTGATATGCTATCAGCTTGGCACTCTATGCTTGACCAAGTGTAAAATTCATCACTATTTCGATAACAATACCACTGATAATCTTAAGTTATAAACCTGGTTTTTCAGAAAGTTGTTTCGATTCCTTGTAAAATCAAAAACGCACAACACATTCGTTATCAGTTATTTCCCACCAAGAACTTTTGAATGCTTCCTGGGTATTCAAAGAAATCAATAAGCTTTGAATAAAATATTCCAGAATTTAAAAAAAAAACCGAAATACTAACGCAAATTTCGACATGCTGTCGAACTCGATAAAAAAATAACGTCGTTATGGGCGATGTACTTACCGAGGGAAAAGGAGCGAAACTTTCGCCGTTTTGGAGCGTTTTTGCTTCGCTTTCCTTCTGTAACTTCGTCTCTCGACTCTCCATTATTGTTATTCGACATAATTCGAATGAAACTAATGCAAAAGCCGCTCTGAAACTGCTAAGCGGATTTCCCCATTCCTAACAGCGGTGAATGCTGAATTCTAACCAGCTCCGATAGCTGACCGCAACATGTCCCAGCAATCCAGCCCTTTGCATCTCACAAATAATTCATTTCTTTCTTAACGAGATCGCAGACGGCAATATTTTGCTATTCGGGACGCAAAAACAGTCAGAATTTTTTTCTAGGACCCCCACAGGAGTGCACAAAGAAAACATTCAATAGTTATTTACATGTAGCTGAAAGGAAATCGGAGCAGATGCAAACTTAGTACTATGCAAATTTTCTATCGGATATATTTGAGGATGTTTTTTCTATTTTCATCTAAAGTGCCGATTTTCTTCGGAAATACAATCACTAAAATCCCATGTTTATTTATTTACGGTGGAGAAAAACTGGACAGACATGATAAAAAATATATAAGTTCTTATAAAAATCCATTTCCGCGTGAAAATTTTCAAAATATTCCGAAAGGAAATATTGATCTCAAACTGACTTGCGTTCCTATCCTCTTGGCTAATTGCCCGAATATTATTAAAATGACACTTGCTTTCAATGTTTCGGACTGTGGAAAATATAAGTTAAAGAATAATTGATAGAGTACAAAGTAAAGTGAGGTATACGTAGAAAGTCACTTGTTAATAGAGTAGAAACGAACGAGTTTTCACCTTCCGAAAAATATACGGCGGTGTATATATCACCGCTAGAACATACAGGGAAACTACGAAAAACAATAACCTCAATCTAAAGAGAATTTTGAAGGAAAAGCAAAGCTAACTAACGATATCCAAGGACAAAATTTTAATACGCACGCAAAGAATGGCATAATAAGCATAACTTAAATTGTCTCCCATCGGATCATTGTCCTCGCAAATGTGAAATTTCGCACCAGACATGCATTCCCAAAGGAATTTAAAAGAACAAAAAGAAATACCTTTCTCCTCGTTCTTCCGTACACTCATTTCTGAGTAATACCCACAAACTGAGGCTTGTTTGAGCAGAACCTAAACAGCCGGTTTGCAAACCAAAGCTCCTTCAATATGGCGGCGGCCTATAGCAACAACGACTCACAAGTTTTGACGTCAAATTTCACGCTGGATAAGAGTGACACTCCGTACTTTGCATATTTTAAAAGACAGTTATCGCTAATTTTATGCAGCATACACTTTTTCAAATATTGTGCTTCCAAAAAGGGTAAAAATAGTTAGTTGCCGCCTACAACCGCTCTCACAGATAGTTCAAAGTGCAAATATCCGGCGAATAGCCGAGCCCGCTGTATACACAATGTTTTACATCATTTCCGGTGCCCGAAGTCCCATCACCCACCATCAAAATCAAGAGCAGATAAATATAGATTACCACCGCACGGATAGAAGCTGTAAATATGATCTGGTGTTCGAATAGAAACACAGATTACTAAACAATGAAGCCAGAATGTTTTTATTTCCTACCAGGGTCTATCGGGATGAAGCCGGCAGCCGAACAGTTTTCGATCTCGCTGCAGTCGCTTCCAGAACTGGTATCTGTCTAAAATAGGAACACAGGGCAAATTGCGTGTCATTTGATACTTTTAAATTGCTCTACGCATTAATTGCGAAGACGCTTGAAAGTTTAATAAAACTACAGAATAAACCGCAGCATTAAAATGAATCGAGAATCGTCACATGTTGTTTTGGTTACCGTACCTACCTCGTAACCGCTCATCGCGGTCGTGGCACCTGGCTTGTCGTGTACGGCGCTATCTTCGACAAACTCGAAAGGATTGTTGTCCGGTGTGATAGTTGGAGTGAACAGCGAAGGGTCGTTGAAGTCCATTCGTGAAACGTTGCTTGCTTACTGCGTCAATCGCTTACCGACTAACGTAATTAATTGACATGTAAATTTCCCGTAATAATCCCAGGAGTGTAAACCACCGAATAAATTAGAAACGAACAAGGGGCTTACTCTCAGGGGGTCAGTGATCGTGTTTATTGATCGTAACTAAGAATTAAATGAAACAATTCAGTGTAATCAACCTTCTCAGACACGGGCAAGAGACGACTAGATATTGGCTTTTGACAAGCAGTCCAGTATGTAAACATGTATAAATGATTTAAAGATACTTTAATTCGATGTACGCATTTCGAGAAGGAAGTGTGGTGAGGTTACGCTTTAAATTTTCCAACACAGAACACTGGATAGCAACTGAAGATTAAGGAATATGTCGGTACAGATAACTAGGTCTTACAAAAGAACTGAAAAAAAAAAAAAACGTGCATGGGATTATTGTAGAGAGGATATAGCCTAAGTACAGCCGCCCACTCTCGTGAAGAAAAATCTCACGAGAGTGGGCGGTTACTAAGTTGGACAGTTTGAAATGAAAATATTACCACCCCTACCCCAAAATCAATGATGGAAAATAGCATCAAGAGAACTGTGGGAGAGGGGAAGATGGTTCATTTCTCTTTTCATTCCGTCCAAGATTGAAGCAGTCTTTGCCGTCGGGCGGGAAAGGAGGTGACTTTTGGCAGTCTTTTGAATTTGGCTCATTGAATAGCGTGGAGTGCCAACGTAACGCAACGTAAAGAAGGTGTCCACACCCGGGGGAGAGAAGAGGCTTTGATAAACTGGGTCAGTGTGCAATAAACTGCGAGCAGTTAGCCTGCGTAGCAAGCGTTCCCGTGCAAGCACGGCTTCGTGCGAAAATTGCGCGACCTGAAAAATTAATTTATGCAAATCGGAAGGGGGTGGGGAGAGGGTATGAGGCGAGGGAAAAACTCTTCTCGGTTCTCAGAGCTGGATTTCGATTCCACGTCACACGCTAGGAAAAGAAAGAGACTGCTTGCAGTCTAGTGTCTTCTGCTGTCCTTGTCGTCTGAGCTCAATTTATCTCGCTAACATGTGCTCAGATGGACAAACAAACAAGCACAAGGTGCGAAAGATCGGAAAGATGAACATTGAACATTCCCATCGTAAGAGGCCGCGATCCTTTTGGTCAGCACCTATTCTTGATGCTGACCAAAAGGATCGCGGACGTCTTTCCCGCCCCACCAGTCTTAGCCTACGTGTAGCCGTACCCACCCCCTAAGGAAAAGCCTGCTTTTCCTCGAGGGGTGGGTACGGCTACACGTAGACTGTTAGTGCGCGCGTGGGGTCGCGCGTGCCGCGTTCGTCTTGTGGGGACACTCGTTAGAGGAGTTGGAGTTCAGGAGTCATCGCGAGAATCACGTAAGCCGCGTGGCGAAAGAGGAATGGTAAAGCTATACAAGGACACACATTGACCAGTTCATCAGCACATCTAGTTGCTGGTAAATTTGTATCTACGCCACTCTCCTAAATGGAACATGTCTGAAATTTCACTTTCCAACAAAGTCCCTGGCAAACGTTCCAGCAACCAACCAACCCGCCTATTGGTCACGTGCGGGCTTGGTCCATATTTCCAAAATGAAGTTTTATTGCTTTAATACCAATACGGCAGTATTGGTATGTTTCCCTTTAATGGAAATGTTTTTCAATGTTTCCCTTTAATGGAATACGTTGCGTTCCCAACTCAACATCCTTTGGAACACTAGTTAAAGCGATCAGCGTTAATAAAAAAAACATGGTGACTTTCTCTTTGCTTTAATGATAAGACCGTGCATTTTCATATTATAACTGCTATTAAGCGTTATCAGCCTGTCATGTATCAGAATTCTAAGGTAAGGTTAAAGGGGCACTGGGACGAGCATAACTTCAAAAATTCAACAGCCCAATGTTTACGCCATTGCATGAAACCTATTAACAGTGGTCAAGTTTTCGTAAAATTACTATACCAGTATACTGAAGCTAAAAAAAGAGTGATATCACTGTGATACCATCGGGAGCTTTTGATCTCAACTTGAAAAAGTCAGCCTGACTTTTTCAAGTTCTGTCCATGTGGTTTGGAAAAATTGATGAAAACTATTTACGGTCACCCTCTTCTTTAAACTATTTGCTAGATATCCTTCCCTTTATGTTCTAGGAGCATTTCCTGCGTAATTTTGGTGCTGTTTTACTAAAAACGCAGAAAAATGTCCATGACAGTGCCCCTTTAAGTCTGCATACGAGCCGAGGTATGTCGTAGTTGACTGTTCATCAGTTTCAATAACAACAACCACAATAAAACAGTGTGGTATCCAGTTCTCGCCAACTCACCGATCGATGATAAATACAGAAAAAGAAGGCTGTGAATAGTTAAGTATCTCGAGAAATTTTGATCAGTCAGGTTTTGCAATGGGTGGAAAAAGTTATAAATCGAGGATTTTTTCTCACTTGAGAACTTTTTGCCAGCATGCAGTTGAGAAATTTACATTGGTTCAAGAAACTCCTTCTCCAGTTTACATTGCCTTCATGCACGAAAAACTCCTGCTCTGCGAACGTTTTTTTAAATTACACGAAGTTACGTCGTTTCTAATCGTTTGAGAAAATAAAAACAGTTTTAACTGCCTTAAAAATACCTGAGCAGTCTCGTCGTTTGTAATCGGTGTAGAAATTTAAAAGCACAGTGCTTTACTAGGAAGCTCTTGCTCGATACATTGTAAGAAAGTTGGGTCTTTTTTAATCGGCGAAGACTGCTAAAAAAGAGCTTTAACTGCGTCGATTAAAATGCTTGACAAATTCCCTGATTTCCGTCGCTAATAGGCCGTAAATTACGAAAATCCACGGGGCAGAAGCATATACCTCCCCAAGAGGACCTCGTTTAAAACGACATACAAAAAGTCCTTCAACTTAACAAACCAGTGTTAACAAACCGCCCCAAGTTATGCTGATCCTTGAAGTTGTCGGACTCTGCGTGACCTACAAAAAGATTTGATCGCCTCAGTAACTTCTGCCAGCTAATTAACCAGTATGATGTTGACTCGGTCCACGGAACTTTCTGTATTCACGTGAAACTCATTTGTTTTTGAAGAGACCGTGCGTGTCAGTCATTGTGATGTAAATTCTCTCGACATGAGACCAAGATCCTAAAGATAACGACCAATTAAATTGCATCATGCACTATTGCTGATTTTAGGGAAAACACCGCGAAATAACGACTTCTTGTACTTAAGGTGTTGCGGAAACTGAATGCGTGGTCTTCAGTTTCAATTCGCTCTAACTTCGTGTAACCATCCGACATGTCTGTTTGAAGACAACACTTCCACTTGTTTTTTTCGACTTGAACAAGCTTTTTTGGACAGCTGAGGCGCTCAAGTAAGTGACACCTTCAAGTTGATTTCAGTATTTCTTTTACTGTCTTATTACGTCAGTAAACGTCAACGCAATGCACTTGATTTCCAAGCAGTTTGAGCTTTTGATTTGCAGCATGCCGTGAGTGCATGGGTACCAGAGGGTAGAAACGGCGGAATACTTAACTTTTATCCCATCCGGTCTGGGTTTTCTGTTTGGTTAGGTACATTCGAAAAAAAAAACAATTTCTTCGGTCGAGATTTGAAAGTCCTGAAACCTAATCAACCTTGAAAATTGTCATTGGTCCGTTTTATCTCGGAAGGATCACGAAGGGGGCTCTATTGGCAATTTTTTTATGACATTCAATGACAGTTAAATAGGATTGCAATCGAGTCAATAGAGAAAAATCAACACCGATAGGCTATCCCCACCGCGAGAACACTTCTAGTCAGGGCCGAGTGTAAGTTGTGGCGTTCATTTATGAGTTATACTACTAAATGGTCGACATAAGAGCAGACTCACTAGCATCTTTAAAGAGGCACTGTCATGAGCATAACTTCAAACATTCAACAGCCCACAAACATGTTTACACCATTGCAAACCTATTAACAGTGGTTAAGTTTTCGTAAAATTACTATACCAGTGTACTGAAGCTAGCTAAATAAAGAGTGATATCACTGTGATACCATCGGGAGCTTTTGATCTCAACTTGAAAAAGTCAACCTGACTTTTTCAAGTTCTGTCCTTGTAGTTTAGAAAAATTGACGAAAACTATTTACGGTTACCCTCTTCTTTAAACTATTTGCTAGATATCCTTCCCTTTACGTTCTAGGAGCATTTCCCGCATGGTTAAAAGTACTTAGTCGTAATTTGGTGCCGTTTTACTACAAAAGCCAAAAACGTCAGTGACAGTGTCTCTTTAAACACAAAACGTCATTTTAAGTTGTAACACATGTTACGGCATAACCCATTGATGAAACGAATGCCTCATGTTCATTCCTTTACTGTCATTTGTTTTAATGACCTTTAATAGATATTCGACAAATTCGTCAGTTTCATTTTTTTATTTCTTTCCCAGTAAATTGACAGGAAAACAGAAGCCAGTCAAAAGCCACTTGTCATGTTTTTTTGTGTGTGTTTTCCTTTTTTGTGTTCCAAATAAAACATTTTACTGGTCTTGGGTGTATATTTTACGCTCATTAGAAGCCATTAGAAGCCATAAGATCAGTCAGTTTGACACAATCAGTTTCATTTTCGATTTCTTTTCACTTGACCTTGACAGAAAAACAAAGACCGCCAACGCTATTCGAGATGATTTTGCTTCAGTTGTTCTGCGCTGTGATTAGTTTGGTGGGGTCCGAAAGCAGTCAAAGAAAGTCATGATTTTTTCTTCAAATTATCAGCTTGTTGCCAGTAATGTAATGTTTATGAACCCTTTGGTGAAGCAGTTGTCTCAGTTCTCTATATTCTTCCGATAGCTCGCTCGCAGGTCAGGTCAGGGTGAGTGTTTTGCCATTCGGTAAAAAGTAAATAACGTGATTTTTCTGAGCCAGTTAGATCACGTTGTTCAGCACCGCCCACTGAACGCCCCTTTGAGTTATCATATATGGCAGTGGTTTACCCTGTGCCTAATACTATACTATAAATAGCTCTCTACAGTGAAAGCAATCATCAATGGTGTCAAAATTCTTGCAACCCAATCCAATCAAAATTTTATCCATGAAGTCAATCCTTTCTTTCAACCGCTTACCAGCTTCCTGAGCATAGCTTTCATTTCGCTTTCACTTCTAGGGCTGGGTTTGCTGTGAAATATCTAACAAACCGCCGTCATTGCCTCACCAAACTCTCATTCAAGTGCTGCAGTTGTTCCGGGAACCTTCAAATATGCTGGGTAAACTGAAGAACAAGATCGTGAAGAGAGAAGAAAAACCGGAGAAAGTCACGACAGTCGAGGTCTGCGTGGAAGAACTGGAAGACGAATGTCCCGATGGCGGATATGGATGGATAATTTGCCTGGCTGCTGCAGTTATTCAGTTCATCATCTTAGGCATCCATAACAACTTTGGAATCTTGTACACCTACTTCATGACTGATCTTCACGCCGAACCGTCAGATACAGGTAATGTTTCGCCATCTTTAAATTTGATATTGAAACTGACTGAGCGTTATTAAAGGGGCAGTCTCACCAAGATTTAGCGCCCCTTGAAAATCCAATGAATGTGTTGGTATTAATTGTAAATCCACTAATAGTTGCCTAACCTTGCTAAAATGCCCTGTACTGATCACAAAAGTTGTTTAAAACTGGTGTGGCTACGGACAGGTAGGGGAGAAGTGGTCTAAAACTTGAAAACGTCGGCCCGATGTTTTTAAGTTTGACAGTGCTACTTGGAGAGAAATCACTAAAAAACCGTTGATTAGGTTTTTTTCACATGTTAGAGAGTAAATTTGTGCCTTGTTGTCGTTTAAAGGTTATTTTGTTGATCAGTGAGTGCACTTTTATAATTCTAGCGTTGTTTACATAAAAACTTAGAAGAAATCTCGTGATACTGCCGCTTTAATCAGATTAATCGTTTAATACTTGATGTAAATTACACAAAAATTCTTTATGGTAACGTGCAACTTCCATTTCATTGCATTTATTATTGATTTTGGAATAGGCTCTTCTAATTTCTTTCCCGTTTTGTACGTATGTGACTGAGCGGGTCCCATTCGTTGAGTCTGTTAGAAAGGTTAAATGAAACGTGATCATCTGCTTAATAAAACACTGAACAAAAGGTCAGTTGCTGGGGTCCTTGTTTATTGAGGAAAACTGGCGTACAATATCAGAATATGTCGTGATTACTGAATTCGTCTTGAGCCCTCTTGAGGCAAATTCTTAGAGATTTTCTTTTTCTTTTCCTCTCCAAAACTTTGAAGAAAAATTTAGTCACAACCGTATGCTGTGTAGAGAAGGGGAGGGAAGGGTCTCTCAGAATTGCACTTGTTGGAGTGGTAAATTCTCAGATTTGGGCCACTTGTCTGTGTTATCATTCCAACTTAAGTAACTTAACCGGATTTTACTTATCAGTTTGATGGTGACAACACGCAATCATGTTCACCTTGACCTATCCCCTGGCGCCAAGTTGGCGCACAGGGCCTCACGCAATCATGTTAAAAGAAATCCTTCAGTGTGACCCTATATGTTTATCAGTTTAAACATTGGCAGCTTATTCATTGTAATACATTTATGCAATGAAATGAAGAATCCTCAGGTCAAGCGTGGTCTCTGATATTCTCTTGTACAATATTTTCACTAAATTCAAGAGCTAAAAAAGAGTTTCACTGACGCGCCAACGTTATCATCTCCTTGCGCGGAAATGCCTGCACTATAGAACAATCGCCTTTGGTGCTTTACACTAAATTTATCTCGGTTTAACCATATCAATAGACTTGCACTTTGCATTTAATCACGTTCTTGTTTTAAAGTTCTTGACGTTTATCTCGTTCAGACAGACAGGGCAACCGGCCAAATGAATGATTATAGCGGTGAATTGAAAATGTTTTTGGTAGACTTTGTTTTATTTTCTAATAAAAGGGCCTTCCAGTCTTGTCAACAATACATTGTTTAATTTTAAAAAAATCACGAAATTTTAACGTTTTCGCGAATATTCTAAGAAATGTCACCTTTTCTTGATTTTGGCGCTAGTAATGTTGGTAATCTCGGTTTAAGAGTGATTTTATTTAACCCGTGAAACAACAGCTAACAATTAGTGCTAAATAGTCAAAAATAAACAAGAGAAACAAGAGAATTAGTGCGTAATCTTTAGTACGTGACTGTGTAGTAACTATTTCTCAGGTTTAGTAAAATCACTCCAGGCATTAAGTGTTCAATCGACATGTTGCATTAAGATAAAAAACTCAGTTCTTTACATTTCCCGAAAAGGTGATCACGAAAACTTTACGAATAAAACAAAGACCTTTGAATCACGTCAGTTACTGCGTCAAAAACACGACTGTACTTTGTAACTATGTACTTTGTATTTACACAAACAAAACCATTTCTCTTATAACAAAAGATATAAAAACAGAACACTTCAAAATGGTTCAATCACCCTCACGATTTCGATCACGCGAAACACTACATGAAGTGTGTCATAAATTCCGTCAAGAATTTTTTTTTACTTTAGTTACATGTGATACAAAGATCTTTTGTTCACTTTCCTATCAGTAAAATCTCACTAAAGTGAGCGAAAAAAAGAGCTCGTCTCTCCCCTTAGCAGGTTCAGTAGAGTTAATAACGTTATGTCACTTGCTTATTATATTTGATAGATTGTATTCAAAGGGTACTCGAAATTTCGCTATTGAAGACAGCACACGTACAGAGAGACGGTTGAGCCCGCAGTTGTCGCTTCCTGGTCAGTGAAATTGTCACGTGATTTGACCGCTATCGCGTTTCTTCAGAACTTTATTTTTTAGCAAATAGTTGTAACCATGCTAGTATGCTGTGCACTTTTACACTTTTCTATTTTCACAAACAGCCAAGAATGGCGGAAGGAACGTCTTTTACTTATACAAATCCACTGATCTTGATAATCAAATGAATTTTTTTCTGATGGACGAAAACGATAGGCCTGGAGATTTGACTAAACATGAAATTCCGGTCCTTGCGAAAGTTTAACCGTCGACTTAGCTAATTCCTATGCTTCCGGCATTTTAAATCAAATTACTTTCAAATATAGACAGATTCCGGCTCTAAGGTTTCATCTGAGTTGTGCGAGTGTTAAATTTATAGAAGTATAATACATTCAGTAGTTTGAGTAAATATGTGCGCTATTGAATGTAAGAAAAAAACAGACGTTTCGAGGGTACTCCCTCTTCCTCAGTGGAAAATGCCTGTTTTCAATAGCGCACATATTTACTCAAACTACTGAATGTATTATAGTTATTGCGCTACACAGTTTTATCTAGATTTGCATCGAAATTTATAGAAGTGTCTAGTCATGCAGTTCAAGCAGTCAAGGTCACTTCGCAGTTTTAAAATTAACCCCCGGCGCGGCCAAACGCTCGCAACATTTCAACCCAACATATCGCAACATTGTTGGGCTCAACATGTTGCACACGTTTGGCCACCCTGTTACAACATGTTGCAACATGTTGCGTGTTGTTGGCTCAAGTGTGAAAATGGTCAAATTTTTCTCGCAACATTTTAGATGTTGCATGATGTTGTACTCGTTTGGCCGCGCTCGTGCTTACGCTCGTGCAACATTGTTGCGCCGGAGCATGCGCACTAGTTCGGTTTGCGCTATCCAACTGTTGCAACAGGGTGGCCAAACGTATGCAACATGTTGGGTCATGTTGTGCTCAACAATGATGCGATATGTTGCGTTGGAATGTTGCGTGCGTTTGGCCGGCTCCTTCACAACATCTCACAACATGACCCAATAATGTTGCAATATGTTGGGTTGAAATGTTGCGTGCGTTTGGCGACCTTTGGCCAGCCCCTTCACTATGGCGTTCCAACCCCGCCAAAAATCAACTTTGGCAGTCGACATTCAAATTTAACATTCAACATCCGACTTACGAATTCAACATCGAATTTAAGCTGTCAACATCCGACTCTGGCACTCAACATCCAATCTTTAAATGAACTTCCTGTCTCTATAAACGATGTCGAATTGGCAATGATATGTATTTTCAGGTTACAAGTTTGAACATTTCAACGCCATGCCAAAACGCGACCACGAACAGTATTCGAGTTCGATCACGTTTCGATTTTAAAAATCGACACCGGCGAAATGTACATCGCGCATACAGCTTTGTCAGTCGAGCCCGCTATAATGACGCCGTTGCGAAATGCTGACTTCGTTTTGAAATGCTGACTTCGTTTTGAGACGTTTACTTCGTTTTGAGATGTTTACTTCGTTTTAAGATGTTGACTTCGTTTTGAGAACGACGTGCAATGTCCGCCAAAAAGTATCATATGTCAAAATGTTATGTAACATCTGAAAAGGACTGGGTCTGGTCGTCCGTGAAAAATGGCGGACTTGTGCAGTGCCGTGCAAGCCATAAATGACCTTATTGTCAGGATCGAAAGGATGGAAAATTCCAGCGAAATCGGATCTATAGTTTTAAGACTAGATTTTATTGATAGGATGCTAGTCAGTCTTGATGTGCCTGATGATATTGTTAACACAACGAGTGCTTTGTACGAGACCGTTGTGGCAATCGATCGCGAGAATCACCAAACACAAGCCGCCCGTGGTTATCAGGTTCAGTTGCATCGCACTGGGGCTCGAGGACGACCCTCGTTTGAAATAACACGAGAGCAGTTCACCTTTTTGTTGGACCAAGGCTTCAAAGTGCCACAAATCAGCGTTATGTTGAACCGGATAACCACGGGCGGCTTGTGTTTGGTTATTCTCGCGATCGATTGCCACATCGGTCTCGTACAAAGCACCATAGATGCCAAGTCTCACCACGCATTTGGCGTGAGACTCACGCTTTTTGACCCAATCTCACGCTACCACGCCATTGAGACAAAATATCACGCTTTTTCAAAATACTGCAAATTGAGGAAAAAGTCTTAATTAACTTAAATTAAAAGACATATTTTCAGCTGTACCGGTAGAGATGAACGCTAATCGACCCTAATCGTCGATATACTCTTAGCAATCGTTGTGTTAACAATATCATCAGGCACATCAAGACTGACTAGCATCCTATTAATAAAATCTAGTCTTAAAACTATAGATCTGATTTCGTTGGAATTTTCCATCCTTTCGATCCTGACAATAAGGTCATTTATGGCTTGGATTGAAGTTCGTCCCTACGCCAATAACAAACGAAACCGCATTAAGAAAGCAAATGCTAAAAGACTTCAAAGAATGCGGCTCCAGTTCATATATCACGGCGAAGATAATAACATCCACCCTTTCTATGTCAAATCGAACTGGCAACCGCCGGTTCAAAAGTCAGTTGCTCTAGAGAGCTACCTGGAAGAAATTAAAACTCAACTTGCGCAAATACCAATAACCAAACCTAAACACAACTTGCCGCTTAATGAAAGAAAAGCTATTACAGAGCTGAAAAACAACTCTGAAATAAATATTAAAAGAGCGGATAAAGACACAACCACAGTCATTATGCACAAACAAGAAAAAGCAAAGGAGGGGCAGGTCTTACTAGACGACAGAAACAACTACACACCCCTCGAAGAACCAATGGTAGAAGAAACTTTCCAAAAGGTTAAACAAATAACAGAAGAACTCTACCAGGGAGGCTACATTGACGAGATGACTGTTAAGTGGTTATCACAGACTCCAAACCCTCCAAAAGTACCCGTTTTTTACACACTCACAAAGATACACAAACCAACACCGGTTGGGCGGCCAAGAATATCAGGAAACGATGGACCTACCGAACGAATATCAGTATTCGTTGACAACATACTTCAGCCAATAGCTCAATCGCAAAAATCTTACCTTAAGGACACAACCGATTTTATAAATTTTATATAAAGGACAACCCTCCCAGAGAGCGCTTTTCTAGTCTCTCTAGACGTTACCAGCCTATACACAAATATTCCACAGGAAGAGGGAATAAATACAGTATGCAGAGCATTTGATAATTTCTACAGGGACAACATGCCCATCCCGACACACTCCCTCAGAAAAATTCTAAGGCTGATCCTTCAAGAGAATTCCTTTGAATTCAACGACAAAAACTACCTCCAAATACACGGAACCGCCATGGCCACAAAGATGGCCGTCGCTTTTGCGAACACCTTTATGGCTTCGGTTGAGACGAAAATAATCAACCAAAGCAAAACAAAGCCACTCGAGTGGAAAAGATACATCGATGACATATTTTCACTGTGGAATGCTGATAAGGAGGAGATAGAAGACTTTATTATCCTTGCAAACAGACACCACCTTGGAATTAAATTTACGGCTGAAATCTCAAACAAAGAAACAAAGGCGAGAGATTCCACAACCAAGGAATCCTAGACATCCGCACTCACTTTAAACCTACAGAGACTTTCCAGTACACACAGTTTTCTTCATGCGACCCAGCAGGGGTCAGAAAAGGTCTCATAAAAGGTGAAGCCCTGAGACTTCTAAGAACTAACTCCTCAGAAAAATTATTCGATGAAAATATAACCAATTTTAAAACACGCCTTCGAGCTAGAGACTACCCCCACAATCTCATTGAGAAAATAACATCTGAGGTCAAATTCACTGAACGGAAGTCGGCTTTGCAACAAAAAGAGAAAGTGCGAAAGAAAATTCTGCCTTTTGTAACAACGTATCACCCAGCGTTACCTAACCTCAAAACATCTTAATGAGCAAATGGCATTTAAGGTGGCTCTATATACTAATCTGCAAGTCGCTGCAATTACATTTGCATGAGCTTACTTCTGCAGTTTGCAAATATTTTTTCGCATAACACTTGATATAATGTCTACAATCAATTTATCTGTAGCTTTAGTCTATCTGAGGAAGACTTTTTCATTTACCTTAATCTCGTTGCTATGGCAACTGGCGACAGAGATAATTGGCTTGGTTTTGACGTATACTTACTTTAACACGGATTTTCTCGGTTTTTACACGGTGAATTTTCCCTGTTTTTGGTGTAACGACGTAAACATCTAAAGAGTTTCAGCTGACAAAGCCATAAGAAAATTTGTACATAATTTTTGGTGGTTTTCGCAATTTTCGTTTTTTACGCTCAGCGTATTATTGTATGTATAAAATTTGTTGATTTTTTCATATGGACGAAAAACAGAAAAACCCTACCCATGTGCCAATTTTCAAAAAAATTCACCGTTTGGAACGCGCGCAATAAGCGTTTTAGATCGCTCCAAAACACTTAGTTTTCGTGACGTCAGCAAAATAGAAATTCTTCAAGTTACAGTGTTGCGCATGCTCACGGTTCGCTAACTTTACTTCGGACTTGTTAACGGGGCGTAGGAAGCAATTCCATAGAGAAAATTGACAAACTCATAATCTTTGAAAGTTAAAACAGTATTATCTGCTCTTAAAAATCTGTTATGGGTAAAGTTTCCCTTTGAAACGTTAAACATAATTCTGTGATTGATCATTTTTGCCTGAGCTTGCGTCAGCTCGCGCGCGCTAGCTTGTACTAGCAGCGCGCGCGGTAAACTATATGGAGCCACCTTAATTCAGAACCAACCATTGCTTGGAGAAATATTTAAAGAACCCCCACTTATCTCATATAAGAAAGGAAAATCTTTAAGAGATATACTTGTAAGAGCAAAACTATAGGTCACAATAATTAGAGGTCACTTGTCACGCCACGAGCTTTACTTCCCTTTGGCCATTTTTCACGGACGACCAGACCCAGTCCTTTTCAGATGTTACATAACATTTTGACATATGATACTTTTTGGCGGACATTGCACGTCGTTCTCAAAACGAAGTCAACATCTCAAAACGAAGTCAACATCTTAAAACGAAGTCAACATCTCAAAACGAAGTAAACATCTCAAGACGAAGTAAACGTCTCAAAACGAAGTCAGCATTTCAAAACGAAGTCAGCATTTCGCAACGGCTTTATTATAGCGGGCTCGACTGACAAAGCTGTATGCGCGATGTACATTTCGCCGGTGTCGATTTTTAAAATCGAAACGTGATCGAACTCGAATACTGTTCGTGGTCGCGTTTTGGCATGGCGTTGAAATGTTCAAACTTGTAACCTGAAAATACATATCATTGCCAATTCGACATCGTTTATAGAGACAGGAAGTTCATTTAAAGATTGGATGTTGAGTGCCAAAGTCGGATGTTGAGAGCTTAAATTGGATGTTGAATTCGTAAGTTGGATGTTGAATGTTAAATTTGAATGCCGACTGCCAAAGTTGATTTTTGGCGGGGTTGGAACGCCATACTTCACAACATCTCACAACATGACCCAACAATGTTGCGAGCGTTTGGCCGGGGCTTTAGGTTAAATTACCCTAGATACAGGAATATATTTTGCGTGTGCTACGTCTGTCGTTAATTCCATAGTCTGCGAACGCGCGCGCTTTGGGATTTTTCAGTTCTAAGGACTGCTTTTAAAAAGCATGAAAAGTTAAGTGTGGCTTTGCGATAACTCAAAAGCTCTTTTTGTGGCAGATTATTCCGTAGCCGTATTAGGGCTATTTGACTGCCGTAAGTTGTCGTCCTCTGGCCAATCACAAACGGCAATTCAGTCATCCAATCAAAACTCGAAGCATGAAGCGCGGGAAAACTGGTGTGAGCGAGTCTCGATTGTTTTCTTTTTTACCTCTGATTTGTTTGAGAAAGTGGCGTGTTTTTTTTTTACACACATCACTAAGTGTAGTAATAGTGTAGTAATGCAAAGCCAGAGCAAATGCGTATTACTTTCGACGCACACGTGAAAATTGCTCTATAATTTCCTTACTAGTTCTAATGGCGACTCAAGAGAATACCAAAATAGCAAGTGGTTTCCAAAAATGATTTTATTCCTTCCAATTTTGTCAATGTTGAAAATCTTCATACTAAATCATGACCATCTCTATGTAGCTTGCAGCGATTTTCTAACACTAAACAAGAGAGATGATCCTCGCTTGCACTAAATGAACTAAAGATTTTTTTGAGGCAAAAGGAATCGAAGGACTCTTCTAACATTTGACTTGTTACCGTTTCAGCATGGGTTGGTTCCATCGCGTTTGGTATGAATTTCCTTTGCGGTCCAATAACCAGCGGTTTATGTCAAAGATACGGCTGTCGTGTTGTGTCAGCGGTTGGTGGTCTCGTTGCAATGCTCGGCCTCTTGCTGACGTCATTCACCAACAGTCTCTACGTCATTTACTTAACATACAGTGTCCTTTGGGGCTTTGGGTCGAGTCTAAACTATGCTCCAACTATGCTTGTATTAGGTAAGTTAGGAAATTAAAGCTTAGCTGCAAAATAGCAAAGCGTAAATAGAGGGTGAACATCTTTTCTTGCTGTATGAACGATAAATTCTGGTATTTGACATATTGCAATTTACCACCCTCTTAGTCTCCTACGCAGCCGTTGTTTGGGCCTAAACAACGGCTGCGAAAGAGACTTCCATCCTCTGTCTGTACTAAAATATTGAGTGGCTGCAGTCAGAAGTTGGCATTGTTCAAAAAGATGTTCAAAAGATGAGTTCTGGCTCTGACTCGGGTTGTAGTTGTAGTTTTAATAATTATCCTATGATGAACGCGCCTTGGATATGAGATGGTAGATAGCCAAATTGCCAACTATAACGATCTCATAAGCGCATTCTTTTATTAAAAACACCCAAAGAATTGCAATATTTAAGCTCCCGGCTGTTCTCGCTGACGCGTGCACCTACCATATTTGGGGTCCATGGTATATGAGCTCAGATATCGTGGCCTGTAAACCAATCAAAACTCAGGAATTGCAATATACCATGGCTAGTTTTTGATAATTCCTGATTTGCTTTGAAGCTCTTTTCACCGAGCTTGCTTTCCATAAAAAGTTGCAGTTCTCTTGGTATTGCGCATCCGAAAGCTGTACAACACGATGCCTGATGCAACCAACTAGCCATTTGGAAGAGTTTCTCTTAAAATTTTACGTCACGAACTAAGAGACAGTTAAAAGTATTTGATCCAGAGTTTTTTTATCTGTTACTCAGTGTGGTTTCCAACTGCTTTTGCAGGTCAATACTTCAGAAAGCATCTTCCTTTAGCTAACGGTATAGTCACAGCTGGAAGCGGTATCGGGACGTTAGCTATGGGGCCTTTTTATCATGTTATCTTGTCTAATCTTGGCTGGAAGATGATGCTCAGAATTCTTTGTGGTTGTGCGTTTCTCATGTTTCTCAGCGCACTGTTCTATCGTCCGCTCCCTGAGAAATACAAAAGTGTTAAACAAGAACCAGCGTCAGAAACAAAGTTCTTTGACGTGTCTGTGTGGAAGATAAAACCATTTGTTGTCTGGGTTGTTTCTATGTCGCTGTTGTTCATTGGCTATTTCGTGCCATTTATTCACCTGGTAAGTTAAGGTAGTTTATAGAGGGACATGGCTTATTTATACTTTTAAGACCCGGTCAAACGCACTGGGGGGCGGAGGGAGGGGAGGGAGGGGGGGCTTCTCAAAACGGGACTTAAAAGAGGGGGAGCACTAAATATAGAAAATATGGTCTCTAAATTAATCTCTAATTGTTACGTCAGCTATTAATTTTGAGGATTGGAAGGCACCTGGAAAGTTTAATGATTAATTTAACTCACTGATTAAAGCATAAGTTAAGTTTGTTTTCTTCTCTTCAGCCTAACCACGCCAGGAATCTTGGGGTGCCTGGGTACCAGTCCTCGCTCCTAATCGGCTATCTTTCCATTGCATCGACTGTGTCTCGAGTTCTATTTGGTCTTGTCCTCAATCATCCAAGGATGAATCGCTTCTACGTTTTACAGGTATGTGACGTTCACAGAAAAAGCAATAAATTAAAAGTTTTATTTTGGAGTGGTTTTCAACCACTGTCATTAAGCGATTTTCGATTGACTGTCGTAAAACCAAAACCAAAGTTATCACTCTGGCCAATCACAAAGGACACAGACAAAGCAATGAACCAATCAAAACTCGATACAAGCGCGAAGCGCGGGAAAACGTGTGTGCGTGAGTCACAATTGCTTTTAATTCTTCTGATTGGATACAAATCACTAAGCCAGTAGTGTAGTAATGCAAAACCAAGGGAAATGCAAATTAAATTACTTTGGACCCTCAAGTGAAAACCGCTCTAAGACCGAAGGACCAACATCAAAGTGATCACGTCAGGACTAATGATAACAAACACAAATACTCCAATAAACTAACCAGAACTCACAATGGAAACGTGTAGCAGGCGGCATGCGCGGGAAAACGGGTAACCGGCGGCATGCGCAGGAAAATGGGTAACCGGCGGCATGCGCGGGAAAAAGTGTAACCGGCGGGCCGCGGCATGCGCGGGAAAACTTGTGTAAGGCAAACTGTATCTGGTTTTGGTTCCGGCTCTGATTAATTGAAAAAGAAAATAGTTACAGTTTGCTCTGATTTGTTGGAAGACATAGCACGAGGTTTTATTTATTTTTAAAAACCATTAGCAGAGGTTAACATGCGCAAAATTAAAGCAAAGGTACTTTTACATGTAAACCAATGAACAAAAACTGTTCTAACTGTGGTGCAGTTTTAATATCACGGATCTTTGGCCAGGATTAAAAATGCATCTTGCTTTCTGTTTTCGGGCGAATTCTTAAATTTTATGATCCACGAGGAAAAGGAACAGTGGCTCACATTCAAAACAATCTATACGAAGGATTGTAAAAATTTCTTCGTCAACTTAATTTTTTTTCTTGTCTTTTAGTTATGTTTCCTGATGATGTCAGTAACTTGTACATTGTGTCCTCTGGCGCGAGATTACACTGGTCTTATACTGTACGCCATTGGCTTTGGAGCATTTGACGGCTGTTTTGTTTTGCTGATTGCTATTACTACGAGTGATATTGTCGGACCTGGAAAGCTTCCTCAAGCTTTAGGAGGTTTATATGGAGTCATCGCTTTTCCGATGATATTTGGGCCACCACTGGCAGGTATGTGTGTGTGTCACGTGTTTCCCTTTCAGCTCTTATTACTGCGACCTTAGTGTACGAAAATATGTGAGCACAGAACTATTTCGACCTCGGGTATCAACCGCGCGCGGTCAAACGTAAAAATCGGATTTAGTTTTGCTCGGGTGAGGAGCATTTAAAAAGTAAAGAAACTCGTCTATTTGAGAGAAATGGAAATATATTTACACTCAGTAGCTATTTTATATTTTCTTGCTGCATGCTTCCACAACATTCCACAACATCATGAATGATTTTCCCGAAATAATAATTTTGAATGCCCGATTCCCTCTATGGCGCGCGCCTGCAGGGGGAATCATGGTAGATGTATTCATCAAACCATGCACGAGACTTCGCAACGATGAATGCAACTACCGTGAATCCCTGCAGGCGCGCGCCATAGAGCTAGGGAATCGGGCATTACCTTTGTTAAAATCTAGCCAATCAGTTTATGTCTCCCCAGGGCCCCCTTTTTTGCTCGTGCAAAGGCTCCCCCAGGGCAAATAGGGAAAGCTGTTACTGAACATTAGAATGGTTCTGAGGGAGTTATAATAATTCTTCTCTCCGGGTCTCCTTCAGGTTTTATTTTCGAGGTATCTGGTTCGTATCAAAACGCATTCTTTGTAGCCGGAGGAGCCATAGCAATTGGAACATGTACTCTGTCTTTGATTCCATTCTTCATGGCGGAATCGAAAGTAGTCGAAGTCTGTGAAGAACCCTGCGAGAAAGAAGCCACTGCGCGGGACTTAGGGGACACATTGAATTGCTCTGTGGGAAAACAAAGGAACTCTTTTCTTTACGACACAAGTAACTTTGCGATGAGGCGTTCATTATCCTGTCTGGCTCTTGGCAGACTTGGGGACGTGTGTGGCACAAAGTGTATACTGGAAATGCTTGAACGAGAGACAGACGTTTGATCATGCAACGAAGAGCATTCAAGGTAATATTCACGGTCCCATACCGGCGCAGCGAGTGGCTTGATCAGCGGTCGTTGTACAATCACGAAACATGCGCTGCAAAACGTTGGTATTTTCATGGAATTTTCATGGCAAGCATCATTCACAACACCATTCGTATCCTGGAATTATACATGCACGAATTTATCTTACCAAGTTCGAAAAAACAGCTAATTTCCTGAACAAGTTTCTTTCACAAGTTTTATTTGTTCATGTAAAAATGATAAAGAAGTACGATCACAGCACTGAAGGTCAGAAAGTCATTGTTATCTGTCATCCGAAAATGCAAGAGAGGATCAACCACTTTATCCTCTCTCCTGGTACATAACAGATATCCTGCGATATAACCACAGTTGTTTTAGCTGAAAAATATTTTTCGTTGACAATTGGTTCAATAATCAAACAATTATCCTGCTCAGTATTATTCCGTGCGATTTCGCAGGACGATCATCATCATCATCATCATCATCATCATCATCATCATCATCATCATCATCATCATCATCATCATCATCATCACATCCTTTATTTAAACACAATCAGATTTTAAGCACAATGCTTGTGGGGTCGTGTGCTAAACTTAATATATCACTAATTTTACTACCATTACTAATATTACTACAATAATACTAATATATATATACTGTATTAACAATCACGCAGATTTGTCCAACCCTCGACAAGTTTTTTCCTGATCATTAACTACCACTCCTATTTTTAACAAGCCGGAGACGCGTCAGTTATGCAAACATTTTCCATATTTTGTCGTACACACTAGCAAATAAAACTTGTCACACGAAAACTTATCACGGCGGGGCAACATACGTGAATGTAATTCACCTCATACTTGCGAACACTCGATTCGCAAAATGGTTCCCCTAGAACTTGAACGACGTTTAGAGCGGTTTTCACTCGAGAATGGAACGTAATTTGCTTTTGCTATGCTTTTGCATAACTGCGCCTTGTGATTGGCTTTAAAAAGTCGCGCCACTTTCTCATCCAATCAGAATTAAAACTAAAACTAATCGTGACTCGCTCAAACTCGTTTTCCAGCCGCTTCGCGCCAGATACATGTATTTGCTTTGAGTTTTGATTGGCTCACTGAAATGTTTGTGTCCTTTGTGATTGGCCAGAGTGATTACTTTGGTTTTGGTTTTTGCGACATTTAAATGAAAACCTCTCTATAATAATAGCAGAATATAAAATTTATTTAAATTATCGTGGGTTTTATAGGTAGGTTTTGAATTTGGGAAATACGTTTACAAGGCAATTACGTTAAGATATTTACAGTACACACGTGACGTTAGTTTTAACTAAAAGAGGATGCAGGAACATACACCTCACCTCATATTGAAAAGAAAAATGAAAAAAGTCGAATAGGAATTAATCAGCTTAATTATCATCGCTGGCAACATTTACAGGAATTCGAGAGTGTATATCTGTACACATTAATCGTGTTGTAAGGTAAATTGTTTTATACTGTGTTTTGAGGCGCTTTGAGGGCAAGACACTTTACTCTCATAGTGCCTCTCGCCACCCAGGTGTATAAATGGGTACCGGCGAATTTACTGCTGGGGGTAACCCTGCGATGGTCTAGCATCCCGTCCAGGGGGGAGTAGCAATACTCCTAGTCGCTTCATGCTAGGAAACCGGGATAAGCTCCGGCCTGATGGGTCCCTAGGCTCGTATACAGACTTTACCCTTTGAGGCGTTTTGAGGCCGTTTCTTCGAGTAAATTTCAAACATATCGTTGTGATACCTAATTAATTCCTATTTGCGTTTTTTCATTATTCATATGTAATTAAATCTGATAGAAGTAGTTATACGCATTATCAAGAGGTCGCTTTGACACACTATGAGGATGCGCCATGATATGCATGTATCATTTCATTTATTTGATATGCATGTAAAAGCTATAGAAATTTCTAAATAGTTTTTAAAAAACAAGGAACAAAACAAATGTAAATAATTTGTTTCAAAGCACTGTTTCACGTTGTTTTACGGTGCTTAATTCCAATGGTTTTTTGGCCTCAATCGGCCAGAATTTAAGACAGGTTTTTTTTTGTTTTCATGACATTTCACAGCTCTTAACATTAACAAGCATGTCACACGAAGGAGTGCAATCGTTAGTGAAATTTGCCTTGTAACGTCATTTGAATCGGTTTTTATAGATTCAGTGTTAACGTGAATTAAACTGGCATTGACTGAGCGTTTGTGGTTTTGTTTCTTCGTCCGGGTTGATCAGTCTGAAACATTCTGTTGGGGACTTCAAAACGAACGAACACCCGCTCGTTCGCCCGCACACGTGATCGAACGATTTGCGCCAGTAACGTGCCTCAAAGTATAAGAGGGGGAGGCTCTGCCCTCAAAAGAGTTCCTTTTTGAGGCTGGAAGTATACGAGGGTCTCAATGGGGTTAATCATCAGCCGTCAAACGACCTAAATTTTTACCGTCAACCCTCATAAAAGGGTAATTTGTACCGTAAACCCGGTGTATCAAATCAAACGTTCGGTAATCGAACCTAATCGAACACCAATCTTTCGACTGGGTTCTCGGGTTCGGTAATCGAAAGTAATCGAACTCAATCGAACAAAATCAAACGTTCGATTACCGAACTCCTGTTTTTTATTTATATGTTTAAATATTAACAGCGATAAAAACGATGTTATGCTCTCCTCCTGTCCACGTCACTCGGCCGCCCTTGAGGGCTTGGAAAGAATTATGGCGACGGCGTTTTGGTTCCTCATCGTGATTATTCACATGTTGAACACCATTGCCTGTGTTGCAGTCAATGAAATGGCGCAACTTCTCTTTGAGTACTACGGTGACATTCAGTGCAGAAGCCATTTCCTTCCCACTACTATAAAAATGTAAATAATAATGCATTTCAGTATTTAAACTGTCTTCTACAAAATATGTACAACCAAACATTGGCATTCAGTTTGATATTTGGACGTTTTTCTATTTATTTCATTCAATAAAGGTTGATAATAATTACTCCTGCATGATTTACTTATCAAGAAATGGATTCCGAACAAAATCGAATCGGATTGAGTTCGATTGGTTCTATAATCGAACTCACAGCAAAAATAGATGTTCGATTTTGTTCGATTACCGAACCCAATCGAACGATTTGAGCTGTAACTCGGACTTTTGGATCTCAGAGAATAGTTTTAACTGGTCTTTCTATCTGAAAGTATTTCCGGTTTCAAATATCAATATTTTATTAATGATTTAGCGAATTTATAATTAGAAGTCTTAAATAATAAAATTTCACTTGATCATGATTTCATTACTGAAAGACCAAAAAATATAAAATATAAATATATAAAAACACAAATGTTAATATTAACTTCTACTCATGGAAAAAATTTCTCTTCGACAACCGTCAACCGTCCTAAAGCCCTACAATTTAACCGTCAACCGTAAAAATCGGTAAAATTGTAACCGTAAAAGCAATTGCCCCATTGAGTCCAACCTCGTCCCCACGGCTTTTCCCTTTTTCGTGGGGGCGGTCGGTCGGTCGTCTTGGATCGCTCTTGAACACAACGCTTCAGTTTGATTTGACTTTTTTGCTTGAAGTCGCTCACCTTTGGCACGAATCCCTCGCACTTCCTGCAAATCAGCTTTGAAAGCGGATCGCCCTCAGAAAATAAGATTTCCACGTGTATGTTGAATTTTCGAGACAAGATTTTTCTCATTGCCGCCCGTTTTAATGACGGCAAGCTCCTTGTGAGTCGTTTGCTCCATACATACGCTAAATCACTACCCTTTAACGAGCGATGTTTACAGGGTTATACGCGAGTAACGTGACGAAGTACGGAATATTTTATTACAAATCAAAATGCTAATATAACTTTTGAGGCAATTCCATCAACCAATAAAAATGCAGAATTAACCACAGGAATTCATACATTAGTATTGTAATGAGTATTTAAGGTCAACACGGGACCAGCCGGTCTTTTTCCGCCCGCCCGCCCGCACGAAGAAGGGAAAAGCCCTGGGAACGAGGTTGCATTGAGTCCCTCGTATATAAAAGGGTAGGTCACGTGATTTGAAGCATTGGAAAGGGAAGGGGTTTATGTTCTTCTGTATTTTAAAGGGCCTTTCAAAAAATCTCGAACAACGTAGAAAATATCACCAATCACAGCAAAGACTATTTTATTTTTCCTTAATATGGCATAAAAACAAGAAAATTACCCACCAACTTATTACACAGCTAAAAACCAAGCATTTTAACCAGCTTGCACTAAAACTAAGAAATTCAGCAAAACGTACATACATCTTTGTGACTTAAGCTCTTAAAAATTACAATCGACCTTCCTTCTAATCAAATTTGCAAACGGCTCTACAGAAATGGAAACATTTTCGATCTGATCGTTTCACACTTATTTCATCTTCAACATTTGTTTTTGTCTGTGATTTTAAATGTTTCTCGTTTATTTGGTCCGTAATTTCCTGACACATCCTGGTCAAACCATTTATTGAAATAATCATCGACGTTATAGTTTAACCAAACCTGCAAAATCTGGTAAACTAAAATACATCTAATGCAAAAAAAAAAACAAACAAATCTTTACTTTCTTTTGGATCCGCAAAAGCTATAACTGGGGTAAAAACTAAGCTAAATGAAACTTAACTTAGTATCACTTAATTAAGTTTCCAGTTTCAAATTGGAAACAGAAATATTGAGGATCGGCTAAACCCTCGTGTTATTAGTTCTAAAAAACTTTAATTATATAAGAACAACGTGATAACAATTTTCTTTCTTCTATCCTAAACTGTACTACCTATTAGAAAGCTGTGAACTCGTACAAATCCAAAATCTTGGTACATGCAAAATATCGTAACATTGCAGAAAGCATTCTTTCAAAATCTCGAAGGCGAATTCTTTGCAGGACATACAACACTGGTTACATGCGATGGTCCTGTGCACCACCTACATAAAAGCAAAACAGACAGGTCAACGAGATGAAACTATATTGCACTTCATTCTCATACAGGATATACCTGCAGGAGACCCCTCCCCTAAAAAAATCGTTTACAGGAAAGAGGCACTGTTATCGATAAAGTTATCGAAATCCTCTTCCTCATAATCATCATCATCATCATCATCATCATCATCATCATCATCATCATCATCATCATCATCATCATTATTATTATTATTATTATTATTATTATTATTAAAGACGCTTTGTGCAGATCATTGGAATAAAACAGGGGTACTAGAAAATATTAGGGAAACCTCTAGAGTGGGGCGAGAACCGACACTTGAACATATGTCAATGTGGTTGAGTAGAGAGAGGGGGAAGGGGTAATAGGTGGAAAGAAGCGTAGGATAGGGTGACACACTTCCGCTTTGCAGATATAAATTAAAATGCAGGGTAGGTTAGGTTCTATTTGGCCTGTTGAAACGACTGACTTCGGAGAGCTTCCGGGGAAAGAAAGCAAGCTTGTTTTTTATTTGTATCAATAGAGTTATTTGAATTGATGGCTTACAAAATAGTTAGTCTAATACAAGATCGCGCATTGAAGTGCTTCACGCGAAGCGCACAAAATCCTCGAATGGCTCTGAACGTTCCGCGATCAGCCGCCATTTGATTTTCAAGACCGTACGCGCCCTCCGTATCCAGCGGTCCCCTGGGAATTAAACGAGCGACTCAGGCAGGACGGATATCGTAAAGTTTCGACTGAAGAAACAAACCTCCAAAATTAGCGGTTGTAATGAAATCCCGAAATTAACGACCTTCTGATAGTAACGACCACACATCATCATTTGGCTTTTTATTATGACACAATCCGGGAGTGGGGGGGGGGGGGGGGGGGGGATTGGGTGGGTATACTCCCATATACAAGCTATGTGCGACCCCAAAGGGCATGGTTTTCGAGCCGTTTTGGTCTGAAGTAGGGCATGGTATGAGCACTGTGGTGAGTTTGGTCAGCAACTTTTGGAAGAAACTACTTCTATTGTCGTTATTATGCACCCCTTGAGAGGTGCGATTTAAAAAAATGTTGGAAATTTGTGGCACTTGTTAAATTTTTAGCCAAACCGAAGTAGTTCCTGGGTACAGTCTGGTCTGAAATTGGGGAACCGATTTTGGGTCAGGTCTAAAATAGGGAAGCAAAAATCTGAAAGGGTGAGGCATCTGGTAAATCCGAAAGTAGCGAGGCTCGTTACCCCGGGGGACTCCTTTATCAAACAGACGGAGATGCTTGTCGAACATTTTGAATTAAACCCCTAAAAAGGAAAACAGCTAAAAAGAAAACTTTTTGATCCCTAAAAGATACCAGAATCCTAAAAATAGAATTTATATTTCTATATTTCTTAGCGTGCAACCCTAAACGAGACTTTGACGCCTAAAAATATTGGCATTTTTCCCGGAATACCCTAAGCGAGACCAAAACCCGAAATTTACACCCCTAAGCGAGACGACGAGCATCCCTCTCTCTTTCATATGGGAGTTCCCCCTCCCCCCCCCCCGGAACTTTGCGGTATACGAGCAAACTATTCTCTTTTCGTGCATTGTCGTTACAGAGTTGAAATTTATTTACCTTTGACGCCTTTATGGCTGTTATCCTGGCCTATAGCTTTTGCAAATGATTTTGGACATTTCCCATTATTTTCACGCATGCACGTGATTCCGCAGAGGGGATTCTGGCCATCTTTTTTCAGGTAAGTCTGTCAACAAGATATGAAATGTTATTAAATAAAATCGACGTTTCTGATTGTTATGGTGACAATATACAAGTACGGCCTGCAAGGAAACGGTTAACTCTCTCTACATCATACACCTGGAGTGGGTCCCTCGCGTACTTTAGTTACAGTACTAAAAGACAGCTTTATAGAACGTACGGCACACGTTTCTGTCTTCGTTGATAACGTCCAAGAAATGTGAGTTAGACGTCCTAACAAACAAGTAAACATGCGGTTGGTTCTGCTTCCTGATGGTGTCAACCTTAAGAAGAGTTTACTGTAATCTAGCGTCCCATGGCGGGGTACTCGAAGTATACATGACGGGGGGCGGGAGGGGGGGGGGGGGGGGGGCTCCGACGTAATTTTTTGGGTTGAAAATTTACACGCTCGGTATTTTTTTGGGTCAAGAGATCTGCCGCGTATTTTTTTAGGTCTTAAAAAAATATGCGTATTTTTTGGGGTCTTAACTCCGAGCGAACTTTTTGTTTCGGGTTTCTGTTGCCATCAGTGCATGGACGAGAAAAATATTCATTCGAACTTCTTTTCAGCGACCTGTGTTCCGAAAAAACTGTTAATATTAACAGCTGATTAAGAAGACAATACAATGTACATTTGCAATCTTGTTTTTGGGTTGGAAATTTTAACGCCAGGTATTTTTTTGGGTCTAAAATTTCAGGCTTGTGTATTTATTTGGGTTTGCAATATGAAGCTCCGTCGGACCCCCCGTCATGTATACTTCGAGCACCCCCCCCCCCCCCCCCCCCCCTGGGTCTAGCGTATTCTGCAGTTATAACATTGAAATCTAGCGAGAAAGGTGTAAACTCGATTGTTACGTGTGTGGGATACATTTGAGTCCATGATGGGAGTCGAGGCCTGTGTACTTATTGGCGCACGCAGGCGGTATTTTCTACGGGTAGGGTCAAATAATTCGAGCAGTTTTCTCATTTACTTTCACATTCAATGGAAAAAACTACCTTTGGTTTTATACCTTTCAGTTTGTTCAGATGTTGTTCATAATTGACCTTGCCACGCATACGCGCCGCCAGTTGTTCGTGGGGATGTTAACAGTGATTGGCTCGACAAGAAACATGTGAATAATACTTATTACAATGAGATTTGACAAGTTTAATAAAACTGTGACCTATCCTTGGGCTTTAGTGAACTCTTATAGACTCTTCTTTTCGTTACGATGATTAACTCGCTTTCCCATGACTTCTTGAAAACATTTTAATTACGGGTGACTTTTAGGTCTACTGGGGTTGTCGAAAATTTACGTAGTACAAAGGAGCCTTCATTGTCAAACTCTCATAAACATATCGTCGAAAGTTTAAAAAACCGACACCTATGCCCTAATATAGAAATGTTTTAGAGACACTCATGATAAATGTAGCCAAAGGCTCACAGACTTCTGCTGTTAAGTAATATCATAATGTTTGGAATACTTTGACAACCTGTTAGGCTCGATTTCCGCGACTCTCTCCAGTCCGGTCTTTGTTCCTCCCCGTGAACAGAGGGAGGAGCGCGGGCTCATTCCCCACATAGCGGCTGATAATCGAGCCTAACAAGTCGCCTAACAACCAGTTGGCAACTTACTGTTCCATAGGACAGAGCATTTTGCTTTTCACAAGAACTTGCTTGATAGCCAATCCACACAATGAGACGGTCGGGAATCTCCAGCAGGAAAACTGCGAGAAATCATGCAAAAGTTAACAATAAAAAAGCCATTTTTAAGTAGAAAGATGTGCTAATCTGTTGCTCACTCATGGCCATAAACACTCTCGGAAGTTCACAAGACGTTTCTTTTACTTCATATATTAGTAACAGGCTAAAAGACTAAATGCATTTCCACGTCTAAACGCAGTGGAAAACTCGTGTTATAATGAGACAGCAACCTACCGTCTGTTTTGTCCAGTAATGATGGATCCAGACTTTCAGTTCCAGTCGCCACAACCTTGAATTCAGTTTCACTTTTGTCTGTTATCACTCTGGAAATGGACAAAACTTCCGTAAACACTACTGTAAATATTTTAGAAAACGTTTCATTGAATACACGAGTGTTTCAAGAAAAGAATTAAGTATTGCTGCTCATCTCGGTTGCATTATTATGTTCATGCTGATCAGATCCCTTGCAGCATTTATTTAAAACTATCAACAGTGACAACAACAACTAACCCTATCCTCAGTTATGGCAGAGTCTATAATCCTCGGGATTTCATAAAATCTGCCGGCAATTTCAATCATTAGTTTGTAATTGCTTAATCTAAGTTTTACGTAGTTGTATCACACTGTAACTGGTATGACTTTACTTTTTTATCTATATTTTAACATTTTATACCTGATCAGCTTCATCACAAAGTCGCCCGGTGCATTCTAAAAATAAAACAAAGTAACCGGGAATGACAGCATCTAAATGGCTGAAACTTCAAAGGGTGAAAATTAACTGCAATGTTTCAGCGGTCTATTACATTGTAAAGGGTCGAGGGTCATGAAAAGTTAACCACTAAGAACCTCGTTATTACAATTTACGACAGCTGTTACAAATCACGACAACTGTTATTACAATTTACGACTAGTATTACAATTCACGACAGTACAAACGTGATCGGCCCTTTTTATTTCCCGTGAAATGTGAAATGGCTATTTTTTTCCCGTGAATCGTGATTTCCACAGCCGCCGTCAACTGTGATTTTCCAAAATGTTCTCTTTTATTTTCCCTGAAGCGTGAAATGACAATGTTCTATTTTTCGTGAATTGTGAAAGGGCTGTTCTATTTTCCGTAAAACGTGATCAATATCCCCCCCCCCCCCCTTTACCACCCTCATGTAACAAATTAAGCAAGAACAAAATGCAGACTTCTTACAATGCCCGCGATCAGACCAACTTTTTCGCGCTCGTGTATGAGCTCTTCACAGGTCACATTAATTCTTCGTTTTCTTTACGGATGAGGCGCGAAAAATGGAGCGCGGAAAACTTCGTCTGATGGCGGGTTTATCTTACAAAATTTGCTTTCTTTCTTCGAGTGGGAAATAAAGCCTGCGGATAAAACATTTAACAACAAAAGATTGTAAATCGGTGTTATGTTGCAGGTGCAAACCAGAGTTGGGTTTTACTTAACCAGACCGAGATAACTATTCTCAGTACTGAAAGTTATGTATTAATTCCTTTCAAGGTTAATTCTTTTAATTTACTGGCTTATCAAGACATCACCTCTCGAGTAGATCACGAGTAAGCGTTGAAGCTGATGGCAGATTATTACTAAATGGGCTCAATTCAAGGTCATTGATTCGAACTGTCCCGTTGGAGCGTCTTTTTGCCGGTGCTCACGTTCGAGTGCTCCGGCACTAAGGCCTGGTTTAAACGTCGCATTTTACATGCGCCGAATCAAATTGCCGAATTAAGTGCATGTAAAATGCGACGTTTAAAACAATTAAATTCGGCAGATTTGAATTAAATGCGAGTTCAGTCGAATATTCGACTGTTCCAGTTTCATTGCCGTTCATAGCCGTTCTTTGCGTAACAACAACGTGAAATGACCAGATCTTGCGTATTGTGGACAACCTGAACCACGACAGATAATTTTGGGTTTTTATATTTGCAATTAAACGCTCAGCAATTAAATGCGACACAATTAAATGAGACGTTTAAAACCAAATGCCGATTTTTTTCAGTTCGAGTCGACTCGAATCAGTAGTATTTTATTCGGCGCATGTAAAATGCGACGTTTAAACCAGGCCTAAGTGTGAACACGGCCTAAACTCGTGTCACGTGTCTAATCACGTGACACGAGGATATTTATTTTCTATTTACGGGTAAGGATTCTTCGCATTTTTGAGTTATTTTTTCAAAAAAATAACTCTTAGTCGGCGCGATGGACCGTGTAGTCAGTCAGTCAGTGGAGTATGTTTGTATCTCACACCAATCAGGTTTGAGGTACTATTAGAAACAATGAAATTGCAGTTTATAAAGGGAAAGTAATCTGACACTGTTGTAAGGAAGCGATTTCATTCGAAGATTTTCAATTTGTAGTAGGCAGAATCGGCGAGTTGTGAATTAATCCTGGATTTGAAACGCTCGCCTGCTTACAACGCACACGCCGCCAGCAAAAGACCCAACACTAAATAGTTATTCAAGCGTTTCTTTAGGACGGGTTAGTTTCGCTGACCGTAGAAAAAATTGTATAAAGCATTTGCATAAAGCAGATTTGAAGAATAATGTTCTCATTGTGATGTTAATACTGTGTCATAAAAATGGCAAGGAATTTTCTTCAGAGTGTGTTGTAAACTTCTTAAATTTAATACTGCTTGATACTCCGTGCGGCAGGCACAAAACGCAGGTCACAAGTCACAGGTCACAGGTCTCAGGTCGCAGGTCACAGATCACAGGTCACAGGTCACAGGTCACAGGTCACAGGTCACAGGTCGCAGGTCGCAGGTCAGAGGTCACAGGTCAGTAAAAAGAAAAACTGATAATTACATAATTACTCCTGCATTGCGGCGGAAGTACCGGCATTAACTTTCGACGCATATACATTAGTATTATATTCTTAAATTTCGAGTTACATCTGTCAGGCATGTTAAAGTGCACCAAACATGTTTTCAGCTTTAAATCTTCGTCTTTAAAGGAGCTACGTCACGATATTTTGATGGCCTAAATAACGGTTAAAATGTTAGGAAACCTAAAAATAGTGGTTTGCAAAGGAAGAAAACACCAAACGGGTGATTGTAAAGCAAAAAAGAACAAGTATGGCTGAGGATGGCAAAGATAGAACGGGCTTCGAAATGACGATTTTGAAATTTAAAGTTTAGCCAATCTTTTGAAAATACACGAATGATGACGTAGCTCTTTAAAAACCAGAGGTCCTCGAAAGAACCTGCTTTTACGTGGTCGCGGGGTTTGTTTTCATAGTTGTTTTGAATTTGTTGCTGATGTCACACTTCGGTAATAGCGTACATGAAATTTTTTAGTCCGCCATTACGGGTCGTTTCGTTCGAGAATGCTCGATGAGCTGAAACGTCGGTTTTGAATAGCATGGATGTCCTTCTACTCGTTATTATTGTTTTGCAAGGACATCTAGTACGTTGCACGTGGGAATTCCTCGTTCCAAGCTCCTCTCAGAGGCTCTAGTTCTTTTCAGGCCCCAAAGAATGGACTGCGTTCTGTTGCTATCCACGCAAAAAACAGTTGATATTTAAAGACGAAGATTTAAAGCTGAAAACATGTTTGGTGCACTTCAACATACCTGACAGATGTAAATCGAAATTTAAGAATATAATACCTAAGTATATGCGTCGAAAGTTAATGCCAGTACTTAAGCCGCAATGCAGGAGTAATTATGTAATTATGAGTTTTTCTTTTTACTGACCTGTGACCTGTGACCTGCGACCTGCGACCTGTGACCTGTGACCTGTGACCTGTGACCTGTGACCTGCGTTTTGTACCTGCCGTACTCCGTGTCGCCAACTGAAAACCGCAATTAATTTAATTAGTCTCTTTAGCGCCTTGCTCCGGCGATTAGCTGACTCTCGGGCAAGTAGGTCAAGTAGCGTTTATGTTTATACCTTAAACACACCACGTTTAGACATTTAATTAACGGGATGGGTATTGACTTTAAAATGGTTTTGCTTTTAAAATTAACTGCGATCGATAGCAGCAACAGGCTAGAATAAAAGCATGTCATTCCGTGACAGTTTGATAACTAAAATTAATTAGTTCTTGTTCCTGTTTGTTGAATGAAAACATTTACGACAGAAAACAAATACTCCAGGTGTAGTACACCTTCAAAGCTTTCCTAAAAATATAGTTTTTGATTTGATTCGTTTATTACTTCGTTTGTTACTTTTCGATTACTCAATGGAGACATGGTGTTTTCAAGAAAAACAAAAGTGTCATGTTACACAAGTGAGATAAACAAAAGTGTCATGTTACATGCGTTTTAAAAAAACAAAGGTATCGTTTTACAGTGTTTGACAAAAACACAAAAGTATCCTGTAACAAACAAAAGTATCGCGTTACGGTTGTAAAAAAGCTAGCAACAAAATAAGCGCTAACAGAATAAGCCATTTCGTGACATTTTGACAATTAAATTAGTTTTTGTTTTTTCTAAATGATAAAAATTTACTATTGAACGAAACAGTTTTGACCTAACAGATTGCTCGTAAAAATTATTTTGTCTGCAACATTTTTTTTTTTTTCAAAAAATGCCCCTTAGTCGTAGCAAGGGGCTATGTAGTTAGTGATGCACCATGCACAAATAGTTCAGCCATCCCAACAGGACTAACACCCAGTCTTAGCCCAAGCAACCCAATCAATTGAAAAAATAATTCCTGCACGCTTAGCGTGCCTATGTTTATGTTAGATTCCTGTGTAAGGATTATTTTAATCCTAATGTAAGATATCATTAAAATTCCTGTGTCAGTAAGTATTCTTCGTCGGATTCTACTCTGCGATCAAGCTTTCTTATTTTTCGTGGTGATAAAAAAAGATCGCCTGGTCGCAGTTTATTTGGCTGGTTAATTAAAGTTTAGTTAAAGTAAGAGTTCACCTCAAACGCACTGTCCTTCTCAAGCTCTTCCAGAGACTCTGAAAAAGAAAGGACAACTATGAATTTTAAGCGGGTGATTAAGTTATGTACATGTAAATGTAAATGTTGTTTATAGCGGTCATGCACTTAGCTTTGAGATAGCTAGTTTGCAGGCATGCCACTGAAACAGAGAAAACAAATAATATTAAATGAACATAACATAATTAAAAATCCCAACTGACAGGAGGCAGACCTCAGACCTAGTGGCAGGGTGGAGGGCTTGAACCCAGGACCCCCGGATTACAAGACCAGCGCCCTAAACCACTCGGCCACTAAGCCACGCTGCCTCCATAAATAGTGTGAGTTATAAACTAAGTATTCCGTGTCAGTCTCTTCATCTTGTATTCGTACAAAAATTGTATACCACTATGAGAGAAGTGCTGTTAGTCTGAAAATTTTAATCCTTAGAAAGGGCCAACGGACAAAACAAAGGAACTGGATCCTCAATCCATTCATATACGGTTTGATTGAACTTGAAATATTAGAAAAGGGCCAACGGACAAAACAAAGGAACTGGATCCTCAATCCATTCATATACGGTTTGATTGAACTTGAAATATTAGAAAATTAAAAAAGGTTCAATCCAACCGTACGGTCAGCCTAGTTAGAGGGTGCTAATCAGGTCAACAGTTAACTGACAATTGGCCAATAGCTAATGGCTAATAATAGTTAACTGAAATTTAGCCAAAAAATTAGTAGTTAACTGATAAATAAAAAGTTAACAGTTAAGTGACATTCTAGTAATTATACTGAATACGATTGTTGTTGTTAATAAAAGCAACGAAGTTTTTTCCTAACAGCAAAGCTATTTCGTGCCATTCACCTGTCCCGCTGTGTGACCAGGTGACATATTAACTATGCTCACCGATATGATATGCGAAAGGTACCAGGGTCATACCAGGCACGAGCGAACGTACGTTCACCTTGATCCCCGTGATGGCGTCGAGAGTCATGGTCCAAGTTATTCTGAGTTTCTATCGAGATGATGACGAAGGATCGGCATTCGAACGTTACAGAGGTCGCGTACCGTTTGACATGGCAAAGCACATTTCTATACCTGCCAACTTTTCCTGTGTCAAAGGCGTGAGATTACCATCTCCATATTTCCGAAGATGTTCCGATGACTTCCGAGCATTGCCGAAGTGCACCGAAGATGTTCTGACGACTTTCAAACATTGCTGATGTGTGTGAAATCGACTCAAATGCGCAGTTGAAATGCGAATAACGATGCTCATTTTCTGGATTATTTTCTCGCCAAAATTGAATTTAATTTACATTCAATGAGTTTTAAAGGTACTATGTCATCTGTGACGCATGCGCGCGACGGAGCAAGATCTCTTGAAAGCGTTAGGCAAACTATTTTAATTTTATCAGGAGAATCGTTTTCGGTCTTCATCGAGTTATATCTCAGCCATCCTTGTGAAGTTGGCTTAATAGTAGTTTGTGCGTCTGGACTTATGAGGTCGGTATTAGTAGATGGCTTTACGACTTAAAAATTGAATCTTCTTATCAATGCATAAACCTTTATTTTGGAAATGGTCAATTTTTTACAAATCTGCGGGTATCTACTACCTTAATTTCACTACTTCAGTTAGATAATTATGTTATTTTCTTTACTGTCTTCCTTATAACTCACACTATTGGTGGAGGCTTTGTGAGTTCATGTAATTTATACCTCGATGCTAGAAAGGTCCACCCCCCAAAACGGATTGACGTGCTGCAGTCAAAGAAATTCGGGTTATGACGCAATAATTTTCGCTTTAAGAAAATGAAAATTAATAGCTAACTTTAATTAGTAGTTAACTGACAATTGGCCAAAAAATTAGTGGTTAACTGACAATTGGGTACCCCCATTAGCACCCTCTAGTTAGTCTGTAGTTTTCTGTACAGAGAAGTCAGAGATAGCTAAGCAAGGTAGTTTGCCCATTGCACGACGATGCATTGATGATTCACGCTAATTTTTCATGTACAAAGTAAGAGGAGTACTTGCTGCCCAACTGAGAAATAATTTGATGGTTTTTCAAATAAGATAATTATAAACCCAAGGCGGTAAACTTACCAAAAACTTCGAGCTTGCCTTTGGGATAGAGTTCCTGCAATAGTGAAGAAAAAAAGTAAATCATCAGAGAAGGGACCGGATTATGGTGAACTTTGAAAATAAATTCTTGTAAAGTCTGCGTACGAGCCTAGTGGCCCATGAGCCGGAGCTTATCCCGGTTTCTGTAGCATGGAGCGACTAGGAGTATTTCTACTCCCCCCTGGATGGGATGCTAGCCCATCGCAGGGTTACCCCCAGCAGTAAATTCGCCGGTACCCATTTATACACCTGGGTGGAGAGAGGAACTGTGAGGGTAAACTGACTTGCCCAAGAACAGAACGCGGTGACCCGGCCCGAGCCAGGACTCAAACCCAGAGTACAGTGCAATAACCATTAGGCCACTGCGAAAGGAAGTCTGTAAATAAATGAATTAATTAATTTGAAAGGAAGTCTGTAAATAAATAAATTAATTTTTTAATTAACGAACGAACGAACGAGTGAATTTATTTTTTGTCTACTGTAATGGTACCTTTAACTCTGTCATCCACTGGTTGAATGGGCAAATGGAATCCAGTTTAGCTTTTTTGCCCTTGACCTTAAAAGTAAAAACGAAGATTAAGAAAGTACTCCACTGAGCTTATTAAAAGGTATGCTTCAAAGTGCATACACAAAGTAGCAAGTCCCGTTGATACACCAACATCTCGCATGGGAACTATACATTCCGGTCTCCGACGCCAGAATGAGCTTGCAGTTTTCGTCTCAACGTTGCTAAGCAACCGATCACACCACGATGAAGTGACAACCTTGGGAGTGTCGTCGAGTGTTCGCTTGTTCCTTGATTGGATAATAAAAAGTTGACGGGTGCGTTAACGACTATGTGCCATAAACGTTCCTTTTTACACGGACCGTAATTAGCAACCGGCAACCGGTTCGTTATCTTTTATAGATTTCTTGAGGCCATAGTTTTTGAGAACGTGTTGAGGATGGGAGTGGTTGCGGAGGGGGGGGGGGGGGGGGGGGGAGAGAGAGGGGAGGGTGGCATTTTAAATTCATTAATAAATTAATGAATTCTGATAATTATTATTTAAATGCTCAACTGATGAAGTTTATCAAGAGATGCTTATCTTTAAGAAATAATCTTTTATCGAATGAAAGTGATGGAACACACACGTAATTGTTTTTCTCCTATTACATAATTATGATTGTTATAAGTTTCATTTTACGCTTTTGCAATACTGTATGTATTTATAGCCATGCAAATAAAGCTTGTTGTTGTTGTTGGCCCCACTTTCTATACGAAAACTCCAAATGACCCCCTAGAAGAAACTTCAAAACTTTTGTGTCCCTTCCCCTCATCCATCCTTTGTATACACCTAATTACAATAATGTTGTCATATTAAAAAGAAAAAGGAAAAATGCCAAATTGGAATTAATTAGCTTAATCATCATAGCTGGCAGCATTTACAGGAAAATGTGCGCGCATTTTGATTGACATGTATTTTGAGGCGTTTTGAGGCTGCTTCTTTGGGCAAATTTCAAACCGCCATATCGTAGTAATACCTAATTAATTCCTATGTGCTATTTTCATTTTGCTTTTTTCTATAACAACTTTATTGCAATTGCGTGTGTATATACAAGCAATATAAACAACAAAATAGTAAAGAATGGCATTACCATTTATTGTTGTTTCAAAGGGTTTCAAGTAGATACGTACCACGAGTCTCATAGCCAATAAAGATTGAACTATCTTGAATCCCCCCCCCCTATCAAGGACGCACCTCGAACCTTTTTGCCCCTTCCCCATAATTCCATCGCCCCCACCCCCCCCCCCCCCCCATAACTAACGAACACTCCCTGAGAATTGTGTGAAAACTGTCTTAAAAACAGGGAGTGTGAGATTATTCAAATGTTGCTCATTAGTCTAAAGGTTGGAGGTAATCGCTTTGATTTGGCTTACTTAATCCTCAGTCAAGATTGCTGTTGAACTCAACAAATAGGATTTTTTCTCAAGACGCTGTTGCTGTCAAACATTACCTGGATCATACGATCCCCTGAGAAGATCACCGCATGTCCTTCATCACAGTGGAAATTCCTCTTGGAGTATTGTACATCCACTGCCTCGTATCCATCTCTCTGACATTTTCAAAAATAGGTCATTAAAAAAAAGTGCTAGGGAAAATGGTTATTTACTGATGTTTAATTAGGGAGCTTCAACAATTACGAGGACAATGTCGACTAAAAATGATACATCTATTTCGGCTTCAGAATCTCACAATTAGCTACAATTATCTGGATCTGTTTATTGTGCCTTTCAGTACACATCACCACGAGCTAAAAACGGAAGGAACTCTCGTCCCCACTGCAATACTCTCAGATAAAAATGATATCATTCACACAAGCTCTTTGTTCCGAAGTGTAGAAAGTTTTTCTTCTTACCTCCTTTATCTCACCATTCTCGTCTTTATATTGCACTTTCACTTTCTTGAAATGCTTCAACATAGTTTTAAATTTAAATTCCTCTTCCGGATCCTTGACGTCATTAAAGCCTGATTCGATTCTGTCAAAATTAAAAGAACTTGAAATTATTATACACGGTAACGTAACAACGCCGGCGAAAGCATCAGGACTTAGAACAAAGAAATCACTTTACACTGAAACATATGAATGCTTTTTAGGTGTTTCCAAAGGGTCTTTTGAAGGAAGTTCAGCTTTTCCACGCAATTCCATGCCAGCAACTGCAGTCTTTTCTCATCCTTTGAAAATGTGACGCTTACTGCTTGTGCATGGGTGTAAATGCTCACAAGCGTTGATTTCAAAACAGAGAGCATCATGTCAATTTCTCACCGTCACACCGTCACCGTCACTGAAAACTCATTTTCATATGAATGGTTTCGCATGTAGACTCGTTTTGAAACAGAGGCAAAAGGTAACTCGGAAATGGCCTATTGTTAGTATTATTTTTATTAATAACTCTATTTCCAGTACCACCATAAGGACAGAAAACCACTTCCTCCACCCAAAAAATCATGAAATAAACTTAACCGTTAACACTCGTCGATGTATAAGATATTTTGTTTCGTGTTTTACTCACCCGCCTTCAAGTATCTGAATTTCGCCGCCAAAGTACTGTTTAAATTCTTCAGACACGCATGACGTATCTACTAATGTCTTATTTCCTTCTTTATCTTCTTTTACAACTTCGCGATGCTGCACAGCTGCGTCGTCCAGCTATAGAATAGAAAGATTTAGTCTTAGATAAATGCTGCCGGTAGTATTTTGAGCATAGTTCACTACTTTCGGCAGGTATTTTGCCGGCAGAATTCTACATTCTCGAGCAGAATACGGAGAAAATAGTAACACGTAAGATGTAAGAAAGTTCAAAAAAATTCTAAAAACATTTCCGACTGATTGAAACTAATAAAAAAATACCTTGTTATTCGCATCATGCATCGATAACACGTCGATAGTATAAACTGAACGCGCCCATAGAACCAGAAGTTCATAAGCTGGAAATCTACATCTCCGTTAATGGGCCTTGAAATATGTCTTTCGCGCGAGTAGGCTATTTTTAGAACGGCTTTCCGCTAACCAGTAGCCAATCGCGTTGAAGCAATTGCGGTTCGCGGCTTTTGATTGGCTTGAATAGTTTTCTTGCTTTAGTCGCAAGTCGGGCGAGAAGTCGTTGATTTCGGGTTAGACCCGGTTTATTTGCCTTAGTTCCTTCGCCTTGAATGGCGTTCGAAGCGTCGCTATCGAAAAAACCTCCTTTGGGCTGATGGTGAAAAACTTTTTCTCTATTTCTTCTATGTTTCTTTTTCTAAAATGAAGGGCCCTCACAAACCAATTACGACTGATCGCGCCCAAAAGCCGTAATTTGCAACAATCTTATTGCACCTGCATGCCTAGCCTGCGAATACAGCCGCCTCTCATTCGCTCCCCGTACGTCTTCGCGTTTCGCACGTAGTAGCGGGAGCGAATGAGAGGCGGCTGTATTCGCAGGCTACTGCATGCCATGATTGCACGTCTTATTGTTTTAGTAAAAACTCTAAAGGATTGCAGTTCAATACCCAAAATTGTATGTACTTTTGAGACAAAATTCAAGACTAATTGTTCTTTTAAAGAGCAACGCACTTTAGTAGAATAATATAATTGTTAAATAGAAAAACAAATCGAAAACAAATCGATACGAGACATTAAGTCAATTTTACTTTTTAAGCAAGCCCTGAAGAATGTAGTTTTTAGCTAAATTTTTTATCCTGTGCCTTTTATTGTGAACTTTAATACTACACATTTTTATTAAATTTTTTTAAATTCTTAAACTATTTTTAATTTCTTAATTTGAATTTGAGCTATTATTTTGCAGGGCCTCGCTGAATAACACCTTTGGTGATGTGAGCTCCCTGGATAAATAACATTATTATTATTATTATTATTATTATTATTATTATTATTATTATTATTATTATTATTATGAAAAGTGCTCAATAAAGTTTTGTATTATTATTAAAAAAAATATATTATTATTATTATTATTATTATTATTATTAACAATGCGAGAGCCAATCACATTCGCAGTTGAGTTTCTACTAAATTTCAAGAGAAGTCTCAAGCTTATAATCTTTGTTAACCTCAGCCATATACTATCAATTTTGCTACACACAATGCATATCTTATTTGTCGGCTGTACCAGTAAAATTCGAGTAGAATTTTGTTCCCCCACCAGAATTTTCATGAATTTTAAGCAGAGAATTAAACAGAACTTTTACGAACCATTGTCTACAGTACAGGTAGAATGCGCCAATTTATGAGCAGAATTTATCAAAACATGGAAAGAATTAAGTTCAATCTAAATAATGTCATGGTCGTGGTTCGGCTCCTTTTTATATTAAAAGATTTCCTTCTTACGTATGTGTCCAGCTCAACTGTTTTGTATGCAGCAGTTCCATATTCGTCTTGAGTGGATTGTGCACCAATCAAGAAATGGACATCATAAAGTATTTTCTGCAACAAGAAGAAAATTGGAAAAGCTACAATATAAAACAAAATACAAGTGCTTTTAAACACTTAAATTAAAAATTAAAATATACTTAAATATTCTTGTATTATTTTTGACACTTTTGTAAGTAATGCACTTTAGTTCACATATCAAAATGTCACATCCCTGCCAAATTGTCCCTGCGACATGACGTGCAAAATGTTTTAGGGACAAAATTGCTGCGAAATTTGTGTTGCACGAGGTTAAAATTATCAGCACACACACGTCCATTGTTTGCATGTTGTGATTTTGTCTCTGCTACAAGTCCTTTCAATGTGAACATTACTGGATTATGTCCCAGCTACAAACCGCTGCGACATGTCCCTTCGTGTGCAAGCACCTTAAAGCATGCGTGCGCACAAACGTGGACAGCTCGTCCTAATACGGAAATAAAGATTTATAAGCACGCTACAGCTACCGGATAAATAGGCCAGATCAATACTTACTATTTTTAAGTAATTGTCTACATTTACAAACAACAGTAAATCCCCTTCCCCACCCTAAATGACAGTGAACTTGCGCTTCTGTTTGGCCAGGTTTTAACGGAAGAAAACCTGGGCATCTATAGCCACTAAGCTTGGCGATTTCGCGCGCGAGCGAGCCATCGGCGTAGCAGGGAAAACGAGTGGCGTAAACTTGCTCTTAGGCTCGGCTTCCAGTCGTTTTGGGAGTCCGGTTGTCATCCTTCTCTCTAGTTCCCGGGAACGAGGTTGCTGGATCACTGGTCGGTATCGCTTGTCCATGACGTCATCTGCTCTTCATTTTCCCGACAATCTTCACGGCTCAACTGTTGCGCAATGGTTACGCAATTGTCGCGAAATCCCGGCAACACAAATATCGCAAAATTTGAACATCACGCCCCCAAAAATTGTCAATTCGATCATTCTAAATTGCACCTTGTGTGGCGTGGGGCAAGGAACGCGGGCTGGAATGAGCCATACTTGCTCCAAGTCGCTCGTATAATTCACAGGAGACCGCTGAATACGGAGGGCGTGCGCAGGCATAAAAATCAAAATGGCGGCTGATCGTAGAACGAGAGACTTGTATCACCTTAAGCGCGCCAATTCTGAAATGTGGCGTCACCGGCAGATATTTCCACCGGCGACGCCATGGAAATTGACCAATGGAAACCGACTACTTTTTACGGCGCGATTTTGTATTACTTGCTTGTCAGTGATCTTATGAAATAACTATCGGCACAATGAAAAAAAACGAGCCTCTCTACGAGCCCCTCTACGAGCCGCGAGGCCCTCCTTGCGGCTTCCCCTCTTGCTCGCGCGCGCACAGCCCAACTAAACCAACGAGCCACGTAACGTAGCGTCCGTACTATTTTTTTAGTAGCATGACTGGAGTAATATTTTACATCCCAAATGTAATGGGTGCTTTACCAAAACGCCTATCGGGTAAATAAGGCTTAAACCGAGTTGTGAGTTTTGCATTAATAATGAGTATACAAACATTTTCATTTTCTTCATCCTTTTCGCCATGAAGAACAATGTATGAATCACCGTTGTAAAAGTTTCCGTATTCTTCCTTGGGCCATTCTTTCACCTAAAAGTAACCAAGGTAAGAAAAAAATCTCCTGTTAAAAATCCACCATCAAGCGCCTTATAAAAGGAATATAACGAAGCATTTTGACAACGCAAACAAAATCTACGCGTTATAAATTATCGAAACCTTGTGTTTACATGCATTTAATTAACGCGAATTTCGTGTGGTATATTGCTTAGTTCACAAAATTCGTGTCGGAGATAAGATGTGCAAAAGATCACCTTACTGGAAAATTGGCCTTCGCTTCTGACAATGGCGAATGCTACCGGCAATTTAACGCAACGGCATAGCCTCCATTCGGCGCGAAAATATGCACGGATATTTGTCCGCGGACATTATTTGTTCCGAGAGGCGAACACTTTACCGAGAGCGAAGCTCGAGGAAAACTGTGAGCTTCGAGGAACAGATAATGTCCAAGGACAAATATCCGTGCATATATTTTAAGCCAAATGGATGCTATTGTGTTTATTATCCTTCAAATATTTTTTTTTTACAAGGCCGCATTTCGGGAGACCTTTTCTCGAAGCTTTTAAACGTCAAAAAAATTCTGCAGCGCTCAAAATATTATTAAACTGTTCAACGTGGAAAGTCTACTATCGCTATGTTACCTCGTCCTTCAGGCTGGGAGTTAGGTTAGTTATACCGACCCAACCTTCTCCCAATTATTGGCTAATTTGACCCAAATTTGACACCGATTGCCATGCATATATTCTTAACACGATGTAAGGCTCTACAGAATTCGGCTTCAGTTATAGCTGTTAAATGCAACGTGTTTTCCTAGTTTGTTTTCCTAGTTTTGGGGTCGCTTGATTTAATTCGTTATCGTTTACTGACTTTACTTAGATTCTCGAACCTTAATTAAATGGTTAAACTCGAAACCGTACTGATCTCCCAGCGAGGGTCGAGAAGAGGGTTTCACCGAAGAAACACAATGGCGAAAAACACTCTCGAAGCATTCATGTGGAAAAGAATACGACTTGAGAGACAAAAACGTTTCGGACATTTTCTTTTATTTTTGAACAAATCAGTCATTTTGAAACTACTTAACAGGTTTACCGCACTACAGTAAAACAAACTCGACAGTACACAATCCAATTAAGGTAAACCGATCCAAGAATTTTTTATCAATTCAAGCGAAAAGTTTCTAATCTAAAAGCATCATGAATAGTTTCTGCAAATGAATGGCGAATGTGAAATTTTATACGTTCAGTTGTATGGCGGATGTCATGTTCTGTGTAAAAACATTCCCAGAGAAAAAAATCCTCTTTTAAAAAAAAGATTTGGCATTTTAATATTCCTATACATAATTTGCTCGGACGTTTAGTTTAGTCCGAAATTTGAACGCTTCCGAAAACTTTCTTGTCAAGCAGTTTTCAGCTAGTGAGCCGCCCTAGCTGTGCCAGGTTGCGTAGTATCTTTACCGCGAGTTTGTGCGAAATTCGACCAAATAAGGTATATGTTTTTTCGACTTTAAAATAGTTGTGACAACGCTATCCATAAACACATCTCTTGGATTGTTTGGAAAGAATGAAGCTATTGGAAGTCACTCAAAGCGTAGAAAACATTTTCATATTTTGCCTTATATGGTACAAAATACAGCATTGTTGAAATCTTCGAATGAATATTAATAACTTTTGTTGGGAATTTTTGATTCCTCGCCGTGCAAAGTCAAAGTATTAAAGATACAGAGCTTAGTTGTCTTCTAAACCGCTGAAGTGTAGATTTTTGTACGTATTAACATTTATTTTTTGACTATCGGATCAGTCATAAAACAAACTTACATCACACGCTGGTGGAAACTGCTACCAGATGTTAGATGAGAAAATAAATTAAAAAAAATACCTCAAACTTTTCGATTCTCCAAACTTTTGTTCCCACAAAGTCCCTGCACCCTTGCCAAGCTGGCTCTGTTTCTGCCGCCGTTTTTTTCGCCTAAACAACGGAAATTAATCACCTTTTTAATAAGCGTCGAAGTTTTTACGAAACTGTCACCCAAAGACTTCAAAAGTTCGGGGTTTCTTCATAAACACTTACATGTCTGTCGTCTTTACTACCAAGCTTCGCGACGTTAGAGTCCTTCCAATCATATTCCTTAGGTTTTACCAGGCCACTCATGTTAAATCTAAAGCGTTGTAGATGAAGCAAGAAAGTTTACCACTGCAGTGGAAAATTTTTAACTGCTACACCTTTGAATGTGACTTGGTCACTAAGAGATTATTAAACCACCCGCTGTAAGCTAAACTGTGATTGGTTTTCCAGACAAACTATTCTTAGTTAACGCTATTGTTGCCTATTTTCGGTCATATTCTTTAATTTCCATAACGCTATATTTTCTGAATTTTTAATCGCAGCACCTGGTTTGAAGGCTTTGTAAAATTGTCTCGATTTCGAACGAAATATCCAGACCCTAGATTAAAACAATTCTCGAAAAATAAAGAACTTGTATGGCTCAAAATATTAAAATGTAGCAAGGCTGTAAACACTATACTACGCGAAAAATTAAATGGTATACATACAGATGCAATTCTTTTTCAAAATATTGGCAATTTCAAGTTTTCTCAAAACACAATTTACTTTAAGGAAGTCAAGAAGAATGATTAACTTCGTTAAAAAACCGGCGAATGATATTCAGGTTCGCGTTCACTCAGTTTTCAATCTGAATAGAAAATCAAACGAAACATTCACAAAGCGTTTAAGTTAAAACTCATTTGCACCATTGATTATTGCACAAGACCTGCACGAAGTGAAATGTTTTGAAATACTATGCATTGTAATGAATTGCATCTTGATCGATGCAGTACAAAATAAATTCATATTCAGCCTTTTTGTTGTTTTCAGCTGTCAAGAACTGTCAATACAAGTGATCGCAGTATTGAATAACTTTACGTTACATTTCAGTCGTCTTTGAGATATACCTGTCGTCCTAATTTTATACCATTGGCGATGAAGGTAAAAAAATATTAATTCTGAGATATCTTTTCTTCTTGGGGGACGCACAGACAGCTGTTTAGTGTTTTGTGAAACTCTCAGGCTGAAATGATATAACTTGAAATGCCCGTGCCAAATAATCACAACATTTAGTTAGCCTAGACAACAAATTTAGAAAGTAGGAACTAATATTCTATCATCTTATCTTTACCGAAAACTAATTCAAAACTGATAGTCGCAAAACAATTTCAATTATGATGCAAATCCGACACTATGAACAAAACAAGCCGTCCCTTAAAGCTTTCAATGGATAGAGAGTTTCTTTTTAAAAAGAATTCGGGGATTGAAGTAAAAGAAGAAATTTAAAATAATATTTCGCCTGTATTGATTTTTTCATTCCCCTTTCCCCCCGCTCGAGTTGTTACGGGCAATAGAAGACCATAGAAAGACCCTTCCTTTGAAATTTTCTTGTCAACGGGGGATATCTTTGACCTTAATTAAAGTTAACCATTAAAAATCAAGGGAGGGGAAAGAGATGATTTTTTCTAGGCTAGGCTCTCTCTAAAATTGCTTTTTGGTGTACAAACTATGTTCCGTTTCGCTTGCTTTTGCTGATCAAATGCGGCATGTTAATTTTTGGACGAGGTTATTCCTTGAACGTTTTTTTTTTTTATTGAGGGGGAGGGGGGAGGAATAGTCATGCCCCAAGGATAGCTAGCCCCACCTCCTTGTAAACACAGCCTTTTCGTTCATGTTTGCCTGCGTTTGCAGACAACTTGCGGGATGACCTAGAGTAGCTAGCTGATAGTTCGAGTTACGTTTGACACGGAAAGTCAAGACACGAGAATGTTTGCTCTGGTGTCTAGGTGAGTGTAGTGTCTTGGTAAGCTGAGGTGAAAATTTCAAGACCCCCAAGAACTATAAATTGTCTCTCGCTTTGGCACTGCACCTCTCTCCATCTTCCCTCCCCCAACCCCGTTTAATTTTAATCTTCTCTTCCTCACGCTCTCCTTTCTCCCTCCTCCCCCGGGGGTACTCCCCATATTATACGGGGAAACTCCGCCCAAAAGGGGTACCCTTTTGATGCTGTTGGTGTATAAAAACAAAAACAACTTAAAGCCAGCATTCGACCGCAAACGAAAACGCTGCTAACGTAGGATCCAACAAGGGACCCGATCAGCAAAAAAAATCACAAATGACAAACAATACTGCATTGTATTATCAGCAATGCAGCATTGTTTGTCATTGGTGTATAAAAAGGTAGGGATCTCATGAGTTGGAGTATACAACTGAAAGGATAGGGAAAGCTGTCATTTACTGTGAATATCTTGAACAGAACTACCAAATGGTCGATTCATTTAAGAATTCAAGCGAAATATAAAGTAAAGATATGTAGTAGTTCTGTATGTATGTCAAAGGGGTTCTATACTCCTATGTAAGGTATATAAAATAGTAACCTTTTCTGTCAAAAATGGTCTATAAAAGGGTAAGGGTTTGGACCTCGGAGCCTCCCCTTATAAAAAAAATTGAGTACCCCCCCCCCCCCCCCCCCTTCGGACTTTTGGCTTCAACATTGCATTATTGGAGAGCTTATCAGTCAGTGTTAAGCTATATTGGAGAAACGTCCAAAGATTCTAAAAACCTTTAGAACTTGAAGTCGATCGTTAAAGTCAGTTACGGAGATCTTCCGAAAAGTGCCGAAGATTTTTAAAAACGTACGATTATAATCTGTGCCCTTCGACGCAAAACTAATGGTGCAAAATATGGTCCCGGAACAGGGTTAACTTATCCGACGAATGAAACGCGTTTCTTTTCAAATGTTGCAGGCCTGTAAAGACTAAATACACAAGCTTAAATACTTAGTGCAAACAAACACTGATGGTTTATTTGGAATCCTTTTTCATGCATTTAATTTATGCTTCATTTTGCCATTTGTCCCAGATTATTGTTAAACCGTTCCAATAGCAATAAATATTTGTCGAGCTCCTTTTCTACCATCTGGGCCAGACCAACGGTTTTAAAATTCGTTAAAATAAGTTTCTTCACGTAATATCAATAAAAGCCGGTCATGATCAGTTCAAAGATCAATTGTCTTGATTCTCCCAATCAATACTATAAAAATATAAGGAAACGATTGATGAGAATTTGGAAGTTGAAACATGGGCCAGAACGCCAGACGCTCACTAACCACAATTTTCCAGTCAAAGGGAGCTGGAGGGTTAATTTTTTGAATACACTGTCTCGCGGCATGAATTACTTTCTGCCATAAGTTTTGGGTTTCCCTTGGTGTAAAAAAGCTGTGATATTTTTGTTTTTAAGCTATTGTTTTCTTGCTGTATATTATTTCAAGATTCTTTGTTGTCTTGGTCGTTCTTTGTTGTACGTCACAAGCATGTATCACGGGTTCTTACACAGAGGATGAGCCTTATCAGTTTAAAACCTGACTTGTACGGCAGTAAGACAGTGTAGTTTTCTTTCCTGTTTTTCCTTGTATTATTTATGAGAGGGCCACTGGTTCTCAAGTAAGCTTAGGCACAAGTTGGCGGAGATGATGGCGGAGAACACTGTCAGTGATTCACATCAGCTGGGAATGGAGTATTGTTAAAAAAAGAAAATCCGAATAAAACCTACTTATACTGTGCATGATCTAATCCGCAATAAAACCAACTTCAAGTGCAAACAAGTAATAAAAAATAGCAACTTTTCGGCAACTTTAAAAATAAAATAGCAACTTTTAGACACTTTTATCGGCAACTTTTTGGGAATCAGTATGGGCAACTTTTGGCTAAGCCTATTCTCAAGTATGTTTACTGTGATGTAATCACCCGCTGTAAATAGAGTCGATTCATTCATTCTTGGATTTCACATCTTTATTTCTCTCAGCTATGTAAGCACTATTTTTAACTGTATCTCAACCTAATTTTATACAGTATTGAAACAATTAAAGTTTTTACTCTATTAGAACAATGAATTGCGCACCTCGAATCAATAAGATTGCAGTACATAAGTGAAAAAGAATAAAGAATTTATTTAATCGAAAACTAACTACTTCTTCGTGAATTATCTTCAAGGCTGCCTCAGTTTAAGCTGAAAAGAAAGAAAAAGAGACAATGAAAGCATTGTATTTTGCAAGGGTTTCATAAAATTATTAATAAATTAGGCAGAAATGTCAGCCATCCCTCGCCGTCAGCTGGGCTGAGGATTATTTTTCACACCTTGGAGGAACCAAACTGGTTTCTGTCAGTTTTTTCGTTTATCTTCAATACATACCCTCGATAAATCAATAACTAGAACAGTGGTCAGTTTCAATTTACATATCATAAGTGGTGCCAAGCCACGAATTTTGACCACTGACGTCATGTCCCACGATCACGCCTGTCAGCTTCACGTGGGTCCCCACCCCAAGGGAAACCTAACAAGGTAACTTACTTATGAGCTGATTGCGGTATTCAATTGAGTGGATAGCTGGTCTTCTTTGACTACAGTAATGGCGATAGCAGGGTGTTGGTCCACCTCTGGGCACTGCATGAGGTAATGCTGTTGAACAACAAAACAACCATTCAGTAATCATCCACTGCAGTCATTTAAAGCTTCTCATAAAAATAAAAACAAGTCAGCCCAGTTGTTTCACACAAACGATCCTCTGCTTCCTAACAATAGCGGCAACTATCATGTTACGTCATAAAATCCAAAATGGCGGCGCGCGGGAAATTTAAAAGCGATAATCTTTTCCATTTTTTCGGTTACTATTAAATGTTATTTTTCCCTTGTCCTGTAAAATTTGGAATTTAGGCATTATTGCAAACAGTTCAACGTCAACTTATCATAAGAGCAGAGCTTCCCTTTAAAAGATTGCCACACTACGATAAAACACGGGTCATAAAAATGCAGTCGTGTTATTAAACAGGTGAGGTTTGTTCAAATGATGATATTAGGAATAATTTTACTTTGACTTCACATCGACTCCTACATGTTTCTACTTGCTTTTTGGTGAACACAAATGACAGTTATTCGATTTCTATTTGCTATTGGTCAGTTATCTGGCTCATCAGCAATTTCTTGTGTAAGTTCTAACGGGGTAGATTTGTAAAGAAAATATAAGGCTGTGTACTCTAAAAGGTAGTGGCTGGTGGTGTCAACGAGATAGTCGAATTCAAAAAATTGTTAGATTAACAAACTTTTGTTTAACGAGAGGTTGGGGCATAATACTGTACACTGATAAGGTACAATGATTAAGCTTTGTGCAGACAAAAAGACAAATTTGAAAATTGAAGACTTAAACTTAATCAGTATTAACCATTTTTATACTAGAGATGTGTTCCCCGTCTGGACGAGCTTCAGCAAACCTCGAACCATTAGGCCACCACGCGGCTCACACACAGTCGACAATAATTAGCGCCAAATAGCTAAGCAAGACACTCACATGTCCATAAATCAAACCACTTTTTTTGTCGCCATTCCAGTCGTCACCAATCCGTATGAACAAGTGATCTTCAGCATCCCTCCTTCCAAAACGTACGTCAACAATATTCACTATAATAAAATAAAACAAAATAAATAAAACAAGTAGATTGGAGTTCAACTTTGTAGATTATGTTACCTCAGCTTGCAAAACGGGTGATAATATGAAAATTAATACGTGCAAGAATAACAAGAACTTTTTCCTTTCAACTTGCAACACAACATTGTCGTGAGACAAGTTGGAAGTAAATGTTGCCTTAAAGGGGCACTGTCACGAGCATAACTTCAAAAATTCAACAGCCCAAAAACATGTTTACACCATTGGAAACCTATTAGCAGTGGCCAAGTTTTCTTAAAATTACTATACCAGTGTCTGAAGCTAAATATAGAGTGATATCACTGTGATACCATCGGGAGCTTTTGATCTCAACCAGTGTGTCAACTTGAAAAAGTCAGCCTGACTTTTTCAAGTTCTGTCTGAAAAATTGATGAAAACTATTTACGGTCACCCTCTTCTTTAAAAAAATTGCTAGATATCCTTCCCTTTACGTTCTAGGAGCGTTTCCTACTAAAGTCCTTAGTCGTAATTTTGGTGCCGTTTTACTAAAAAAGCCAAAAAATGTCCATGACAGTGTTCCTTTAAGGCTAGTTTTCACTAGGGCCATAATAATTTAGGGTACGATCCAGAAATTTTAGACAAGAGGGACCGAAAAAAGTTCGGTGAGATCACAACCTCGCCCCACAGGAACAACACAACCCTAATGGCACAATACCACTCAAAACACGGTTGGTTACATTTTTTTAACAAATCCAAGGAAAAGTGGGGAGGTGCTTGGCCCTCTTGCGCCCCCCCCCCCTCCCTCCCTTAATCCGCCCATGTAAGTATAAAAGCCAAGTACAGAGACGGTGATATAACCATAAGAATGTACACAAGTACAAAAAGAACTAACAAACTCGTTATGTTGTTCTCACATCGTTGTACAATCATAAGAACAAAAAAAAACAGACAGCCGAGGTTGTTTTCTTGTCTTTATGCTGATGTGGGGTGGCAGTGTGTCCTATCGAGAACAACATTTATCCCCCTAGTTCGTCTTATAGGAGTTCAACCACCTATATTAGGCGGGCATTTTATGGGACACCCTAATGGCTTAGTAGGAAGCTTAAGTATAACGATAAAAATCTTTGAAATGCAAAGCTAGCCTCTTGATTGTGAGCTCGAATCTATTGGTAGAATTCCTTTTGAAAAAGAAATTGCAGCAGTCTATGAATCGACAAAATTCCACCGAATAGATCTAGATTCGCTATAGATTCGTAGAATTCGTTTTTTAAAAAGCTGTAGGCCTCTATGTAGTGGTTTTATTGAAGAAAAATGACATGATCTCTGACCTTCTGCAGATTTCATTTTACTGCTACAAACATCCGCTCCTTCTGCTACGGGAATGAAATCCAATTTCAAGTCAGGATTCCTGAAGGGATCAATATATATAACATGCTAAGTACAGTTTAAAATTGTAAAAAACGCGAGAAGCCTAACATATGAAAAGGTTAAGTCTGCATACGAGCCTAGTGGCCCATCAGGCCGGAGCTTATCCCGGTTTCCGTAGCATGAAGCGACTAGGAGTATTGCTTCTCCACCCTGGATGGGATGCTAGTCCATCGCAGGGTTACCCCCAGCAGTAAATTCGCCGGTACCCATTTATACACCTGGGTGAAGAGAGGCACTATAAGATTAAAGTATCTTGCCCAAGAACACAACGCAGTGCCCCGGCCAGGGCACGAACTCGGACTGCCCGATCTGGAGTCTAACCATTAGGCCACCGCGCCTCCCATCCTAACAGATGAGGAAAATCAAAATTATTGTGTCAGAAGTCACAAAAGCTGATCATTTTCAACAATTCACAGTTAAAACGAAACAGCTCGTTCAGACAGTTGTTGTCACTTTTAACACATTAAGCCTATTAATTTACTCCCAATTACATTGGAAAAATCATGAAATAAAAATATTGTATTATGAAACACGTACACTCTAACTTTGAACATCATCTTCTTTTGTCCAAGGAATACAACAGACTACAAAAAAATAAGAGGCAATCAACTCCTACGTTAACTTAGTGACGTCCTTAATTTATATTCAGGCGGACTGTTTTTTAGACCTTCTGGGACCAGTGTGCGTGCGTGTGTTCGGGAGGGAGGGTGGAGGGGCAACAATTTAACACAAGATGATGTGCATGTGAACCTTAATAACTAAAGTTACTTTAGCATGACTTCCTTTAAAAAGACGAACGAGCAAGGGCTAAAATTGCTTACTCAAATGACGATTTTTACGCGTCAATTACCGCGCTATCTGCACTAGCACTCAGGGGTCCTCAGGGGTTAGCTTTAAGCAGTTCAGCGGTTATTGGTTAGTGATACATGGTTTTGATTTGCTTTTAAATAATACGTGTTGAATAACCTTAAAAAATATACTTAATTTTGGCACTGTAAACGACGAAGCAAAATGAGGGCCAATGTTGGCTCGATTTCCGCCGCTCTCACGAGTTTAGGGGAGCGCGGGCTCATTCCCTGAACAGCGGCTGGTAATCGAGCCCAGGGCCAACGCGACTGCCTAGCTACCGTTTCGACGAGAAGTTGAATGCTTGACAGCCGGACGAGCCTTAAGAAGAGCAATGCAGAACATGTATATCTGTAAATCAATCTTTACCTCTTGTCTTGAAGGTTTACGCTTTTTGGCTTCATTCGGGAACACATCGTACACAGCATGATGTTTTGTCCTTTCGCTTTCATCTGAAGAATACAAACACATTACTCTAGGCTCTTTCACGCAAATAAAAAATTAGATCTTAAAGAAAATTAAAGAGCGTTGAAGGTTAGTGCTAGAATTCTTCAATTTCGTTAGAAGGTACCTTGAATGATAGAAATTATTAAACCTGTACGAAATATAGCAATATAACCTACCAACAGTTTTGACGGTAATGCCTGATTCACCTCGCTCGACCTTACATGAGAAAAAAGAAATTAATTGAAATAGTAAAATTGATATTCTTCTCAGGATTAAATATTTTTATAGTTCTTGTTCAAGCCGAGCACAAAAGTGTTAAAGTGATCTTTAAACACCCAGGGATGCAGAGATACTTTTAGCGAAAGAAAGCTAAAGCTCTCGTCAAGAAAGAAAAATGTTTTCCCTTGATTTTCCAACCACTTGGCAAACCCGACTTTGAGTTAACATTTGAGCAGAGTCAAACCTACACATCGCCTTGTATTAAAGAAAGCGAGGCCAATTATTTGAAACTTATACCCCATTCACACCAGTGGTTAAACACGTTTAAAGGATGTTTAGTTAAACACGGTTGAAAATTGTTTTCTTCATAGAAGTTGCTAACTGATGTTTGTCGACTTCAAATTTGGCACAATGAAATCGCAAGTTTCCGCTTACTGGAACCCTATACAAAATTTAGTCTATAAGTCTTCTGTTGCTTATTTTCATTTTGTTTAACCTGGTTTAACTAAACATGTTTTGTTGGTGTGAATTGGGTATACGATATTTTTATCGTTTTAAGTTATTACCTTCAAGAGAGTGGCATATCTATTCACTCTATATCTAATGCTTTTCTCAGACCCATCCTTGTCAGTCATTCTGCCGAACCACTGAAAGACAATGAAATAAATACAATAATACGTGCGGAGATTAAATATATATTTAAAAAAATAAGCTTTATGGTCTAAAAATTTAAATGAAGATTTGGTCACTATTTTTATTAGTTCGGTTTCTGAACTCTTCGTATCCCGTCCTATATAGCGGTTAAATCCTAACTAAAGATATGCCTGGTCAAATATGAACGATAAAGATGTCCCTTTTGACCCCACCACACCCGTAGGAACATCCTCGGAGACCCAGGGGCAGTTAGTCGGGGTAAAATGAAGTAAACCGGGCAGAAATCTTAGCGGTGAAAGTTTTCAAGAAAAGTGGGAAGAGACCCTGGGAAATGAGTCTCTCCAGACCATTTCCAAACGGCTCTGAGAATGAAAAAGAACGAAAGAACGAAAGCGACTCTGAAGCTACTGTTCGCCGATTGGGCAGAATAATACAATGGATTTTTTCTGCTCAATCAGAAGCCAGCATTCGCAGAGCCGTTTGCAGGTGGCTTTGAAGACACGTGATTTGATTGGCCAGCTTTTAACAAAAGGAATCTAACCAATCAAACCGTAATGTAACATTTATTTTTTTTTTTGAAAGAGGGGCGGAGCGTCCAGCTGGGGCTTCCTACCCCAGTAACATTTCAAAATGTGGACATGCTCTAACACCATTTCGTGCACTCTAAAACAAAAATTATAAGAAGTATCTTGAGGAATCTTATATTTTATAAGCCATAATTTGGTCGTATTAATCGTATTGAAATCACTTCGCACATAACGCGAAATGTGGAGAGGAAGCTGCGCTCCCGACCCCCTTTAACTGCGTCCCACCCACAGCAAGGCGTGACAACTTATATAATTACAAGAGCTGTGAGTGACATTATGAGACATTAATACCTGGAAAATCTCTGTTCCTTTGTCAATTATAAACACATCATTTGCACCCAGTGCTCCTCTCTTCAATGAGGTTTCTCGAACGCAGATATTCTGAAAAAAAGAAAAGAAGCTTTTACAAAGGAAACAACGTAACCCTTTGATAGCGTACAGATAAATGCTGATTATCACAGCTAAACAGAATGGAATACATTAACTTCTTTCATCTCAACGTAAAAGGATTTAACTCGTGTTTTGAACAAGGAAAACGAGACAGTGACGTTGTTTCTTCCTCAGGGCTTTCTCGGCATTGCTTTCAAAAGCATGGCTCAACGTTCCGTTGGTGTTTTACTCCCGGCTACAGTGTATTTCTATTGTTTTTAAACCAATCAAAATTGGTCGTCCAACGGAACTTTCCAGAGTCGCTCGTTTCGTCAAGCTTGCTCAGTAAGGAACGAGAAATACGAGATTGGCCAAGTTTACAATTGAAACTGGCCCAAATTGAAAGAAACAAGATGCTAGATCCACCTTAAGTAAAATTAAGTCAGCTCACTCAGATTTGCTCTACCCAACCTACCTCGCCAGTTGCTGGTCCTGTGACGCGGAGAAGCCTGACTTTGTAATTGGAGTTCATGTCACAGTTGATCATCTCGTCAGATCTAGTAAGAAATAATGTTTATTTTGCATTATCACTAGAGCGGTTTTGAACTGAGTGTCATAAAACGAAAACTAAAGTTATCACTTTGGCAAGTCACAGAGGATACAGAAAATCTAGTCAACCAATCAAAACTCGAATCAAACAAATGTAGCCGGCGCAAAGCGCGGGAAAACTGTGCGAGACAGTCACGATTGGTGTTGGGTTTTTTTCTACTCATTGGCTGAGAAGGTGGCGCTAGTTTTTTAAGCCAATATGAATTACTTTCGACACTTAAGTTGTAAAACGCTCGAACCACAAGTGTACAACATTCGTCCGTCCGTCCGTCCGTCCGTCCGTCCGTCCGTCCGTCCGTCCGTCCGTCCGTCCGTCCGTCCGTCCGTCCGTCCGTCCGTCCGTCCGTCCGTCCGTCCGTCCGTCCGTCCGTCCGTCCGTCCGTCCGTCCGTCCGTCCGTCCGTTCGTCCGTTCGTCCGTTCGTCCGTCCGTCCGTCCGTCCGTCCGTCCGTCCGTCCGTCCGTTCGTCCGTTCGTCCGTTCGTCCGTCCGTCCGTCCGTCCGTCCGTCCGTCCGTCCGTCCGTCCGTCCGTCCGTCCGTCCGTCCGTCCGTCCGTCCGTCCGTCCGTCCGTCCGTCCGTCCGTCCGTCCGTCCGTCCGTCCGTCCGTCCGTTCGTCCGTTCGTCCGTCCGTCCGTCCGTTCGTCCGTTCGTCCGTCCGTCCGTCCGTCCGTCCGTTCGTCCGTTCGTCCGTTCGTCCGTCCGTCCGTCCGTCCGTCCGTCCGTCCGTCCGTTCGTCCGTTCGTCCGTTCGTCCGTCCGTCCGTTCGTCCGTCCGTCCGTCCGTCCGTCCGTTCGTCCGTTCGTCCGTTCGTCCGTCCGTCCGTCCGTCCGTCCGTCCGTCCGTCCGTCCGTCCGTCCGTCCGTCCGTCCGTTCGTTCGTTCGTTCGTTCGTTCGTTCGTTCGTTCGTTCGTTCGTTCGTTCGTTCCGCGTTCGTTCGTTCGTTCGTTCGTTCGTTCGTTCGTTCGTTCGTTCGTTCGTTCGTTCTGCTAACACCCGTCACTGCTACTGTAGAGTGATTTATGCTGGTATACGTTTCTACTTCGAAAATCTAACGATACAGAAAGGCACGCAACTATCTGCCTGTTGATAGAGTTGAAATTCAACTGAGAGATAATAATCGTTTATTGAGGAAAAGAAAGCTCAAACTTACTTTCCTTTCATCACAGTAAAGGCTTCAAAATAATTCGTGAAACGTTTTGATTCATAGTCCTGAGCCTCTCGGTGAACTAGGGCCTTGCCTTGCATCTAAAGAGAAAATCACAGAGAAAAAAAATTGTTTAGACACTGGGTTGCGGATTTTACCAAATTTCATTACACGTAAGAGAATGGCCAGCAAATTGAGTGAAATATAAAAATAACCACTTAAAACAGTGAGGGAATAACACAGCAAATACAGGAGAAGGTACCGATGGATAAAAACTGAAGAAGATTTAATAAAACGGAGTGTGTTGTTTTTGAAAAACTGTTAGGACTGAACAGTTTTCAAAGTTTCAAAATCTCGTTTTTTTGTAACTTTTAATCATAACGCCCGGGAAACATACTTGTTTGTAATAAAGCTATGTTTTTTTCCATTTCTTCGCTAGCGTTCTGTTTCATAGCGAGTATTTGGCAAAATGTAATAAAATGGACTAAACTCGGCCTAAACTCACTCATCTCATGAATGAAATAAAATTGGGGGGGGGGGGGGGGGGGCATGAAAGACATTTTTTCCAGCTTTATTTTAGGAGAAGACTAGTAACTTGATCATTGATGGAATGTTGGACCTTTTTTCCCTTTCTATGCATATTTATAATCTAGCGTGACATAGATATAAAATACTGTAAAGCGTGACATGGATAAACGACATTCAGCGCCTGTTAATTTTTAATGGAACTTGTCTCGCAAAATAATTATTGTAAGCTACACGAAGGCCATATGTTACCATGGTTACAAGTTACGATTTCCACGCATGCAACTCGAGTTTCGACAGTTTCTCGTAAAGGCCTGGCCAAACGGAGATGCAAACTTGCGTCTACTTGCGTTTCCGTTTGGCTACGACATGCATTCACTTGCGCTGACTTGTGATGACTTGCGTTCACTTTGGTCGATATCAAATTTGCACGCAAGTCAACGCAAGTTTTTCACCGTTCGGCCACCCAATGCAAGTCCACGCAAGTATTGTTGCTTTCTTCAAGTACTGAATGACAGCGCGCTCAGTAGCATATAAATGGCTTTTTTTGACAACTTGCGTGCACTTGCGAGTAGACTTGCGATTCCGTTTGGCCACCCAACGCAAGTCTGTTGCCAAGTTCAACTTGCGACTACTTGCGTCCAGTTGCGTTATGGTCTGGCCAGGACTTAAAGTATGCTGAAAGTTGCAAAATGATGCAATGCAATGTACAGACTCTTACCGCATCATCCAAAGCGATGGTATTGTACAAACCCCTTTTGTACAACTTAGAAGTGGCTTGTTTTCCCACCCAGAAGTGAATATCATAATTGGGCTGCAAACAAAGAAAAAATACTTAGGTTAAATTTCAATTGATCTAAAATCACAGAGTAAAATCAATTTGTTCGCGATGTTATACAAGAAATACTAAAACACCGCAAAAAATTTAGCATTCTTTTAAGGATTGCGGAAAGACCCTAAGGATAGTATGAGCGGAATTTTTTTATTTTGCTTTTGCCGTCATCTTTAATTGAATTGTTTTGAAAGTAATTGGGAAAAACGATTTTCTTTACTGAAGAAAGAGAAGGCTGTGCCAACCCTCTAATGTAACAAGAAGTCTTGGACTCTCACTGCACCATTTCATTAAAAAGATCCCAATTTTCTGAGACTTTCTTTTAAAAACGAAAGTAGTCCACTTCCTCGGCTTTCTTGACAACGAGAAAAGAAGAGAAAGATACGAAAAATGAACGTTAAAGGGTTTATTTCTTTCCGATCAATATGGCAGCTGTAACTTTATCAAGTATGTAATCCATTTCTCCTGCACTGATTATTTATTTAGAGCTTAAAAAAGTGCAAAATCATTTATCACTGCATTAAAGACGCACTCTTTTTTTATGCTACCTTCTGTCCTGTTTGGCTAGCTTTGAAAACCAGTCTTCGAACGTTCGGGCTTGAAATATTTTTCTCGAGTTATTCAGCTCTTGTAGCAAATCTCGTAACAAGAGTTTCCAACTCTTCGTATTTGAAGTTATTCATCTAAATATAAAACTTTAATTTGTTTCATGAAGATACATAGTTTAAATCTTACCGTGTCCGATGTTTTACGATAGGTACAATTCAGTACAATGTAAACTTCCTCGCTGAAGAACTTTCCTTCTTCAGCTAATTTCCACTTTTCGATCTAAAATTAATCCAAAAATCTCGTTAGAAATGATTCCACATCGCGCACCTAGCCAACTCTCGCGCGCGGGAATCTCGCACGATCCTCGCGTGTCAAGGGCGAATTGTTGATTTTAATGATAATTCGGTGCTCTCAGATAATTTGCATATGGCTCAGATAATAAAAATAAGTTTAAGTTTTAAGCTACTTGCACGTTATGCAAATTCACTAGGCACTATTATGTAATAAAAGTGAATTTAAATTTTATTTTAAGAGAGGTTCGTTCCGCAAAAACCTCTAAATTGAAAAGAAATTCCAAAACAGCTCAACCGTATCGCAAGTGTTCGGATCAGCTTTTCACACGGTCTCTCTGCACCCCTGCAGATAGGAAAATTGTTTATTTTTTCCTGTTCAACCTGCGTTGAAAATTTTGCCTTATTTGGAAAAGAAGTAGTGTCTTTACTGTGCTGTTTGAAAACAAAAGTAATCAGTTCTTAACAAAACTTTGTTAGACATGGTTTTAACATAAGTCAAAGTTTTAAGCAAGAACGCTTTATAGTTTAAATAAGATGCATTTGCACGTCATTTCGGCCGATATTTTCCTGTTCGACAAGGTATCGAATAATTTCACAATTTGCACTAAAAGCCGCCTTTTATGTTGCTCGAAAGGATGGTTAAAAATGAGTTTAACAGCCTTTCTTGCAACTTAAAACTCTCAAATTATATCTAATAAGTGGAAGTGTATATATCTGCAGGTGTTAGACAATTCTTTAATTAAAGTTTCAGGGTGAACGTCGTTGGAAAAATCTCGCTGGTTTAATTCATTTTCAGACATAGTTACACAGTTCAATAATATTTACCAAACTACAGTCCTGCAATATTTTGTTTTAAAATACTCTGCAAAAGTTCCAAAAGTCCTTACATTATCTTCAGTGACTCTCCATGCTTGTATTCCTTTATTGTCAAAACTTCCACTCCAATTCTAAGGTAGAAAAACGAACATGTCAAGTACTACAAGTCTTCTGCTTTCATCAGACACGTTTCAGCTCGATCTCAGCGCCCGATAACCTAAGGTAGTCAAAACTATTGAATATTACCTTGATGGTTTCATCTGGACCCGAACTGTTCAGCTCAATATCTGCGTCTTTCCACAAGTTGTATTCCATCGTCACGATAACGCGAAAAACACTTTCCTTTGTCGGTTCGCCGAGCACAGATAAGTTTAGAGCCCTCTGCAAGTTCTACTTCATCAAGTAGATTCGCTATAAAAGTTTTATTGTCAACGCGATTTTCTCGCGATATCTGACTGGTCGGTATCTTAAGACAAGTCTTTCTTTTGAGTTATCCAACAATAACTTTTGTTAACGACCCATTTAAAAATGTCTTTCATTCGCTCCTGTTAAACAATCCTTTACTGTATTTCACAGTATGCATCCAGCTTGCTTTGAATTATGTATACTTTGCAGGTTAGTTTGCAGTGCTGGAAGCCAAAATGAAGAGATCATATCAAAACCAGAACAGTTTGAATTAATTCAAGGCAAACAATTCATTTCGGTTACACTTTGAGAAGTATAAAGAAGACGTATTAATCTCAAAATCTCCTCACCTCGAGCCTCATAAATAATTTCTGATTCGGTTGCACTCAGTTTAAATGAAAGTTACAGTTTTCAAGCGTTGCTAGACACACGTTGAGGGCAGTGAAAACAAATTGTAACTTTTCTTCATCATCGTTCACCTTCGAATAGAAGCCTATTCAAGTATGCTGAAGTTAATTCGAGGCAAACTCCAGTAATATATGTTTACGATCTCAGTATTAAGCGGTAAAAACATCGTTCAGCTGAGTAAAGAAATAAGCTTGTTTACAGCGGTTTAGGCGCGCGTAACGGTGCAATTTGTTTAAAACATGGAGTAAGATGCCGAGTGACATGAGTTGTTTACACGAACAAAAGCAGTCTTAATTATGTCTTTGATGTTTTTATTCACCGTGCAGAGTGGGATATCGTTAATTTATATATTTACAGCTGCCTATCATGTAGGGCATGTCATGCAAATGAGATCCACATCTACCCGCCTGATTCACGTTAACTGCACCACTCCTCCTCCCCCTCGCCACGCGCGGGGTGGGGTGGAGGTACTTCCCTGTAGGAGCTATATCGGTATGACCAGTATGTGCCGCACCAAAGGTACTTGCCTGGAAATGAATCATCGACTTTGCTATCAGTCTGAAATTAAGTATGGTTCTTTGATACGACAGAGCGCGAGTTTCTATTTTAGATTATGCAAACGATCTGAAAGAAAGAAACCCCTTAAAATATAGAACAAAACCTAATTTCAGCCTAAAATAGCAAAATCTATGCTTAAGCATAAACAGTACATGTTGCCGAAAATGATCCTAAAAGGCCACGGTTTAGAGCACTCAATACTTCTTCAGCTGACAAGATTTGCTCCTTTTGAAGTGTGTGGGGTGCATTTTTTTTGACGTTCTTGCCCTTGTTTACGTTTCGACCGTTCGACCATAGATTTGCTATTTGCGAAGTTGTTGTTATATGTTGGTCGATGGAAAAAATGGACACAAGAGACTGTTTTAGAGGCACAGAAAGGATTGGATTTGATGAAATTATCATTAATTCAGGCTATTTGTAAACTTTGATACTCGGCAACAGGTTTATATAATGGGCTGTCTTGTATTTGCCGTGTATACATTACGATTTATCCACCTGCCTCACTGAAAAGCAACGAAACAAAGAAAAAATGACTAAATGAGCTTCGCGCGTATTAACAGATAGTCTGAAATGTCATCCGTCCTCTCTTCCTTACCCCCCAGAGGAGGGGCGCGGGCGAGAAGGGTAAGGAAGAGAGGACGGATGACATTTCAGACTAATTAACAGACTTCTTTAGTCGTAGTTTTGTTCTATTGTATTGTAATCAAATACATGTATGATATAGCACAAAGAAGTACTTTCATATTTTCCTATTCTGATAATGCATGCATATAATTGATAAAGTATTGAATTTGGATTAAAATTATTTTAATAAACATATCAGATATCGCAAGAAATGTTGTGTGTTTTCATTTGTTTTCAATATTGGAGGGTCACACATATGGCTGTCCTCGGAATTTTTTTCATAAAATTATTTCCAAATTGGACAACATGTAGTCCTATTACATATACTAACAATAACAATAACAATATTCTTTATAGAGATGGCCTACATCAGACAAGGCGCTATTAGCTCATAATTTTGGTCTTTCACTATTCGTTTTATAACATTTTCTAACCTGCCATGTCAACGTGTTGCCCGTGGATCATGGAGCCTGCGCTGCTTGTTCTAGCTGAAGTCACGCGATTTGGGTTTCTGTGTCACGCAAGACAAAACTTGATCGCATTGCATGGCGGGATTCCACTAAGTGCTGTGCTGGCTCTTCTTCCTCCTTTCAAAATTTTGTCGAAGGAAGTTCTCAGCTCTGAAAATTTTCAAGATGTTTCCCGATCTTTGGGCTGCTCGACATGACAGAAACAAAGTTGATCTAGCATTCATTGTAGACTGTACAGGATCCATGGGCTCTCACATCAGACAAGCACAAAAACATGTGCGAACTATAGCGGAGACGGTGGCAAGAACCGCGTTTAACGTGAAGCTTGCTCTGGTGGAGTACAGAGATCATCCTCCTCAAGATACCTCGTTTATAACAAGACCTCACGACTTCACGCATTCACTGGATGAAATGAAAAGATGGGTGGATGGTATGAGCGCTAGTGGAGGCGGAGACGGCCCGGAATCAGTGGCTTGTGCTTTGGATAATGCTGCTAAACTCAGTTACAGGAAAGATGCCACAAAGATTTGCGTGCTAATTGGTGAGTTTAGTAACATACTCTCCATCTAACTTCTATTTTGAGTCATTTGTGCACTTAAGTCCTAGAAAGACTGTTTGCATGCAAAAAAAGTAAGTAATCTTAACAACATATAAACTAAATCCGTTTCTATGATATGTTCCAGCTCTTTCACCTCTTCAAGAAAGAGAATACAGTACATTAATTTCAGCTTAAGGGTTTCTGATTTCAGTCAACGACTTTGGTTTGCTGGGTATGTTCCTGCCAAAATATCATTTCTAAGCCTTCTTTTTTTCACTTTTGTATGAGGGACTACACTTATTGGTGGAGTTAGTAATGAGATTCAAGATGTAATGTTTTAAGTTTATAATATATTCTTGTATAGAAATTATCCTGTTCCACTGTCTTAATTAAGAAATTTGACTTTTCATTGAATGAGCAATTCCAGAAAATATCCATTCCCAACAACGGACAACTTCTAATTCCATAATCGTTAACTCCCCTTCCTGTTAGGAATTTCTGTTTTGTGAGGAATTACCTTTTGGACTTGGTAAGACCTAAGGCCTAAGTCCGGAACTTACAACAAAAAAAAGGAAAATGAATGCTGACTTTGTTAAACACTGAAAAGTCAAAGCAAGTTTCAGTGTGAAGTTTATTGCCATACGTACATGCACACAAGGGGCTTAGCGAGATTTAATGGCAATACATGCATAAGAGGCCATTTTCTCCATAACTTGAGCAATTGGCCTAAAAAATAAACATACCAATTGCAAAATTATGAACCTTTCAAATTCTGGAGAGTTGGAAAGTGGCTTTAGAGGAAAAAATGCAAGAACCTTTGAAAGCAACTCGGTAAACAAAGTGCCAAGCTTGCTTTGCTACCTTGGTAACCACGCTACCAAATCGGTAGAGTACTGGTCACTGATAACTTCCTCAGGTTTGCCAGGTAACTAAGCTGCAAAGTTCAAAGCGAGAAAGATGTTTTTCTCCAAGCGGATTTATGGCTTTATATTATATAAGACTATAACATTGTGATGGCATTGGTTGTTATGATTCACTGGGGTTTTCTCATCCTGTTAGCTGATGCGCCTCCCCATGGGCTCGGTTTGGAACATGACGGCTTTCCAGATGGCTGTCCAGCTGGTAAGGACCCTCTGGCGGCTTGTAGAGCCATGGTTGAAAAAGGAATTGTACTGTACTGTGTCGGATGTGAACCCAACATCTTGCGCTACAAAGATTTCTTCATGGGCTTGGCATATATAACAGGAGGGCAGTATGTTCCACTTTCCAGAGCTCAAGGTCTTTCCAAGGTGACCATATATTAAATCTGTATCAATGTTAATACAGTGTAAATGGTGTCAGCTTTAGGGATGGACCTTTTTTTTGGGGGGGGGGGGGGGGGCGGTGAGGGGGGTGGGATGAAAATTTTTCTAAGACAAACAATTTTTTTCTGTCATTCTCTGTGCAAACACTTTTTTTCCAGTATCATCTTTCTGCGGACAATTTTTTTCGTGTCTGCAAACAATAATTAATTATTTGGGCTTTTATGCTTTTGCAAACAATTTTTTTTCACAATTTTTTATCCCCCCTCCAAAGAAATAATGGTCTGTCCCTTAAACTAAGAGACTTTCTTGTGATCCGTAATTTAGGCAGTTTTATGTCACCTGTAAATCAGTGAAAACCTCAAAATAGTGTTTGCTACCTAGAAAAATACCAAAGACTGAGGTAATGATTAGATTGGGGATGATTTAACTCATATCATGAGGCCCTGTGAGGGGGGTGGGGGGGGGGGGGTCTTTATGTCCCCAGTCTGAATTTCAATTGAAACCTTTTCATGTTGCAATTTCAAAAGGTTTACATGTCTGTGTCGGAATTTCGAATTCATCCATAGCCACTGATCATATCAGAAATGTTGAAGTCCGGAATTCATAACATAAATGCACTCTCATAATTGTCGGCGAAATATTACATCTTTGGATAATTAAGAACAGAGCTCTCAAGTTTGATTTGTTTGCAAAGAGTGAGATTTTGGACAGCATGGCAGTTATTGTGTTGCCAAAGGCGATACCTTCCTCAGGGGCATCTTGGGGCATACTCCCGCAGAAAATTTTGAAAAATTGAAGAAGCTAACATGCGTTTCCTTTATTCTGAGCAGGTGCAAAGGGAACATGGAGTGAATTATTTTTAGAATGATGAATCATTGTAGTTACTTAACTTAACCAGCAATTTTCTTCCTCAAAATGAATTGTTTAAATCAAAAACTTAAAAACATCAGAAATAATAGTTTCAGCGAAACAGCGCAAGATTGCACTCGTTTGCGTAAATCTCACGCTCAATGCATGAGAATAATCTTACAAAGTGCAAGATGGGAACATAAATTAAAGGGTTAATCTGCAGAAGGTATTTTCACCACAAGCCGCTGTTTAATTAAGAAATCGCCAATGTCGATTTCAATTTTTCTTTTCTCTTTCTCGCTGTCGTAATTTCATGGGAGCATCTCGTCGTTCGTCGTCATTTCAACTCCTTCATGTCGCCGTTTCAGAGCCGTGTCGCCCCATCGGAATTTACCCTTACAGGGCCTCTAATTATGAACAATTAACTTTGAAATTATAGTCTTAAGTTAAGATTTAGCATCTGTAACCTAGCTGCTTGGCATTGTAAGTTTATGTGTGCCAGCTGCAAAGAAAATGTTTTTTCCAGCTTGGGAACCATTGTGCTACAGAAACGGGGATAAGCTTCGGCCTGATGGACCACTAGGCTCATATGCAGACTTTATCTTACTTCATCTGCCAACGAAAACGTCCAAAAAAATTACTTACCCAATAAATTCCACTACACACGGGCTATCAGATAGGGCTTAAATTTACAGGCTGTGTGTGAGTCTGAATGTTCAAGTCAAGGTTTTTTGCCAAGGCCATGTTATAAGGCCATGTTGTAACAAGAAATGTAGTGATGACCCTTCAAGCTCAGCGTTTATTTTATACAATGTATTACAGACCACTTAAAGCTTATACCTTTATAACCAATTTAATTTGTGTTTGACAGGTCATAATAAATGGGACCCTTGAAGAAGTTTCTCAAGAAAACCTTATGGGATATGTACAAGATTACTTGATTATGGAAGTGGCTAAACGACGAGCGGAACAAAAGAAGGTGACAGTTGATGACTTGGCGGACGACCTCCAAAAGCATCTGAGCCTTAGAAATGTGAAATGCCAGCAACTGCAGTGTAATGCAGAAGCGCTTGAGCCGGCCACATCAACAGCAAAGAAAATTGCTGGGTTAAAAAAATTGTCAGATGTACGAGAGATGTTAAAAAACGAGACTCCGATGGACTACCGATCATACATAAACAACAGGGCCGTCACAGTGGAGGTTAGCATAACCGTTCCAGCAGAAGTTACCAAAAACCAGTGTGAAAGGTTACTTGTCAAGGAACTGGGTAGGAAAAAATGCCCTGTTACACATGATGAACTGACTGGAGAACTTGTCGTTGACATTACTGAGTTGTAAAATGTGGCCATTTTATTTTTGTCTTCTCCGGTCAAAATAATATATAAATCATTACATTCAGTAGATGTCTACTTACAAGAGTTCTATTGTTACAGCCTTGCAAGATTGGAGAGACTGTTGACTGCATATTGATTTATCATACATGAGACCAAATTTTGCAGTACCTAGAGAATTGTTGTAGGCAAAACGAGGTTCTCCAGGTTTGAAGTTCTAACCTTGGTGTTTGTATACATCCCCCATTTAAACAGGGAAACAGTTACAACATACATGTTATTATATAACAAGAGAGATGTTTGTATACAACATGAATTATTACATACTCATGCAGCCTCGCTCCCAAGGGGCATGAATGGGTACTGCCAAAAGACAAAGTGTTGGCGAAGGCAAACCTACACTGAGAACCCAACAGTGTAAATTGAATTTTATTGCGCATTTTTATGTAAAGAGCCAGTGGTTTTGCTTGGGTTTCTTGCAACATGTAAGTAAGACCTACATGTTACATGTTGTTAATTTAGATTAAAATAAAAATAAACATCATTAAATATCATTGTAAAAGGCAACCTATTGTTATGAGCGGTTATATTATCAATAGCAAGTACTGTATTGTAAAGAAGTTGTATTACTGTTTGAGTAGTATCTGTAGCTGTGTTGTATATAAGTATTGTAACTGTATTAGCACTGGAATGTAAGAAGCTCTATATAAAGTTTAGTAGTAAGTGTAAAATAGCTGTGTTGCATTGTATACTAAGTAGTGTGAGTAACTGTGTTTGTATTGTAAGTAGTGTAAAAAGTTGTGATTGTAAGTAGCGGATGCAAATTTAATTAAATTCTCAAAAAAAACAATAGTATATTGCCCAAGCTGGTCAAAAATTTGTCTGATGGAGTTAAGTTGTCATTATTGCAAAAGCAATGGTTAGAGACAGTTCAAATGAGACAAGGTCTCAGGTGCAATGTGATGGTACCACATAAATTTACCGCTAAGTTACTTGCATTTGAGTAGTCGCATATGTACAAGGATTTCATGTGCTCTAAATGTTATACGAGTATAGAACCACATTGATTCGCAAGTTTTTTTGGCAACCTTTTGTGAGGGTTTTTAACTTGTTAGCATTAAATACTGTTTATTTCTAGTGATGATTTGATATGGCATAATATAGAAGTTACTAAAATTATCTCAAAATTGTAGTGGTGTTGCAGTGGACGAAGCCTTCACTACCTTTAAGAAAATAATAGAATGTACTTAGTTTGAGCTGGAATAAATGTTTGTTTGAAAGTAATCATTCTATAATATGTCTGGTCTGGTTTAACCCATCATCTTTATATGGCCTCTCTTATCTTCCAACCCATTTAAATAAAAAAATTGTTTCACTATAAATTTATAGTCTACAAAGCAACTTGTACAGTTGGAGGGGGTAGTTGAGAATATGGGTGATCGAGTACTGTTAAGTGTGAAACACTTGAGAGGGGAGTATGAAGTTGGCAGTTTGGTATTTTAGAGATTGTAAATTTTTTGCTGGAATTTTTTTTAGGACAGACCTATTTTTTTATGTTTTGATAGGTACTTTTTTTATTGGGGGGGGGGGGGGGGGGGGGGCAGGGTGTGGGTTGAAGGTTAAAAAGACATTTTCATTAATCCTTGGGGGTTTATCATTCAGGGAGGCCTGGTGGCCTAATGGTTAGTGTGCTAGAGTCCAAATCAAATGGTCCGGGTTCATACCTTGGCTGTGGCACTGTATTGTGTTCTTAGGCAAAAAAATTAACTCTCATCGTGCCTCTCTCCACCCAGGTGTATAAATGAGTACCAGCAAATTTATTGCTGGGGGTAACCCTGCAATGGACCAGCATCCCATCCAGGGGGGAGTAGAAATACTCATAGGGCCACTTGGCGTGTGTACAGACTTTTTTGGTGGGGAGGGGGTGAAGGATGGGCAGATAACTTGCAGCTAAATTTGCAACAGCTTAGATCTCTTCTTTAGCTTGGTTACCGCTGGGGGATTTTGGACTCCAGACAGAGACCAAGGCTCAAAGTGCCAGGATTAAAAGGTGATTAAGGTTTTAATTTCCCCTGCATGCATCATAGGTAGTCCAACTTCAATATACGAGCATCTGCTGTGTGTTGTTTACACACAAAATATTAGGATTTGTATGGAAACAACGGTAATCTATTCAAAAAACCTTAAAATATCAACAAGTTTGAAATAAAAAGACATCTTACATCGCTTTCGTTTCCAGAGAGTTTCTGGGTCAATTTTTAGCTATTGTTGAAAATATATAAATCGACTCAGAAAAATGAAGACAAAAGACTGAAAGACTTTGATATTTTCGGGTGTTTTAACAACCGTTGTCCTCATACAAATCCTCTTTGGGCGTTGCAGAACAACCTAAGACCTAAAACAGACACTCATCTATCATCTTTTGAGCTTGGGCTACCTGTGCATGTCAAAAAGTGTTTTCCATTGCAATCGATGAGTTTGAGATAAGTCGATATATCGGAGGATAGGAAATATCATAAACAGAAAGCATCATGAAAAGTTACAAAACTGAAATCAAAATTCATGCTAATCTTGGTTTGGAGGGGACAGGGTGCCTGAATGTCCTGTTTCCCTTACCTTTTACTACCTGTCCACCCCCCCCCCCCCCCCTCCGCTAGGTATGTGCGGTGGGATAGGGTATGGTTTTTGAGTTGTTCCTAGCGTGATCCTTAGATAGGGTACCTAAATTCTATCAGCTAAAATAAATGCCCAACTAAACGAAAAACAAGATGGTCTGTTAAAACTGAACTATCCGTTCAGTTAGACTATTAGAAAAGCCATTTTATAAGGATTTGTGCTTTGCGGTGCACGGGTAGCCCTTATTAGGGTCGACATGCAACGCTTCTCCCCTTGAATAGGGTGTCATTTTTCAGGTTTGGGCCTTAAAAAAGGGTATCAATTTTCATTTTCTTTATCCTTAAGGCGGGGGTTAACCCGAGGCCCGTTTTTCCACCACTTAACGTGGGTTTAATGCGAATATCTCGTTCGTGTTTCAAGCAATCCAGAAACCCTATGCTTCTCTCACAAATCTGTGTTTAGCGGTGTTTTGTAAATTTTTGGGTGATTTTTGGGGATGTTTGGGAAGAGATAGTTTTTCTCAAAGGATTAGTAAAATTTGGAGAAATAAGAAATAATAAAGATTTAATGTGATTTTAAAATCAGAATTTGTACACACCTCAGGGTCCTCAGGGCCGTATAGGCAGGGGAAAATATAGATGGCAAACTGATCCCGCCGTTGGTCAAAAGTGGATAAAACAACTAAAACGTATTGAAAAAACTTTGCCCTATATTTCGGTTTGCAATACAAACCTTCCTCAGGGGCTGGACGGAAAAAAATGCTAGAAAATTAAAAGATCGTTACAAATAAATTGTTTTGAAATAAAATACTGAAGAATGATTGGTTCTCTGAGCTAATTAACAATTGTCAATGACGTGCTTCGTCACGTCTGTTTATGCCAAAGGGATGTTATGTTTTGGCTTGGTTAATTAAATGGGCCTCACGAGCCTTCCTAACTGAGTCACGTTTGCTACGTATAAGTTCAAGCGGCATGAGGTGAACGTCTTTGATTGTTGGTTGAAGTGAATCGATACTGGAGTAGGGTCGTCAAGTTGATGGTGGTTAAGGATAGATCTGCTGTGTTGTCCGAAGCGTTCATTTAGTTGGCGTTTGGTCTCTAGTTCTCAATGACCGCAGAGCATTTTTCTTATTGGGGGGGGGGGGGGGGGGAAGGGGGGGGGGGGGGGCTAAGCCTCCCCAGCCCCCCTTTCTCCGCGGTCCCTGTTAATTCTTGCAATCGATTAGATAAATGAGGTTTTTAGAATGGCAAGACATGTTGTCAGTGATTTTGCATGTTACGTTTATTTTAGTATTGAAGAAAGTGTAGTTAGTTTGGCCTTCCTGAGGAAACGAACAAGTGAGACATCGTGGGTGGTTGAACTCCAGCGGGTTGACAGGAGAACTTCTTATGTGTTAGCTCGGAGTGTACAAGGAGATCACGCAAGACTTGCGTTACGTCTGTAGGCGATAACTGGTGGATGAGGGTATACTTCCTTGCAGTTGGCAGAGGACTGGAGAACAGGTAAGTGTTTCTTGATAACAGAAGATAATTTCGGTAGGGCAGGGTTGAACGATATGACAAAGGGTGTTCGGTCTGTTTTGTAGGCAGGGGGGTTCGATGGGTGCGTCCGCACCCTCTCACGCGCCGCAAAGGTCCGCTTAATGTGAGAGGGAGGGTTGAAATGACTCTCAGAATGTAGGAAAAGTTTCAAAATTTCCCGGGGAAATGTATCCCGGGATCCCCCTAGACGCTCATGCTTCCGGTACTCGCACGGTCCTGCACCTATCCTATCCTATCCCCCCACTTCCTAAGCAGTAGTTCCCACTTCTTTGTACTATATCTCAAAGGCTCCGATCGTGTGTGCTCGGACCGTGTGTTCGACTTGTAGCCGCCCCCGCCCTTCCTTCTTTGAACCGGGCCCAGGCTTCCCCTCCGCCTTGTTAGCAGCAGCCAGCAGCTAGTGCACGTGTCGTGCAGGGTTGGAGGAAATTTCCGGAATCCAGCTGAATTTATTACGCTCGACAAATACGAAATAGAAATTATAGAAAGCAGTTGCGTTAAATACGTCTCAAGCTGGTAAACGTCGCTACAACGTTCCTGTAAACAACGCACTTCAAAACCTGATGACCATCAGACACTTCACAACATGGCGTAAAACCGGAGCTTGGAACCTAGTATAGTGGCTTACTTCCTTCTTCGACTGATTTCCTTGACTCAATGGCTGATGGCTCGCGAGTTGTTGTTACAGGAAGGCGTCTTCTGAGTCCATTCCGTACTCTTTTGCAACGCTTATCTCTTGAAATCGAAGAAGATCAGTTTAGGTCTATGAAATTTATGTTACAAGACTGCATTCCTCTGGGAATTCTGGAAACTTTCCACAAACCGAGAGATCTGTTTTCGTTTATGCTGCAGAAGTGTCTTTTGGGCGAAGACAACTTGGATCTTCTTCGAGAACTTTTGATTCAAGCTCAACGATCTGATCTTGCAGAGCGTGTCAAGGAGTCGACGAGTTTGACAGACGGGGTCGTTGACGCTTCAGGCGAACAGATGAACCGCGAGCTACCAGGTAAAACTCTTCCTTCGATAGCAAGTCTTCCGTAAGACGGTGTGTGGCATTTGCAGACTGCAGACTACTTGCGGTTAGTTTTCACTGTTTGGTCCTGTTTGTTTGCGGTTAGCCTTCACTGCAGTCTGCTTGCGGTTAGCTGTTTTTTTGGCTGTTTGGGGCAACACTATTTTGCTCTGTAAACGGCTAAAAAAGCAATCGTAGTCTGCGGTCTGCAGTCTGCAAATGACAGACACCGTTCGAAAGATAAACAGAAGCTACTTTTTTTAATAGCGTACATGTAGCCCAGTTAGCAGTATCTGGCAGCTAATGCAAAGCTGATTTGGACCTACCCACCTAACTCCCACCCCCGGGAAATCTGTAGGAGGGGGATGAATAGGTTTGCGGATCGACGGATTTGGCCTTAAAATGAGTACGGATTGCGAATTTTTGGGATAGATTAAGCGGATTCGCGGATTTCAAAAGTACAGCAGATCGCGGATTAGCTGAGAATTTTGGCCCAGATTCTGGACACTTTATGTCGGGAAGTTCGGATCGTATATACCAAAATGAAGTTTGGATCACTTTCAGGGACCGCGGAGACCATTAAAAATAATTAAAAAACTGACCGGCGAGACAAACAACTTTTAACAAAATTTTTGGCCAAGATAAACAGCATTAATTAGGTTGAGAGAAAAAAACTCTTGAGAAAAAAACTCTTGTGCGACGTCAAAAACATTGTCTGTTGAGGCCCCATTGGTCTCTGTTCTCTACTTGCAGTTATTCAACACAGCTAGGCTGCTATAGCCTGTTCGAGGCTCTCGATCAGTAGGGTGAAAAGCGAGCAAGCGCGAGCGAAGCAAGCGAAGGAAAAATGAGGGGCTCTTGGGAGGGTGGGAAGGCGCCAGCAGCGTTGGTAGCAGGATTTACAGCAAGCAGTCAGCAGATTGTTTGGACTTCCTAAACGAGCTTCTTCTCTGGTTTTGGAACTTGAACTCTGACTCGTAGTCGTCACCATTTAATAGCAGCTTTAACCAAGAGAGTCTCCATCTGGGCGTAGGAGCTGAAGTTTTCCAGTTTAAAGCGCTTGTCAATAACACTGACGATAAGATGAAGGAGCTCGTAATACACCCTTCCAAAGTGATCTTTGGCAGTATGGTGAGAACGCCTGCGAAAATAACTGTTGCCGCGCAGCTTTGCTGAGCCTTTGACTTCGTGTGTATGCAAGAGTAGACGAGTTTTGTTGCTTTCAAGTGGTAAAATTCACAAAATATCCATGTCATCCGGAGCCCTAAAAAATCAATCCAAGGAAAAAAAGTGGTAGGGCTATAGCCCTACCAGCCCCCCCCCCCCCCCCTCCGCGGTCCCTGACTTTAGTCGGCCTTTGTCGGTATGTTGCCGGAATTGTCGCACAAAGAAGCGATAAAACAAAACTTGTTAAAAAAAATTGGTATAACTAGTAGTAATCAGCGATTAGGGGAGTGCGTTCGACCTAAAATGGAGAGTCAGGTAGTAGCAAAGGAGCAAGGTTGTTGGCAAACTATGCCATTTAATGTGCCTCAAATGGAGCGATGAGGATGAGTGAGAGAGGAATCTCATCACACAACATTTTGGAGGTAAGATTGCGTGACGAGCCAAAAGAACATCTCTCTGCAAAATAAACTGGAATTTGTCGCATCAAGAAATGGGTTGTGTTGTTTTCGAAGGGGTTCAATAAACTGTGAAAAAATTGTGACACTGTAGCAGTTCTTGATATGTTAAAGCAGAATTTTTCTTTGCTTGCAAGCTATGTTATCATAAATTGGGGGCGCGATCCATTCAACCAAAAATTCCGGTTTGAGTTTTCGAAATTTTCGTGTGTTGAAAGGAACGGTATTTTCCACTGGACTGAACTGGTCACGTCAAAATGGCGGGTTTGCCATGCGACTTGTTTGTTACTTGAGTGACATTTCAAGAAAACAGACAATTTCATTCCTACAGAACAACAACAAGATAATAATTACCTGTTAGTTGCTTCATGAGAAGAGGTAAATTCACCCGTGGTTAGACTATTTTTAGCTCAACTGATTCGAGATATTTGCCTGTACAATACGTGAAGCTGCACTCGACAGGAACAATTAAGAGAAACTTTTCTTCCAAGAACTGTACGAAACATATCGTCCGAGGCGCTGACAATGAAATATGTCATAGAAAGTTCTGGAAATAATTCTCACAATCGACGTGTGAAACGAGGAAACATGCGCTTTGCTGGTGAAAAGGCCTGTCGCCGCCGTCTTTTAGGTCTTGGTGAAGTTAAGACGCTTGAGAAACGAAAGTGAGTGGAAATGTCCAATGGAACGGCAAATTTCCGATCGGACCGGTCCGACCAGAAAAGTGGTCCTCCTCGAAAGGTGGACCTCATTTTCCGGAACTTTTCCAGTTGGGCCGAACCGTTCCATTGAGTTTCGAACCGAAATTTCTGGAAATTTTGGTTGAATGGATCGTGCCCTGGGTGTTACAGAAGAAGCCATTCAACCGGACGGAAACATGATCTGTCATCATAGCAGTGATTGTTTGCCAAAGGTCAAAAAGAACTTCAAATAATGAATGGAACGGCAAATTCTCATTGATGTCAGAATATTGTAAAACAACGTGAATAGAAGTCGCTCCTAGCACTTCATGTAACACTCACAAAGCAGAAACGAACAAAGTCATAAATGAATGGGCAATTTGCATTCATTTCTTTTACACTAAAATTCATATGGAATAGAAATGAATTATCATGTACACGACAAATAATTATTTATTTCACTTTAGTTGTTTAATATCTTTTGGCACTACACAACTTCTAAAACTCCACAGACTTCTACAAATACTTTCACTTCAATTTGAAAATAGATCGAGGCACAGCACATCAACTTTCATAGTCAATACACTCATAATATTCAATAATGATTTCCTCATCAAAATGCCTAAACATTCTGCGAATAACTATAGAATACAAATTCAAAGAAGCGATAAAACAATTTTGATCCTTATTCTGCTCACTCGTTTTACATGAAGTGCTAACGATTTGCAATTTTAGCTAGTTTTGTGAATCGTTTTGCATGCAAACATGCTGGTTTACCTTGCCTATAAAACGTTACTCGATTTCCACTCCTTTTACGACGTTCGGTGGCTGATTAAAACTCTTCTACCTTGGATGAAAACCCTCCAAACAGCAGCGATAACAGACCATAACAGGATGGACAATTTTGTCGAGAGAAATCACTCCAAACAGTAAAACAGAAGCACATGGCATGGAGATGACGTCATTCGCCCCCGGAAAAATTTTCTGGGGGGGCCAAATTGACAACGTTGTACTGTCCATAAAAGCTGGAGTATTTCTCGATTAGGGTGCGTTCTCCTTCGTAGAACGCAAAAACATCATCTACCATTTGTTGCAGGATCTTGTAGTGAAACTATACCACACGAACTTTTCAAGTAATGCGGATTCGGATTTGGACGAAAATAGTTGTGGATTGACGGATTTGGCCAAAAAAAATAGCACAGATCGGCGGATTTGCGTACCCCTATTCACCCCCCTCCATGTAGTTAAAGGGACAGTCTCACCAAGATAAAAGCCTGCTTGAAAACCCAATGAATGTGTTGATATTTTTTGGAAATCCACTTATAGTTGCCTACCCTTACTAAAATAGACTGTACTGGTCGCGAAAGTTGTTTAAAACTGGGGTGGCTGTGGACGGGTAAACAAGAAGTGGTCCAAACCTTGAAAACATCGGCCTGACGTTTTCAAGTTTGACAGTGTTACTTGGAGAAAAATTACTAAAACAAGTATTGATTATGGTTTATGCACACATTATAGTCAATTTATGCCTTTTTTGGCGTTCAAAAGTTATCTTGTTGATCTGTGCGTGCACCGCTAGCATAGTTTACACAAAAGCTTAGAAGACCGCTCGTGATACTGCCCCTTTAATGTATTTTTAACTAATGTCACACAACTCTTAGGAAGACCATGTAAATGATTAGGATGTATAAATAAAGATTTATGATGATGATGACCAACTGTGCTAAGGTTTTACAGACTGACAGACCGACCGACGGACTGACGTATTTGGTCGGTTGGCTCATCAGTTCGACCAACCGACCGACCAACGAACTGACCACCTAACTGAATGCTGCAAACAAATCAATAACAGCTAAAGCTTCTAATACCATAATCACCTGGTGGTATATTCAATGACCTTGTAAACTTCACTTGTGGGAATCAAAAGGTTTTCCTCGGGATCTCCAGGCCTCAGGGAGTAAAAACCTCTAGGTTTCTGGCTCTGCAGCCTGCAGATTGGCAGTGCAGATTTGCAGTGACATATCCAGAGTGGCTGTTCATCCACTGATTCCAGGATCAAATTGAAACTACAAGTTTTGTTTTTTGAGGAGGGTGGAGATCCCAGAGAAAAATCCTCAGAGCAAGAATGAGAGCCAACAACAAATTAAACTCAATCCACATTTGGTAGGAGGTGCCATGATCCACATTCCTCACCGTTGATCATTTTCACCTTAATTGCTAGAACCTGCAGTGGCAATCAGATTTAGATAGTTACAGTATGTGTTTCTTATTAATTTTTTCCAGTTATGGGGAAAGCCATAGTTTATTTTATGTTATCTGGCAAGGTAGCAGACTTCAACCAAAAAGGTATGCTGGAACGCTTGAAACTTGGGATAAGTGCTGCTCTCAAGGTCAAAGGTTATGAAATCTTCTTTGTCAGAAGAGAAGAAATCATGTCAAGCAGTTGCAGGTTCAGTGTCATCTTTCAAATCCCAGACAAGGCTGTAGACACCCTACGTCAAGATGCCCTTCATAAAGAGGACTGGCTTCAACAGTGCGGAATTGAAGCTGTGAAGATTGGTGAGGATGCATTTATTTTTCTTGTGCAGCCGATTACACGCCCGCCCTCGACAACTGTTGCCACTCAAACCAGAACTTCATATCCTGATCAGCCAGCAAGTGGTGTTGCAGGTCGGTACAAAGTGTGAATATTATATTAAACTTTTGCCGTGTTCTGTAAAAGAATGGTGCCTGCTTAAGATCTTTGAAAGCAGCTGGTGAATACTTAAACCGCAGTCAGGTGTATTCTGCTGATCTTCAAATGTCAAAACTGTGTCTTTTCTCACAGGACATTTAGTTAAGAATAAAGAACTCTGAAAAAAACTTGAATGATGACACAGTTCAGCCGATTTTTGATTACACTAACACGGTATGGGATGGGCTGTCAATCGGTTGCAGTAACAGCTCTCAACGTCTGCAAAACAGAGCAGCACGCATTGTACAAAGGAGGGCAACAACCGAAGGATCTTTTAAAATGTTAGGGTGGGTGGATTTGGAAACCCAAAGAAAAGCCCACAAATGCATTTTAGTTTTTAAATGTTTAAATAATTTAGCTCCTCCATATTTGTTGGATTATTTTATTAGAAATTGCAACGTTCATTCTTACAACACGAGGAAAAGGAACGACATGCACTTGCCGAAACCCAAGTTAACGCTAGGGAAAAGGACTTTCAGATACTCTGGTGCGCTTCATTTTAATAATTTACCCACTACAATAAAAGAAGCAACATTGCTCCCCATTTTTAAAAATCTTCTTAGACTTTATTTTAGAGAGAAGTTTTTATTTTTAATTTTTTTAAAATAATTATATTTCATTTGTATTTTTTAAGCGCTTTTTACCCGTTTTTTTATAATTGTAAATATTAGTCTTTATATGTAGAAATTTAATGTAGTCTTAATTTACGCAGGGCCCCTTTTGATACCAGCCAAGTGCTAATTGGGCCACCCTGCCTAAATAAAGTTGACCTTACCTTACCTTACAATTTACAACTATCATGTATTTTTACAAAGAAATGCTATCATTCATCAATGAATTAAAACTTCAAAACAGCTATTAACTTTGTTTAACATCTCCTTAAAGTTTTACGTTTTTTAAAAGTCTGGCAAGTCTGTTTTTGAATTTGAGTTTTGTTTGCTTTTTCCAAGTTTTTTTTTACAGACAATTCCGTGACATTTCACAATTTAAAAACTCAGCTAAGCCTTGAACTGTACATGTAGCTTAGGTCCTTGTTATTGTAAACAAAAGAAATGTGTTTATTTGGTGGACAATTTGTTATGCCGGAAAAAAAAAAGTTTGATGACTGGCTGTTATTTGCAAGCTAGTCTTTGCTTGTTTGGCACTGAAAAAATGATGCCATTAAGGCATCCATCGCCTTAAATAATACTGTGTCACTTTGGTTTCAAGTGTATGCAGGTAAAGCATTGCTGGTCAATTACTCTTAATTTATTCAACTTAAATTAGTTTCCAGGGTAAAAAACTAGCTAATAGCTGAAGGTAATCAGCTTGAGGTGTTAAGTTATAAACCTGTTCTTATAATTGATTTCATTACTTTTTTATCGGGAAGAATTTTAAAGAAGTTAACTCTTGACTGGCTTTGTACGACAGGTAGCAGTGGTCGTTTTTTGCATTGTTCATGTCAGTTTTCATTACTAATATTAATTGTTTTTGTCTTTTGTGTGGTACATTTAGAAATGCCCTGTACAAACTTCGTCAATGTCAAAAACCTGGATTTGATTGTCGTGGTTGAGCGTAACTTAAATACCTATCTGCAAAAGAAATTGAATACTCAGCTTGCTCATATGGTTAACATGATCTGTGAGAAAAAATTCGACTTCCGATTAGCATTGGTGTGCTACAAGGATCACACTACCAGTCCCCTGCCCAACGCTCACACCCAGTGGTTTACTAAGGACAAAGATGACATGAAGACACGCATACGGGGTCTTCAACCTTCTGAAACAGTAGGTTTTTCACATGGGTTGGCTGATGGCCTTGATTTGGCACTGAAACTTGCAATCAACAGTGGCGGTGATGATTTAATGTGTCGCAAGGATGCCAGTAAAGTCTGTATATTACTGCGTGAGTATGGACTAAAAGACTACATTTTTCTCCACTGAATATATTATGTAAAATTAATACAGTTGTATAATATTCTCTTGGAATCATAACATTTGAAATAAAAATAACTTTCTTATCAACCCTCTAAGGGTTAAGACCATTTTAGTCGCCATGGTAAATAAAATTTTGGAGCTGGCGACTAAATTGGAACAAAGTCACCAGCCTGGCGACTAAAGTTGAGAAGAATGATTGAAAGCGTGACTTTATTTAGCAACTAAAATTTTTCACTGGCGACCAAACTTGAGCAGTTGGTAGCCAAATGGCCACTGAGGAAAAAAATAAACTTGGAGGGTTGCTTATGCTTGCAAAGGTTAAATTAATTTACAGTAATTTGGACTTGAAGTTGCATAACACTATACTCTGCATGAATTTTGTTCTCCTTTTCACTTTCAGCTTTGTTATATAAAACAACTTCCCTTGGCATATACAACTGTGCACATGGCCACGACGTGATGAAAATTTGCAGGCAGTTAGCAGAAAATGCTGTCACACTCTACACAGTGGGAATATCGCATTCAGGACCTGCATCCTTGTTTGGTAAAAACCCTTTGGCAGACTTCTTTGCAGGAATATCCCTCAAGACTGGTGGCCGACATATTCAAACGCCGGATATCAGACAACTTCCTGGGGTAAGTGTTTAGCATAAGATACCCTTCTGAAATGTGTGTTAGAGAATATTTTTTTGTTAAAAAAACTATGCTGTCCGACAAAACTAGACTGTAAGCAACTCATCATTCCCTCAGACAGTAGAATGAGCACAGGGTGCAAACCCAAGCAGAAATTGAAATAGGCTAGCCTACAAGCACAATGCTTTAAGGTGATTCCCCAGAAATAAAACTGCCCGATTTGGATTTTTCGCAGAATTTTCCCTTCCAAGCACTGTTTCAAAAAATATAATAAAAAAGATAGGTCACCATGCTCGCAAGAGAGATATAATGGGTTGCCAGACTTACCTGTTTTATGCCTGTTCTGGTACTAATTGTGCGCATTATTTCATCGGTCCATGTTACATTTTATGGTAGCTGGAAGTAAAGTTTATTAAAGTAATACTTAAGAAAAACCTGATTGGTCAAAAGTCCCTAGCATAAGGAACAATGCTATATATATCTTATGGAAAAATTCAAACAAATTGAACATCGAATCAAAAGGTTCCTCGGGTCGTTGTTTACAAGGTCATAATTTGCATCCTCGAGTAACGATTTTGTGCACGCATTCGGCTATATATTTTCTCCAGATGAATTTTTTTCAATTGTCCAGGTCAAAGAGGACAATTTGTATATCAAAGTTCTGCAATAAAAAATATAGGTCACCGTGCTTGTTTATGAGAAAAAGGCGATATATCTCATTCACAAACCAAGCCTTGTAGAAAAAAGCCCCCATTTTGTTCATGTGCGTGCGCTAATCACGCGTAAAAGTCTGCGCAGAAGAAATGTGCAATGCAATACTGAGGAATCACCTTAATGAACAGAAGTGGGTGTCAAGGAAAAGAGAGATTGCCTGTTTTACGTTGACTCTCACTCTACTCTAAACCTTGAAGAAGGGACTGCTTGCTGTCTGACAAAACTGCTGAGACAGTACTTGTAAACCCTGGATGTACCTTTGTGATACCTGGTTGCAAACTTCTTTTACACTAAGATTTGAAACTACTTGGAGGCTAGGGTGTCAGTAAAGGATAAGTGTCTTGGGCATATTGAGAACAGTGCCATCCCACACAAGACCTAAACATTACGGGATGTATATTATTATACAGTCACTGATTAAATGTAGTTAAGAATTGGTTCATGCTTAGTGTGCGTATATCGAGTTATTAATGCATGTAGGAAGTTTGGAGAGGACAATCAGAGATGCATGACATTTCCTCAAGGCACAGCCAACAGCTGTGAACTCTTAGCTTCTAGAGAAGTCTCCAAACATCCCAAGTGCACAGCTCAATATTTGCACGGCTAATTGGATTCTTTTATAGCATATATATATATATATATATATATATGCTATAAAAGAATCCAATTAGCCGTGCAAATATTGAGCTGTGCACTTGGGATGTATATATATATATATAACAAAACTTCTTGAACTTGAATAGAATAAATTTATAGAGCGCTCAACTCTAAGAGGAGCAGTGATTATAATGATGAATAGTAAAAAGATTTCAATTCATCGCTTTATTGCGACAACGCTGTTTCATATGATCAAAGAATGACCACACTCATCAGGCAATATTAACGAATGACCGAGTGAATGAGTTCATGTACTTTAACGGTCATTCGTTAATATTGCCTGATGAGTGTGGTCATTCTTTGATCATACGAAACAGCGTTGTCGCAATAAAGCGATGAATTGAAATCTTTTTACTATTCATCATTATATATATATATATATATATATATATATATATATATATATATATATATATATATATATATATATATATATATATATATATATGGCTGAATAAAGATATATATATATATATATATATAGTATCTACATAGTTGTGCATGAAAACAGGTTCACGTCTCAGATTGGTTGCTGTTGTATTTAACTTTTTTTCTTGTTTTTTTTTTATGTAATTAACTTGTTTTCAGCAGGTTGAACAAATGTAAATTTTTTTAAAAAGAATACAGAGAAGTGGTTACCATTACAGAAAAATTTGTGGCCCTTGTAGCTGCTGTTAAATGCTTTTCCACTAGAATTTGCTGCAGCTCATATTTGGATAAATTTGGGAAGCACACCTGTTGTGGTTCTTTTTTTTCTCTTGCTTGCTGTCTTGCTGGCTAAAAGGTCAATGCCAGGGTAAAACTTTGAAAGTTCTTCACACGTTCTTCCATTTGGCTGCTATGAAGACTATCCTTAAGTAAGCCATGAGAACTTGCAGCTATAAAGTATGACAGGCTAAAATTCAACTGTACACATCATCATATACTCACAGCCTAGCATATATAGAGTTTTATACCAAGGTGGCTCAACATATAGAAATTAGATAGGGCCAGCATGTGTGTTATGTTATACATACATATACATGTATAAATTTTTTCACACAGATGGTCATGTGTGCAATTGAAGAGGATGTTTCATTGGAACGCCTTATTGGCACTGCCCATGATATAGTCTTGGAAGAAGTCACCAAGAAATACCAAGATGTAAATGTGGAAGAGCTTTCTGAGAAGCTTAAAGCGGCACTTATTAACAGATCTTGCCATGCAGATCTCATGCTGATCAATGGCGTGAACATTCCATCTGAATCTGAGTTGGCACAGAAGTTATCATATGATGAGGACTTTGACAGCGCCTGCGTCACTTTTGAACAAGGTGTTAACAGAATGCAACAATCTGTTGCAGCTGCAGCTGGAATACCACGAGACATAAACATGGAAGCCACCAGTTCAATGGTAGTGTCAATATCGAATCATCATGAAATAACCAGTGATTTATCAGAGCGACTGGTCCGTAAAGTTGGGCATCGTAGTACTTACTGCACATAATCATACAAGCAATTTGCCACATGAGCAGTTGCTTTAATTTTTAGCCTGAAATAACTTCAAGGCTACAGCAGAAAAAAAAAACTACTCAAATTTTCTCTATACTCATTTATTTCATGTTTCTACGGCAGTTCTCATATATGTCTTTCATATATTCTCTAAGTGAGTGAGTAAGTTTGGTGACCAGCTGAAGCTTATGCCAAGCATCTTCAGTTGCATTAAAGCTTGCCTCAAAGGACATTTCAAAAAGGACTAAAACTGAAGTATCCAAGCAACTTCAGTTGTGTACAGTTTTTTATAAGAAAGGGAGAAATTTGTGTCAGAACTTTTTGTGTAAATGACAAATACATGTACAGAATAAATTAATAATTAACTGTCATACATGCAAGCAAAATTAACTTGCATTGACTAGAAAGCCCTTAGCTCACTCTAAAAGATGGATACAAGTTAAATCCGTCATCTTGGATTTAACCATTTCCGAAGAAAGTCAGAAAAACGAACAAACAGAAATTGATACAAAATCAAGCCAAAATGCTAATGGCATATATAAAATATATGAAATATGTCAACAAATGCAGTTTTTGGCCACACCTGCATGTAATTATGACATTGTCATGGCAACATCAACAATCATGGACACATGGTCAACATGTAAGGGATGAATGAACAGCTACTGAAAGCTACATAACCAGAGAGTGAATCTCCTTTTCAAAATTACAAAAACACCTCTAGTTGGGGGGGGGGGGGGGGGGGGGGGGGAGAGAAAAGGGTGATATCCACCCCTACCCACTTGTACATCATGATCATGAGAAGGTTAATTTATTCTGTACATGTAATAGTATTTGTTAATTAAATCCAACAAATGCTAGCTGTTATTGCCTGACCTTCAGGTGGCTGTGGAGATCAGTATTTACTGCAAATTATACCTCTTGTTTTAGAATTGAAGGAAATAACATAATTTCCCAAGCGCGGTAAAAAATTAAAATGGTCCATAAGACGCTAAAGGCATAAGAATAGACATTCTTTAGAAGAGTGTAGATTGAAAAGCAATGGATGTGACAGAAATAGAGTTCATATAAGAAGAAATTAATTGACAAAAGCTGAAGTATATGCCAGGCATATTCAGTTGTGTCATACATAGAATAATTTTATTTATAATTTTTGACTTTCTATCTGGATTAGAATGTCACAAGGTATATTCCTTTGAAAAAGGACATAAGAATTAATTATTTTAAGGCTCACAGAGTTTACACATTCATTTATATTTATTTTATTATCATTTTATTTTTTAAGTTTGATTTCCTTTCTATTTTTTTTAAGAAATATTTTAAGTGGCTGTACACAGGCTAATGAGTGGCTAGCTTGATTCTATCTGTTTTAAGGGTTTCTTGCAGGAGCAGTAGTTTCAACATTTTGAAGTTTCTGTTGTAACCTCACTCAGAAACAAACATAAAATCACAGATTCAAACTGAAAAATTCCACACTGAATATGAAGCTCAAAAGAGATTATTCAGTATAATTGGATAATTTTTTATTCAAAAATGTGCATAATATTATGCCAATCAGCAACAGTACACAAATCTCTTATGAGCAATGTGCGGTTATTGATTAACATCTCACATTTTGAGATATTATATTCACTTTTAATCGAGACACGTGTTGTAAGACCACTAAGGATCTAGAGAGTATAATAAAAACCTTACAAGCAGTGTCATCAGTTCAGAATCATACATTATGTAGTGAGGTGGAATCTTTGATGCCTCTCTTGCGGCGGCTGATTTGAATTCATCACAGTGCCCTACTGTTAGGGGTGGGGTGGGGCACAAAATGAACGAAGACATCACAAAGCTTAATTACACCAGATAAACGTTTTTTCAGTTTCAATAATTTTAAATATACTGTTTTCAAATCGGGTTGAAAAATGCAATGACCGTCAAGAACGGGCGCTAACAAAACCAGGATCGGACTGGATCGGACTGGATCGGATCGGATCAGATCGGACCAGATTGACAAAACCCGGACTGGATTAACAAAGCCTGGAACGGATGTGATCCGACTAACAAAACCCGGACCGGATCCAAAAATGTCGGATCGCCATAAATTCCTGCCAAAATAGTCACGTGATATCTCTAAACAAAGATGGCGGAGAAAGAAGTAAAGAGACGTCTGCTGTGTGTTTGTTTTTCGTCAGTATTATCTTCGTGAGAAGTTTTGAAATTCACTGACCCTGCTTATGAATTCCTTTCCTCAAAGGAAAGATCAAGAAGGAAGTGTTGTCATAAGTGTAAGTAGCTGTATTGCAGTTTTTTAAGGAAGCAGGAGATCAAACAGGAAAAGTGTATTAATTAGCAATGAAAACGAATGCAAATTTGCGAGGACCACCATGGCGAAGTAGAAGTACCAGATCCCGTCACTGTAAACAAGTGGCGCCCATTTTATGAGGCTCAAAAAGGTGTAGAAATTTCCGTAGAGCTCTACACCTCTACGCATGCCATTCATGCCTTTCATGGTTTACAAGCTGACTCATCCCCATTCATCTCTCTCTCTCAAGGAGTGGGAGTCGATAATGCAATGAGAGACTACTGGGGGCAAGTCAGGTCTATGAGCCTGTAGCTATGGCACCGGACACAACCTTATATTGGCGTAGAAATTTCTGTACAGCTGTATGCTTCCACTCATGCCATTCTTTCCATTAATAGTCCATAAGCAGCAGCTTTGGAACTGCATACACTGTTATACCCATTTGGCAATGATCTCTACTTTAAAGTGTTAGCCTATGCCTTTCTTATTTACCCTGTATGACAGCTTCATGTATTTTTTCCTATACTGTACGCTACGCTCTACTCTACTGTACGCTTTTTAACTCTAATTTAATGTGCTCTACTCTACTCTACTCTACTCTACTCTACTCTACTCTACGTTACTCTTCTCTATGCTACGCTCTACTGTACTGTACGCTTCTAGTTTAATGTAATGTTCTCTACTCTACTCTACTCTACTCTACTCTATGATGCCCTGCTACTTTACTCTTTGCTTAACGCTCTACTCCACTCTACTTTTAATCTCTACTATACTTTTCTCAACTGTACTCGACTCTATGCTATGCTACACCTCTCTACTCAACTCTATACTCTACCCTACTCTAAAAACGTTTAGTAAATTAGTATGCAAATATTGAACGAAGACAGGTTATCTGTTGAAATTGGAAGAGATACGATATATTAAGTACAACACTTAGATGCTGGAATGCAACTAGTTTGCAAATGCAACCCTTTCATAATGTAACGCCAAATATGCTGGAGGTAACACATGCATACGAGGATAGAATAGGATAAAGCGAAAATAACACCTTGGCCGAAAACAATTTCAAAAAGAGAAATATGATGATACAAGGTAAATGAAATGATACAGCCTACGTAGAGAGTAGAGTAAATTACAGGAGAGTTAGCACAGAGTCGAGTAGAATAGTGTAGAGTAGAGTACATTAGACTAGAAGAGTACAAAAGAGTAGAGTAGAGTAGAGCATAGTATAGCATAGAGTAGAGGTAGTGGTAGAGGTAGAGGGTACAGGGTAGAGGTAGAGGGTAGCGGTAGAGGGTAGAGGTAGAGGGTAGAGGTAGAGTATTATATAATATACTGTACAAAATGGACTGGTCTATGGGTGTACATTCTATGCTAAAGTTTAGTTTATAGGTGGACACCAAGCTGTCTTGACCAATCTTAACCTATCTCTACTACTCTACGGGTCTATGAGCTTACAAGAGCTAACTATTTATACGCTACTACTGTACTAAGTAGAAGCGTAGAGCTCTACGAAAATTTCTACGCCTATTTCAACCTCATAAAACGTGCTGGGTATAACTGTAAAGGATCTAATCAGCTATAACTGATGTACAGTGTATCTTCAAACTCTAAGAATGTCTTGAAGAATTATTTCTTCTAGTTCTAAAATAAAAATACATTTGCCAATTGTCCCACATCCTTATGCACAGCCCTGAAAGCACTCAAAGAAAACTTAGGGAATAGTCTTAATTTGATCTTTTCGAACTGTCAGATATTCATCGGCACTTTTGGAATAATGCCAACAAGTTTTGATCACGAGGTTAAGTTACCATTTTGGCGGGAATTTATGGCGATCCGACATTTTTGGATCCGGTCCGGGTTTTTTTTAGTCGGATCACATCCGGTCCAGGCTTTGTTAATCCGGTCTGGGTTTTGTCAATCTGGTCCGGTCCGATCCGATCCGATCCAGTCCGATCCTGGTTTTGTTAGTGCCTGTCAAGAACTGTTTTGTGTACTTTAACAGTTGCCCAATGAAGTAATTTACACACATTTAAACTTGCCTGGCTTGTGTAATTGTTTATATGTAATTAAATGAGTCAGTCTACTACAAAAAAATCGTACACATCATTAATTTTTTATCCGGCTCAAAATGGGCTCCCTAAGCTGACTGCTGTAGGCCCCTGGGGCTCCGCCTGAAAGGGGTACCTTTTTCAGGCTTCAAATATATAAAAGGGTAGGGATTTCACAAGTTTAGGTATATGAAAGGGTAGGAAAATCTTTGTTTGGGTATTAAAAAGGGCCTTGAATTAAAACAGATCAAGCAGACGCAACTTATGACTGTTTCATTTTAATTTATTCCGCGCTACGTGAAAAATATGGGAGGCGTGGTGGCCTAATGGTTAGTGCGCTGGACTCCGGATCGGGCGGTCCTGGTTCAAGCCCTGGCTGGGGCACTGCATTGTGTTCTTGGGCAAGATACTTTACTTTCATAGTGCCTCTCTCCACCCAGGTGTACAAATGGGTACCAGCGAATTTACTGCTGGGGGTAACCCTGCGATGGACTAGCATCCCATCCAGGGGGGAGTAGCAATACTCCTAGTCGCTTCATGTTACGGAGGCTGGGATAAGCTCCGGCCTGATGGGCCCCTAGGTTCATATACATACAGACTTTCTATGTGAAAAAAATAACAAGAAGACTTTGTGTTTTAACTTTTTATTCAAAAGGCAGGCCAGTGACAGTGGTTACAAATTATATGAAAGGTATATGAAAGGGGTGCCTTTTTACAATAAAAGGTATACAGAAGGGGTGCCTTTTCTGAAAAAGTGTTGTATTATTTGAAGGGTAAGGGGTTGGACCTTGGGGCGGAGCCTCCCTGTATAAAACTTTTTTGGGTACCCCCTCCCCCCCCAGGGCTGTAGGCTAATCTTCATGCTATTTAGTCGAGCTAACCAAAGAGCTATTTTGGCGAACCACTGTGTAGGCTTGATTACCAGCTGCTGTTCAGGAAATGAGCCTGTGCTCCTCCCCTGTGTGGAACAAAGGCCGGACTCAAGAGAGCAGTGGAAATTCAAGCCTAACCATGACTGTGTTGCGTAGGCTAACTGACTCTGAGTGGCTGCATGAGTCGCTCGCTATTGATTCCTAATTTGTCAGCACCCTAGCTTAATGCACATCACTGACTCCAGCAAAGACATCACTCATTGAGAAAGACAATATTAATGAACTTGTGATCTGTATAAAAACTTAAATCCTAAGCTTGTTTTATTCCTTACAAAACTTGTTAAAGGAGTAAGATCTCAGAATAAGTCAGACTTTGGACTGGTTAAGTTTATTTTCTCTCTCAGAGACAGAGGTTTTTATTCCTTGATAGTATTAAATGATATGGAAATGATTTTAAGATACCAAGATTTTGGACTGTAAGATATTTCGGGAAATACTCTATAAAGATACATGGGTCGGTGTCCATACTTGTAATCAAGACTTTCAACAGATAAAAAGAACTGTACGTACGTGCCCTACATTGCTTCATGTCAACTATAAGAAGAGACATAGCATCTTTGCTTGGGATAATTGTGACTTAAATATTTACTATGATTTAATATTTTAATATTTATTAACTTTTTAATATATAACTTATTTATTTATTTTGTGTGTGTCTCCCCAATTATAGCAGCAATGCTAAATACCCCAGACACATTTATAAAGGTTTTTGTTGTTGTTGTTGTTGTTGTCTATACACTCGCACATGCCTTTTGGGGTCAACCACCAGTACATTAGTCATACGTAGCTTGAGAGTCACATTCTTCCCTCCCTCATTTATACCGGCCGTGCTCATTGATTAGCAAAGAAAAAACTAAAAATACGTATCATGTTGCAACTGTGAATTCTTTGGGTGATTTGATCCGGAATCCTTTTCTTAGATCCATTCCACAATTTGATCTCAGCTTCCAGCCTATTCTTGTCCCCACAGCCCTTTTCGCTTCTCTTAGCCGGCAGGGCTCTGGGGACATGGGATTTTTGAATTAATTCGAATTTTTTTGATTGGCCGTTTGAAACAAAGAAATCTTGGGCAGAAGTAAAAACCACCATGACTCTCCCATACAGAATATCCGACTGCATACATGAAGACCGGAAGTCCTAGAAACTAGGTTGTCTCCAGCCTTCGTTTCTCGTGCCAAGGCCCTTCCGGAAGGGCTATGGGGACGAGTGCTTCAGATTGCAGATAGGTACTTCATATATGGTATATATGATGTGCCGCACTTGTCCAAACTGCTGCGTTGCTGTTGCTGTTCGCTCTATCACGACCCTTTTCACCGTGCAAAATTCTTTGCCACCAAAAACTAGATGAAGCTTCGATTCAGACGATTTGGATCGGTAGGCGTTTTACACTCATGGCTTATGGCGGCGCGGCAATGCGCTCTCCAGTCGTTGTAAGTGGAAGAGTAATCTTGAACAGTTTTCTGGCGTTCTTAGAACGGATTTCCCTCGAAATTGAAGAGGATCAGCTCGACGCTTTGAAATTCTTACTCCAGGGAATCATTCCCTTAGGTTTTCTGGAGAAGTGTCACAAAGCAAGACAACTGTTTTCTTGTATGATGCAAAAGTCTCTCTTAGGAGAAGATAACTTGGACAACCTGGAGAAACTTTTAGAGGAAGTGCAACGATCTGATCTTGCAGAACGTGTCAGAGTTTTCAAGAGGTCCACTATGGAAGTGGATTGTGAATTACCAGGTAAGTGAACTTAGCTTATCAGCATAATAGTAACTATGGTAATATGCCTCGTTTGTCAGACCCTACAAAGCGCTCCGACATAAATTGGTCATGATACAGATAGGAAGTCTTTTGTCCTTCCCCACCCCTCTTAGACTAAAATGTTGACAAAACACGTAGTTTAGCAACCGTGTTCTCTGCGAGTTGCCAACATTGAAAGTGGTTATGTGCAACTTGTGCTGTAGACATGTATATTTAAGTTCTTATTTTGACCTAGTCTAGCTATGCTGGCCCTCTCTCTGTCATGCAACACTACGGGAGAGATGGTCCAGGGACAATTGTCTGCACATGCACCCAATAAACCAGTCACACACAACCCTCAAAACAAAAAGTCCAGACGAAAACTCTAGTCTCTTGGTGGATGTCAGTCATCTCCACCTCTTTGCTGAAAGCTGCACAAAAACTCAGTTGTTTCAATGAAATATATATATCGAAGATCAGGTTTTAATACATCAGAGATGGCGGGATAAAAATTAAAAATTTGTTGAATCAAAATCGAAGAATTTTTTTAGAAATTATCCTGAACATCCTTTTGTAACGGCACTTCTTTGATCGGCATACATTGAATAAAAACATGGTCATTTTGGCACGTGTTGCCATTTGCCAACGACTAAAATAATTATATTTGCTACAAATGAGATCACGCAAAAAAAATAAAACAATATGAAATCAAGGTAAATTTTTTTGCCTGTCCACTAATAATCATCGCTTTTACTTATGTTGGAGCTACCTTGTATTTGCTCAGTAAGTACAACTAAATTCAAATATTCCTACCTTTGAGTTTATTATGAGGAATTTAATTAGATTCATCAACAGCCATTCTGATATGAATGACCATGGAAATATCCTGTAATCTTCACGCACAAACATATTTTCTTGTGTATTTCGTTTGAGTCTACAGAAACGAATTTTAAATGTACCTAAACCAGATGTTTCAGGTATTCTTGAGATTTAACATCAGTCAGTTGCAACCAAGTATTACAAGGTCTTACAATGACAACTCGAGAACAGTAGGCGGAGATGACTGATAGCCATCTTAAATATACATGCGCACAAGCGTTTATCAGAAAAACCTGGTAAACCACAAACACATGCAGACAATTGTCTCTGGACCCCCTCTCCTGCAGTGTTGTGTGGCATAGAGAGGGCCAGAACTGGACTCATTGTGACTATACTCACCCTGTATTTCTACTTGGCTGACAACACTGCGAAAACACCTGACATTACTAATTGAACCAAATCAAGTGTTCAAGGGGGTTTAGGGTGGGCTTAAAAATGGAGAGGTTTATATCTGGGGGGGGGGGGGGGGGGAGGGGGTGGGTGGTGGGCTTATGAGCAAAATAGAAGAAAGCGTTTTGAAATGAGCCACGACGATGATTGAAATACGTTTTTAAAGTTAAATAGCATTATAAAGCATTATACATGTAAAAACTAGCCATGGTATTTTGCAATATATAGTATATTGCTCCCTTGCACAAAGCCATGAAGGACTACCTTGCCTAGTCCCCAGGCCTCTATTTTCGACGCGGTCATCCCGTTTCAGGTCACGAAACAAGTAGTGATGTCATAGGATACCGCAAAGGCCTGGGAAAAAGCCATACAGGAACTAGGCAAGGTGTTCCCAGAAATACACTTCATGAAAAATGGAGTAATGCAAGGTCTTGCGAGGACGTGCTGATGTTCAGCTACCTAAAAGTAAAGAGGGACTAGTGGAATGTGTGGATTGAGAGCCCTACTTCTAATATACTTCTAGTATGCAGGGTGTTAAAGTGCATATGAAGTAAAAAATAATTACGCTTATTTTTAAGGCTTTTCAAAATAAAGACGAATGGCGTTTTCCTTTTTTAAATATCTTCTTTCGTTATGGAGATATTTCGGTTTTTGTAATATGCAAATGAGGAAAGCGATGATGTCATTAATCGTTCCAGAAAAGGATAAATCACTGAATCAAGCATATCTCTTGTAGTATTAAAGCGGTGTTCTTCAAACTTGGCACCATCAATGTTCATCATAAAAGGCACAAGATGGCACCCATTGTGCCATTGCCATGGCAACAGTCTTGGATCCAGTCTCCTTCTGTTATAAACAAAATATCTCCATTTCCAACACTTTAAAAATGAACAGTGGGTCTGGTGTGGGACACACGTGGTAACCATGTTAGCTTAACTCTCTTCGTTAGCTTGTTGGGAGTGCATCACCTTTGGTTAAGAATAAACTGGGAATGTCAGTGTTAATATAGCCTGCGTAGCTGGCGCATAAAGGGGGAGGGGGAGGGGGGGTGGGAAATCGGGAGAAAAAAAAGAGCGGGCGGAGGGGGACTGGGGAGAAGGAGGGAGTGCCGCTCCCTCCTTCTCCCCAGTCCCCCTCCGCCCGCTCTTTTTTTTCTCCCGATTTCCCACCCCCCCCCCCCCTCCCCCTCCCCCTTTATGCGCCAGCTACGCAGGCTAGTGTTAATAGAAATAAGTGTTTGCGGCAAAACTGTTGCCATGGCAATGGCGCAACGGGTGCCATCTTGTGCCTTTTATGATGAACATTGATGGTGCCAAGTTTAAAGAACACCGCTTCAATACTCCAAGAGATATGCTTGATTAAGTGATTTATCTTTTTGTGGAACGATTAATGACATCATCACTTTCCTCATTTGCATAATACATAAACCTAAATATCTCTAAAACGAAAAAAGATATTTCAAAAAGGAAAATGCCATTCGTCTTTATTTTGAAAAGCCTTAAAAATAAGCAATAAATATTTTTTACTTCATAGGCACTTTAAAGGAACCCTCCACTGTTTTTACAAGTATTGCTTAAAATGTTCCAAATGTGCTCATAAGTAGATCCTATATTAAAAAAATGCCTTACCTAGCGAACTGATTTTTTTACTGATTTTCAAAGACGAGCCCTTCAGCCTCTTCGTAATTCCCGCGGCCGCCATCTTGAATAGCGCGCAATGGACTGTGGGCATTGATGACGTATCGTGGTTGCTCGCTCCAAGCTCTGCTGTATGAATTCGAGATAATTTGGTAAACATGTCGCAGATTTTGCCATATCACCTCAACCTAGTGTACTCTTCTAAAGAAGGACAACCAGGGAATGCATCATAACAAGAAGAAGAGGAGGAGGAAGGTTCAATTTTAAAGTAGAAAACTGTCGATCGCCATGGAACACGTCTTTAGACCGCTTATGCGAACGATGTTCTGCACTGCCGATCGAGAAGCCACCAGTGTGTTGCAAAGAGCTGGCATTTTTGTCGAAAGGTGAAGGTACACAGTGATGCAAAAAGGTCATCTATGCTCTGTGTTTTTATTTATAAAAGAGACTTGTGCTTGGTTAAGTATTTGTATGATTTTAAAAGTGAAATAAATTTGATGAATGGAACTGAACTGTTGATCTTTATTTTGCTCGTTTGTAAATAAAAGCCACTCGATTCTTTAAAAAGGTTCTTCATTGTGGCTCGATATTTTTTAAAATTCATCAGAAAGAAGAGTAAAGTTCCAGGTTAAAAGAGTACTGTAGGTCCAGGTGATATGTGGCTGATATGGCAAAATGTGCGACATGTTTACCAAATTATCTCGAATTTATACAGCAGAGCTTGGAGCGAGCAACCACGATACGTCATCAATGCCCACAGTCCATTGCGCGCTATTCAAGATGGCGGCCGTGGGAATTACGAAGAGGCTGAAGGGCTCGTCTTTGAAAATCGATATTAAAAAAATCAGTTCGCTAGGTAAGGCATTTTTTTAATATAGGATCTACTAATGAGCACATTTGGAACATTTTAAGCAATACTTGTAAAAACAGTGGAGGATTCCTTTAAAGGGGGGGTCGTATATATGTTATGGCATTTCATGAATTTCGTGTTACACTAGGTTATCAAATCACAAATCACGGCTTAAATTAAGCTTTTTTCATGTGTCACAGGCTTATTTTCGGGCAAATCATGCATCACACATAACTCCTTTAAAACCGTGACAATATATTGGTCGGCTAACGACATAAAGTCAATGAAATATCCATAATATGACGGTGAAATGTTGGTAATGTATCGGTTAAATTTCTTTCATCGACGGTCAATAGTTTCTATTTGTAGCTTAGCGGTCAACTCTCAGTCGATAGTCAATCAACATATCGGTCGTCTGTTGGTCATGTGTCGAGCGACTAACGACCGACATATCCACCGATAGATTGGCTGATATGTCAATTGAGGCCCCCTATAAGATATATGATCTGAATTGCTTTGGACGATTGCAAGAAAAAAGGATTTCGTGAGCATGCACTGCATTCAAGTGTTCTTGTTGCCATTTTGTAATTTGGTCTATGCCTACAAATGTGATAATTATTTGGAAGATACTTGATGAATATTCTTTGAGATTAATTATCAAAAAATATGGCCTGCAAGTTTAAAGGTGATTCAAAACATTTAAGGCAATAAAATCAGGCCTCCACAGTACTACTTTTTCTCTCTCATATTTTGTTTTCAAGTGACTGTCCCTATTATTCACAGGTATTGTTTTCAAGTTTCATATCCACATGCATGCACAGTTTAAGCAAAAAATTCATTTGCATTAATTGGAAATTATGCTCAATTGCTTTCTGAAAATGTTATGAAGGATATTTCACACTACTTATACTCATGAACTGTTAATTAAATAGGTGTTCTGTTAAGGAAACAACCAAAGTCAAAGGTTGCACAATTCAACCAAGCTTAAATTTTTATCCAACCCTCCCCTCTCCTTAGCGTTCCACCCTTCCAACCCATCCCCTCAGCTTAGAAAAAGCAGGTAATAAAAATGTAATTGGAAACAGGCAATAGTTTACTTGAATGAGATTTTTAGATGTAACTAGAGATGTATGCACTACAAACTAGTTAATTCGATTGAGTTTTCTTTTTCAGCTCCAATGGAAACTGCTTGCTTTGCTATTGGTGCTCAAAGAGGAGACCTCAACCTGAAAGCCACAGAGGAAAAGCTAGTAGTCAGTATGTGTGCTGCTCTGAATCTCAGTCCTTTGGAAATATGTCTTGTAGGAAGTGAAGAAGTTGGAGACAATTGGTTTCATTTAACTTTTAAAATTCCTAATCGAAAGGAAGTGTTGGACACACTTCGTTGGGCTGCCATTGAAAAGAACCCCTGGCTTAGCCTTTGTGGAGTTAAAGCAGTGACGATTGGCAATGAATCTCAAATCTTAATGCAACCAGTTACTCGCTCACTCTCACTGACCATCACAGCTGGTGAGTTATGTTATGTTTTGATCACAAGCAATGTTCTTGGAATCCCAATTTCTCAAACCCTTGATCTCATTAATACACTGTTTCTCATACACAGTTATTTAACATGCTCTTTTTGTCTCGTTTATGCTGTAGGTGCATCATGCAATGACAAAAACTTGGATTTGATTCTGGTTGTTGATTGTGCTACATCAAATCCTGCCTTGTTAGGGCACTTTAAAAAACAGCTGTGCTATCTGGTTAATGCCATCTTCAACAAAGGTTTTCACCTCCGACTGGCATTAGTCTGTTACCCAAACCACCAAAAGCATTCACGGCTTGGTATGCGATCTGACAATCCCCTCGTCAACAGTACAGTGTACACCCAGAACTTTACTGATAACAAAAAAGAAATGAAGAACTGCATCAAGAACCTACGTTGTTTTGGAAAGGCAGGCACAACAAAAGGGCTGGCTGACGGACTAGCAGCAGCACTACATCTCAGTAAAGCTAATGTTGACAGTGATGATTCTAAGTGTCGCAAGGATGCCATCAAAATTTGCATATTGATGCGTGAGTATAAAGAAAAACTAATAATCAATCTTATGACATGGCCAAAAACAGTATTCAGTAGTAAGTTTTAACAATATCTTCACAACGCTCTTGGCTTCTTTTCAAGAGCTTTGCCAAAACTAGATATTCTGATTATGTGATACTTAATTCTTATACATGCCATGCCATTCTAACAGATGTCAAACAGCTACATTAACTGTTTTAATGGATGCTTATTTTTTCTAACAGCTTTGCTACCTGTTCTAGATAACGGATACAGAATTTCTACTAATGGTCTAAAGTTAATTAACGGCTGGCGGATACAGAATTTTTGCTAACAGTTACACTTTCCGCTCTTATGGTGTAAAGCTAATGCCTAACAGTTAGGCTAACACCTCTAACGCTTTTGAGAAAACATTTTAACGGATGACTAATGGATGCTTAACGGCTTTGCCAGTCTAATGGATAAGCATTAAAGTACATTTTCCTGTTCATGGTCACATATTTCAATATAATTGAAACAAGGATGGAAAAAATATATTTTATGTATTGCACAGTGTACATGCCAATGCTGTGTCCATGTTCTGACTTAAGTGGAGGTCTATAGGGATGCTGAAGGCACAACTTAGAAGTCTGTTATGTTTGGTGGGTACAAAATGCAAAATTTCCACATGAAACATTTCCAGTGAAACTAAGTGCAAACCTTGTGAAACTAAGATTCAAACCAGACAAAAAAATTACAGGGGAATGAATACTACTAAACTGAAAAGCCCATGCAAAGATTCAGGCAATTTTGAAGGAAAAAAAAAATTCACCCAAAAAAGTCACTTAGCCTAGTCTTGCACCAAGCCATTCAATTGTGTGCTTCACTAATTTTGTCCCACACCACACAAATTTCTGTGTGTTTTGCAGGTTTTTAAGTTCCATATGTTAAAATTTATAAGTTTATTTAAGTCATGCTCTTTAGCAAGACACTTAATGTCATCACTTTCCTCATTTGCATATTACAAAAACCTAAATATCTCTAAAACGAAAAAAGATATTTCAAAATGGAAAACGCCATTCGTCTTTATTTTGAAAAGCCTTAAAAGTACTAAGCGGTAATTATTATTTTTTACTTCAACCACCTAGAAAAGAAGCCATCAAAATTTATTATTATTATTTATTATTATTATTATTATTATTATTAAATAATAATAATAATAATAATAATTATTATTATTATTATTATTATTATTATTATTATTATTATTATTATTATTATTATTATTATTTATACTATGGCATTGAGAAACCAGTGGTACATGTAAGCACTGGCCTGAGGGGACACTAGGCTCACATGCAGACCTTCTCTTTTACCTGTTTTATTGCAGCCATGATGGATCGAAGAGCAACTCTTGAAATCTTCAAATGTGAGCATGGCCATGATGTGATGAAACTCTGTAGGCAGCTTGCAGGGAATTCTGTAACACTTTACACAGTGGCTGTGGCAATGTCCAAGCCAGCTCCAAGCTATCTGCCTGACCCAGCACTTGCATTAATGGCAGATTTCTTCACAGGAATTTCTCTCAAGACAGGTGGACAATTCATCCAGATAAAAAATATCAAACTTATTTCTGAGGTAAATAAAAAGTGTCTCTGTTGTGGTTTAAATTTATCTTTGGTTGAAAATTTTTCAAACCAGTTTGATTTCTCATTGATTCATTTTCATTATCATAATCTGAAACCAAGGGAAATAATATTAAAATTGGTATAAAAAATATTATACGAAAGATAAATTTATTTAACCACAACATCTCTACTTTACTGCATTTAGTGAAATAATAATTGTTGCAACTTGCGCCAATGTTATGGATTAATGTGCCTTCAACAGTATGTGACTAACAATATTTTAGTGAACTAAAAGAATCAAGGTGCTCTTATACCTACTGTTAAATTTGCTTGGCTTACTAACCGCAGAATCGACTGGGACTCTGCTGAATGCTTAACATCCAGTACTAGCTATTTTCAACGACTGACTCTGGAAAGCTGGTACATAAACGTAGAACAAACGCCTATCAACAGATGTCAACAGCTACCAGCACCTTACAAACGACCGCGGTAAACATCAGCGGTAATCAGGGGCTGTAATTAGCTAGTGTGAACCCTTTCAAATTATATTTCAATTGCATTTTAATGTGAACACAGCTTAAATCCCTGAATTAATGTATACCAGAACTGAACTGAAGATCTGTGCCACAACTTAAACACTGGTCCAACTATTAGAAACAACCTTCTTTCCATTTTTAAGATTCCATGAAAACCAAAACAAAATAATGTCACTTATAAACCCTCCCAGCACCAAAACTCCTCACAAAGTTGCAGGGTTTCTAACCGGCATTTCACGGTAAGTTACTACGATTTTCATTTGAGTAAGGCACGGGGGAAGTTTGGTGACAAGGTTTTGACGTTAAAACTACGTCGTTGCCACGAGTAATCGGCTTAGTATCTGTTGGTAACATGTGCGTCACATGCCAAAAAAGCCCCCCAAATCATGGAACGGCTGAGTTCGACAAGTTACTATTGGAAATTACGAAAATGTCCTGCGCAGCGTTAATTTAAATGAACACATAAGATTTTGTAATGTGAAACGCTGGAAAGTTAATTTTTAAAAACTAAACGTTTCGGCAGTGCTGCCTTCAACAGTATGTGGCAAGTTACTATTGGAAATCAAGCCAGTTGCCCATGGTAACAACGTAGTTCTAATTGCGTTCGACGATAGGAGAACGCATCCTAATCTTGTGGTGACCTGTGGTCCCGGGGTTGTCCTGTGAACGCGCAAGCGAAAGTCGTTCTATGTCGGTATGTATGTCGGTATGTCGGTATGTCTCATGCGAGAAGACATTAGAAGGTAATTAATTGCGTTACATCAACGTCAACAATGACATCAGCCGCAAAGACAGCGCGCGCAAAAAGAATTCTATTAAGCGAATAACGATAGGCTGTAAACAATTCTTGCGCTCAACGGTAGCAATACGCATCCTAATCTTGTGGTGGCGTGTTCTTCAATGGCAAGAATGGCGAACGCACTGCATAATCCATGATTACTCCTAGTATATAGATTTAGGCAGGCCTAAAAGCGGAGCTCCTATTTATTATTTTTTTTGCTTGAGTTTGCACTCTTTCCCAATTAATAAGTAGCCACACTATTTCTAAGCGTATACGGTTGCCCATATAGGTACATGTTGCTGCACTTTATTGGGTTCCTCGTGCACGTACACACGTAGGCGCACACATCAATTTTTAGTGTAAAGACTTTTCATAACTCTAAGGGTTATTCAATGTAAAAAGGACCTTGATGAGGGCGAAGAAATTTGTTTTGATTTACTTCAAAACAGTCAAGGCAAAAAGATCAACTCAAGGCACTGAACAAAGTGAACTCGCGGCTAAACAAAATGAACTCACGCCAAAACAAAGAAAATCACAGCGGCAAAACTAACTCAGCAAATTCATTGGAAGCTGGTTGAAGTCATTTTTAAGCAGTTTTTTTGTGTAAGAATTGTGACAGTTTGTGATTTAGGAAGTGGTGCTCGCTGTCTAATAAGCTTACAATGTAGTTTTGAACCGGGGGTGGGGGGAGGAGAATAGGCTGAGGGAGATGGGGAGCAGATGAATGCCATCTCTACTTATCCCTACTTACGTACTTACGTACGTAAACAGAGCTTACAACTTTGATCAATTGACAGCTGTCAAATCAAGGTATCTGCTGACCAGTATCACGTGGCCATATCGCGGGCTCACATGTGGAGGTCATCGAGGTCACGTGTTTTTGTGAGGTTGACTGCTGATCAGATGATGGTTTTCTAGTTGATCGCGGGCTCAAGTCCTAGTTTTTTACAAATTTTTTGATCATCACGTTAATTCAGATTTACATAATGGGCAAAGTTAATAACCGAAGAGCTCCGCTTTTAGGCATGGCTAGATCTATTGTAAAAAGTTTTTTCTGTTAAAAAAAATGATCTGGACATTTCATTTCAACTTAAACGAAGCGATTGTATGAAAAGGCAGCAAACTGCTTTGCACGTTGTTCACTGCTGAATTGAAAGACGGGAAGAAAGCGTGCTGGAGGACATAGATCTTCGTGAATATTTCTCGCTTTATTTACTTATCTACAGCATGGAAACTTATGCCAAGTGATTTAGGATAACATCTTAACGGGAAGATCCGAAATAATTGTTGACCTTAACATGATATATCGGAGTACGAGTCAAAAACAGCGAGAGTTGAAGCACTGTCGTCGGTTCCTGCGGCTGACCAAGACTGGAAAATTAACTGAGGTCTGAGCTAATATAAAAGTGTGCTCAGAGCCGGTCAAGTTGACTGAAGTGCTGCCTTAGGACTCCACTAGACTGAACGGGCTGCCTCCACTCAGCCTGAACGGGCCGCCTCCACTCAGACTGAACGGGCTGCCTTAGGACTCCACTCCCCCTCCCGGAGAGTCTGTACGGGCGGGCGGGCGGGCGGACGTACGCACCAAATTTTCTTGGCCTCATGGGTTAACCAAAATTTCTTACCCATGGTGCTCCGCTGGCGCGCTTCACGCGCAGGAGCTCCGCTATAAACATCAAATCTTTGTCCCCAAACTTCCATCATGCCTTTCTCAACTGATAATGGTAGTAGTGCACGACCCAGATTTGTGAAAATGGACTGACAGTAACCAGCCTGCTAGCTAAAAGAAATATTAGACATTCTTGTTTTTTTCGCTTCTAATTTGTGGCTTTTTCTTTGGTACAATTTAGGTTGTCATGTACGTAATTGACGAGGACGTTTCTATAGAACACCTTTTTGGCACAGCTTACGACATTATCTTAGAGCAGATCAAGAAGGCAGAGGGTGGAGATGTTAATTTAGAAGAGTTGACAAATGTGCTTGAAGGGGCGCTCAACCAAAGATTTTGTCGAGTAAGCCTCATACTACTCGACAGATTGACCATTGGACCAAAGTCAAAGTTAGCAAAGATGTTCTCACTGGATGAGGACATGGATAATGCTTGCACAACTTTTCAGTGTGCACTGGAAAGATTGCGGCAATCTAACATTGTCACTGCACCGGGAACACCAAGCGATGTTGACATGGAACTCGAAGGAACAGAAGCACACAGTCCGCAAGTGTCGTTATCGACTAATCATGGAATAACCACTGATGTTTCGGAGAGAATGGTGCGGAAAGTTGGTCTTCGTAAACATCACCACAGTTCAAGATGATGGCAAAAAAGTAAACGACAAAAAGATGACAGTGAAGTCATTCGCATCAAGGGCATAATTTCTCCAATTAAAATATCGAACGGTATTGGCCATGTTCTAAACGAGCAGGGGACTGGGTACGAACGTACTTTTTCTTAGTGCGAACATTCAATATCGATTGAATTGAAAATGGGGCATGTCATCTGAAAGAGCATCCAAAAATTAGTAAATTCACCAAATTTAATGGTTATTGGTTTAAACGCAAAGGCATGGTACACTTTTAAAATAAGAGAGCTTAGTATGGATTGGAGGACGCCTGTCCCTCCAATCCATACTAAGTGTACCATGCCTTTGGGTTTAAACCAATAACCATAAAATTTGGTGAATTTACTAATATTTGGATGCTCTTTCAGATGACGTGCCCCATTTTTCGATTCAATCGATATTGAATGTTTGTACCGAGGAGAAAATATGCTCGTACCCAGTCCCCTGCTCGTTTAGAACATGGCTAATTCAAAGAAGCTACATTGTTCTAACAAACCTGACAAACAGTAGAATGGATGGACAAAAAGTACTGGACAAAGAGCTGGTTAAAACCACGACAAGCTGAAACTAAAATAACAATTTGGGGCAATTTAACTAAATAGAACGTGTGTCATGATTTTATAAAAGATTTTCATTCAGTAAAATCCCGAATTCTCGAACCCTCCGTTTCTCGAAACTCCCAATTTGTGGAACCATTTTTCGTTTCCATTGGATAGTACTTCTCTGTAATTTTATCCCTGATTTCTTCAACCAATTTTCGTTTCCCTGGAGGTTCGAGAGATCGGGATTTTACTGTATTCAAAGAAAATTCTAATTCTGCTTCGTGTCAAGGCATTTTTCACCTGTTTTCATTAAATGCAGGGTTCTTAGTACTTTTGGATAAGGTGGCTGGCTATACATGTAAATATGTAAGAAGCAGCTTCATAAGACAAGCTGCATAAACAAACCCTTGTACATTTCATATTTTTAAACCAGAATAGGCGGCTACGATTTTTCTTGACAGAAGGTGAACATCCAAATTGTACTCTTTTGAAATGGAATTGCTATTTGCCTTGTTTGTTGTAAAGAATGCCCAACGAATCTAAATTATTTCAGTATCTGTTGGTTTCAGCAAACAGGGCATTGACATACTTGTGAAATGGTGTACAAAGATGGAAGAGTTTCTGGGGAGATTTTTAATCATAGTTGTCAAATACAGTCTTTCAAATCAAATTTTCCAAATTGAAGGGACTGATGTAATGAGTGGTGCACATATGTATTCATCATTTCCCTACAAGAAAGCAAGTCCTTATGCAACATAGAATAAACTTTGTTCAAGAAAATATTTTTTCTAGCCAGGTACGCAAACTCTAGATCTGCTTGTAGCTTCTTTTGGCATCATATTTTTAGCTTATCACGTAACTGCCATCCAGGACTCATATCGTGGGAAGATGACCGTTCGTTCAAGGGTTAAAATTTTTATAACATCCTTGGATTGTAGCAACAAGAACAATTCTGTTAAATGACAGCGAAGACGTAAAGCACTCATTTCTCATCTTTATCTTTGATACAATTCCTTCCCCTTGATAATAATTGTTGAAGGTTGGTATGTAGTATATTTTTCGACAAATGCATTAAAATAATGTAACAACATTGTCTGGTTTTTAGAGTTTAAACATTTAGCTTTTGATTGCCTGACTGTGACGTACTGAGGGTAAAAATGAATGACTAAGAAGTTCGAGGCCAAAATTAAGCTGTTGTAGGCAATTACAATTACTGATCATGAGTCAGAAAGACACTAGTATGAGTAATATCTTTGCATACAACTGTAATATACCGTGACAATAACTGGCGCCTGCTCCCTGTAGCTTCTTACATTTTTATTTCGTGCTTTTTTGTCATTCACTTTACCTTCAAGAAATTGCAATGAGTTGATGAAAAGTTCTCTTTTTCTCTTTTTGAAGCTTTAACTAGTTTGAACGTTCAAACATTTTTTATCATTGCCCCATATTTCAGGCTATGCTGCTTCGATATTTTCAAATAATAGGTGGCTGACTTTCATATGAAATATGAAAAATAAATTTTGCTGTGGCTCAATTTTTCTGTTTTACTTTATCAATTCAACGTTGGGGTTGCTAAGCTAATTGTTCGGCCCTAGGGCGAAGATGTTTAGAAAGGGTTAGTGCTAAGTCGCTATACAGTAGATGGTGTAGTTGTTTTCGCTGATACTCAGCACGCTGGAGATCGAGCAGCTTATCGTGTGAAAAGGCATTATCCCATTCAGTAATCTGCCCTTAGCCGGACCCAGTTCAGATTGTGTATTGCCATGGGCTCCCGGTATAGCCCGATGGGAGGGGTTGGGTTCTACCTTTTATACCCTATTATAAGTGCGAGTATGTGCTGCTGGATGGGTTCCGATTTTCGACCTTCCAGTCTGTGATGGGATTCCAAACATGGCCTTTTAGGTTTGAAAAGGGGGGCTCTAAAACTAATGTCAATTTTATCTTTTTCTGTTTATCTAGATCAGGTCGTTTTAAAATGTGCAAAAACAGTAGATACTTTACAATCTGGGGCTCAGAAGACTTCGACGGACTGCGAAAAAATAGGGGCTGCTCGTAGTCTGGGGACTCAGATTTTTTCTGGGTTTCTTTATGGTTGTTTCCTATTTCTTACTATACTATCATACTATTGTAGAGAAAGTATAAAAACAACCTCTTCACTTCCAGTCTCAGGTGGGGTATACAACTGATCTCTTTAATCTGAGATGGATTTGGTTTGAGACGGGGAAAAGTTTGCAGGGGAGCACTCAGCCCCACCCAAACTTTTGCAAGTACCCCTCCAGACCCCTGAGGGTATACAGCTACTACATTCTTTATATTATCGTCTGTCATTTGGACATCCATACCTCTAACCTGAGTCATCTTAAATGATTTCTTCATTACAAACCATACAGATTGGTTTCCAGATGGGGGTACCCCTTTCAAAATGACGGGGGTGTTTGTCGTACCCATTAGGGGGTAAAATTTGTCAATTTGTACCACTTTACAGGGTGCAAAAATCTAGAAAAACCTTCTGACGAGCCCCCCATACTCCTATATTTTAATTGGGGAGTCCAAGCCACCACCCTACCCACTCCCTTCTTCCACTCCGTCTCGCCGCGTCCAGATGTGATCAAAGCCGTCGAGCACAAATTCGGGGATAAGCGTTGCGTGACGACGAAAGTTGCAAAATACCGACAGACGCACGTTCATGTGAACGTGCGCCCTGGGAACAAACGTTGAGAATTTTCTTTGTCGATCTCACTTGTTTGCGGCGAGATATCGAAAATATTGAAAGTTTTGGTGCTCAAAATTAAGCACTGATTAACACTGGCACAAGATCCAAAAGTTTAACTTTTTAAGTATTATTATCAGCAGCTCAAGGTATGTCTTTTTTCTGTTTTACCTTTTTGTCACGTCATGCTTCTCAACAGTGAATCCAAGCGCAAGAGCGAGCTAGCGAAAGCTTCTGGCGAGAACGCCGAGAAGGAGCTGTACATCACGCTTCCTGGAAACCTTGCCCTATTTCAGACATCAATACACGGTTTTCTCTACGTTATTTTAGACCTGACTCAAAAATGAATAAATAGTTTCTTTCAAGAATGATGGCTAATTGCTGTCAAGAGTGCACTACAGACTGCAGTGACCCCACTTGTACACCATACCCTATTTCAGACCAAAATGGTCAAAATCTATTCCCCTTTTCAGACCAAAACAATTCGAAAACCATACACTTTTGAGCTGCACATACCTACATACCTTATATAAATGAGAAACCCCCCTGATAGGGATGTGATGGAGGAGAAAGAATCCCAGGGTGGGGTGGGTGAGGGGATGGTACTCCCATATGAAACAGGTAGGGATGCTCATTGTCTCATCTCCATTGCCTCTCTTAGGGGTGTACATTTTGGATGTTTTGGTCTCAGGGTGTTCTGGGCAAAACACCAGTATTTTTAGCCATCAAGGTCTTCTTTAGGGTTGTAGATATAGAAATACAAAAATATCGAATATAGAAAATTTTTGGTATTTTAGGGGTCAAAAAAGCTTGAGTCACACCAAGATGTCTCCTGTCTGTTTCACATGGGCATCCCCCCCCCCCCCTGCAAAAAGAATTTTTTATATAAAAAATACATATGCTCAAGAGGCTAGCTGAGGGGGGTGTGGGTTGTGATCACATTTCACGCACAACTTTTAACCAAATTCATGTGTCACGTATACTTGAAACAGCAGATTCACAAATCCTGTTTCTTTTCTCACAATTTTCAAACGTCACAGTCTAATTTTTGCCCTTATCATTTGCACGCATAAACCCTTTGCTACCCTTGTCCAAGTGCAATCAGGGGTATGGTGCCAGGGGTATCCTCTATCAAATTGTGTGCTATATAGTTGCATTCAGTGTAGGATAGCATTTATTAATCTGCTGGGATCCCCTTGATTTGCAAATCCATTGAAACATATCATTTTTTGTGGCCCTAGGGGTCTCTTGTATAATGTTGTGTACTAAAGCTAATCAGTCATTTTCAAGGAAGAGATGACAGAAAGCAAGCCCAAGCTGTACTGTGCCTGGTTCTGCCCATTTGCACACAGAGCATGGATTTCAATGCTAGCGAAGGGAGTGGATTTTGAATACATAGAACAGGATCCGTACAACAAGTCTGCCGAATGGCTAGCTGTCAATCCTCGTGGATTGATACCTGTCATTGTGCACAATGGCAAATCAATCTACGAGAGCCATGTCTGCATCGAGTACATTGATGAGGCCTGGCCAAGTGAACCAAGCTTACTACCCAAAGATCCTTATCAGAGAGCTCAGGCACGCATGTGGGGAGATTTTATCGTCAAGAAGATCATCCCTCCATATTATCAATTCCTATTGAAGCAGTCTCCAGAAATACAAAAAGAAGCCAGTGAGAAGTTCTTGGCTGGTGTCCAGGAGTTCACACAGGGAATGGATCAAGCAGGTCCTTTCTTCCAAGGCAAGGAGCTTGGTTATGTTGACATCATGCTCGCTCCATGGGCTTGCAGAATGTACATCTTGGAGCATTACCGTGGCTTTGAAATCCCCCAGACAGATGAGTTTAAAAGATTCCACATCTGGGCCGAGGCTGTGAAGAATCATCCCAGTGTAAAAGCTGTTCTACAGGATAAAGATAGGGTTTTGGCAAATGCTAAACCTTATGCAGAAGGCAATGCCAAATCTGAACTTGCAGACGCTGTCCGCAAGGGTACTACTATTCCCTAGGGACCATTCATTAAGAGCACAGGGGACTGATGGTAGTGTTTTTCTAGTAGTTTCTCTCTGATAGTCCAGGACTCAGAATTAAAACATTCTCTCTCCCTTGTCAGACAATCATTTCATTGTTATTGTATCTCATCATATCAAATTGATTTTGATACAGGGTGGTAAAGGGGTTATGCGTGACGCGTGATTCGGGCAAAAATAAGCTCGTGACACGTGAAAAGAGCTTAAATCTAGCCGTGATCCGTGAATTGATAGCCTAGCGTGACTCGTGATCTTCTTATTTTGAGGACCGTGATCCATGAATCATGGATAAACGTTCGTGAAAATCGAGAATCTAATCAATTAACTTATTGCAACCGGCTGTTTTAGGGTTGTTCAGTCGCCCTAGGAAAATACCTTACTACCAAGAGAAATCAGAGAAAATGCAACGTAAATCAAGTAATTTGCGACTATCGTTTTCTGTCATAACGTACGAAAATACGTAATTCATGAAATTGCATAAAATACATACGTGATTGGTGATTTGAGGAAAAATACGCTCGTGATTCGTGATTGAGACCCCCCTTTACCACCCTGTTGATAGTAGGCAGCCTAGGCAGGTTAGATTCAAACAAACATGCACAGTAGTTACACTGTACTAAACATTATATAACCTATATAAATTACATAGACTTTCAAAAAAGTCCTTCCACTGTGATACTTGTGAGGTCCACTTGTGGTAGGTCTACCTTTTTAAAAAGAAAGCAAAGCTAATAAACTTAGGGTAATATGAGAAATAAATTAATTAAGGATATTTTGATAAATACAGTTGAACCTTCCTGTGTGACCTCTTATAAGAAATCACATCTCTACAAGAATAAAAATACCATACTGCTCCCCAGCCAACCGAAAGCCAATGTTCTGGAATTGATGGTGAGATACAGGAGCAAGTATATTATGAATGTTTTTTGTGATGAGATGTGGAGAGGGAGGGCATGATTACAAGTTATGTTGATAGAGGAACGTTTGCTATGAGTGAAAATTGGCCCATTCTCTTTTATGATTATGTCAAAATTTAGGTGCTGTTGAAACGCACTTTCCACGCACTTTTGAGGTTCTTTATCGGGAACACCCCAAACCCCACTCCCCGAACCCTAGAAGCGCCTGGTTGACCAGGCCTGTTAAATGTTTTAATGCAGCAAGTAACAGGACAAGCCCACTTCACACCATGTTGCTTGTCTGCTATTGTTGCTTAATTCATTTGACGTGTGCGCTTAGTTCGTAATTTAACGGTTTAGTTTATTTTGCATTATTTTCCTTATTATTATTTTTGTAGTAACTGTGCTCACATCGTGGGTGGCTCCTCCTAAAATGTTCTGCAATTGGTATAGGATTTAATGGAGTCGAAACCAATTGTAGAAATGCACGCATTTTAGGTATCCTACTGATGAACGGTTACAACAATTAGATATTTACAGGAGCTACTATTGTGTTCGTGGTCTGTCCCCTTAGAATTGATTTCCGGTGATCTGCTTTCCAGTGTCTCACCAGGGTCAGAAAGGTATATAGTCTTCAAATGGGTCAATTGAGATCTCAGTTGAAACACACTTGGTTTATACACATGTGGGATCGGGATGGAGATTCTCAGTAAGGCGACATGGCGGGAAAGAGAAGTAAACGTGGCGGGATGCGGGATTATACAAATTACAAAAGCTTATTTTGGAGCCTCGTTCCAGTCCAAAATTTACCACGCATTGCGGGTGAGTCAGAGTGCCAGGCTACAAAGCCAAGAATGCGACATGGCTGAGGTTCCTTGTGGAACAGCGAAGAATTCTTAGTTTGATGGGTATGTTTAGAAACAGTAATGTCACGGAAAAAGCGCAAAAATAAAGGGCCACGTTCTGGAAAGCTTCACAAAGCATTGTGTGAGAAAGACGTGAACGGAGGAGGTAAGAGTTGCTAAAGAATCGACCCTCGATCATTTCGATTTTTGAGTTGCAATTGAGAGCTTATTTGCCAATTTTTAGCAAAGTTAACTTAAAAGCCCATGTGTTGAAATTAAAACTTGGATTCTTTCAGATCCCTATGAGAAAATTGATATTTTTGCCATTATTATTCTAAGCATCTAACCCTCAAGAAGAGATTTATCCATAATTTTGAGCCTGCCCTTACAGTCTTCAGTATTCTTGGTCTTTTGATCATGATGAATTGAATTGATGAGACTGTACTTGTCTTGTAAACAATTATAAGATTTAGTTTTTGTGATATCCGGAATAATCTAGGTCAAGGTAGGTGTTTTCAGCCTCAGCCTTCAGCCTCTAGTAGTTTCTTTTAAATAATTATATTATTAAAAATATTATAAGCCACCCGTCCCCCATCAGTATTATTAGTGTCCCCTTGTCTGAATGCATGCCTGCCAACTCTTACGCATTATACGCAAGTCTCACACCTGCAGATCCAAAAGTAATATTGATCTCATACATACCGGCCAATCTGACAAATCTGGATTTAATTTCTTACTCTTAATGTCATTAAATGTAGCCTGAATGTCCCATGTCTTCCTCTGGTTGCATACTTCCGAGAAGAACATGCGACCATTGACCATTAAATTCAATTTGATTTAGGCCAAACATAGTCCAGAATATGAACATTGTTGGTCCTGTTTGAGTCAATTTTACACACTGCGGCAAATTTTTGAAAGTCATCAGAACATCTTTGGTTCCGATCCCTTTGGCAATGCTCAGAAGTTATTGTAACATCTTCAGAAATCTCTCATGCCTTTGACTTACGAAAAGTTGGCAGGTATATGAATGTGGAGATTAGATGTTCATAGTATTCTGAGAGGTCAGATAAGAAGTGGCTATATACTGTATTGATGTCATTATTCCATTTAAAATGCTACAGTCAACTCTCTCTTAACGGACACCCCTATAAGACAAACACCTCCATAAGACAGACACCTGGTGTTCATCCAGCTCCTGTCGTTTTTCAGTTATTTACTGTAACTAAACTTCCTATAAGATGGACACCTCTTTTAGATGGACAAGTTGGAGCTGGTCCCGAAGGTGTCTGTTTTAGAGAGAGTTGACTGTACAAGTCAAATATTTAATAGGCCATGTATCTACACATTGCCACTGAAAAGTTTATTCAGCCCAAGTGTATCTCTGTTAAATTGAAGACCTGATACAGAGCTCTTAAGATGGCAGCTATAAATCACATGTTACAAAATAAATCACAGAAACTACACCTTTACTTTCTAGGTAGCAGCTTTTCATCACTGACTGTCAAAGTATCTAGTCGAAAAATGATAACTAAGGGGGTCCAAAGTTCATAGCAGAGTCTGTTTCTATGTGCATGTGTGCGGTCACACATAATGTCCTAACCATCACACATAACATAACGTGACACTGACAATGAACAATTTCTTTTAGACCTGGCCATTGAAGACTTTGCTAATGCTAAAGATGCCAAGGAAGCGCTTAGACGGGTCGCAAGAGGATTTTCATCGAGTGCTGGTATGATAAGTGCTGTGAAGACCCTGTGCATCATTTAGCATTTTCATTGTCGGTTAAATGATCCTTTGTAATTGTTTTCCTTTTGCAGCAGCTATAGTCAGTGAGGCTGAGAAAGAGAACATGATTCCTTGGTATGATAGAACAGACTTTGATTCATCATCAGCTGAAGAAGGTGAATTTGAGTCATCGTCAGATGTGGAAACATCATCAAGATCAACATCAAGATCAAAAAGATCCAAGAATGTGAAGAAAAAGGATATTACAAGTGAAGAATCTGGTGAATGTGGATTGGTATACCCCTTTGACGTGTGGTGTTTATTAGCTAAGTACATTCGTCCTGAACATGTCCAGAAGTTTGCACTTATCTGTAAAGGAGCGAGACAAGCTACAAACATGAGAACATTTTGGCTAAGACTATATGAGCGTCACATCAGTCGGCCAAAGAAGCTACCTGAACGACTCCAGCCAGATACAATTGAGTGCCGTCCTGGCTTGCGTGCTAGGATCATCAGAGCTCTTTTCCATGGCTATGAGCCAGTCAGGACTCGGATTTTATCACAAAGTAGTTTAAGGGACCCAAGTGTACTCGAGTCGCAAATGTGTATATCAATGTGGTACAAGCAGGCGATGTGTAATAAGCAAACTAAAAAAGTTTGGGTGTTTTATTTCAAGTTTTCCTCAAAAGCCGCTCATGTAAAGAGAAAACCACGTTATTTTTCTCAGAAATGGTTTGAACAAGTTGATGACTTGAATGACAATCCTGAAGAACATCAATCCATTCTTCAAGTTAATTGCATCAATTTCCTGCCAGTGTCCCCTGTACAAGGTCATGTGTTGACTAAAGCCTTGGTCTGCATAAGTCGTGATATGAAGTACCACAGTATCAAGTTGACATTTCACTCGCCACGCAGTGACGGCAGATACCGAAAGGAAGATGGAACTAGTGTAATTTTAGAGCCAGCATATGATGCTAAAGTTATTAACTGGTGGAGTCCACTTTATCCTCATTATGAAGATGCAGTGTAGATGGATTCTGCTCGCAGTATTTGACTGTTTATAAAATTATTTTATTGACATGAAGGTTAATAACATTATCGGCAGTGGCTATTTAGTAAGAGGTATGTCGTTCAGTGCTCAATGCAAGTCTTGATAGGTAAAAATATTAATAGTTTATCTGTTCATTTATTTTCTGATAAAAAAATAATGTAGAGTTCAATAGACTTGACTGGGAAAGTGATCAAGTTCAAAAAATATGACAAACATAATATTTATTAAAAGGGAATGGAAAGCAACTATGATCATACTGTTCAGGTATGCTGAGACCATGGAGGTCATTAAAGTTAAAATGTTATGTTGTCAGTCAATTCTCAACTTATTACTGTGTACAATCTCTCCCTCCTCCTATAACTCCTATGTAAAGCATAGGGCATTTTACAGTGCAGCTACTTCAACAAGCCACTTGGAAGCAATTTTGTTAATCAGCATTTAAATTGAGAACAATGGATGGCATTTTTTTGTTTGTTTTTGCAAACAGACGTCCAATGACTTTAAGGAGGGTAGCAAAGGGTATATGCATGACACGTGAAAATGGCAAAAATTGACCCCCCCCCCCCCTTTGCTACCCTCTTTAAGCATCCAAACAACAGCCCTACAACAACTTTTGCAACCCAGGTAAAAAGTCCATTTTGCCTAAATTTGGAAACTATCAACGTCACTATACTGTATACATTCTACAGTTCTCATCTTTGGCATCACTGTTTCATAATAATTATTATTACTTTTACTCGAAAAACTTGTTGTGACTGTAGAACTGTAACCACTGAAAACCGCTCAAAATTTAGAACAGAAGCCAACCAATCAAAAAATTGCATGGTTTCCCAAGAGGTCCTCATCTTCCACAACATTGTTCATATTTTGTTGTTGACCTATTGTTTGTATTCTTCAATGTCACTGGTTGCTTCGTTTGCAAAAAAAGTTGCCATCCATTGTTCTCAATTACTGTTTTGATTGGTGAACTTTCTTCTAAGAGGCCCGGATCGAGCAGTCGCACTGTAAAACATCTTTCACTCTTTTTGATAAATTGCATATTACGTCAGATTGCGAGGCTGTTATCTCTGATAGTTTAAAAAAAAAATCAGAATTCTTCCTTCTTACCTCGGAATGTTTTAGGAATTTTAAATTCTAACCTGCAGTTTGGGACTGGCACTAGTTAAACCTGTGAAATGTTTACGAAGCCAGCTGTCCCCTCGAATAAATTTTTTGTGAAAACCTTTTTTCGCGGGTCTTTAATGTTGCGATTTTTTGAAAATTGCGAAAATTATATCCCTTGAAAATGCGTCAGAATAAGGTGGTCTTAACTCCTGGATTTGCCATACTTTTGTAAGACTGAGTTGATACTGAAAACAGAAGTCAAGTAACATTGATGGAACATGGCATGCATGCTAACAGACTTGGATTAAAGGGGAAAATAAATTATGAAAGGAAACACAAGTGCAGTTACAAGTAAACAATAAATAATTTTAATTCATCCTTGTATGTACAAGATGAGGGCTAATCTCCATTTTGTTTTACAGAGCTAAGTTTAGCAAATTAGTTTATTAAGATTTTGACAAAGAAAGAACAAGGTTTTGATGTTCGACAAAAAAGATGAAACAGTAGTTTTACAATGTCATTACACTGACTTTGCATTTTGTAAAAATATGCACTTGCGATTTGCACAAAAACTTCAGAATAATAATTTATTGCTTCATTTACAAAATTGTGCTCATCTTATTAAAATAAACTGAAATTTGCCTAAGCTTGCCTCTTATTTTGCAAGCAGATTTATTGACATCCCAAATCACTGCAAGTAAAGATTTCAAATTATTTGCAATTGACACACTTAGTTGAATTATCAATGAGGGGCAAATGCTTGAGATGTGAGCTTTTCAAAACCCAACAGCAGTTTATTTACCACAAGAGCATCGACGCTAGTTACCGGTATTCATAACTTTAAAATTGAATTTGAAGTTGACCCTAAATATCCTCAATCAGCCTAATCCTCATTAAAATTTTGAACTCCAGTATGAACAGGTTACAGACTGTTCTTTTTTATTCATTATTCACATCTTGTACCAGCAATTCTCTGTTCTCATAAGTCCAAAAGCCATTCAAGTCAATCAGGATACTTGTCACGGTCTCTCCCTGGCCACTGTTAAAATAATAACATCATTAAATTAGGTCAAATGTGAAATTATCACAAGCCCAACAGGAGTTGGGCTGTGTCACTTGTAAAGCTACTGTACAGTATCAATATATGTATATGTCAGAGAAATGTTTATTGAAAGGAGAAATTATAATTATGGTAAATCCTTTTGAAAAGAACAGGGTAAAATGTACTGACCTGTTAACAAGATCTTGTAAGCTTATCCTGTATGGGTCTGTGGGCTTGACCATGTCAAAAATTTCATCCTGAGAGAGAGAGGACAGACATGTTACTGAAGTTTCAATTTGTGGGTGAACTCTAAAACAGGTTAAACAATTAACAAATAAAGTGCAGTCGAGTTGAATATCACTTAGTAACCACTTAGTAAGTGAATAGTGCTTTCCACGTGCACTGATTGGTTAACTCGGAGGTGATTAGCCAAGTACTATTCACCTCCGAGCAGCCAAAGAGAAACAAGATGGCTGCATGTGTCACTTTGGGTACCAAAAGTAATGTTTTGGTCCACGAATTATTCACCTAATGTCAGTGAAAGCGTGGATATTTACCTTGGTGCTTCGCGGCTCTTTAAATATCCACCACTATTCACCTCCACTTCAGTGAATAATTGCTAAATAGAAAATGAGGGCGAGTAATTTTATATACGATTTTCTATACGATTGCTGACCAAAAACTACTGTTTTATGTGAGTACATTTTCAAGCCAAAAATCACTGATATTTTCCCAGTTTTAGAGCAACAAGCACACAAATCACTGTCTTCTATCTGCACCAAGGAAAATTAATGATCAGAGTGGTTGAGTTTCAGCTATAATAAGTAAAAGGGCAAAGTGACTTACAAGGTAATTGTATTTCACAATCTTGTACTCTGTTCACAAATTAAGATATGGTATATGCATTCTTTACCTTAACATCAAGAAACTTCACTGGTTCATGGCCATGCTTCTTCATCTCCTCTTGAATTTCCTGTGGACAAGATAAAATTGCTGAAATTTGGCAGGCAACATAAAAGGTCACAAAAGTAAGATCTATTCTTAACTAATCTGCATATTTTTTCCAATCATTAATTAAGAACAGTTGGAAAACAACATTATAATAATTCATATTTAAAAATCTTACCCTAAAGAAGTAGTTTAATGAAAATATGTTGAGATGTCCAGCAGCCTGAAACAAAGAAACAAAATAGTATTTGTTAGTAGCAGCTTATCAGTGTTGTAGTTGATTTCAAACTACATGTAGTGTGATTTGCATACAACATAAATGTAAAAAAAGGAAAGCACTATTCCCTCTGGCTGTGCTTCATGTAATTAATTGCAGGTTATCCCCAGCTAAAACAAGCTTTCATTATATTTGTAAACGGTGTCTAAACAAAAATCATGATCACAAGCTTGGTTCTCACACAGTAGAATCCTGATCTCTTGAACCTCCAAGGGAAACAAAAATTGGTTTGAGAAATAAGGAGAAATATTACAGGGAAGTAGTATCCAAGGGAAACGAAAATTGCTTCAAGAAATCAGGGGTAAAATTACAGAGAGTAGTGCTATCCAAATTGGTTTGAGAAACTGGGATTCCACTGTATGTGGGTTTTCACTGTAGTACACCTTGGGAGGCACAGTGGCGTAATGGTTAGTGCGCTGGACTCCGGATCGGGCGGCCTGGGTTCGAGCCCTGTCCAGGGTGCTGCGTTGTGTTCTTGGGCAAGACACTTTACTCTCGTAGTGCCTCTCTCCAGGTCAGGTATATAAATGGGTACCGGCGAATTTACTGCTGGGGGTAACCCTGCGATGGATTATCATCCCATCCAGGGGGGAGTAGAAATACTCCTAGTCGCTTCATGCTACGGAAACCGGGATAAGCTCCAGCCTGATGGGCCCCTTGGCTCCGGTAAGCAGACTTAACACCTTGGTAGAGACAGGCACTGTTAGAGGTGTCTAGCCCAAGAACAGAAGTCATGAGAATATCAAGTCACCAGCTAATGCCCCAACCAGTCTATTTTGCTGCTTTAAAGGAAAGAAACCTACTGCAGATACCACAGTTTGCTACCTCAGCAACTTTTGCCAGACCAGCATTTCTTGTTTAATAAATAATTATTGATACTTTGAAGTACTATCCAAGGGAGAGACAGGCACACTCATCAGTGTGTTCCCATGTTTGGCAAATTATTAAGTATTAGCTAGTAAACACCACTGAACATTTTATGACTAAGGCAAATTTGAGTACTTCAGGCTGTTCTTTTTACCTTTGCCACTTATTATGAACTTGCACAAATTATTTGCGCTAAAACTGGGTCAGCAATATTTTTGAAATATTTTCTCTGAGCGTACCTGTACATCCAGGATTCTAAACATGTACTGCAAAGCCTGAATGAATATCAAAATGAGAGCATAAGAACACTGGTTATCTATGTCTACATTGTAAGACCATAAGTTGGTCATTTGCATAAACCAAACAGCATTAAAGGGCAATCTCGTCTACTGGAAATATGGCACACTATGGAATTTCATCCACAAACTCCAGTTTAGTTTATTAGGATCAAGTTTCACTTGAGTTTAAAAGTAATTCATACGCTTTGGTTTACAAAATTGTGCAACTGAATTTTCTCATCTAATTTCACCTAATGAAAATTTTTGAACTGTTGTAGACAACCCTTGGTACCAACCTGTGGTTCTTTTCTGTTTTCTAGTGCAAGAACAAAATCCAAATAGGTCTTGTAGTCCTAAAAGAACAATTCTTAACATTGATTTCTTGTTTTGTTCTTGACAATAATGTATTTTTTCTTTTTTCACCACAATGCTATGAGGTCAATTAATAACGAGGGATTGCTCCATTAAGTATCATGTTCGCGTCTCCACGCTGTCAGCTAGCTATCTTTGTGTGCTAGGTTCTCGTTCGAGTTCGCTTTCCCTCCCTCCCTCCCTCCCTCCCTCCCAGGGGCACGACATTTTCATTGTTATCAATAAACGTAATTTTGGCCCAAACGTGTCTTCTTGTTTATCGCTAGTTAGTAATTTTGAGTTTTGATTTCATCAAAAAATAAAATAACAATAAATCTCTTTGTTAAAGAGTCACTGTATTTAGTACAGCTGTGCTAATTGAGCACACTGTAAATAAACAAACAAATATTGTAAATAGAACAGGAACTTGATGAAAAAAATCCCAAGTAGCAGGTGGTTGACCAGTTGGCTATTTACAAAGCACAGAGGAGCTGAATTTGGGGCCATGGAATGGCAGGGAGGAGGATTTGAACCCAGGACCTCCAGATGACATCACCTCAATTCATGAGTTACTGTCAACCGTTGTTGTTTCACAAAATATCCATACCCCCTTCCCCACAGAAGGGTTTTGGTATGAACTCCAGTTGAGCTTCATACTTTCCTTTAAACATTTTGCTTCTGAGACCCTCCACCCACTCAGAATTTCCAACAGACTTTACAGGGTAGTTGTTGAAACAAAAATTTCCTTTTTTTAAAATGATGGAAGAGTATTTTTTACACCTGCTAACATTGCTATAAATGGTATCTAGGCCTTAACCATTCATTAAGATTTTAATACTTGGCAGCTAGGACACTGACCATTTCTCCATCATATGTTAAACACTCCTGAAACACTCTGTCCACAAAAACTTTGGTTAATGTTCCTGAGCCATATCTATAAAGCAAAAATACACCAGTGAAAGGATTTAATTAAATTTATCATTCCACTATTGTGCCATTTTACCATATAGGGTCTTGAGAACCCACAAAATATGACATGTTATTTCAAGGTAGAACAGGGAAAAATACAGACGAAAGTGTAGCAATGAAATGGCTGGACTAAATGACCCAAACTTAGAAGAAAAAATAGTGGAATAATTAATCCCTTATTTGATCCCTTATTCCGGGGAGGCGAGGTGGCCTAATGGTTAGTGCGCTGGACTCCGGATATCTGCAATGGACTAGCATCCCATCCAAGGGGGAGTAGAAATACTCCTAGCCCCTTCATGCTACGGAAACTGGGATAAGCTCTGACCTGATGGGCCACTAGGCTCGTATGCAGACTTTACCTTCCTACCTACCTATTCGATGGTTTAACATGTGGATATTTTGGTCATTGCCACTATGGGACTAAAAAAATACCACGGAACTCCCAAAATATCTGCACATATTATAATGTTAAACCATTGAATATGGTGTGTATAATCATTTACTGTAAAAATGTTATTGCTATACATAAATTTTACGAAATAAAGAATAAAAAGTTTCATATGTTTGAGTGCTTACCTTGCTAATTCATCCTTACTTAACATGCCATTGTGATCTGTATCAAGACTCAAATATTGGCCTAAATAATGAAAAGAAAAGATTGTTATCAACTTTACAAGTAATATTACAATGAAATATAGTGGTCTTGTAATAATATTTACTAATGATTTAATACTGTAACTCATATTGTTAGTAATCATGACTTACAATAGTTAAACAATATTATAATATAATTTTGCAATAATGAAAAAAAATTAAAATAATTAATGTGCATTTCTTAAACATCCAGATGCCATTTTAGGCCTGAGAGCTGTTTTTTTACAACTTCAATTTCTATTGTAATGAATGGTTGTGTAGTTTCAGGCCAAAGAACAGCCCTTTAGCATTGCTCGCTTTAAAAAACGACAGAAAGTAAATATCTGTTGGTACATTCTGCAACCAATATTATATATAATAGCTTTTTGGGCCCCAAAATGGCATGAGAAATGCATCCCCAGGTCATTAATTTCTATAATAACATTAAAATGACAACTAAGGTGACAACATAAGGCTCGTCACTTACATGGCTTAGTCGGTATGTTAAATCTGATCATACATCTAGTTTTAATGTGTGTAGAATCTTCACATGTTCTGAATTATAATTAAACTATCTCACCATATACTCTAAGTGCTGAAGGGGCAGAGAACCAGTTGGCATCTTGTTGCTCTTTTGACAGGTCTTCATCTCTCAACTACCAAAAAACATTGCAGAACTGTTTCAATATAAAAAACAGTCAGATAGCATTGCCTACCTTAGGGGAGATGATATTATTAATAGTGGGGACTACATAATTTATTGTTGACTGACTGACTGACTGACTCTCTGTGTCTGTCTGTCTGTCTGTCTGTCTGTTTAACTGACTGACCGACTTTTCTGTCTGTCTGTCTGTCTGTCCGACTGACTGACTGACTGTGTACATACCTCAAGGAGATCATCTAGGAAACTACAAGCAAGGATGTCTTGAATTTTGATCTTGCCTGAACAGAGGGAAAGACCAAACATTTAAAATAAATCATCTTATTGATTATCCCATCATCTTAATTATATCATTAAATGAGTTGATGCAGACCGTCTGTGGGCATCAGGCAAGTGCATGAAGTGACTAGAGGAGTATTGCAGCTACTGAGTTCCCACTCCAGGGATGGTATCCCAGTAAATCACAGCCAACCTTGCAGCAATTTACCCAACAGTTATTAACATTTATAAATACACCTGGGTGGAAAGAGGCACTGTTAGGGTTAAATATCTTGCCCAAGAACACAACACAATAACCCTGACCTGGGCTTAAACTAAGACTGTTCAATCTGGAGCCCAAAGGGCTAAGCATTAGGCTGCGTGTCTCCCCCACTGTCAATAAAATTTTACAACATTCATGTTGTTAACATGTTACATTACTGTTTCTTCTTTAACATGGATTTTCCAAACAGGCATTACTTTTCTTAATAATATCAAAAAAGATATATGCAGAACTATTTAAGTTTTAAAGTATTTCATGTATTTCTCACCTGTTCTGAGAGGGTCCAAAAAGAAGAAAAACTTTCTGACAGCAGTGCACACATAAAAAGAATAAAATGACTTCTCAAGGCCATCCAACTGAAAGAAAAAGTAATAAATAAAAGGCATACTTTTTTATCATTCAATCACTTTAAACTGTTGGTTTGTATATGAATAGAATATGATAGCACTTTAAATGTCTACTTTTTGATGCAACCTTAATGTTTGCAGGAATTATTGTGGTGTTAACATGAACGAGAAAATTTAACAGGGACAAGCCCCTCATTTTGTCCATATAGAGAGAAGAGATACAAGGTTGCAGGTTTTTGTCAAGAAACTGAATTGACTTAAAAGGGCATACATATAGGATGCATTATCTGCACTCTATATAAACATAATTTATGTAAACTCCTCACACCTTACATTTTTGCCAGGAATGTATATAAAGTAAAGCACCTTTGGCACTTTTGGAGTGTAATGCCCCAACAGAATGGCCTTCCTATAGTGCATAAAGTGGCAGCACAGCTCTTTACCTGGATGGAAAGCAGTTTATTAGAGCCCTCCCTCCCCCTCCCCCCCCCCCCCCCCAATCATCCTTCCCAGTTCTTTTCGTGAGGCCCATACATACAGATATACCAGAAAAGAACTACTTGAGACAGAGAACACCTGTCAAGGACCAAGCTTTGAAACAACAATGCCAAACAAGACAGCACTACATGTACAATAGGCAACTCTTACAGCACTGAAAAGTGCTCACTATCACACTGACATTATTATTTTTGTTCTACTGGTACATCTGACAAGATCCTGCGAGTGCACTATCCTATATTTAGAGTGACAAACACACGATGTACATGTAATGACAATTATCAACTGAAGTCAAGTTCTCATACCTGTGGTAATGTCGGGATTAACTCCAATATATAATTTTCAAGGTCCTGACACAGAAAAGATAAACTAATCAATCAACTTTCAGAATGTACTTTCCCAGATTAGTTTTCACTCGGTCAAATCTGTTGTACAAATGACAAATGTACAAATGACTTACCGACTCTTTCAGGTATCCTTGCCCTGCAACATCATATAGGCTGAGACCTATTCTAGTTTGATGAAGCCAAACTGAAAAGAAAGTCCAAATGCAATTTTAAATATTATTCACTCATCTCAGATGGATTCTTATGTCTGGCACAAAAACATTTCTTTAATATATAAAACAACCAGCCGAGGATAATGTGTGAAAGAGCCAATCACAATATCAAGAGGTATGAACTACTGGACACTGTTTTAAAACAAAAAGCACAACATAATTTGGACTCAGATTCAAACTGCCCAAGTGATGCAGCTGAGTTGATGATGACTCAATAACAGGAAATGAAAACAGAGAATCTAACAGATTAACAGTGAAAATAATGTAAATGTTGTGGTTGAATTTTACCCTTGGTACAGACTCTGCCCTTGGTACAAACAGAAACCCATAAGGGTTGAAATGTGTAACTCCCTATGATTCGTATTGTACAATAACAAAGCGTTTGAACATTCGTTTTCATTAAGTACCATATTTGGAAAATCACGAGAAAAAATCAACCAATCAAAATTGCAATATTTGGATTAAATTCACAGCGCACGCTAGCTCGTGCATAATGGCGTAATCATGTTTTTGAAGTTAAATTTGGTTAAATTCTTCTGTTTCATCATCATTTAGTGGTCAAGAGAACTTCACTTGGATAATCTTAATGAATTTCTTTAGTTTCTGTGAGTAATTATGGCGTATAGGTCGGAATTCCGCAAAACTGAAAATTTTCTTGCGTGTGTTGTTATGTGTGTAAATCATTCGCGTACAAACCCTCTGTGTTTCCAAATATGGTACTAATGGCAAAACTGAATATTCGAACGTTGTGAATGCGCATTACATGTTTCAACTACTTATGAGTTTCTGGTACAAATATTAATTGGTTTTTTCCTTTGTTACTGGTGTGGCGAAAATATTGTATATCATAATGAACATAAAACAAAGGAAAATACCGGATTGTACCAAGGGTAAAATTCAGTGACAGCATAAATTTTCCTTATTCTACATTGTACAGTTTGCACCAGATGGAAAAAAAAATAATGATAGCCACTGGCAGCACTTTAATTTACAAGACACCTGTAAATGTTTAAAAGAGAGGACTACTGAATCACTTGCCACGTTGTAAGCTACTGTTACTTTTTAGACTTGACAGACTCAACATGACTTAACTATAAAAACTTACCTTTTCGCATCACATAGTTGAAAAACTGCATAATAGATATCCTGAAATATGAAAACAATTACAATGATCTGAAAACATTTAGCTACACTGCAAGTGGATAAAATTAATTGTAAGGTAACCTTTATCCTAGAGGTACACTACAAGGTAATATCTCGTCAATGGGGAGTAGCAATGCAATCTACATGTAGGGATTGCATCCAACTTGACTTCTATTTGTCACTGATTGACTGGTTCAATATGCTTCACATACAGCGACCACAACCAGAGTCTGTGACTACATCAGGAATTCAGTTTTTGTGGAAGGGAGATTTTATTTGGAAGGGAGATTTGGTTGCTTCCATTTTGAAATGCTTGTTGGCATAATTCAAATCTCATTTACTCACCTTCCAAAAGGATCCTGCTGAAATAATTTGGCAAAGACAGTTGCACTGAAGAAGGGCCTATGACAAAGAAAAATTAATAAGAAATTATGAAAAACTTCGTAAAATAATACATGAAAACACTGCCCTCTTGGCTTGTGCCAGCCCAACAGTGTCTGTAGGGTCTCAGGTTTGTCCTATAATTCTGATTTATAGTGACAATAATTTATTATTCTAATACAATGTTTGAACAATTTTTGCAAAACATGTTACATTAAAATTACATTTTTAGAAGTGGATGTTTCATGGATTTAGTGTTGGCAATTAAGGCGACAAGCCTAAGGTGAAATGGTCTACTAGAGGACAAAAAATTAACTTCCAAAAGGGTGCAGGGGTCGATGAGGTTCCAAAAGAACAGCCTACCTAAAATATTGTGGAGTACTCTCTTTCCCTTTCTCAGTTTTAAACACATTTCTACTCTCCTCACCTATGGTTTTGACAAATGTTCCTTTTTGTTGACTATGGTTTAGTAAGAACAAAATGTTTGAAACTTTGACTGGCTTAAGGTGGAGCTTTAATTTTTCTTAGCTCATTTGGAAAACTGGAAAAAAATTACAACCAACTAAAAATATCAAAGCTCCAGAATCGAGTGTTAAGTACTGTTGTGTTATTCTACCTGCATTTTTCACCAGCCTCTCCAGCAACCTTTAGAAAATCTTCATAGTTGATCATCTAAGAAAGAAGAAGAATTTTCGCGATTTTCAAGACCTGTGAAAATTTATTTCTAACGTTTTTTATTGTACGTTTTATGGTTTAACGTATTTTTTGGCCATTGAAGTGCGAAAATTAAGTCCTGCGAAATATGCCTGTTTCATTTTTGCGAAATCAAGTTCCCATGAAAATAAGTAACAATAACTTAAGGTACATATTTGTATCTTAAGCTAAATTTGTCCATTTGTGATAACAGTGACGAGTCTAGCAGATATGCTTCAATACAAAATCTGCATCAAGTGTTACAAGGTTTATGACATAAGCTCTCTATTCAGGAAGAGTAGTAATATTCCATTATACTGTATGAGCTACACATTCAGCGTGGGCCAGCCACTCAGTAAAATCTTTAAGTTTCAATTTCATATTGTCTTCATTACCTGTTCATCTCCAAACACAGGAGGGGTGTGATGCTTATCAAGTAAAAACCACAGGTTCTAAAATAGGAAAGAAAAGTTAGCTGTTACCATTGGCAGAGAAAAATATATGAAATTAATAGAATAGACACAAATAACTAATTAGGTGATTAAACAATGAAACAGAGTGCATACTGACGTAATGTACATGAAATGATTCATATATGAACTGCGGATATATTTTTTTTATGAAGGTGATATGTGATCTTCGCAGTGAATTTCCAATTTAAGCATTTGGAATGGAGAAGCCTGAAAAAAAATCAGGGCTTCAACGGGATTAGAACCCGTGACCCCCGCGATACCGGTGCGATGCTCTACCAACTAAGCTATGAAGCCACACATTGGGAGCAAGGTCAATTGTGAGTTCATATTTTCCCATGAAAGGAGTGAAATGATGTAATGTATATGAAATGATTCATATGTGAACTGCGGATATATATGAAGGTGATATGTGATCTTCGCAGTGAATACTATGCTACAGAGTGCATACTATTTTTATTACACTTCTCCCACCTGAAGTTCATCATTATCAAGTAGTTCTCTACTCTTTCTCTGAAGAAACACAGCCCTTGACTCTTCCCTTAATTTCTGTAGCAAAACCTCATCTTCTGAAGGAAGCTAGTGAGCAAGGGAAAAGAAAATATTACAGCTGGTCCCTTTAATGTAATCTACAGCCAAAAATACAGTGCTAGCTGCATTTTGGACAGATGCTTTATAAGTTATCTGAATGCCAGTTTAAGGTGTTGACTATGATCACACGCCAGTACAACACACACTTTTGAAATCCACATCGAAGATGTTTGGTGTAACCTACATAAATTGCAGCCTAGTAACTATCTCATATCCAATAAGTACAAGTGCGAGTGGAATAATAATCGTTTTATTTAAAATACCCAAAGAATTGCAACATTTGAGTTCCCTGGCTGTTCTCGCTGAAGCATACACCTACCATATTTGTGTTCCATGGTATACATGTACATGCTAGGTACCTTTGGCCTGTAAACCAATCAAAACTCAGGAATTGCAATACCGTACCATGGCTGGTTTTTAATAATTTGGACATCTATAGGCAGTTTAATTTGATAGCCATTTGGTTACCAGTAGTGCACTGTTGTTAAGACTGGTACAGTGTGTTGCAAATAAGTTTGAATTACATGTAACATATCAACATTCGTATACCTTAAAATAAAATCTAGGAATAGCATCGTAGCTCTTGGTTTTTCCTTGTCCTGCTCCTTTCCATTCATTGTAGTATTTAGTGAAAAGTTCTGTCTCGCTTGGAGCGCTTTGTTCTACATCATCGGCTTCTAGCAAATATAGAATGCACTATGAGTAAAACAGTTTAGTCTGTACGGTTTGACAACCTGCTTGAATCAAATGGCGTTGGAGAAACTGAATAAAAACATCTTACTTTCTTCCTTCTCTGCCTTCTTCCTCTCGTTAAATCTTCGTAACGTTTCAGCCCATCCTGTTCCACTCATTTCACTGGGTAAAACCTCATCAACTTCTAAAATGATACATAAACTGCAAAACTATTTTCATCGCAGTTCCCGCCATGTTTTATTTTGGAAGATGACGCAGTTGTCAAGGCATTATGGGATTGAAAGTAGAGAGGATATTGGACACAAGGCTTCATGTAAGGTGAATTGAAATGTCACCTGTGATTATTCCAGCCCGGCCCATCCAAGGATGTTCCTGATTTATCGATTCGGGAGCACCCGTGTTTTCTTTTTTGTTGTTGTTTTTGCGCTGCTCGCCTGCAATAGGTTAAAGGTTAAGACTGAGGGTTTTTATTCCTTGCATAAAGCAAATTTTTACCGAGTCAGCCATACTTTCCTCCAGCAACCCTTCTGGCGTATGGACTGCGAACAGTCTCTCTTTTGGTAAAACTAAAACAACGAAGGGACACCCGGTTAGGGTTAGGGCTCCCCTAAAAAAGGACGGGGTGCTCATCAACAATTTTGAAAAGAACCCCTATAAAGGTACCAGAATCTCGATTAGTGGGCGTGGCCCCAAATAATTTTCTTATATTTTACATAGATGAAAATACAAATAAGAGCGGTCACACATAGTTTGTCGCGTACGTCTGACTGTCTGTTTGTTATATTTTGGCTTAATACCCTAAAAAGTACCGCGATAACTCTAACGATGGCCATTTTATATTTAAACCCAGCACCCCAATCAATTTTATAGGGGAGTTTCCCCTCCCCTCCTCTTCCCCTCCCCCTCCCCCGCCGGGCAAGGGACCACAGTATTGTTTATTTCTCTTTTGGTGTTGTGAGGACGAACGCGAAAGCGAGCGAGCGCGATGTTTGACCGCAAGCGTTTATCGCGCTCGCTCGCTTTCACGTTCGTCCACGGATTTGTAAAGCAAAATAGAGACTGCATTCAGTCTACCAGCATGCAGTCCGCACCGTTTAATTGCTGGATAAACTTATTGCACCCTCACCCATTTTCTCACTTTTTTCCAATTCCATTTTTTATTATCATTAAGGAACAATTCAAAATACCTTTTTATTGCAACACACACAAAATACTTTAAAAGCGTTTAAAAAAGTGAGTGAGAAAGAAAACACAAAATATGTGCACAGTGACCAAAGACGAGATCTTTGATTGAAGGCTAATGTGTTACGAGAGAATTTGCCGTATTTCAGTCATTTCTGTGTTTATTCTTGTTCAGTGTTTTTAAACCTTTAAAAACAGCAGTGGTTCCTGTCCAAGTAGAAATTCATTTTGTTCTGTGTTTGGACATTGGGCCTCAAACATTTTCTTCTCTTATAATTTCAATATATTTGTATTTGGTTCTCAAACAATTTCCCAATATATATAATAAATTTCAAAGTTGCGAAATTTCCTGAGAAAGGTTTGTACTGCAAACCGAAATATAGGGCAAAGTTTTTTTAATACATTTTAGTTGTTTTATCCACTTTGTTTATTTTTTAACGTTTTAGCCGTCAGGATCAGTTTGCCGTCTATATTTTCCGTTTTAGGAAAGTTCCGCTCTCAACATCCCGTACGTGGCAGTGTTTGCCATGAAAGACCAAAAATTCTAAACTTCTTGCAAGACTTAAAAATAACATAACGCTAGTAAATCAGCTATTACGCTGGTAAATCGGCGTTAGCAAATCGTGACTTGATTGAAAGAAATCGGAAATAACCAACTGAACTAAGCTTTCAAATATGTTAACCACGTCAACCGCGTGCTTGCCTTTGCACGTCAACGCAGATCAACAGTTCTTAAGGAATTTTTTCCGCTATTCTGATTTGCATTTTAGTTACAAAGCGTTGTAGAACTAACTTAATGTTTTTTTTATCATGGATTTTTGTGGTGAAAATGAGACACTGACCGAGACCCCGAGACCCTTGTTTGAATCAGTCCGAGGCTAAGAATAATATATTGAAAAAAACTGAGCCTAAGATCCGCTTTAAAAAAGAGATATTGTGATCAAGACCAGTCTTGGTCGCGTTTGTGTGACACTTTATAGCTAAATGATTTTGAAAGGAAATCGGAACTCCATTCCGTAATTAACTTTATTAGTTTCTTTCAAACTAGTCGCATGTAATGCAGAGTGAAGTTGCTAACAACACAGCTTAACTACACTGCAAAAAGTAAGATAATGAGATAGAGATATACGGGCACGATGAGCGCTATCTAGAGCGGAAGTAGGTCAAACGTCACGACATCAGAAGCTGAAATGAGCTTATAAGCTATGGACTGTCCGGCTTTACAGCATCTGACTAGTATACCGGCTTTAATTTAGTTTCTCTTGAGTTTGTCTGTGGCTAGCATGAACGAGTGATAGAACTCACGCAACTCTCCCGGATTATCTGGGAGTCTCCCGGACACAGGCCGAACTCTCCCGGAGGGTTATGAAATCTGCCAGATACGAAGCAAAATGCTTAGAGTTCGTAGTTCAAAATAATTTTGACCGATTTTGGGCGATTTCAGGGAGAATTTGGATGTTGCAATCGGCGGAGCTTTTTCTTGGTCAGCTGTTTTTGTGAAAAGAGGTGTCGTCACGCACGATTGACGATCCCTCGGATCATTTGGATTATTTTCGCTTTGACATCTCTGTCTCTGTAGAAGGATCACAATTAGGACAAGCGGCAAAACGTAAAAGTGAGTAAAGGTAGAATATACAATCATATATTAAGTCGCGGAATAGGCACATTGCCCGTGAAAAGATCGTTAGGCAAAACGGATCTACAACGTCTTCCACGTGCGGCAGTCTGTTATAGTAACGTTAGATGTCGTTGTATGGCATGTTTTTTACCTCTTCTATAAGTCACGTTGTACTATACTACAGAAGTCTGGTAAGAAGCCAATTCAAGCTCCAGTCGGCATGAAGTCATTCAGCTAAAAAATAAAATCAGACCAAATCAGAGCAAGTGTTATAGCGGAGCTCCATTAACAGCGGCCCAAAGGGCAGCAGAGCGGAGCACAATAACCATAAAATTGGAAGAATCATGCATGTGCAGAAATAGGAAAACCATGCATTTGATTTTTGGTGGTCATCGTGGCTAGCGGCATGGTTCACGGGCGCGTTCGCCGTACGTACGACGTCGCTACCTCGTTCCCAGGGCCTCACTCCTTTTCCTTCCCTGTCGTTGAGGAGCGAGACCCTGGTTGCAGCTGGTCACGTGACCGCCTATGACTATCAGATCAGTTATTGGTACAGTATTAGATTTTGTTTGATATAATATTTTTAGGGAAATCGACTTATGTGTGGTCTTACCTGGATTTTAAGGCAAGCACAGCATAATCTATTTTCATAATCTTTACAAGATCTTCTGAATCCGTAGGCATTTATAAGAGGCGTATTCCATATTTTATCAGTTGCTGTTCACACAATTGATATGATTGTTGTAACGTAGTTGGGTGTCCCCGGTCAATTATCATACATTAAGTACGCTAGATTATTTGACACAATAATGAAGCTACATTTTACTTACGTACGTACGTACGTGCCTACCTACCCACCCACCCACCCACCTACCTACCAACCTACCTACCTACCTACCTACCTACCTACCTACCTACCTACCTACCTACCTACCTACCTACAGTACCTGCCTACCTACCTACCTACCTACCTAACCTTCCTACCTACCTACCTACCTTACTACCTTCCCACGTACCTACCTACCTACCTACCTACCTACCCACTTACCTACCTACCTACCTACCTACCTACCTACCCACTTACCTACCTACCTACCTACTTACCTACCTACCCACCTACCTACCTACCTACCTACCTACCTATCCACCTATCTACCTGCCTACCTTCCTACCTTCCTACCTACCTACCTACCTACCTACCTACCTACCCACCTACCTACCCACCTACCTACCTACCTACCTACCTACCTACCTACCTACCTACCCACCTACCTACCTACCTGCCTACCTACCTACCTACCTACCTACCTACCCACCTACCTACCCACCTACCTACCTACCTACCTACCTACCCACCTACCTACCTACCTGCCTACCTACCTACCTACCTACCTACCTACCCACCTACCTACCTACCTGCCTACCTACCTACCTACCTACCTACCTACCTACCTACCTACCCACCTACCTACCTACCTACCTACCTACCTACCTACCCACCTACCTACCTACCTACCTGCCTACCTACCTACCTACCTACCTACCTACCTACCCACCTACCTACCTACCTGCCTACCTACCTACCTACCTACCTACCTACCTACCTACCCACCTACCTACCCACCTACTTACTTTACTTACTTACTTGTTTGCTTCCTTGCTTGCTGCTTGCTTACTTAAAAAAACTTTAACTAAAAGTTTAATTCAACGATAAACAAGGTTCGTTTGAAGCAACGAAAAATTTGCGTTTCAAGTTCACGGTTCAAAAGATTATGCTAGAAAATATTCAGATCAAACGCTGTACTACATTCCTCCGTGATGAGGAAAAAACTGTTTTGAGACAATGAACGTAAACAAGTCTGTATGGTTTCCTAATGACTGGTGTAAAACGAAAAGCAAATTATTACGTGCCAATCACAAGAAACAGAAATAAAACATAAACCAAACAGAACTTGAAGTAAAACATATAACAGTGGAGAAATTGACAATGCAAGTCACGATCGAGTTTGGTTGTCGCTTCTGATTGATTTATTTGAAAACCAGTGTGTTTACTGTTGTCTACTGCGGGCACAGAACCATTTGCAGAGCGTATTAAATACAAAACGAAAGGAAACATAAGGATACATTTGAATACAACTACAATGGAATAATATCTCTAAGTAGAACTGTTTGGATTTTGTGTTATCCAAGAGAGTCTTTTCGTTAACAACCCGAGTTGAGCTGATCTTCTCATGTTAGGTAGGTTAACATATTTACCTTAAGTTAGTAAATGGAGTAAAACGCTTTTAGGAAGACTAAAACCTTATGAATAAAAAAAAAACTTTTGTTTAATTTAAAAAAGTTTAAGACACGTGCAGGAATGTTTGCAAGGACAAAAAAAGTCTGACCAATTAATTTGTGTTCTTCATTTCGCTAGACAAGTGTCACATTTGAAATAAAGAAGCAATCAACATTGTGGACAACGGCTGCCGACCTAAAACTGAGTGTTTTTTTTTTTCAGAAAATTATATCCTTAGAAGTACTTAGGCTATTGAAGCTTTTGAGACCTCCGACGCTAGACTAGCCGTCAATTCACATTCTGGGGGCCTAATATAATACACCCGACTCTGTGGCTTATAAATAGTTTTAACTATTTTTACCTTGAAATATCAGTCATCGAGGTTTACTGTTTACAAAACTTCTAAAGTTGGTTTTTATACTAAGCCCTTTTCACAAACCTTGTTTATAACCCTTCATTTCTTACACATAAATATATCAGTACTACCATACTCTGGCTAGTCGTTTAAACGCTGGAATTCATTTCGATTCATTTATTTCAATGTAAGAGTAATTTTAGAGCCAAACACTTTTATATAGAATCGTTTATTTTTTCCTATTAAAACTTGTAGCCCATTGCACCCAATAACATCAATCCAGGCTCGGCTTTAATTTTTTTTCCTACCAAACAGGAGTTGCATCTCATTAGCTGTGCGCCAGACTATTGTCGTGGGAGTATTGCGCGTGCGGTAAAACTTGAAAAAACGAACACGCAACATCCTTGTATCAATATGGTTTCCTGATCTCTTGTAGTTTGTTTGTATTTCGACCATTTAAAGGAAGTTATGTCACGAGATGTTTAGTCAGTTTGCATGGTGTATAGCATTCCTTTGAAATCACAGCAGAATCTTAAAATTGTAAGGTAAAGAAAACACCTGGAGAGTAATAAGAAAAAAAAAAGAAACAGCGCCGTTTTTTGAAAGACTGAGGAACTGATCGAAGTGGATTTCGAAAGAAGGAATTAGAAAAATGTAAGCTTGATATTTTAAGTCACGCTATACATAGCACATATCTTTTTGCGCGCTATTTTACAATTTTTTTACGTGTCAATTGAACGCATGTTCACTATGACCACTAAAATTGCGGAGGACCCCTCGACGAAGTGGCGTTAGATACACATTCCCCGCAGTTCCACCCAGTGACTGAGTAGCTAGTAAAACAAAGAACATAATAACGGGCTTGGGTTTTTCAATTAAAAATAGTGACCAACGGAGCCGGGTTACGCTAAGGCTGACTGATTGCAGGCTTATCGTGCCGCCAGACTTCACAAGCAAGATCTATGATGGCGTTGAAAGAAACTTTAAGGTAAATACTAACTTCTTTAAGGCTCTTAACTTGAGTGAAAGAACTCCTAAATCTCTTGGATTTACGGTAAAGGATTGTTTTTGATAATTCAGATTTGTTTAAGCCAAAGATTTAATCAGATAGATCAAACCTTTGACACATATGTATATTCATTGCACATCATAGATGACAGACTTGTGTTTATAAATACTAAGCCAGTGGTGTTTGACTGTTTTCAAAGTTAAGGTTACTGTTTACTATAAAGGTAATTTCGCTGAGTTAGTTTCTCTTTTCCTTTTCCTTTTTACCAAAAGTCAACATAAAAGATCGATCTTACATGTGCCGGATAGAAACTGTTTTTAAAACAACCGGCAGACCTCACTTTTAAAGGAATGCTAAAAACCGCCAAGGCTTAAAAGGCACGTATTTATATCGGCACGCGCCCCCGGGCAAATACAAGATCAATTAGCCAACCACAAGATAGCAGTTCAAGTGCATCTGCTTCGTAATTTAAATTCACTTGAACATATCATGAAGTACTAATTAATTAAGTCTTCGTTCGCAGTGGTGTTGTGGTTTTAACTACGCGTTTCATTTTGTTTATTTTTCATCGGTTTTAGAATCTCTTCGTCTCCCATTTCCTCCTTCAATGTACCAATTCGACGTACCCGCTCAAGACTAAAACACAGTTAGTATTGGTGAAATCTGGGTTATTTGTGTCTCCAACTTTCTTTGAGCATAATTTACTAATGATAAGCCGAGATGACGCCAGACGATACAATACATACATTTGCTATCCGTCAAACTGAAGGCAAACTGAGCCGGCTTTGTAGCTCATCACAACCCACAGCAGAAGTCGGTAAAGGAAACGATCGACATGATCGAAGTGTGCCTTTGACATTTTTCAATTCATGGGCAAAAGAATCGCTCTCTTTTACTGTGTGTCAACACAATCTTGTCTTTGTTTACAGTAAAGGTTATTTTTTGTTAGTACGCTCGAAATCTGTACGTGATTTCCACAGCACATTCGTCTTCAATTGACCTGTATGTAATGTACATCGGAACATTTTCCGAGGTCTGCTAAAGTGTGACTTCAGACTAAACTTAACGATCGTAGTATATTTTTTATGAGAAAATCAAAAGCGTGGTAGCTTAATACCCTAAAACCTTTCCAGTAGCTAGTTTTATGGGGCTTCTTCAGGGGTGCCAGAAAAAGGCAATATTCTAGCCTACAAATATTCCTTTTTGATCTAATTTCATTAAGTAAGATTCTCGTTTGATGACTGGAGGTCAGCGTTTCAATCAGTTTTCGTTTATTAAATTTTCGTATTACATTGAATACATTCCAAAGGCGCCCGGAATTAAGGCTGAAAGACTACCTCAAATAAATACACGGCCACCTCAAATAATGAGGTGACTCAGCTAATAACGAGGTGTCCGTTCTGACAATGCGGCCGTAAGGAGCTGCGGCATTTCACTTTAATATCTCATTTGTGAAAACATAACTTTACTCTGACTAAAGTAGTTGCTGAATGTATTTCTGGGTTTACTGAACTCGGGTTTTGAGATTCAACAAACTGGCGAAACGTGCTTTAACCAATCAGACAATAGAATTATTTTTCCACCAATCAAAGGTAAAATCGAAGCCAATCGGTATTTCGGTCACGTGACATTTCCCGCGCTTGCACGCATGACGTTAACATGTCTTAAAAGATGGCATCTGATTGGTTGATTCGTGACGCTATTTGCGGTCTTTGTGGTGGTTTATTATAAAAAGCGTACCGCTTTGTTATATGATAAAACAAATCCCATTATGTCTTTAAAAGTGAAACACATATTGATCATTTTTCTAATGTTACATTCGAATTTGCTCCAAGCGGACGGCAGACAGAAATTCTTCGGTAAGGTCAGTAAGCATTTTACTCCCACGCTTAATCCACGTCTTGTTTTGACTGAGATTTTAAATCAAAATGCCTAGTGAAGTGCTTGTACTGAAGTTGATAAACTTTAACCTTCTCAACTGAAGCAAATCTTGATAAACAGTCTGACGCACCGCAGAGAATCCCTGCCAACAACAGCGAGACTCAACTCATCATGTTTTGCGCATTAGCCAAGATATTTCACAATTTGCAACTTATTAAGGTCACGACAGGGGCATATGATAAATTACATGTTGACTTGCCGAGTCGGAACGGCAAAATGTTTGACTCTCGGTCAATATCAGTTATCACATGACATGGCCAAAGATAACCTTGCACGGCCCTTCTCTGCAGTCTATAAGCACTTTTTATGGTAATTTTTTTTTATGATAACGGTATATTTGCCTAATTAAGTCTAAATCTTTCAAAATTTTCTTCTCTTCAACCGGTTATTTGACATTTATACTGTAAACTTCCATTAATTTCCTTCATCGCATTTGTGATGGTTTATTTGTTTCCATTTCGTGTGACATTAACCTTGTCTGTCACCTGCTCTAGTCGTTATTTACAACGGAAATATCGCTCAAGCAGGAACTACCGTTTGCCATTTTGTGGTTGCCGTTTAAAAAATTCTTGACAGCGAAATGTCTGAAACGAGAAAACAGGAATTTTGCGGGCAATTACGATGGCAACCTGCAAACACTCGTAGAAGCCTATACGTAAATATTCACGCCAGAAAATAGTTTTAATTAGTTCATGGCCACTGAACCTTTTTTTTATTAACGCATAATTTATGATCAAGCTAATCAATATGGCTTTCGGAAATTTTATATCAATGGCATTTCTACTTGTATCAAAAGAATAAAACATAACATGTTCTGTGATGAGTAGCGACCGGATTTGAGATCGATTATAGCATACTTAATATGACGGAACTGTCATTCACTGAAGTTAGTCAATCTATCCGTTGGTTTCCAAGCTATTTTTAAAACACATTTTGCCGATGTTTTCTAGATTAATTTATCGTTATGTTGTTTTCAAATTGTATCTGATAGTTATACCACTTTGGTTAGAAAATGCTAGTTTCAGCAATTCAACTTATGCATCTATAGGCGAGAGAAAGGTTTGCCTTATTTAATACTATTTCTTACACCTTATAACCCCGGCAGAAGTGTCGCTTGATTGTAAAACAGCTTTTTCGAATTAGTGAAAAAAAATCAATTGAAATGTTGAAAAAGCCTGCTCTGACCTGCTTTCAGCTGGGGTTGTATTCTCTGAGTGCTTTTCACCACTGCTTTATCGTATCTCGCAGGCGTCAGCGTACGTAATACAATCCAATTCCGAACAAAAAGTCGGTGTGAGTGCTAATTAAGGTGCTAACATCAAACTCCTTGTTCACTGCGTTTTTCCTTAACCGGCTTTCCTCTTTCCCTATAGAATGAACGCAGAGCGTGAATATGGCGTCCCCATGCACCCGCAGAGGAAGGCCAACTTAATATCCTTTCTCCTGTTCTGGTGGACAAATGATTTGTTCAAAACTGGAAACCAGCGTCCCTTGGAACAATCTGACTTCTGGCCTTTGCACGAGGAGGACAAAACGTCTCTACTGACCAAACAGCTGCAGTCACAGTGGATTAAAGATCTGAATAAGTGCAAGCTGACAGGGAAAGAACCAAGACTGTGGAAAAGTGCTATGAAGGTTCTTTCTCGCAAAGACCTCTGCATTATTTCGTTTGCCGGACTACTGGACTCAGTGGGTCGATTTCTTCAGCCATTTTTCTTGGGAATTTTTATTTCTGCACTTACGAGCAAAGCTCCTGAAAGAGGCTTGCTTTGTGGTTGCGCTGTGTTGATGCTGTTGGTTGTGGTAATGAAGAGTATTGCTGTTCATCACAGCAGCTTCAAGCTGTACGTAATTGGTATGCGAATGAAGGCCTCCCTTAAAGGAGTCATCTTCAAAAAGGTCAGTTTGCTACCACAAATGGTGCACGATTCAATTTTTTTCTCAGTAAGATTCTTTACTTTCTTAATCACCAAAAAGGTATTACCCTAATGATCATACAGTATCCAGTAATTAAATCAGTGTAGGAAACGTTTGAATGCTTTAACTAAAGCTAATTAGTGAAGACTAAGTGAGATTTAGATTGGTCGCCTTTAGGGGATTCGCTTTGCATAGATTATGAGCGAATCTTTTTCAGTTATTCTGGCAATATTTTTTCCGCTTCATTTGTGGATAAGACAATTTCTAAAGGAACAAATTACTCTGAACCTTTGATGCTAGCATAACCAATCTTTTTTGTTAGACCTAATATTTTTGCGTGGGAAGTTAAAAGAGGCTCCTAGCAGGATGTTGTAACTTCTTGTAACATCGAAAAATAAACACGGGACACGAGGCCGGATAATAAAACCATTGGTCGTAACCGTATTTTCCTTAAACAACCAGAAGAAAAGAATATTATTAAGGTGGTTTACTTCTGTGTAACAAAACAAATTGTGAGGGTTTGATTTTGCGATTGGCGATATTTTTGTGTTTTGCGATATCTAATTTTTATCTAATTTTTTTTTTTTGGAAGAGACGAATTTCCGTGCGACAAAATAAATTTTTGCAATTTTTTGCAAGTCGCGCACAACTGAAATTACAGCACGTACGTCATTCAATGTAATATTGCTTGCTTTTGGTAGCCAGTGCTCGAAGTACAGGTAAAACAATTAACGTGAGCTACAGTTTTAAAACAGGTTAAAGTATCCTAGTGATGAAGCAGCGATAACAACTTCGCCACTCGAAAAGATCTATGAAAGATATTTGCTCATCTGAAATAAAAGTACTGGCTCTGTATAATCTATGTTACTACTGTCGTTTTGTATTTCCTGTTCCGGTTTTGTCTTCGTCTCAAAAAGAGTGGAGTAAATTTTTTTACGAGAAGACATTTTTGCGGAAATATTCTTTTAAATTTGGCAGCCGCAAAAATTCTGTGCCACAAGGTAAACGTTTGAGATTAAAATTGCCGAAAGACTTGCACGAATCTTAGGATACGTCGAAAGGGCGATACTTTTGTCCGATGAATGGCATATATTACATCGACAAGTAATCAAGCATCTCGCCAAAATATCCCATACAAACACTATTTTTGTCTACATAATTTCGATGAAACCTGTTTAAAGGTGTTTTGCTTTATTCTGGTGTCGGGAGAACAATATATAGAATACTATTTTGTTCATTCCATAAAATGGGATATGACCCAACAGAGGTGGTAACCACCCATTCCTTGTTTTCCGGCTTTTCCAAAATAGCCTGAACAGAATACACGCTGTGATTTTAGCTAATGGCTGCGGTCTGTGGAATTGTTGAAAGAGTTTCACTAGACAATAAACGCATTCCAGGAGGTGAAAGTATGCCGACACTTGAAGAAAAGGTTTGCAACGGTTTGCGTTTCCTTATAAGGGGATTATGGCTGAGAGCAACTTCTTTATTAATTTTAATAAGAATATTCTCCTTTTGTTGTTTTAACACGCCATCTATCGAAAACTAAAAAAACCGTCGTAACTGTGTAGTTCCACCAATATATCAAACGTTTTTGATGATTTTTTAAGACATTTCTGAACGGAGGGGAAAGTGATTGGGGATTAATGGATTTGTTTGAATGTGATAATGATTAATAAATGGAAAGCAAAGTGGACAAACGACAACCTAACGTCGTCTCATGCGGTTGTAGGGTGGCTGTAATTCTCTTTAATCCGATTTTGTTTCTTCCATGATAAACCCTTTGTTGTGTTGCGACTAGAAATGAAGTCTATCGCTTATAGATGTTAATCATTTATTTCAAATTGTTGTTTTTCTGTAGATACTGGTCCTTGGTCAGCATACCCTCAACGAGTTTACAAAAGGTCACGTGATTGATCTGGTGTCGAATGATGTTCAAAGAATGGAACAAGCTGCCAGGCAGTTCTTTCGCCTTCTTGTCGCCATCTTTGATATTTGTGTGGCTGTTCCATTGTTATGGTATTTCATTGGTTGGCAGGCGCTGATGGGAATCATCTTCTTGTTTGTTCTTGTGCCATTTGGTGGTTTCCTTTCATATCTGTCTGGAAAACTTCGACTGAAGACCGCTGCTATTTCTGACCGGCGAATAAACCTCATGACTGAGATAGTAGCTGGAATACGTGAAGTGAAGACGCATGCGTGGGAGTGGTTCTTTAGAGATCAGATCAAGGACACTCGAAGGTTAGCGGAAAAAAAAATTAAAAATATTTACTAAGACGGTATCTAATTGTTGTTGAGTTAACCGCAGCTTTTAAAAAGTAACTTTCTTAAAACCAAAACCAAACACCGTAATGAGCTAATTAGAATTATTAGAGCTCGTAGTAAAACATTGGCAAGCACGGGACAGGTCAGGAACTTCATTCATGATTGGCTTAGGTTTTGCACTTGCTTTCTATAAGAAGCAAAAAGTGTGTTCTTATTTGTTGTTCAGATTGCATAAGAATTTGTTCAGCAAACGCAAAGAAAACAGTCTTCTTTCAACGGTGAAGCGGAAAATGCTCTATAAATAGTGGCACAACATAGTATGTGGCAGGACGAGCAACCTAAACAAAACTTTGTAATTAAAGACACCTCCACGAAAAGAAACTAACAACGAGGTGCTTTCACGACCTTCTTCCCAAATTGCTTTCCCAAATGTTGACATATTTTCGTACTGCTAGGCGCGGGAGGCGCGTTGGCCTAATGGTTAGTGCGCTGGACTCCGGATCGATCGGTCCGGGTTCGAGCCCTGGCCGGGGCACGGCGTTGTGTTCTTGGGCAAGATACTTTACTCTCATAGCGCCACTCTCCACCCTATAAATATAAATGGGTACCGGCGAATTTACTGCTGGGGGTAACCCTGCGATGGACTAGCATCCCATCCAGGGGGGAGTAAAAATACTCCTAGTCGCTTCATGCTAAGGAAACCGGGATAAGCTCCGGCCTGATGGGCCACTAGGCTCGTATGCAGACTTTACCTTTAGGCTTTAGATCAACCCTTTTAAAAAGTCACAAGTAACTATCTAAAATATCTAATATAAAGTGCTGTTATTATTTCCTTATTTACAGTAATGAGATGAAAATAATTCGTCGCAAGAGCATCCTTCTGTCATGTGCAATATCTCTTATGTATTCCTCGGGACTTGTTGCGGCCTTCATTTCTATTTTGACACTTGCCTTTTGTGGTTATCACCTAACACCCCTCATCGTTTTTACGCTTTTGTCAATTATCAATGTCCTCCGAAACAGTGCGCTGAGATCTATTGGAGAAGGATCACAGTTTATATACGAAGCGTACGTCTCGTTTGATAGAATACAGCAATTTTTGCTGCTGCCAAATCTTCATTGTATGACTGATGAAAAACGTTTAGCCAATGGTGGTGGTGATTCACTACCAAAGACCAAAACGGGTTTTGAAAAAGAAAAAGTGGACATTGAGGATCAATTCGCACTTTTACACGAGTCCCTGAAGAAAAACTCCCTAACTAAGTTTGTAGACATTCCAGATAACAGAAATTTAAATCCCCTTCTTGGAACGACGAATCTGAGTCATGTTATGAGCCCAACGGACAAACTGCAAATCATAGAGCAAGGACCATTTCAGGAAAAAAGAGAGAGAAGGATCAAGTTAATCAATGTGACCTGCAAAATAAATGTTGAAAACAAATTTCCAGTGAAATCAGTCAACTTTGAAGCAAAAGATGAACGTTTTGCTATCATAACTGGTCCAGTGGGGAGTGGAAAATCGATGTTGCTGTCTGTGATTACTGGAGAGATACCAGTTACTGAAGGGAATATCCAATGCTGTGGTACCATCGCCTACGTGCCACAGATGCCTTGGGTTTTCTCTGGAACACTGAGAGAAAATATCCTGTTCGGTCGGCCATTTCAGTTCGATAAGTACGTCCAAACCATCAGAGTATGCGCTTTAGAGGAAGATATTGAGCGATTTCCAGATAAAGACGAAGTTGTTGTTGGAGCACGAGGTGACACTTTAAGCGGTGGTCAGCAGGTTCGCATCAGTTTGGCACGGGCAGTGTATGCCGATTGTGATATTTACCTTTTGGACAATCCGCTCGCTGCCCTCGATATAAACGTTAGTAATTACATCTTTAAACACTGTATCACTGGTTTGTTGTCCAACAAACTTCGTTTGATGGTTTCGCACCAAGAGTCTTATATGAAGCTTGCAGATCAAGTGATTGTCTTGCAAAACGGCTCAGTGATCGATAAAGGGACGTTTTTGGAACTTAACGAAAGAGAAGCACTAAAAGAAATTCTAGAACCTCAATACAAAGCACCTCAGGAAACAACTTTGTCTCAGGAACAAATCACAAATACTAAAGTACATAGTTCGGACAACAAGACGGTCAAAGGTATGGAAATTCCTGACGAGGACCGTATGATTGGAGCAGTATCCTGGAAGCTGTACTGGGGTTATCTTACAGCAGGAGTGCATCCCATTGTTTTAGCTGGCTTGTTTCTCATCTTCCTCCTTTGTCAAGGTAAGGTTCTGAGAACAATCTTAATTCATGATAGTCATATTCGGGGATAACTCTAATATAAAAGTAACATGGTTGCCGGTCGGAAATTTTAGGAGGACTCTTAAAGGTACCAGCATCTATTTGTGTGGTGGTTCAAGTTCATGTTTACCCCAAAGATGTACCAATAAAATCGTTTATTAATGAGGATAAAGTGACATTGGTCGGCAAAGAGCTTAACTATCAGTTGGTGCCAGGTGGGCATCAACGTCTTCTTCGTGTGCAGTAATACTATTTGGGGGGAAGTTTTGGTATGGAATGGGCTCTTTGCAGGTAACGACGGTCACACTGTACAAAATAACACCTTGCTGAAGGTCAAGCCCTGCTCTGGGACATCCAAAACAAATAAACGTCAAGCATGATTGGTTGGAGTCGCTTTGTTTTGGATTCCCAGCACGTTGCTCGCCCTCCAGCAAGGTGTTACTTTGTACCATGTAGCCGTTAGTTCCAAAGAGCCTATTCCTCAGTGATTCCGTTTTCACACATCAGTTCCTTCAAAACATCTGACTACAGCACGTGTTAAATTACTATCCTTGCTACTATGTTCACACATAAAACCTTCCTAGGTAAGGTATTCATACAATGCTGTTTCTTAGTGGTGAGTCTTGTATCTACTGGTTGCAGGAGTGATGGTTGCACCCGATCTGTGGCTTTCCTTTCTAACGACGCTCCCTCGTGAGGATCAAACGGACTGGACGAATGTTGGAATCTACGCCAGTTGTGTCATTGTCGCTGTTTTTCTTACAACATTACGCGCCTACGCCTTTTTTCTGGTGGTGCTGAAATCTTCAGAAAACCTTCACAGCAACATGGTAACAGCCATCCTCAAAGCACCGGTACTATTCTTCGATTCAAATCCAATTGGAAGAATTCTCAACCGATTCTCTAAAGACATCGGCTGCATGGACGAGGTTTTGCCTAAGACGTTCCTCTTTGCACTCCAAATGGTGTTGTTCGTGTTGACTGCAGCGCTTCTTCCCTTGGTTGCAAATGCGTGGCTAGTAGCAGTTGTTGTACCCATTATACTATCATATGTTTACATAGCAAAGTACTTTATGAGGACATCAAGAGAGCTCAGGAGACTAGAGTCTGTGTGCCGCAGTCCTGTCTTGACACAGATCTCTGAAACGCTGGACGGATTGGATACCATTCGATCTCGTGGAAGACAACAGGAGTTTGCTGATCTCTTATGCAGGTGAGGCTGCTTTTCATCAAAACTGGTTTTTACAGGGAATGAAAATGCTCAAAAATTGAGTTTTACGTCAAGGATGGCACATTGTAAGATGATGAGCCTACATTCCTTTTATGTTCCCCTTTCGCAACCCGTCTCAATGTTTCCCATCCTTGTTCCATTTTGGTTAATTATTTCTTTTCTGAAGCTTTATTTCTACGTTGGCGAAGTGGAACAATTATTTTAGACTTCCATCAGTTGAAGGTATTTTTGCACATTGCAACAAATGGCTAAAAGAAGTCACGTCGTGTTTCTTCAATAGCTCACAACAGTTTACAGCAGATGAGATGAATCCATACTCCCACCTTATATTAATCGAGTAAATAAATGGTGTCAAAAAATGTCCAGTTATTCATCTTTTGATATCGCAGGTTGCATTTTGTCACAGCAACAGCATAACGACTTTATTTAGAACGGTTGCCACATGACAGTTAAAATTATCAGACCGACAAGTCATCTGTCAACTGTCAAGATGCAACTTCAAAAAAACCTTGTGGGGCTGAAGGGGTTCAGAGCCATATTAAATTTTGAAAAATTCTCCTTTATCTTATGTGATAGATATCAAGACACTCATAGCCGTGCATATTACATGGTACTGGCTGGAACTCGATGGCTGGGGATAAGATTGGATCTCCTATCCGCTCTCTTAATTGGCTCTGTAGCTTTAGCTGCTGCATCATGTTCCCACGACAATGGTAAGCATATCGTCAATATAGTGATCTATCATCTTTTTCCTTTTGCCTGTTCATTAAGAAAAAACTCCATAGCTCGTAGCGGGGTGCCAAGAAACGGCTAAGGCTGTCCCAAAGATGCTCGAAATTTCCCAAAAGTTGCTCGAAATTTCTTTAAAATGTTGCTCCAAAAAGAAAAGTTGCTCGAAATGTGAACAGTTGCCCAAAAGTTGCCGAGCATCTTTGGGACAGCCTTAACGGTCACCTTGATACTCTCCTAATAAGCTATTGTCTTTTTTATAGTTCTGGTAGGCATCGCATTCGTCTACGTCTTTGAAACTTCCCACTTCACCCAGGTATCTGTTCAACAGTCGTCAGAAGTCGAGAATTTGATGACGTCTGTAGAGAGAGTGATGGCGATCACCAAACTTGAATCAGAGCCTGGATACGAGACAGCAACGATACGACCTGAACACTGGCCAACGAACGGAGAAATACAGTTTACCGGGGTATCGCTGAGACACTATTCAGAGGGACCAAGAGTACTAAAAAATCTGACTTTAAACATCGATGGACAGTCCAAGATTGGAGTTGTGGGTAGAACAGGAGCCGGAAAATCAAGCATTGCGGCTGCTATTCTTCGCATGGCCGAAGCTGAAGGGCAAATCAAAATAGATGGTGTGGAGATAAAGAATTTGAACATTCAAGAATCTCGGAAATGCATCTCTGTCCTTAAGCAAAATCCGGTTGTGTTCAGTGGGCCCCTTAGAGAGAACCTCGATCCACTGGGAAAACACAGTGATTTTGACTTGTGGGAAGCACTTGAAGCTGTGCAACTCAAGCAATTGGTGGAAACCTTACAAGGGAAGCTAGATTACACACTGAATTCTCGAGGAATGAATCTAAGTGTAGGTGAGAAACAATTAATTTGTCTCGCTCGCGTGCTCCTACAGGAGAGAAAAATTGTCATCTTAGATGAGCCCACTGCTCATGTAGATCCCAAAACTGAACAAATTATACATGAAACAATTCGAGAAAGACTGAAGAACTCAACAGTGATCACAATCGCACATCGTCTAAAAACAATTGAAGACTGTGACAAGATTGTGGAACTGAGAGATGGCCAGTTGGTAGTTTAGTGACCGTGCGGATCGAATGTTTTATAAATACAAGATAAAATGTACATTAAGCAAAAGACATCCATTTTCCACATTTCCTTCTCGAGAAACGCAGGAAAATATTCATTAAAAACCCCGTACTGGTGGCAGTGCTCTATTGCTCTACGGAGATTCGCAGTGTCACTGACTGGCACACAACTTGCGCGGCAAAGTTCCAAATTGGCGACAGTTGAACTAGTCCTTCCCTGAACTCTCCATACCCGCCTTATAATGGGGTTAAAAAAAAACAAACTTTAAAATACGAGGCTTATCAGACTGCTGTAAGCTGATGTTATATTTAACTAGCTTGGCCTGAAACATGAAATATAACATCAGTTTACAGCTGTTTGATTAGCCTTGCATTTTAAAGTTTGTTTATTAATTAAGTCCATTGCTGATCCTGATCTAAGCAAAGATACACCTACAATTTGAGCTAATTTGCTCCTGTTTGTTCAAGTGGTCCTTGCAGTGGTCATTTTTAATGGGGTTCAACACCTATAGAGCGTTTTCACTCACATGACCAGCAGCCATATTGGTTTACTAAAACATGAGACGATTTTCTGCATGAAATTAGAGTTTAATTCCCGGAGCATTGGCTTGGTACTTCAATATGGCCGCCGTTTCTTTGTTTTGGAACAGCAATATGACCGAAATGCCACATAAAAATGCTTTATATAGGGAGAGGAAAAAAAAGTTTACGGAATGGACTACAGCCAATCAAAGAAAATACACAAATCTCTGCTGTACAATTATCGAATGTTTTTGGGTTGGGTTGTATCTCGGAACTTTAGAGCTCTCGTGCAACCTGGAGAATAGAGACGTCCGTCTTATAGCAAGTTGAAGCTCATGGTAATACTTTCATCGAGACGCCAACCACGTTTCATTGTACCAGTGTGGTGTTTGCGATTTTTACTACGCCATTTCATAATGAAATTACTCTAAGTAAAGCCGTGTTTACCTTTATGCCATAAAACGCACTTTTATAGACATTTAACATATGCGAAATTTAAGAATAGAATGTTAGGAGAGAACGAGAAAAGGTTGTACATCGCGAGTCGTTAGGTGACTGATTTACAAGCTTTTTAGTGTTCTCCAATAATCCCAAGTGCGCCAAGAACCTCCTGGGGCATTCTCCAAAACTCTGGGTAAGGGTGTCGGGTGCGCTCTCTGAAATTAGCCCTTATCCTGTTATGGACAAAAATATACGATTTCCCTTCCCTATTTCAGACCCGACCCTGCCCAGGAACTGCTTTTCAAAGGATGAATTAAGAAATAAATAACAAGAGAGTATGAATAAACAATCATAAAAACAGCTCTTCTAAACGATTATACCTAGTTTCGGACCAGAGCCCACAAACCACACCCCTCTCCAGATTAAATGTCTAAAAAACATATGCAACTGAAAAAACAGGAAGGCTGACAGTACGGTTGGATTGAACTATTATATATTCCAATATCTCGTCAGGCACGGTCTGACACTGGCCTGATTTCTTCAGGGAATGAATAATTCCGTTGGTTTTGTTTCAACGGTTATTTTGTGTCATCTTATTATCTCGACGTTTTTTCTTTAGTTGTTCATTTCCCGTGATAAAATGCATTCTGGACAAAACCGCTCAGTAGCGACTGGGAACGAGTCTAAGACATCCCTCGTCCCCAGGGCTTTCTCCGCTTTTAAAAATGGCGGGCAGGAGAAACCCCTCTTCTTCCGACGAGCCGCCATTTTGAAAATCGTTGAGGAGAAGGCCCTGGGGATGAGCGCGCGTCTCGCCACCTAACCATCAAGTTCCGCTGTCCCTGTTTTCCGCCTTTCACAACGGCGCCTCTGAGGACGAAGACAGCGACAAAGAAATTTACCGTTATAAAACAGTATAAAAGTCGTGTGTGATGGATGGTTATTATAAATGCAGAGAATATATATTTAATAATTTAAAAGTAGTTTGGTGGAGAGATTCAAGACAACGTAGCTGGAATAAGTCTTCAAGAAAGCAACGTCTGTACGGAAAGTTTGCAAGCTTATCTTCAAGAGTTTCCGCGGGCCAACTAGCTCAGGTTAGTTCTAGAATCCCTGCTTTAAGTTATATATCTGAAGTTTCAACTTCCAACAGGCTCCGCCACTATTGTTCTCATAACGCCCGTTTACACAGCGATTTTTTTGCAGTTTTGGTCGCACTTTTCAATGAAATTTTTGTCGGTCTCGAGCTGCAATTTCACCAAATTAAAAGCTTAAAATACTTCCTAATAAAGCAGTCTGGTGGAGAAAACATGGGATTCGCGGTAATTACACGTGATCGACATGCTGACGAAATTCCTCGACCAATCGTCGCTTTTGTTTCAGTTTTAAACGGGAATGTCCAACCTCGTTCCCAGGGCCTCTCTCCTTTTCCTCCCTTGTCGGGAGGAAAAGAAGAGAGGCCCTGGAAACGAGGTTCGGTTGGGGAATGCCGTAGACTTCCGCAGCGCGCGCTGTTACGTCACAATGGCTTCAGAGACGCACGTTCAGAAATCGTTATTTTACCGTTAACACTCGTAGAGTGAAGTTCGCAACGTCTGATCCAACGTTTGTTGGAAAAAGTCGAGATTTGCATGAAGGTAATGGACTGTGTTTTTAGTAGGAGGTAAGCCTTGAGTTTTAGAAGGAAGAGAATGGTGGGCAACATTTAACGTATTACTCATAATTTGTATGAAATTCGTACTTTTGCGCTACTACTTGTTTTATCCTGTTTATTCCTCTTTTCGTTAAAATGGACGCCAGACATCAGATCGTCGCCCCACCCTCCAACCCGCAGCGATGGCTCGCCTTTGTGACTTATAGATTTCGCTCCTTTCCGCCTCCGGGCTCGACTCTTCCAATATCTTATCTCAACCTGGCGCGTCTGGGACTGGGGCGTCCCGGTGAGAATTTATTACTGTTAGAATGTCAAAAAGAGAGTGGATTTAGCTCAAGATGTGACACGGCTAAGGTTTCATCAGAAAATGAAGATTTTCAGGTCATACTGCCCTCCTTCAACCTTCCTCTGGTTATAAGCCCATACGGAAAAATGCTGTGCGTATTAGTCCTCCCGAATAAAAGCCCTCAATCCAACAGTTTCATGTTAACTTGACCCTACAGAACATGGTACTTCGAATAGATGTAGGCAATGAAAAAGTACTGAAGTCTGCGTTCGAGCCTAGCGGGCTATCAGTATTTCCCAAGCAGTTAATTTGCCGGTACTCAACAACAATAAGCTTTATTTGTATGACCATGAACACATTTGGTATTACAAAAGCATAAAATGAAAACGTAACTACATACATATAAACAAGACTTATAATAATCGTAATCATGTAAAAATGAAAAAGCAATTTCCTCACTTCAGCAAGTTAAAATGAAGTTTGTCAATTGAAAATTAACATAATAATTTGCAGAATTCATTAATTCTTTGGTGGCTTCTGTAGGAGGTAGTTTTTTATATTCGTTAGGTGATACTCTGTTTTCCTGTAAAATTCGTCTCTAAAAATTGAGTATTTGGTGCAGTGTAGAAGTAAGTGCATTTCATCTTCAATTTGATCAGATGCACAAGTAGGAGAGTAGCCTGCGTAGCAAGCGTAGCAAGCGTTCCCGTGCGAACGAAGTGCTATGTGTCACGCGAGTAGAATCTTCGCTCGCACGCGACACATAGTAATCTATTCCCAGTGGGCGCTCGCTTAACAAAGGCCTGAGGGCTCGAGAGTTGAGTTACGGGACATGCGAGTCCGCAGGCGCGGAGGCGTAGGACTAGACCAAGATGAGTGCAAAATGAGGGGAGGGTAGGGAGGGTAAAACAATCTTACAAGCGCAGATAAACGGGCGTAGACCAACCCCCCCCCCCCCCCCCCCCCCCCATTACCGTAAGAGGGGTTCGACTCCACAGGAATCCAAACTTCTTCTGCGCTTGCTGCTAAACTGGACAGATTCATCTGCACACGTGTTTATTTATATACAGAAAGCTACTCCAAAGGGAGATAACCAAACACACGCCTGAATCTGAATAATCTCGCTAGTCATTGGCCAGAATAGAGGCCTGGGGTGCGCGAGCGAGCACTGAGAATAGCACTTCGCTCGTACGGGAACGCTTGCTACGCAGGCTAGTAGGAGAGAGTCAGATTAACCCTTGGCAGAAACCCATATGAGTTTCTGCCCTTGGGCTTTGATCATATCTGCCAGTTTCAATCATTAGTTTGTTATTACCTATTCTAAATTTCACTAATTCATTCCTGTTGTTTAACTTCCTTGTACGGTGTAAGGTGTACTTACTTGTATACCTGGGTGGAGAGCAGTAGAGGTTCTGTGAAAGTAAGAAGTCTTGCTCAAGAACACAACACCATGACCTTGATATTGGTTAAACCCAGATCACTCGATCTGCAGTCCAGTCCACTTACATCAGCGCCTCCCGCAAATTTTCAAGTAAGCTAAGGTTCAGATGAAAACGTTTTATCAGGGAAGCTTTCTCAAGCAAATAATAGTTGAAAACTGCGTAGCGTCTTTTATGCTAAAAATAATTGTTAATGTTTCTAAATGACGCTAAATGGCGGTATAAAATGCACCGACGTTTCGGCAATACTGCCTTCTTCAGGGTGCCACCCTGAAGAAGGCAGTATTGCTGATTTTACGACGTGCAGCTCATAAGATGTGGGGCAACAATCATGCAGTCACAAAAATAGCGATGTAACCATTTTCCTACACTGAAGTTTCAAACATACTTTTTCTTAGATACCAAAGACATAAAGAGCACAACATCCATGTACCATCTTACACCGGGACTAAACCCTTTCGTAAGCCAGCTGATCGCCCTTTAACGTTATGCAAGGGCGCGACATTGAACACCAAATTATATGAGAATATTCTCCAGGAGAATATGGCTTTTTTGAAAGGTGGGAAGAATTTCCACCGCCAGGAATTGGTTTTTGATGATAAAAAAAACATCCACATTAAAAAAGGTATGTCTTGACTCTTGTATCAGGAGCTAATGTAAAGAACTTAGGCGCCGTGTAACCTTTGATCTCGGTCCCATAAGGTAAGTAATTAAAGTTTGCGTCCTATTGTAGCCTAGAGACCCATCTGACCGGAGCTTATCCCGGTTTTTGGGGACGAGAGTGGGGAAAGTAATGCAACTTCAAGTGTTTTAAAGGTCAACAATAATTCTTGTTTTCTCTTATAGGCCTGGCTGCATGAACATGGCTTTTATTTAATCAGAATAGATTCTGAAAAAAAAAGCAGCCGCTCGGTGGAGAGCTCATGGTAAGTGTTGTGAATTTTTTCTTTCTGGTATCAGTTCTAGCACAGTATAAGGACAAAAAATGGAGTAGGCCTGAGCTATCTCAACTACAATTTTCGTTGGGAAGAAAACCAATCCGAGACATGCAATCATCTTGTTTAGATTTTCCAGGGTAATTAATTTTCTGTAAAGAATCAAAGAATGCCTCATGCAGCGCTCAAATTTTTACAACGACAATTTAGTGTATTTTTTTTCCGAATACAACAACCAACATTACAGCTTGCTTTGAATGTGTTAGATTACTTCCTTCCTTTATTCCTTTCTATTACAGCTGACCAACTTTACAGCTCCTGCAAGATCATTTTCCAATGTAATTTAGTATTTATCTTTCCTCTCTGTGCCACAGCTCCATACGCGATTGCCTTAGTTTCATAATCGGCCGAGATAGGCGTGTCGTTGTCTTCAGGCATCACAGAGGAATGGCATAGCTTCCCAACCCAATCCGCCAAATTGTTCGTAAGCGGTAACAAAAAACTCCTCATAAAACACATTTACTCGTCCATAAAACACCACCAAACGCTAACACGGTTAACTCTAAGGGTGCGTTCGTTTGGGAATATTCTGGAATAAGAATATATTCTGGAATATTATAATGTAAATTATTGTGCTCGACGCTGACTTGTTGTAACGTTTGAAACAACGTTAATAAAACTTTTTAAGACGTTTCGGCCAAAAAACTTAGGCCTTCATCGGTTTGTTTTTAAAGCCAACTGAGTGACGGCTTTTTTTCTAACGGTTCACAATTCTGCGCGTGCTACGCAAGCAAAGACATAACGAACGACCATTGCGCGCGACTACGCGAGGGATTTGTAAATATCTGGGATGTCAATATGTTCGTTTCCCGCGTTGCTATCTCTCTGTGAATACCAGGCCTCGAGAAAAAGTCTCTCGTGAAAATTACGAGCCTTGTCTACAATAGTCGCGTGATCGAAGTCTATACTATGGACAAACTGGTTCGCATGTTGTGCAATTTTGGAATTGTTGTCTCCAACCCGAACCGCTCTTCTATGTTCCTTTAACCTTGTTTCCAAGGCTCTGTCCGTCTGTCCATAATACACGAAGTTGCAATCAACACACCCGACCTTGTAGACCACACCTCTGGACCGCAAGGTAGAAGGTTTGTCCTTTGGTCTCGGGAAACACGTGCGCATGACATTTAAAGGTTTGTAACCCACTTTAACGCCGTTGTTACGTAGTACTCGCGAAATTCTCTCAGAGACACCTCTGATGTACGGAAGGACAACAAAATTTGACGTTGTCGGTACGCTAGCGCTGGAAGTGACGTCGTTACTTGAATCGCGGCGGGGAGCGTTGTGGTAGGACTTGCAACTCTGGATAAAACGCAGAGGGTAGTTGTTATCTCTTAGCACTTTGATGACGTGTTTTCTCTCTCTAGACCGCTCTGCATTTGTAGATGGAATTTTTTGTGCTCTGTCAAGCAGTGTATTTACGACTGATCTTTTGTGCTGCGCTGGGTGATGAGAATTGTAATCAAGGTACTTGTCCGTGTGTGTCGGTTTTCGATACACGCTTACTTGTACGTGGCCACGGACTCTGGAAGTTGTTGTGTCCAGGAATGAAAGTCTGTTGTCTTCCTCGATCTCCTTTGTGAACTGAATGTTCGGGTCGATGGAATTGAGATGATCGTGAAACTCTTGCACGTGGTCTTTTTTGAGGCAAACATGGCTGTCGTCAACGTACCTATACCACCATTTCGGAGGATGAGCTGCAGTGGAGATTGCTCTGTCTTCTATGTATTCCATCACCAAGTTAGCAATAGTGGCACTCACGGGAGATCCCATGGCACAGCCGAACGTTTGCTGGTAATGTTCCTGTTCGTAGGTAAAGAAGCTGTTCTTCAGGACAAATTCTAGTAACTTCATGATGTTCGTTACAGAAATGTCTGTACGTTCCGTTAGAGTAACATCTTGTTGCAGTTTTTCACGGGCGATCTGCAAAGCAAGGTCTACTGGAATGGACGTAAACAAGGCAACAACATCGAAAGATACCATGATCACATCTTCCGTGATTGGTTGGTCTTTTACGTGTTGGGCAAACATCGCACTGTTAGTTACCGAGTATTTCTTCTCTAGCAACGGTGATAAGATGGAGACCAAATGTTTGGATACGTTGTAGGTTGGTGCGTTGATGCAGCTGGTTATTGGGCGTAGTGGTATACCAGGCTTGTGGATCTTTGGGAGCCCATAGAAGGAAGCCGGGTTAGCATCTGTGCTGTGGAGACGGTGATACAACTTTGAATCCATTTGCTCGATATTCTGGTCATGAGTGGAAGGACTTGATTTAATTTCTGATAACAACTTGTTGAGGTCCTTTTCAACTCGTGATGTTGGATTCCTGCGTTTGTCTGTGATCTTAGTGTAGGTGTCTTCATCGCTTAATAAAGTACTGACCTTCTCACGGTACTCAACCGTATCCATAACGACTACAGCCTTCCCCTTATCTGCTGGTACAATGGTAATAGTTGGGTCCTGTTGGAGAGTTCTAACAGCGGTAAGTTGTTGTCGCGTGATGTTCGGGGTGGTCTCAGGTTTGCTGTTCTTCAAGACGTTTACAACAGAGGCACGTATTGTCGCTTTAGCGCTTCCTGAAAGGTTGTAAATTCCAGACTCGATGTTTGCGACGATGTGCGAGGTCGGTATGACTCTCGGGGTAGTAGCAAAATTAAGGCCGTTTTGTAGCGCACTTGTTTCGTGTTCACTGAGTTGACGGTTGGATAAATTTATCACCCATCGGTTCTTATCGACGTATGAATCCTCCGTCATAACAGCTCCCATACCAGTAAGTTTTCGTGTGTGTTTGATCTTAACGCGCAATGGTCGTTCGTTATGTCTTTGCTTGCGTAGCACGCGCAGAATTGTGAACCGTTAGAAAAAAAGCCGTCACTCAGTTGGCTTTAAAAACAAACCGATGAAGGTCTAAGTTTTTTGGCCGAAACGTCTTAAAAAGTTTTATTAACGTTGTTTCAAACGTTACAACAAGTCAGCGTCGAGCACAATAATTTACATTATAATGTCTATCCCTGACTGCAATTTTAGTATTTTCAGTTTAATTCTGGAATATATTCCGGCTATTCTGCTCCTGGGAGCAGAATAGCCGGAATGGAAATCCAAGTATTCCGGTATAGGAAGAGCAGCCAAACGAACGCTTACTTGCATTATTCCAGTTATTCTTATTCCGGATTGATCCCAAACAAAACGCGCCCTAAAACTGCACACAATCCTCTAAACAAACGACCTCTCCAAAACTGTAACTCGCACACGCGATAATCGTACGCGTGATTGTGCTCGCGAAATTAGTATAACAAATTTAAAATGTCAGAGCGCGCGCGCACGCTAATCGCGTCACGCAAGTTAAGAAGTTTTCTTCTGTACACCTAATTTCACTCTTTCTATCCAGTAAGTGTGTTAATATTATAAGGAATTTCCTTTAAAAGAAAATAAAACCGACTTCCTGCACAAAAAACAGCCCTAGTCATAATGTAATAACGTTATAAAATCTGTACGAGTAGATAAAAGTGGAAATCACTCATTAACGGTTCGTTAGAGAATGTGCTTTATTTCACTGCTCATTTTTTACTTGAATAATTTATATTCCGCTGTCTTCCCGTAACTTAGGTCTGGCGAGCAGTTAATGAGAATCGTCTTCCATAATCCTTCGTGATTTGAACAAGCCAGCTTGGACATTCAATGCCAGACAAGTCAGAGAACAATCAGAATTGGTGTGTTATAACCTTGAAAATGAACTTTCAAGTAAGATTCACTTCTGACAATCAATCAATCAATCAATCAATCAATCAATCAATCAATCAATCAATCAATCAATCAATCAATCTACTTTACTGAATTAATTTCAAGAGTGGATGAATTAACCTACTCAGTTTTTTTTCTCATTTATTTCTATTGCACAAGAAAAACCAAACTTAAATCCCATGTCATGCCAAATTAAGGACGCGTTCGTTTGGGAATATTCTGGAATAAGAATATATTCTGGAATATATTCCGGCTATTCTGTTCCTGGGAGCAGAATAGCCGGAATGGAAATCCAAGTATTCCGGAATAGGAAGAGCAACCAAACGAACGCTAACTTGCATTATTCCAGTTATTCTTATTCCGGATTGATCCCAAACGAACGCGCCCTAAATACCCAAGTTAACAAATTCGGTGTCCATCTTACGTATATTACACTTACATATGTACAATGTTCATTACAACAAAACTCCAAATCTACATATGATTGCACATGTATACTATCTACCATAATTTCAATCTAATTCATTAGGAAATCCTACAATATGAGCTACTGAAGTATCCATATAAATAGAGCTTCGCTTAACATGATTACGTTGAGAAAAAAAACACAGGTTGCGGCTGCTTTATAGAGAAATATAAAAGTTAGGCTGAAAAAAGTGACTAAACATAAAACAGCTGTCGGCCTTAAAACCTCCGAGGTTTTGAGGACACTCACGAAGTTTTTAACAATTTTAAAGCCGAAACAACAAATCAAGACAGTTGTGGACCAGTGGGATTGTTTTCTCTTTACCCCGACGTTTAGAGGTGCACACATTGCTGTCATTTTCAACATATCACCGTGATATGCCAAATCTTACATCCAATATATTTTGAGGAGTTGTAAAATGCAAAAGTCGTTATTACCATTTTGTTAACCTTGTGACATGAACACAGCCAACCATCTTGTAAAGTATGTGAATTAAAAAATCCTACTAGTAGAGTGTTTAAAATTCAACCAAATAGAGTGGTTTTTCTTAACTTGTGAAACAACATGTAACAATTAGTGCGTAAAAGTCAAAACTTAACAAAAGAAAACAATGGAATTGGTGTGTAGTACTATCTAAAAGTTTAGTTACTATTTCACAGGTTAAGTTAAACCACTCTAGTTACTAATCGAATTAATACTATTAGCTCTAATTTCATTGTTTCCGTTTGTCTGCTTTTGACTATTTAGCACTAATTGTTAGATGTTGTTTCACAGTTGAAGTAAAATCACTTTGGAGTGAAACCCCGTGAAATTACCCGTGAAATAGTTACTACACTTTTAGGTGCTATTAGACACTAATTCCATTGTTTTCTTTTGTTTAGATTTGACTATTATGCACTAACTGTTAGATAATGTTTCAAATTATGAATGAAATCACTCAACTGGTTGTGCTATGCGTTGAGGACTCCAACTGCCTTGTTTTCGGCTACTTCGTTGGCGTGAAGTTTGCAACGTACACATGTAAACTTTATATACAAAAACTGAAACCTGAATGAAACTACACTGTACATCCGTTAATCTTGGGCACGGGAAACAGCCCCATTAGTGAGTCTGTTGTAGTTTCAAAATAAAACACATAAAATAAAATAAAGCTATATATAATATCAAGTAATCCAATAAAATTGAAATAAAACCAATTTTCACTATTAAAAACATTAACCAGTCACTGAGACTCTATTATTGCCTCATTTTTCAATTCAAAGTTTGAAATATACATAATTTTGTGTATAAACTGACTTGCAAATATGTTATAATTATATTCTCTTTGTAAGATTATAATATTCCATCATTGCAAATGAAAAAATATATAAATAAAAATAAGAAAAAGTAAACATATGCAAGACTTCTTTACCACATAAACCTCATTGTCGTACCCAGAGGCTGGGATTTAAGTTTATGCGCAAGGAATCGAAACCTCTGGCTGCCTCTAACAAATCAAATCTGATTGGCTGAAAAATACAGAGCGGGTACTCTGTGCATGCTCAGATTTTGAAATTGGGACCAGCCAGAGGTTTCGATCCCTGGCACAGACCAGAAGGATCGCGGCCTCTGGGGACGAGAATACATAAACCTAAGAACGATACAATCAGATTGCATTTTCTCCTAACATTAAGAAGGCATACCGTATTTACTCGACTGAGTGCCGCAGCACTCTTTAAATTTTAAGTGTTTCGGTTGCGGTGCTTATTTTGGGGTAATGCTCTTTAAAAGTCATAACATTTGCAAGTGATAACTGGAGAGCGAGCAATGAAATACAGCCACTTTGAACAGGACATTGTGATCCAGATTTCCGAGGCTGGTTTAGATTGAGTTGCACTGTACGTTTTTTTATTTTTGACTTCTTGGATAATTCAGTCTGATGATGCTTCAATTAAAGTGGCTCACTAGAAAATGTTCAATGCCATTGAATGTCATTGAAACTACCAGTGCCCAATCCCCTCTCAAGCACTCAGTCATTCATTTTGGCTGTTTATTAGCATCTGTATTGTTCAAATCTCGCATATGATGTTTGCAACAAACAGTAATAAGAGAAAGATAAAGCATTTCTGAACATTTCACAACAGAGTTAAAAGTTGGACTCATTTATTCCCTCAAAACTGTGGTAAGCCGCCTTATGTGCCGCATTGTGAACGAATGCAGTGCTTATTTGAGGGCAGCGGTCTTTAATATTTTGGCCCTCACATGTGGTGCTTAATCCTGGGGTGGCACTTAAACGGGGGTGGTGCTTAATCGAGTAAATACGGTATCAACCATACAGGTCGGGAGAGTTGACAATATGATCAGAACTGAACTTTAACATTAAACCAATTCTTCCAACAAGTAGTTTAACAAAAGTATGGAAATGGGGATTCTTGAGATTCTGTTCTAGGTACAAAATTCATAAAGTAAGAGAAATAATTGAATAATTTATGTAAAATGTACACTTTTTATATTAATATTTTATGATGTTTTTTAAAGCCCCTTTATCTCAGATATATTTAGGACACAAAGGGCTTTTTGGCCATAACATCATGACAAAATTATTAGCATCACAGTAAAACCATAACTTAGGTGCAATATTTATAACGGCTTTTCATCTATTGTATTTTAAAGGTCTCTGACCTGAAGCCATGTAACTCTCTATTTCCCTTTTAAATTAAATAGCCTCAATTAAAAACCCACCTTAGGGTTAAACAATATATTAAAAATAATCATAATGTAGTTGGGATAGTAGCCAATGTACATGTAGCAACTATTTCTATAATTTTGTTATGCACACATTCTCTTAACACACAGTATCTTCTGTTCAAGACACTACTATTTACAGTGTATGTGTACTGTACAATGAATTTGTATTAACATCAATGGTGATATATGCAGGGCCCTACCAAAGTAAATTCTATGGAGGGTATTGACTGATTTGACTCCTAAATGGCGCCAGTCTACACATTAAAGATGGCACAGTTAGCAAACCGAGAAGTCGTAGACCTTCTCTCTCAAGTCAACCCCTGGCAGGGTGAGGTCTAAGATACAAATTGGCATAAGTGACTGAAAGGAGTCGAGTGTCAGCATAATTTATGGGCATTAAACACTTCCACACACACGCATATAAGAAAAAAGCAACTTGTAAAATACTAAACTACCATAACTGTTCTGTGCTTTTTTTCTCTTGTCACTGTCTGCAATTTTTTTACCAGTGGTTTCAAATTTAAATAACACAATACTGTTGGAAAGAAAATTAATTCTGCTACTTTTATGGTCAAATGACCTTACAGTGTAAATGAAATAATTTTAAGATTGTTATTCCCCATTTACAAAAAATTATTAAACATGCTCAGTATAAAAGCACTGAGGTTTAATGAGCTGAAAATCATCAGTGACACAACTGCTTTTATCACAGGATTTCTAAAGCCAGTATTAAATACATTTAAATGACAATCTTGGACAAAACATACTGTTGAAACACTTGGCCAAATTTTCACTAATTTAGGTACCACTACTCAGTTTTTGAACCCCCCTCCATTTCCATGTTGTTAATGCTGCAGAGCCTGGTGAACCACAAACCCCATGAAACAACATTGAGTAGAGCAAAGGGGATAAAATAGTTTTATCCGCTTGCAAGTCAGGACACTTGCAAAAAATGTGTGAAAATTAATGCATTTGTCTCAACTAGCTAGTTTTGCCCAAGATTGAAGCAATCTTCAAATCTTCACCAAACAAAGCATGAAAGCATTCCTTTACCCTGGCAACAGAGGAACACATACCTGATCATAAGGTCTCTACTGGACATCTCTTTTTAGACCTTATGAGGGGGCTTATTACAAGTCATATATACATACATCATCTGTTATGACTCTTTAACATTTTAGTGCTGTTTGGTAAATATGTGAATGAAGGCTTTGGTGCAAACTGTGTAAAATAATTAATGAGGTACTTAAGTTACTAACCAGTAATAATTTAAACAAGAGCGCACAGGGAAGTTGATGCAGCATTTGAAGGCTTGGTTTGTTCCTTTGTCTTGTCTTCGTTTTGTGCCTTTTGATTATTTTCCTGGTTTGCTTTGCTTTGCTTTTCATCTGTGGCAGAATCACTTGCTTCTATTATGACATCGTCTTTAATCTTGATCTGGAAATCAAATTCATGAGGAACCTTTCTAGATCACAATTGAAGCACATTACATTTATTTAAATATTGAACCTTTAGTGCCGTTATAGGAGAAAAAGCGTTAAAGCGAATAGGAGTATTCCTCCCTCCCTCCCCCCAGCTATATTGTATCCCTAGATTCGATGCCAGTTCATCACTGGGTTACCCCTCAGCATTGAATCCACCAGTGCCCATTTGTACACCTGGGTGGAAAGAGGCACTGAGAGAAAAGAACCTTGCCCAAGAACACAGCACGGTGAGCCCAGCCATGTCACAAACCCGGAGCTTCATCTCAACCATTAGGCCACCACACCTTCTATTTTGTATGCAGTTGTACAAGTCCTGGGCTTAAAACCCACGCCTTTTACAGTTATTAAGTAGAAGAGTTTCCAAACCTTTTCAAACTGAAAGTGCAGACCATTGGCGGTACGTGGTGTGTGAGGAACATGACCGTAATATGCAACCGGACTTTCTTTCTGTGGTATTACTACATCATCATCTGCTTCGATAGCTTCATCTTCTTCAAACAAAGACTCCATTGCTGCTGGATGAACGCTGTGGTTGCTCTGGGATAAGTTGGATTCACCAGGAAGACCGATAGCAGTAGTATGGCCTCTGGCCATAGACATGAAGGTCTGAGCAGCCTCTGCTCCTTCTTTCTTACCAAGCAGCCAAAAAGTCTTCATTCCTCCCTTGCCCTATAAGCAAAGAAGGAAAGTGGTCAGTATGATTTAAATTCTTTTTTCTCTAAAGAGTGATCAGTGTACAAAGAATCATGAATCAGTCAGCAATAAAAGAGTTTACATTTATGGTACATCACAGAGTTAAAAATAAACTTAGCCATATTGCTGCAAACAAAACTAAGGTGGGGTGATTCTTAACTAAAGAAATATTTTTCTTTGTCTCACGTTAGTGACATGATGAATATTTCATCTTTTTTAACATTTAGGAAGTTACTTAGTAAGGAAAGTAACAAGATTCAGCAGTGGAATTTCCTTTAGTCCTCGAACACCACTGCCATCACATAGACATTTGCCCAACACACACACACACACAAAAAAAAAATCAATATTCACCTTAATATCAATGCTGCCACGCTGCCTTGTGACATAGTTGGCATTCTGTAAACAACTGAAAGTTGATTCACTGATGTGGATTCTCATTGCCTTGGGTTAAAAATAAATATAATAAATAAAATTAATAATCAAATTATTTGAAATTTGGCAGAAATTTGAAGTGGCTTTTGTAGCAGGCATTCTATCCCCCCCCCCCCCCCCCCCCTTCTTCTCCTTTCCTTTCTTTCCTCATGATTCCCCCAACCCCATTAACATGCCTGCCACCCAGTGTATATCAACTGGGTTTCCACTGTATACCAAAATTATTATATGAAGACAATTAAAGGAAACAAAGCATTTGTACAATGAAATGCAAATTTATGATACCTGTAGAAAATTGAACAACAGAAACAATCATCAGACTGCCAATGGAGACTTGAGTGGTAGGTTTAAAATGACAAAAGCCATTGGAGTTGTTGTGTTGTTTTATTGATAGCTCTTAGGAGTAAAAAACAAATCTGAGCCATGCACAAGATTCTAGGGGCCTTTAGCAATGTCTTTCAAAAATTACTGACAAGCACTCTTGTCAGTTCTACATTGGGTTTCCCTCCCCCGGGAAACTCACAAGACAGACCAACTCTACATTTGGATCCTTGAGCTTGCAGTCTACATTGTAATATTAATTACTTTTTATTTACCGTTCCTGTGGATTCCATCCTAGAGGCTGTGTTGACAGTGTCACCAAACAAGCAATACCGTGGCATCTTCAAACCCACTACACCTGCGACAACCATTCCAGTATGTACACCTAATGTCGTGACAAATTTAAGAATCATGAAAACGCAATCAATGAGCTGTTGTTTCCTTGCCATAATATGAACCCAACAATAATCAACGAACATGTTTGTGAACCAGAAAGCAGACAACCACACATGATCTAACAGATTTCCATGGTCCCAATCATCTAATGTAGCTTTTTGATGCGAAAGCCTTTTTTGGTATACATGGAAGCAAGAGATGAGGAATGCAGTAAAAAATGTCATAAAGATAAAACACAACTGCAGGTTAGTGACTGATAGAATTGTTTTCATCTTTGCTGGTACATGTGACATAACATCAGAGAAACTGCCATTAAAATACATAAGTTTCTCAAGTGCATTTTGTTGTTGCTGTGATCACTGATGATGAAAAACATATAAAAAGAATCAAAGGACACTACATGTAAGTCATGTCCATGAAGCTGAGAGCCAGCTAATATCAGCAGCTGAAAGAAAACTTATCACCACTTGAAATTTTACTGGGCTTGTTGATGAGCTGACTTAATTTTTTTTCCTAACTGCATCCTTGTATACCATCACACAATTTCTAGCGACGTCAGTTCTGCAAAATCAACTGCAATACCCAAAAAAAGCCTGAACCGTCTTAATAATGAGTTAATTGCATAGTCCCTTACCTATCCTTATTCTGAGGTGTTCAGATGACTTTGATGGATCAACAAGTGTCGGCATGGAAGATATCATATCCAATGCAAGGTCTGAAACATGTTCAGCATGGTAATGGCTTCGTTCAGGAACACCACTCACAACCATGTATGCATCACCAATTGTTTCCACCTACAGCAACAAAATAATTCAGTCAAAGTGTAATTAAATGTATGCTAATAAAAATAAATCTTATCCATTCAAGCACACTACACAATTGTACATACACATCCCATGGAAAGGGGGCGCCACCCAGCAAAGTTTTATACAGGGGGGGGGGGGGGGGGGGCAAGGTCTAAACCCTTACCCTTTTATATACCATTTTATGACAGAAAAGTAAACCATTTCAAACACTTGCAACAAACATAGACATTGCATTGTTTTTCTACATTGTTCACTTTATACTAAGATGAATCAGACGTAAGGTGTGTCTGAGATATTTTTGGAAAGATGTTTAAATACCTAAGACACTTCTCTTCACTTTTCTGTACTTTAACTCGTAATATATATAACTCCAGCTTGAAATAGGTACAGCTTTCAGGTAGAACCTCCCCATATAGTGAGTAGCCCCCCTTACCCCAGAGGGGAGAGGGCAGATGTATATAAGCTTCTTTTGGCTTCACAAGTTTATCTGTTGGAACATGTAATTAACACTTACTTTGTAGACATTGTGTTGCTCACTGATCTGATCAAATACTGTGTACATGTTGTTTAACATGGTCACCACTTCCATGGGGCTTATCAGAGAACAAATATTTGTGAATCCTACCACATCGCTGAACAGGACAGACACATCATGGAACATCTGAAACACAGGCCACAGGTACACATATTAATCATTATGTGCTAGGTTGGGGGAGTGCAGGGGGAGGGGGGACCCTCTATACAGCTTTCATAGGGATGCTTGCTGCACCTTTTGGAGTTAAACTCAAGTTTAGGTTCTGGGAGGCAAGGTGGCCTAATGGTTAGTGCGCTGGAATCTGGATCGGGTGTTCTGGGTGCAAGCCCTGGATGGAGCACTGCATTGTGTTCTTGGGCAAGACACTTTACTCTCATGGTGCCTCTCTCCACCCAGGTGTTTAAATGGGTACCAGTTAATTTACTGCTGGGGTTAAACCTGTGATGGACAAACATCCCATCCAAGTGGGAATAGAAATACTCCTAGTAATTTCATGCTATGGAAATTAACCAAGATAAGCTCAGGCGCGATGGGCTACTAGGCTCGTATGCAGACTTTACCTTCTAGGTCTAGCATAGGGCATTCCACTTCCAAATCCCAGACTATATACATACATCCTCAAAGCCTCCCCAACAGCGCTTTTTAGGAACAATTATATGGGAGATGACTAGACTAAGAACATGAAATGCGTGTACACTCTACCAAACTGCAGGGTAGTATACACAGGTGGCAGTTGAGATGAACTGCTGTAGCAATGATGTCCTTGGACTAACTGAGTGAAGTACAATGGATCACCTCTGGGAAAGTGACATTATGACAGGACAGGTGTTCAGCTCTTTTCAGCAAAGGGAGCTCTAGGCTGACCCAAGATGACGTAGGGTAAGATGTAGGGTGAGCCAAAGAAGAGGGCTGAGGAAAAAGGACCTGATAGTGGATTACAGGAGATGCCCTATGTCCCTTGGGATGCAGAGGATTATGTCAAATCAAGGAATAATTATTATTATAGGAGTTCAGGAATATTACTTTTACAACATAATAAAATTTGTTCAGAACCTACACTTCAATCACTAAAAGTGACATAACTGCTGCTGCTGTACAGTGGAATTCGGATTCCTCAAACTCCAAGGGAAATGAAAGTATTGGTTTGAGATATCAGACGTTTTAGAAATCTGGGCTAAAATTTTAGTGTTTGGCATGGGGAAATGACTTTTGGCATGAGTTATTGGGCCGTTTGAAAAATGGAGGGTTCAAAAAATTGAAATTTCCCTGCAAATAATAGTCAGTGGCATGCAGTTTTAAAATTACTGGTTGTAGCTTGAGATTGTTTTATTGGAAATACCTCACAAGTATTAAGAGCTGGTTCACCCTGCCTCAGACGGTCAGCCACTGATCTTGGGATCATTTGATACAGCAATGAGTCTGTCCGCCTCTTCTCGATATCCAGCTCTTTCATACTCTCCTCAAGCTTTGCACTTTTGACGAGTTCCTACGTAAAATCAAAAATAATAATTAAAGAGCAATTTTCAAATGAGTGTTGAAAGCAATTCACATTTGCTTTGGTTTTGCTTACTACACCAAGTGACTGGTTTAAAAAAACCTTGTGCTGCTTTCTCAGTCAATCAAAAGTGAAACAATCATGACTTGCCAGGGCCATAGGCAGGAGGGTGTAATAGGTGCATCTGCACCCCATGACACACCCTAAAGGTCTGCTTTATCTGAGAGGGAGGTTTAAAATGACTAGCAAAAGTGCACTTCAACAACTTGATTTTTTAACATTTCCTGGGGAAATATACCCCTTGATCCCCCCTAGACGCTTATGCTTCCAGTGCTCGCACCCACCCAAGCAAAATCTTGCCTATGGCCCTGCTTGCTAGCAGACTTTTTCCTGTGCTTTGTGCCAGCTACACACATTTGCTTCAAGATTTGATTGGTTCACAAGATCGTGTCCTTGTGATTAGCCCGAGTTATTACTTTGGCTTTACATCAACAACAACAATTTACTGTAACAATCATATGCAAGTCCTTGAAATCACATCAGGAAGGACGAGGCACAGATAGGTTAGTATAAGTGAGGTGTGTTGAGAGTGTGGGAAGGATTTTGTGGGCTAAGAATATGTGATTATGGTATTTTGGAGGTGATAAATTTTCTTTGGGTGTCTCACATCCGTACTGAATCTATTTGGGGGTTAAGATTAACATGTTTGTAATTATACATGTATGATATGGGGCATTCAAGCAGGCTTCTTTATTTCAGTAGAAGGTGATCAGTAGTAAAGCATGAGGTTCTTTGCTTGGTGGCCATTCTGGAACATATGGACCATAAAGGCCTATACTTTAGTAACTCTTTATTTATACTGTATGTTTTACCATCAAGGCCTACGTTTGGTATTATAGTCATGCAAGAAAAGAAAAAGTACTTCACAACAAATCAAACAAGTATAGAAAATCTATGTCATTAAAACAGAAAAGCAACTAAAACACAAAGTAAGCAGCTATAAATCCAACCACTAGGTGCTGCCATCTACTGAGAACACTGTTCTAGGGTTTGAAAACTTGAGATATTTGTAGTGGTATTTGCATCATATTGCTATTATCTTTAGATCATTGCTTTATTTTGCAACTTCCTATTACTTTTCTCCCAGAAACAACACCACTGAGGTTGAGGTGTGGTCAAATGCTACAGTACAAGATCCACAAACAGCTCAAATAAGAACATCAATGGTCTGATCACTCAGCATTGTCTTTTGTTGCTAATCAGGCAATATATGGTAATTATTCAATTCCTGACTTTTCAGTGATTATATTTGTTTCTAGGATGGAAGAACATTTTCATATACAAGTCATGTATAAAAATAAGCAATAGTAGTAAAAAATGTTTCAACATCGTCAGAATGTCATTGAACTTGACAATGGCATTCTGACTATGTTGAAACATTGTTTAATACTATCGCTTATATTTGTATTGAAGTCTACCCTCAAGCTTTGCTTATCAAGTTATACATAGTGCTTTAAATATCACTTCTTTTAAGCTGTACAAGTTGATGTCAGTTGAGTGTGTACAATATGTGAGTCAGTGAGACATGCAAGCCAGAAATCCCTAATCCCAGTAAAAAGGCTAACCGCAAGCTACCTAAAATAAGCTAAATGCTGGCTAACCAGAGTGCTATATTTTAAGCTAACCAACTGTTATTTATGCTAACTGGCATGGCTCGCATGACTTGCTGGCTCACACTTTGTCAAGACCCACGTCAGCTTGTTGTGTCAAATATTAACTGCATTCTACACATGCCTCAACTAAACATTGACAGAAAGCACTTAACATGACTCATGTTTATTTGTGATTTTATCTCAAAGGAAAATGTACAAGAAAACCTTAAATGCTGGCAAACATTCATGGTGGTCAAGTGGTCTAAGTGGTTTTGGCTAGTTCATGATTGAGAGCTGCCAATATTCATTGACCTACAGTGTTAACAACACTATTTTTAGCAGCTATCAAACTTTGCAATCTTTGTCTAAAGAATTAGCAATGATTTTAAAAAATTTAAAATATTTTAATTAGTGATTACTTTGACTATTAGAGGTGCATGTGCAGATATAGTGGGGATAAGTGAACAGAAAATTCTAAGCAAGTTTTAAATAGTTGTCAATGAATTAGCGTTTTCCATTGCATAAACTAATCAAATAACAAGGGCTAAGTAGCAACCTTTAGGGATAGTAAATATTTGACAAAGGGATAACTGCAGTTCACTGAATATATATTTTGTACTACAAAGATTGAACTGGTAAATATTAAAAAAATAGTTACACGCTCAGCCACAGAACACTTCATTTTTAAATAATTTACAATCAGAAACCCATGAGGGTTGAAACATGTAAGTCCCTATGATTCACATTGTACAAAGCATTTGAACATTCGTTTTCATAAGTACCATATTTGGAAAATCATGAGAAAAAATTCAACCAATCAAAATTGCAATATCTGGATTAAATTCACAGCGTGCACTAGCTCACGCTAAATGGCGTAGTCTTGTTTTTGAACAATTTGGGTTGAATAAAGTTAAATTTGGTTAAATTCTTCTGTTTCATCGTCATTCAGTAGTCTGGAGAACTTCACTTGATACTGTAATGAATTTCTTTAGTTTCTGTGAGTAATTTATGGCGTTTTGGTTGAAATTCAAGTGACTTATCGCAAAACCGAAAATTTTGTTGCGTGTGTCGTTACATGTGTAAATCATTCATGTACAAACTCTTTGTGTTGCCAAATATGGTACTTTGCAAAACTGAATATTCAAACGCTGTGAACGTGCGTTACACGTTTCAACTCCTTATGAGTTCCTGTTACAATCGACTACAGTAACCTTCTTCAGCAAGGGCATTTTTTTCTGAGCACTTTTTATTTTTTATTTTTACAACTTTCAGCTTACATGTAAGTTTTTAGTGGCTTGTTTTGCCCATATTTTTCCCTGTTTTGCTTTTCTTGCGAAGGAATTTTCTTTAGTAATAATTTATTGCCAAATCCCCCACTCCCAAAAGTATGATGGTCATCCCTAATTATTAAAATCTAACCTGATCAAGAGCCAGTCTCAGTTCTGCTGACTGCTGTGTCCCGGCCAACACAAGGTCCCTACTGGAATCATGCATGCTCAGATCATTGATATACAATCCCAGGCTGCACATCACATCCAACTTTTCAATGCTGAAATTTGAACACAAGAAGTATGGTAAACAAATTAATGGTAATCATAACATGGAATAAATGAGTGACAAAATGCATAACTGGTGTTTTTGCTGACTTAATATAAGGCGCCGCTCTATTTTAAGCACTCTCTCCCCCCCCCCCCCCCCCCCCCCCACCCCGACCTCACAGGGCTTACAATAGAGGATGTATTTCAAGAAAATTTTGACATATGGGAAAGATACATGAACAATTTAATCATACATATACATAAAAGAGCTTAGTATACATGGTTATATCTTTGATATTGGACATCCATGTTTAGGTCAATTGACAGCTACCAAAAGGTATCAAGGGTAATGACAGGATTTTGTCGGTGGAATTTCTGTGATGGGCGTTGACGATTTATTTCGGCTATGGAGTTCTTTCTTGAGTAGTTTTGAGTAGCTGTGTATACCAGGTGTATTTAATAACTTCAATGACAGTATTTTCATAAATTATTAAAGGGGCACTGTCACGGACATTTTTTGGCTTTTTTAGTAAAATGGCACCAAAATTACAACTAAGTACTTTCATCCATACAGGAAATGCTCCTAGAACGTAAAGGGAAGGATATCTAGCAAATTTTTTAAAGAAGAGGGTGACCGTAAATAGTTTTCATAAATTTTTCCAAACCACAAGGACAGAACTTGAAAAAGTCAGCCTGACTTTTTCAAGTTGAGATCAAAAGCTCCCGATGGTATCACAGTGATATCACTCTTTATTTAGCTTCAGTACACTGATATAGTAATTTTAAGAATACTTGACCACTGTTAATAGGTTTCCAATGGTGTAAACATGTTTTTGAGCTGTTGAATTTTTGAAGTTATGCTCGTGACAGTGCCCCTTTAAGACCAGCAAAAAATGCATGTGAGGAGCTCCACTTTTAGTCATGGCTTAATCTGTAAATTTTAGCTCTAAACATGTCTGCTTCTGGTTCTTTGAAGACGGAAACTAACATTCTCTTTCACTTTGAGGCAAATAGCATAGTTTCTCTTTTGTGCATGCACAAAAAGTAAATACAGTCGACTCCTGATAACTTGAACCCTCACTAACTCAAACCTCACGCTAACTCAAACCAAAATCAATTTCCCCTGGATTTCCGTTATACATTAACTGTAATTTTAACCTCGGTAAGTCTAGCCTCCTGCGCAGAGGTAACTCAAACCCTCCATAACTCAAACCTCCCGCTAACTCAAAGTAATTTTCGTTTCCCTTCAGGTCATTTTCTATATAATTTTACCCTCGACAACTCAAACCATGTCTGTCAATACGCGACAAGTCAAATTAAAACAATCAGTGTACTATAGTCCAAAACATTAAATTTATTTTGGAGCAGCCGTATGATCTTTTTAAAAAAACCCTGTACAGTTCGCATTTCCTAGACTTCTCCCTGCTGCTTGCCGTTGTTATATTTGTCACATTACCTTACGTTCTGATTTATACAGTAATTTAGAGATGAATCGTTTTACTTTCACTCGACTTCTCTATTCTGTAATTAAATTTGACTAAATGTACACTGCATAAATTGAAAAAACATTTAGACACCGTTTTTTCCTTATTTTCAATAATTTGTTCTCAACTCCCAACAACTCGAATCAAAGGTTTGAGTTATCGGGAGTTGACTGTAATAAAGTATTGAACTTAAAGTAGGGAAGGTTTTTTGTTTGGTTTCAAGGAACAAATTTGAAGCTTTATCACGTAAATCTCTGACTCAAATCATCCCATCATGTTTGTTTGGGAAAACTCTGTAAGACTTTTATCAACATCATCATCTTGAATGAAAAATGATGACATCACAAATAGACAGGGCATCTGACAGGATGCGGTGGTGCGGATCCGCATAATTCGCTGACTTCCGCATCTTCCGCATCTTGAGAACATTTTCCGCATAAAACAGAGAGATTTGTTTCATATTAATGATTAACCAGCTGTTTACCATCGTCACAAACATAAATTTCGAAGAAATTGATTATTTTGACACAGTTTTTCTCCTAAAATAGCGACGAAAACACGGTACTTCGATCGTAAGCAATTTTTAACCTCCAGGCGTTCCACGCGTCTTTTCGGTATGGGCCTGGACACCAGTTCTTTCGCTTCTTTCGCTCGTTCGGTCTATCGAAAATTTTTCTGTGGTTACCTATAGTATATGGATAAATTTGTGATCAAAGATACCAAGAAGAAGGATCCCCTCTTCGCTGTACACTTGCCACAAGTTGACCTCACGGGCTAGATGAGCGACGAATTAAGTGAAGCAAGCTTGAGGCCGCAAAGTGGCCTGTGAGCGACGTGCCATAATGAAGACGAAGGACTTTGTTGAAAGTCTAATAGCAGTAAAGGATTGAGTGAACCAGTATCCTGGAGTTTTCTATGTAGATAATGGATTGTTATTTTGTTCAACGTGCAATGTTGTAGTAGATCACGTAGCACCTTGAATTGTATTGTTTATGCATAAGAAGAAAATCAACTTCAGCCAACAAAATAACGGTTGTGTTATTTTCATTGAACATCACATAATTGATAAGATAATTTCATAACATGTACCAAATACAAATGAAAACAACTGGAAAAGCCCAAATACCATTATAAGCTTAATTTTTTTTTTTAGTTTAAAATGAGCCTGCGAGCAGACTCGATTTCAGCTGCATGAAAAGATGTGATTTTTGGCGAGCGAAGCGAGCCGAAAATTTTCCGCATAATCAACACTTTCTTCCGCATAATGTTCCTGAAAATTTCCGCATAATTTGTTGTTTTTTTCCGCACCCTATCAGATGCCCTGAATAGATGTAGCATAAGCATGGTCTCTAAGGCTGGTTTTGGTTGACTTAGGAATCAATGGGTTAACCTTCAAACAACTTACATAGGAGTTAAAAAAAAAACTTACATAGGAGTTGCAAGGTAGACCATTGAATGCCACTCCTCCATAAACAACATCTGTCCCTTGAGATGGATATAACAGAGACCTTCATTACAGTTTTCCTGCTCCTTGCCATTCACCATCACTTCTCCATTTGGAAGATTCGTGATGAAAGGATTATTATTCTGTGACACAGGTTCGATTGATAGTAATTCAAACACGACATTGGTGTGAGTTGTCACCTGTAAAAAAAAATGAAGATATCTTAAATTTAGCTTAATTTGCAGTTACAGTCGAACCCCTATTAAACGGCCACCCCTGTTAAGCATCCAGTTACGAAAGTCCCAGAACTATTCTCAGTAAAATACTGTAAATAAAACCCCTTTTAAGCAGCCACCTCTATTAATTGACCGCGGCCACCTTTCTGCCATCCCGATGAGCGTTCTTCTATTGTTTTTACCCCTATTTAGCAGCCAGTAAGAATGTGATATACGACGTTTGGATTTATTTTCAACAAGCTTGAACACCCGACGGCTGATTAAATCACTCAAGCACAGGTTTATTGTTGCCTTCGTGTGGTTCTGTTATTCTGTTTCACGTTATTTCATATTGAAATAACGCAACCTTTTAAACATCCTTATGCTAATTTCTGACAAACCCCTATTAAGCGGCCAACCTCTATTAAGTGGCCAGTTGCCATTTCCCTGAGGGTGGCCGCTTAATATGGGTTCTACTGTATTTAACAATGCTGTAGTAGGGCAAGGAAGAACCCTTGGGAGGTAGAATCCCAGAGGTATATTTGCCATGGGGAAGACAATATTATTTTGATACGGGGTATTTCATGGCAATGGGAGGCATGGTGGCCTAATGGTTAGTGCGCCAGATTCTGGATCGGTTGGTCCAGGTTTGAGCCCTGGCCGGGGCAAGACACTTTACTCTCATAGTGTATAAATGGGTACCGGCAAATTTACTGCTGGGGGTAACACTGCGATGGAATAGCTAAAACTGGGATAAACTCCAGCCTGATGGGCCACTAGGCTCGTATACAGACTTTAATTTATGGGAATTACAATATATAGAAAAATATCATGTATTGCTAATTTGAGGAGAGCAAATGGCTCATTTGCATCACCATATGAATTTGGGTAGAATTTATCATACTGGGGCAAATTTAATAAAACATTTACAAGTGAAGTTTACAGGTGTAGCTATTGTTTTAGAGGCTGTAAGCAATAGCTACACTTGTAAATTACACTTGTTATAGTTTTATTTAACTAACCCTTTGTACTGTATACAGCTTTTTTGAGAAACATTGTTGGAAAAAAGCACACATCAAGTGCATGCCGCAAGACCAAAAGGGAGTATGGGTAGCTGTATTGAGCTACTGCATGTGCTGAATACTAATGAGATACTGAACAACATAATAAATGTGAATTTGCACGTTTTCTTTCTCTTCAGACGTGAAAACAAGGTACGTTTAGCCACTCTAAAGCTATGGAGAATAGCCTCCTGAGAGGAAAAACAAATTCTTCACATGCAAAAATACAAACTTGTGCATTTCCTCTACGTCAATATGCAAAATTCCAGTGAATAATCAGCCTTTTTCGCTCTTGTTGCGTGCAATTTGGTGCTTTTTTGAAATAGCTGTATTCAAACTCAATTTCTCATTCCCAATTTCCATTAACATTTGACCCATCAAGTTCTTAAGTAAAACACAGGTTGGCAGATGTTCATTTTGTTTGAATAGATAAGCCATTGACATATTGACACTTGAATGTCAACAGACATAAACTTCAAATTCAAAGTACTGTATATACATGTATTCATTGAAATAATCTATCTAGTTTATTTTCTGCTAAAAGAAAACATTTGCATGATATGAGATCTCGCTACATGATAGCAAGCACTAATTGAAGGAAGTTCACTTTGTTTAATGGACAGAGACGCACGCACATTAAATTAAAACTAAAAACAGACGAAAATAAAGACCCCCGCAAAGACGTGATGCGGATGATATTTTGAGTATCAGTTTCAGTGATACAGAAATAATCTCATAAATTTATCCATAAAATAATATCTCTGCACAATTTTGATACAACAAAAAATAGAAGGCAAAATTTGTTCTGAAAAAAAATAATATTTAGTAATAATATTTATATTCTCTTCAGCTAGTCTGAAACAAAGAAGGTAGAATAAACAAAAAACTTTAAAATAAACATTCATTGGTTCATTGATTAAAAATTAAGTTTTGACTTCTAAAAATATTTTTTATTGTATACAACTATAAAGAAACTCTGAATTATTTATTAACTATTAACTTTGTAGCACTTGTGTTTACATCACAATATTCTAATTTTAGATGAAACTCCAATTAAGAATATTTTAGTAAATATATATTCCGACAAACTTTTAATATGTCCACAAGTTTGGGTATTGATTTAAACAGAGGGAGGAAATATGGGAGTAGAAAAAGTGCGGTTGAACATCTTTTCCAGCTGACTTATTTAAATGTGATTTACCCTTCAAAATTTAAAGCCAGTTTGTGCTCCTAGAATGCAAACCAATTTCAAATAGAGCTACAATAATTTCAAATCTGGCTTCGAACTACGCACAGAATATAACAATTGGCTTATACCCTAGCCTGTGGATGTCTTCCCCCAGCAAAGATCACAAAATAATACAAAATGGGTGCGGAGCATGCATAATGTAGTAACAATTTAGTCCACTGTGTCTTCACCTAAAATACTATTTTTGCTCTGTTTCTGGACAAAATTTCTTAAAGATTCTAAACAATTCTGGTAAACCTAATTACAGTGTAAATAATTTCTTAAAGGCTGGTTTTTACTGTAATAATTGTAATCAGCGTCGTAAGAGCACTTATTACCTAGTGAAAAATTGAAGATCAGAGTCGCAAGGGAATCAGAATTGGAATGCCACCATTTTTTCTGCTACCACTTATGACTTCATCGTTTATGATCCCGTGAAAACAAGACTGTCAGAGTCGTAAGTAGAAGTGGAAGAACAAATGAATCACAGCGCTAGTTCTCACGCTCTCTGAGTGCTTTTTTTCGGCAATGCTTGCATCTCCGACAATCAAGTTTTCACCAGATCATAAGTGGTAAAGTCAAAAGCAGAATCAGCAACTGTATGAAACAACTCCATCAGTTTGATTTTCACTACATCATAACGCTCTGCACTTCTGATTACAAACTCTGACTCCAAACTCCGTTACTTGTGCAAAACAGCCTTGGATAGTTGGAAAAGTCAATGTTTTTATTGTGCCATCAAAGTATGATTCAAGTGACAGTCTCATCCTGAGAAGAAATTTCAGTCTCAAAACCTGCAGCAATTAGTAACAGTTACCATGTAAAATCTCTATTATTATGAAACCATTTGTCTAGTTTTAAACTGTGGTGAAAGAGAATTGGCGTCAAGATTTTTTAACAATTCTGTTAAAGCTAAATATTTTCTTTTAAACTTACAGCTTATGAAAAGTCAATGTATTTATTGCCATTACAAAGCACCTCAAATCCCATTCTTGACTAAGGAATACATTTTAGTAAGCTTGCAGCTGGTATATAATTAGAAAGGTTGCTATGAAACATGTAACATCCAAATTATTAAGATTGCATGTTTATTCACACTGCATATTTTTTAGTTTTAGTTTTTTCAAATTAAAAAAGATTTGGTTTCAAGAGAAGAACAACTTGGGAAGCAATGTTTTTTTCTGGCACCGCACAATTAAGGTCTGACTAATAATTAATAACTAACAAATTGGTCTTATGCAGATAGTGGAACTGTGGTAAACCGATAATCCCTGAGGATTTAAAATTAACCACAACGTCTGTTAAATATTCAAAGCAGGTCAAGCACCAAAACTTAACACATCTTTCGCCTATTTAGAAATAAAAATATTATAATTACTCACATTTTCCCACGTAAATTCGGTGAATGGTCGAATCAGAGTAAACTGGGAGACGATCTTTTTTCCAGGTAGATCTGGCAAGACAGCTTCCAGACTATTGCCAGTGCTGGAAATCACCATTTCACGGTCGAAGACAATATGAAAGGGAAAAACCTCATAAAACACCTCCATCGGTATCTTCAAGTCGCCGGCATCGCCGTTAAGTGAAATCACAGAATGTCGTTTGGGTCTCCGGCGAGTCTCCATGTATACACTATTGTCGAAGGTGAGCTGAAACAAGGCAAAACTTCCCTCCTTGTTTTCGGAGTATTCCAGAACTTCGACTTCAACTTCTATGTGGTAGAAGAATTTGCCCACCGCTTTGATCTGGCCGATCACATAATAAAGAAAGCCTTTTCTTGAAGAGCGATAGTGCAATGTAAGTCCATTTTCAGTTTCATTGTCACAGAAAAACGACGGTGCTTTTAGCTTTGGGTACGTGAATCGCAAGTACTCGTGAAGATTGTCCAAACCATTTAAGAAATCCCTCATGTGTCTGCCAAGCACTTTTAAAATTCTGTCGTAGCCATACTGACCAATAAACCCCAGAAAATGAAGTCCAACTTCTTCGGTTATCTCTTCCCTACTGTTGTTAGTAACGTCAATTGCAGCCTGTACAAGTCGAGCCATCAAGTCTTCAGAATATACTTTGTGCGTGGCAAATGTGTGATGGCCAACTCCGGACTTCTCTACGATTTTGTTCCAAGTAGGTTCGCCATATTTCTCCAATATTACACAACGAAAATTCTCCAGAATCAGGCCGTACATCTTGTCGACTGATGCTCGTACGGGAATATAACAGATGGCGTCGAACAATATATTTAGGCTAACTGATGCCGTGTGTGTATTAGAAACCAGCTAAAGCGTCACGCATGCATTTAACTGATCACCAAACAGCACATCAGAAATTTATAAATATAATAATATTAACAGGCAAAACATTAGGACGACCTGGGAAACTTCTATTGTTTGGTTCGTCTTGGCGACACAATCACCACGAAGATCTAACCAAACGTCCAGAGCGATGTCGAAGGATGACGCGAAGATCGAAGAAAAGCTAAACTATAAGATGGCAGTTGCAGCCATTTTGACAACATCGAGCTGTTCGGTCAAATAAACACAAGTGTAACATAATAGTTCTTATCAGCAGCGGCAAAACGAGCACAAAGTAAGTGCATTTGTCGTTACCAATTTGGGACTTGGCCTTTCCACTTCTGCACACAATAGCTCTAACCAGGCGACTGAAATTCAGCTGACAATAGCCCGGAAAAACAAAATAATGAATGGTCGGGAAGCTGAAAAGGTGTCAGCGAAAATTGCCTTGTATCGTCGTTTAGTTAATTGGTTGGCCTTCGTATTCACAAAGTTAATTTAGATCGCCTGATTCCTTTCATTCTGACCTCGCCGCCAGCAGCGCGTAGAATAATATATATGGCGGCGTGCGCATGATTCGATAAAGAAATGTTAGAGTTCGAGAAAGTTCATGTTCCCACCATGTTCGCGCCATGTGAACGTAAAACATAGGCTCGCTTTGCGTACATAATGTGATTGAACGAGTGCAAAATATAAATCACCCTTTGTCAGCTTCCTAACAAAGTGTAAAATCTGTTGTAATAGACCAAATTTTTTCATTTGTCGTGTAATACATTTAGCCTGAAAATTTCGATTAATCGATATCACAGTCGGGCTGTGACTGCGATCATCGTGTAAATGAGTGTCTTGCAATGACAACTTAAAATGCATATGTTTTTAATATGTATCTTTTAGAAGTTGACGTGAAAGATGATCTGATAATTCACAACAGTGTTATTTTGCCAAATGTGTTCCAACACAGATTAGTGGCTAGTGGTATTGTTTTCTTATGACTGCGCGCACAAAACCTCCCTGCTAGCAAAGGCTCGTTTCCTGGGTGTGTGAGGAAACGAGCCGTCTAAAACCAGAAACTTTGTCTATCAGTTTTACCTTAACCAATTTCGTTTTTTCTTATTATATATTTACCTATTTTAACATTCATTTATTTATTCAACTCTCTATCTGTCTGTCCCTTTATCTATCTTTTTCTTGATCTCTGAGCTGAGTATTACTAAAAAATAGTGCATTCTTGCGTACGTGACAGTAAAATTGCATGAAACTGAGAAAGAAACAATTAACCAGCGGGACATCGCAAGCTTCATTCAAACTGGCACGTTTACGAAAAGGTGTTAAAAGGAAAACCCTGGGGGATCTGAACACTCTAGCTGTCTGTCGATAAGATTACATTTTGCGTCAGTATTACATTTTGCGGCGATTATTACATTTTGCGGCGTAACATAAGGGTATTCTTGGTTTGCATATGACGTCATAAAATTTTAAACTCATTATTGTAAGGTCTTCTAATTTTTTTTTCCTACACTAGGTTGAAGATGACCTAGAAAAAATCGTTTTGCAAGTTTTCAGTCTTGTAGTGTTTGTCGCTTTAAAAATACAGCATTTTGAATTTCCTAATTTTAACCTTGCGTGACACGGAGATAGTGGCCGCGACAAAGCTGTACTGGTTGATAAAAGGTCTCCTCTTATCGTTTTAAGCACTTAAAACATTTTTAAGTCTTAGGAGATATGTTTATGCGCATATTAAGAGCTCACGAGCGAAGAAAAAGCGTTTTCATCGTAGAAGTGAATTTCAGATGATTTGGCGGCCAGTTGGTGTACTAAAGTTGTACACCAACATGGCGTCTCCATACAAAGCTCTATAAATTTGCGTGAAACGTTTTGGCAAATAACTCAGAAACGGCGCATCATAGAGACCTGAGACTTGGAGAGCTTTTTCCAGTGTAGGTCTCTTATAACACTTAATTTTCTTAGCTTCTTTCATTGAACGGTTTCTAAATAATTTTTTTATGGCGTAACAGTGCAAGCCAGCAATATGGTATTGATCCGTTTGGTCTAAAAGCTGGGTATATGAATTTTTGTCATTTTAGTCCGATATCCTAAAATTGTTTACACAAACAGAGGCTATTTCTGGGTACTTTCACCATGTCAAGTCTAAAATAGCTGTCAGGTTTTTTTAGTCAGGTCTGATTCTCTCACCTCGGACCGTCTGAGAATCATCCTCTCCCACCTACCCCCGCACGAGCTGTCAGATTAATTGAGAGCCATTTATCATACCTGTTGTTTATTTAAAGCATTTATTTCAAAAAACATGCTGGAAAGCTTTCTTTTCTTGGTTCTAAAGAGTTCTGGGAAAACCTCGTGAAAGAGCGGAAGACTTCTACACAACTGTGTACTACGGAACAAGATAAGTAATTCACTAGACACGTAGTTCACTTGACAGCGATTCTAGCCACGAGCATGCACTTGTTACCATCATTTCCATAGAAACAGACAAAACCTTAACAATTTCTTCATTAACCGAAATGAGCATGAAATGCTTTATTAAAAACAGTCATTAAACGACGCACAATATAAATGTCAATGTTAATCAGTTTTTCCAAGCATGTCCTTATTGCGGCGAGCGGCCAATATAAGTAGAGGTCATATTTAGAATCCCCGAAAAACTTCCGTTCTCTAGCAGGGACCGTGCAGGAAGATCGGGGGATGGGGGGGGGGGGGGGGGGGGGGCTTCATCATCACCATCATCATATATTTTATTTAAACACGGTAAAAACATCAGTTACAAGTTAAGAATGATTACATCACATTAAAAAAAACTGATTTACATGTTTGCCGTGTGGGAGCACGAGGGAGACATCAGGCAATTGATAAGTCTTTTAAAGTGGCTAAAGGATCTAGCAGCTCTGGCATCGTGGGGAGGGCTATTCCACAACTGTGCCCCACTGTAACAGAAACTTCGTTTTAAAAAATCAGTACGGGGCTTAGGTAGAGCTAACTTATTTGCCTTGTCTCTAAGATTATATCCTGTGCTGAATGGTTTAAATAGGTCTTGCAAGTACTCCGGAGCTTGTTTATTTATGGTTTTAAACATTAGTTTCGCTTTATGCTTTTTCCTTCTGGTATAGAGGGAATCCCATCCTATCTTTAATCGAAGGACGGTAGCACTAGAATAGAAATCCGACTTCGTAATGATCCTAATGTCGCGATTCTGTAACTTTTGTAATTTATCAGTCAGTTCATTGCTGAGACCATCCCACACAGGACAGCAATAGTCGAAATACGGTTCAATGAGAGCTCTATATAGCAAAATAGCTGAATCTTCGCAAATGAATGGCCTCAGCCTTTTAAGAGCACCTATACCAGAGGAAACTACCCTTAGCAATCTCATTGACATGTTTGGTCCATGACAAATGTTGGTCAATGTGGATTCCCAGGGATCTAGTGTGGCAGACTCTATTAATCTGTTGGCCTTCAATATGAATGTTTATTGAATGGTTGGCGGTATTTGAAAGCCTCTGACGCGAGCCAATAAACATAAGCTCGGTTTTAGCAATATTTAAACTTAATTTATTTACCGTCAGCCATTCGTGAAGGTTAACAAGTTCGTCATTTATTGAATGTTCTAGTTCGGGTAAGCTATTGGCGGCAATGCTAATGCTGGTGTCATCAGCGTACATCCGAGGGGAGGCTTTACTCAGACAATTCGGCAGATCGTTGATATATATCAAGAAAAGGAGAGGCCCAATTAAGCTTCCCTGTGGGACGCCACAGGTGACAGGGCGTGCGCCAGATAGCTCACCATTAACTAGACACTTTTGTTGTCGGTCACTAAGATAAGAGTCAAACCACCTTAGGGACTTTTGATCAACTCCATAGCAAGCTAACTTTCGCAAAAGAATCTTGTGGTCTATTGTGTCAAAGGCCTTTTTCAAATCTATAAATACCACACCATTAATAAAACCGTTATCTATATTAACAGACCAGCTGTTAGTAGCTTCAAGCAAGGATGTAAGGGTGCTATGTATGGATCTAAAGCCGGATTGACAGTTAGCTAGAAGATCGTTTACGTTAAGATACTCATAAAGTTGATTGTATATTATTCTTTCAAAAATCTTAGCAACAGCAGGAATAATCGAAATCGGTCGGTAATTATTGACATCCTGTCTAGCTCCCTTTTTAAAAATTGGCGTAACCCTAGCTAATTTCCATTCGGTTAGAACAATACCAGTGGAGATCGATTGATTGAACATAAATGTTAGGGATGGTGCAAGGATATTGGCCGCTAATTTGAGAAACTTGGATGGTAAATTGTCCAGGCCAGTCGCCTTCTTAACTTCTAGTTTTTCAAGTAATTTCAGGACTTCACTCGTGCAGCAAGTGCCGAAAGAAAAGGTCTTGTTAGCAGAGATGAGAAAGCTTTCTGGTTGGGTATTTACCAGAGGTATTTCACTTGCCAAATCATGGCCAATTTTCGCGAAGTGATGATTAAAGGCCTCTGCCATGTCAGCTGCAGAACTTATCTTGTTATCACCAATTTCGATACGAGCAATAGTTTTCCTCTTGTGATGACGAGAATTTAGTTCATTGATAAGTTGCCAAGTCTTTCGGGGATCCTTTTTATTAGCAGCAAGGTTTTCATTAAAATATGTGCGTTTAGCATACTTAATAGAATTGTTTACTTGATTTCTGGCGGCTTTGAAATCCGCCCAGTGAGACTGATGATCATTATTTTGCTCCGCCTTCTTTTTCAGGAAGTCCCTTTTACGCATTTTACGAATTAATTCGTAAGAGATCCAAGGCGCATTCTTGTTCCTAATTCTTCGTGATTTGGAGGGGGCATGTTTATCTATACAGATGAGTAATTGATTCTTCCAAAACTCCCACATTTCGTTGGGATCTGAAAATTGATTTACATCATCCCATGGTCTTTGAGCTACGAAAGCGAAAGCGTGAGCCAGCAAGAGGGGGGTGGGGGTGGGGGGTCCGGGGGTATGCTCCCGGGGAAAATTGGGATTTTTATTACCGATCTCAGATACCGGGAAATGGATTTGGAAATAACAAACGAAGTGCTTAGACGCAAACGTTCATCGCTTTAAACGTAATGATTTTATAGGTTCACTATCAAATCCTGCTTTAGATAATATAATTTACACCAAATCAGTACCATAGCCATTAGTCTCTCGGAATACAACAGTTTTTTCTGACTGTTTCCTAAATTTGTCTTATGTCGTTGTTAAGCGAAGCCATGTTTTCAGGCGTGGACACTGAACGATCGTTCACTAGATGCACTCGTTACTGGATTTACCAGTATAAACTTGCATGCCATGATTGAATGTTGTTACTTCTATCCTTTACAAGCTAAATCAAATACTATTCAACTACTACTGAGTGGCGCTTCGGAGGCCGATTTGACTCGTGACTCGTTTTTATTTCAAGATAAAATCAATGTTTTGGACTACAGTACACTGATTGTTTTGAATTGGCACGTATTGACAGACATGATTCCAGTTATCGAGGGTAAAATTATACAGAAAATGGCCTGAAGGCAAACGAAAATTGGTTCGAGTGAGCGGGAGGTTGTTTGACGGAAATCCAGGGGAAATCGATTTTGGTTCGACTTAGCGCTTCGCGACGCTTTTCGGCTCGCTACGCTCGCCAAAAGAGAGCGACTTGGTGCAAGTCTAGAGTTAGCCAGGGTTCGAGTTATCGGAAGTAGACTGTAACTTAAATCTTAAATCGATATCGTTGGTCTATTTGAAATTCACCTGTATTCGGTTCTATCATTAAATCTGTGATGCTCGGTCCCAGTTCCGCTCTGTTAGGGCTCGCCGCGTTACAAACCCCGCGAAAAATCCCCGAGTTTATACAAACCACGCCAAAATCCCCGTTATATTTTTTAATATATCAAGGGAGAAGCGTTAAGACTTCTTGGAACAAATTCCTTACAATGTACATTTGAGGAAAAAATTTTGCCCTTCATGTTAAATCCCGGCAGTCGTCCCCGCTTCAGGTGAAAGCGTTCTGTTAAATTACCGCTCCACGGCAGAGGCTACCACGGCCCCGGCCTTCTGACAATTTGTTGAATCCATCGCCCACCGGGGCCAACGCGCCGTTAAAAGTGCGTTAAATCCCGGCTTTGGACCGGACGCGTTAAATCCCCGCCAAGTCCCGGGGGTCGGGGGGCCGGGGTTTCAATTGACTGATGCATAATAACTAACCTAAAACTAGAGTTAAGACAGTCAGACAGTGACAGACGTCAGACAGTCCATTCGAAATCTTTTAACCTTTATTTATATTTATCGGATTTACAAACCTCGCAATACTTCGCCATAAAATATGGTACATCTTATTCCTAACTTGATAGCGACAATCTTTGAAAATGGTACATCTTATTTCTAACTTGAAGGCAACTGTTTGAAATTTCGAATATCCACACTTCTCAATGATATATATACATAGATACATTGGTATTTCCTAGATTAATTTAATAAGCTTGTCTTTCCTAAACACTGGGCAACAAATTTTCAACGGAAACAATATCATTTATTTAAAATGCTTCTCTTTCCAAGTTGGCATTTATCTCAAAAATTGCACTTCTTGCCAACGCTTTCAGATCGGCGACAACCGATAACTTACGGCTGCAATAATCGATTGTCACGTAGTCTCTGGGAATATGGCGGTTTATTAAGACATAATTGTTAACCATTTACAAAAAAATTTCCGGAAATTACGGTTTGGAAGTGAATGGAACACCGAGTTTCCGAAAGAAACGGAACTTCTGGAAAGGCAGTCCCGTTTTTCCGGTTGGGAAATTCCTGTCCCATTAACCAGTCAGCATCTTTTTCACCACTTCCAAATCTTTCAGCTTTCAAGACCATGCCACTTTTTCGCCCTAACCACACTGGCAACTTCAAATGGGACACATTATTCCTGAATAGAAATTCCCCACCAAATTCCCGGAATTTTTTTAAAAGTGGTAAACAACCAGAACCTTATTAGCGCAATTCTTTATTCTGCTCAGCAATCCGCTTGATTCCGTAAGAAGAAATTACATGTTTATTCCTCTTGGGAATTTAAGGGCTGAGCAACCTGCACTGATCATAAATTTTCTACTCAAAACACGCAGCCCTTTATAACGCATAAGTTTGCGTGATTTCTCGCGTTACATTCAACTTTTTCACGTCACGCAAACCTTTGTGTTATGAATCATTAGACAACTATGAAGAAAATGAAAAAAAAACCCATTAAAAAGCACTGTAAATAACAATTTATAGTTATTTTACGTTACTTTAGTTGTGTTACTAGGCAACTGGCTTAAAGAAACATCAATAAAAACTATTTTTGGAAAAATAAATCCGACGCTAAAAATAGATTTCATTCACGCTTTTTTGGCAGGAAAAGGTTTCCTAAAATTCAGAAATAAAAAATAGGTCTATGTAATTTAGATAAGACCTACAACTAAAATTTTGCCTGTTATGAATTACTGTTCTAAGAAAAAACAAACAAAAAACATGACCTCTGCTTAAAATATCCATTTGCTTTATAACAATGCATTATTGAAAACTATTTCTTTCTTCTAGCTTTAAAAAATAGTCCTACAGCTCTTACATTAGCTAAGTGGCAGTTTATCTTAGACAATTTGCGTCATTAATAAATTACGTAAGGTATTCAAGAAGTTCTAGAGCGATCCACACTGATTTAGGAAAGTTGCGTAAGTTATCCGAGCCTGCAGTGCTCAGTGACAGCAGACATTTCCCATCAACGTAGACGCAAAGAATCAAACTGTTTCAACACAGAAACTTCACATTCCTTGCCCAATATATTCGCAGTAAATATCTGGGATTTGAGTTCCAGCAGCACGCGGGCGATGCAGTGGTTCTTTCGTTGCTAATGGAGGCTGGTTGGTATTCGTAAGATTCCAAATTGCTCGACATAACAGTTTTATCTGTGTCCCCTCCTTCCTCCCTTCTGAAAGCTAGTCATCCTCTCTTGTAACAAGTCCTGTTCGCGGTTTGAAAATGACAACTCCTGCTGGAGCCTCTCGATTGTTTTTAACAATGCATCGCGCTCCTCCTGTAGCGACTGCAATGTAGCACGGGAAACGGCCATCTGCGCAACCAAGCACTGCTTCTCGTTTTCTAAACTCTCGGCACGGGAACATACCGAGGCTGAATCGGACAGGCTGAGTTGACTGGCATTGATTGACTCCTGGCGCGTCATTGGTCGTTCACTCTCGCGCCCTTGCGAGTCACCACTGAATGGCCTTATGTGAAAGACGCCATCATGCGCCCGACGGACGGAGATATTCTCAATGCTTAAATCCGCTGGAATGGGCAAAGGTGCTGACACTAAGGTAGGAGGAAGATCATTATTGATGCTTACGCGTGAGTTGTTAACTTCTACTAAGAAAGGCATTGGAGGAATCAACACCTCGTCCTCAAAGCAGTCGGCCAAGCTTCCTAGGGTGCTCACTAGCAGAGTACCATTGATGCCATTTACTTTGGCATGCATGAAGCCCCTTTCACCGGCTGTCGACTCGTACCTCTCTGCAGATGGCCCAAACTCTGCGCGCATGCACACCATTGGAGCGCCCTTTGACGCTGGAGGGACTGTGGTCTTCGTGAGCGATTTCCGAAAAGATTTCTGGTTAAGGTACTTGTCAAAATTAATCACACCAAGCTCTTCCAGTTTAAGCTCTGGGCAAATCATCTTGATAACCTTATCGTATCCTTGAAGATGGATCCCAACCTCGACTTCTTCTCCTTCGATGGAGAGGATTGACACCATTTTGGGTTCTTTATGTTCCTTTTCACTGTCCTTGCTGCTGGAGTCTTTCGAAATGTTACTGTCCAACTGACTACTGAAGTTACTCGTATCGCTATCTGTCCTGCTCTGAACCCGGCCAGCCACAGACTTGTCACCTGATTGCACTAAAAGCCAGCCATCAGAATCCGGCGCTGAAGCCGCACTACCGCGGCCTGAAGTATGGGACGCAGACTGTGCCGAGCTGGGGCGTGATGATGGCATAAGCTCTTGGCTGGCTTTAGAATTGGGATTTTCAGAGGACACTGAACCGTCTTTACGCGCACCTTCCTCTGAATCTGTTCTTGAGGGCGTTTTGTAATCGATAACTTCTGGAGACTGGCAGCCGCTATCCGACACACCACCAGTCTCAATGTAACTGCTCAGACTACTGGCATTGCGGCTCGTATTTTGAGATGGATGCCTCTCTAGACGAGATACATCACTGTCTGGGGCTGGAGGGAGCACGATATTAACGTCCACCCCCTGCGCAAGAATGGAAAAGAACGCAGTAGGCTGAGCGTCTCCGGGCCCATTCATAGCAGAGACATTATCACTCTGTGATAATTTGCCCTTTTCTAAGTCTTCTTGAAGCTTGATTAGCATCTCTTGTAGACGCAAAAGGAAGATGAATTGAAAGTGATCCAATTGGATGTTGACACATTGTGGGACGTGAATCAGGAAGCTCACATCAGCTCTCGACCCTAAATTTAGCTCCTGATTTGAAAGTCCCTCTGCTTCTGACAAGCCATTCAGCGTCGCCTCAGGTATAGGGGCCTTCTCAGGTAATGCAGGCGCTTCCTCTAACGGGACCCCTGATAAATTAGGCCCATTGTGCGTCAATGTCTCATACGGTGGCGGTAGTTCCCTCGAGGCAGGGGCAGGCTTGTGTAATTCATTCCTGGGCTCATAAGCGGGTGGTGGTCCATCTCCTGCTGACAACATACCTAGGGTCCTACAGGGAAGGGCCTCAGAAGAGTGGGGGCTCATATTGGGATCACTGTTACAAATGCCATTGGACGTTGTGGACAAGAGCGAGGGAGCGGCTGTATTTGCTCTGTTCTTCATAGATATTACTGGCTCAGAAGCCTTTCTCTTTGGAGAGAGCAGTTCTGAAGATGACCTCACGTGTAGCGGTGGTGAGTGTAGCCTGCTGGCACTTTGAGTTCTTCTCACTGCAGCGGAGCTGGAGGCTGTGCTGTTGTGATCATTTGTTGGCAAAGGAGTGGCAATCCATATCTGAACAGGAACAGCGTCTATAAAAGGCATCGGTCGGCTCTTTACCTCCTCAATACCCAGGAAGTCAAGCCACACCTGCTCAGCTGAAATGCACCAAACCTGTGAACATTGAAACAATCAATGAGAAGTCAACGAACAACTCCAAAAATACAAAATCGACCTTTTGTAATCATTTTTACAAGAGCCACATCAGTACCAAACAGGGGCTGAATATGATAAATGCCATGAGGAGGGTGGTTTATGCGTATAGCGCACACCCCTCTACCCTCCCCTCCCCCCTCCCTGCATCTCCGACTTACACTGTATAATGACACAAGATACAACGACACTGAAGTAGATCAATGAATTCTACAACAGTTTTGCTTCACTTACGATTTGGCAATGTTATCTGTGTAAACTTAACCACAAACAGCTATAAAAGCCCTATATGTAAGTGGTCCTCAGAGATTTAATGTTATTGTAAAAAGAAACGTCTGCAGTCCATGCACTCCTTTCGTTTGCCGTTTGTATTTTACTTTCCTTGCGCAGTTTGAGCTTCTGGGCCCAGTTGTTCAAAGTGTAGATAGCGCTATCCACCGGATAAATCTCTATCCAGTGGATAAGTGTTGGCAAAACAAACTACACTATCCACTGGAGAGTGATTTATCCGGTGGATAGCGTTATCCACCCTTTGAACAAACGAGGCCTGACAGGCTAGACATATTACTTAAGTTTTTTTTTTTAATATGCATAGCTCTCAATGTCTGTTTGAGCCGTAGCTAGTCTCCCTTGCAGTCACGGTTGGAGATGTGATGCAGGAGGGAAGATTCAGAAGTGGCGTTGCACAACAGACCAAATATAACGGCTGCAATGCAAACTAGAGCAATATTAAAGAGAAACCTGGGAGTGGTGAAACATTTAGGAATGGTGGGCTTAAATTTTGGAAATACCGGACATGCTAAAAAAGTACCTGCGATGGCTGACGTGTTCCAAAAGTATCCTGACAAACACCATTCAAATGTTTATCAACCTTTGCACAATTTGCCAGCACACTGCAGTCATTCAGCCACGACGAGTTAGGCAAAGGTTGGACATCACCCAGCATGGCAGGAAAGTTCTGACCATCTGTGTAAATCTTTGAACACAGGAAAGCCTGAAGAAACACCAACATGTCTGTCGGGGTGGACTTGTACCCAGTCCTAGAATTCGTGATGAACACTTGGGAAATTTGAAGCTGGAGGGCCTGGGGCCGAGACTCTTTATATGCTGCACAAGATTCACTTGGGCAAGGAATAATTATCTGAAACGAGAAAGGTTTAGTTACGAGCTTGTTTTCCCTCAAACCTTAAATATGTTCTCTTTATTATCAGGCCACCATCATAGAAATGCCATGTGTGCATAGGGATGTAGACACTACTATACGGTAGCACACAGTCAAGTTCAGAACGTAACCAGCCTTTTCCTTATGTTACTTCTTTCAGGGGGTGGGTGTGGGAGGGTGAGAGGGAAGGGTTGTTGCATGTGCATAAATAAATTGGTGCTGTATAAGGATCAATCTATTTTACTATACTCCTGTCAATTATGAAAACGTGCACATCCCTGGCACATGAATTGTGAGCATGATCAGTAACACAACAAGTTATGTTTATAGAAAAGTCATACAGTAATAAATAGAAATTAAGGATAAAGGTGGAACAGAACAGAACAATCAAGGTATTGTACTTGGTATCTGCATTATTTATCCACTGAATTATTTTTCAATACAAGAAGACCACTCCTACCTTATTGTTACGCTATAATTATAAATTTACCGCTTCATTCCAGGGTTCCTGCTTTGAGTAGTTGTTGGTTTTTAATGTTAGTTCTAATGATTTGGTGGTATTTCAAGACATCTCTGAATTGAATTTTGTTATTCTTTTAGTTTCTTATAATCCTATGTGTTTGAGACTGCTTTGATAGAATTGTAAGGAGAAGTAAAAAAAATCTAGTCTACATGTAGCTAGTGAACTACATGTACATGTTTCCTTAGCAGTTTCATTTATTGAACACAACATTAAATACTGCAAAAAAATGCATGAACTGTGACACCAACCTTTGGCATAAGAGCTTCAATTCTGATATCAATATGATTTGAGGGTGCATCATATCGCTGAGGTGGGCCCATGGACCATGTCTGAAAATATAATACGTAAAGTTATCGCATAACATTTCTTACAGTCAGGTGGGAGATAGTGTCAAGTCTTACAGCCAAATATTTTTAGGTCAAGCACTGTCATGGAACTCTTGCTAAACAAAATCAGTAGATTGTGCATCAGGACAAGGCTGTTGAAAGGATAAAATTAATAATGCCCAGGAGGGCTTCACCCAAAAGAGATCTGACCTCCTTTTTAAAGCAAAAAAGGGTAAGTATAATTCACGAGTTGGAGTGTAAAAAGGGAAGGGAAAACTGGTGATTCATCTAAGTATTTTAAGACTTTAAAAGGGCTATTCAAGTGAAAAGTTTAGAAATGAGATGCATTATCCATACTGTAGGTATATATGTGAAAGGGGTTACCATTTTCCATCAGGGTGTAATATTTAAGGGTGACCTTTTCTGTCAAAAATAGTATTTAAAAGCAGTTCAACCTCAGGGCAGAGAGCCTGGACTTGAACAAAATATTTTTGAGTACCCCCCTCCCCCCACCTGGGGATAATGCTATCCACTGTATATTCTCAAATGGTCAACAATTCACTGGGTGCAGATGGTTGTGCAATATCAGTGCTCCAAGAAAGCAAAAAAGTTTGTACAACAGTTTCTACTTCCTCTCTTTTTCTACTGAAACCAAATAATATGGTTCACTGTCCTTTACAATCACAGTGACTAAAATAATATCACTTACTCGTTCTCCGAGAATGCTTTGCAGGAAACTGTTGAACCAAAGACAAGTTGCAGTGTCGAGTGTCAACTGAATTGGGTTTAACTGGATAAACAGGTTCGGACAAGGCACTAATTAAGATTAAAAAAAAAACAGAATATTTTGTTAGCATTATAATGGCATATACAGTCAGGGTTCTTACCACAAAATTCTGCCTATGGTTATAGGCCAAATGTACAATGCATCAGAGAGTACACAAATCTTACTTACATGTAAATAATAATAATACTAATTATTATGCATTATTTTCAATGCAATTTAAAGAAGTTAGCAACTGAGAGAGCCAGGCACATGTGCAGTAGTTTGCTTCACCATTCAAATAGCATTATGTTTCAGCAGTGTGAGGAATTTGAGCCAGCCTTGCTCACCAAGAGTTGTCCTCAGCTACTCACCCCTCCCCCCTCCCCCCCCCCCCCCCAATCTCTTCTTTTTCCTTTCCACTCATACGTCAGCTTGACAGGAACCTGTTTTCCTTCAGGCAGGTGCTTATGGCTGGGTTTAGCCATTAGGCCAGCCATTGGGAGCCTTATTCAAACTAGGGGCAGTCTGCCAAAAGTGGAAGCGCCTGGATGTTAACTTTTGATTTTCATCATCTGTCTGCTTGACAATCTTACTAACAACTTAACTGTAAAAGCTCTGTGGGACTGTTCCTGGGGGCAGCTTTTTTCTTTTAAAGAGCATGTAGAGACATTCCGACTATTAAGATGGTTTCCACTGAACCAAGGCTGTGCTCTAAGAAAAATTACAAGGAGCCCAAAGGTCCCAAACTATGAGATCCAGGCCCAGCATAAAGCTTACATGAAAGAAATAAGATTATCTGGTCGCCCAAAGGCAAAAGTTAGTCACCTGAGGCATCCGGGCACCCTTAGAGCACAGCCCTGCTGAACATTTGAGCAATAAAGGCTAAAATAAAGATACAAAAAAAAAACTTAAGCATGGTAACATCTTGAATACAGTTAAGAAGAACTTATCAAAACTTAAGCTCTCAAGCTGACCCCATGAGAGAAAAATGAATTTGAAGTTCTCCATATTTTAAATCAAAGATCTCTTCGAGATTCGACTATTTCGCATGGAGTATGCGTTGGGGAAATGTTAGTATTGAAAGCGATTTGCGATGCATTAACCCATTGACTCACAGTCCAGAAGGCTTTTATTAGCGCGTACCCAACTCCCCCCCCCCCCCCCCAAAAAAAAAAATATTCCTGGCTCTTTTATGGCATTTAACACAAACGTGCAAGTGGGAAAAATATACCATATGCGTACTAAATTCAGACAAATAATTCCTTTCTGAAGTAAATGTTTATTAAAACTAGACACACTGAAAGGCCAATTCATGAATTGAATTGTTAATTATCAACCTTGATAAATTGATTCGAAACCAGACTTGAAGACGGTGAAAAAAATTTCTTCACCTCCGCGCATCATTTTAACAACTCGCAAAAACACGAACTCTTTCTACAAAATATAACACTAGTTCAAAACACTCTCGACTGGTGAAAGGTAGGTTTTCATTCTGTACAACTGTCACTGACATTTATTTAACCACCATTGGTATTATCTTGGTACAGAAAAGCGATAATTGGGGATAATAATTTGCGAATCATGGTGCCGTGAGATAGCGAAAAACTACAGAATTCCTTCCACAAAATTAACACTCAGATTGCTTTTTATGCTATCCATCACTATAACTATTAACAAAAAAATACTTGTTTGCATTTTCCGAAGTACTGTAGTAAATCTTTGCCTGTAAAAGGTCGTAAACTAAACACAATTATCAAATAAACAACAAAGCGATGGTAAGTCGGCCGCACGCTGCATATCAGATGTCACCATGTGCTTTTCAAATCAATACGCTCCTAGAAGCCTAAAATTCCAAACCTAAACTGGGCAAATGAAAGAAACTTGAAGGAAGTTTTGTTTTAGATTAATTCTCATTTCAAGATGTAGCTACTAATGTATCAAAGCTTCAAAATTCTGCATATTTTTGAAGCCGTGAGATCCGGCATTATTCATGCTAAAGCGTAAGTTTAATTTTAGCCCGACGGCTTTTTGCAGTCAATTTTTCACTAAGTGGCTTTACCGATCCTTCTAAAAATTCCATTTAAGTTCGAAGCAATATTGTACATTACCATTTTCCTGTCTGAAGTCTTGAGAAGCTGCATTAAGTTGTGATCAAGTCCGTGAATTGTGGTCAAAACAAAAGATTGTGTGACGAGCTAAAAATACTTCTTTCAATGAAGACGACAAACAATAGACTTATGACAATAGAAAATAGCATTGGCCAATATCCTCTGACAATGAAGATTCGCAGCAGCTTTTAAGCATGTAAAACTAAGTGATTCAATCGATGAATAGCACAGATCTTTGAAAAATACCTACCTTTAGTTTGCAAAAGGCTAGACAGGCTAAATGACGAGCGACACGTGAAAATAACACTTCGGGATCGAGAAGTGCTGACGCATTCCTATCCAATGACATTTTTTATCGCCCACAGCGAAAAGTATTCCCTTGACAAATTAAAACAGTCCCTTGAGAGTATACAAAAATGTGGGTCAGAGAGTGCCAACCCAAATGCTCCCAATTCTTACCATTTTCCTTGTAACCAAGCAAAATAGTCGAAAAAATGGATGTTTTGCATCAGCTCAAAACAAAAACACCACATGTTTTAAGAATTTTTATGAGGTTTGACATTAATTTTCTCAAGAATGCTTTGGAATTTAACCACAGGGTCACTTATAGAAATGAATTGTCTAACAGTGCTTTGAGCAGAATTTTGGTAATTGATTTTTGCACTTATTGCTCAGACAAACTTTCAGTGGAATCCATCTTAATATCTAGAGCTCTGATTGTCATATTACCTGCTGATCCTATAGATCCAGGATAGTAATACTGGGTGAAGTCCAGCTGAAATGCTGGCATGTCTGAAGGTAGGTACAACGCCTTTTTATCAGATGATAGAAATGCAACTTCCTCCTTAGTATTAACATTACTTGTTGTGACGGGCATGATGAAGAATTCCTCACAGCGAATCACAAAACAGCTTTCAAGCATAAACACTGGACGCTTCAGACTGTTCTTGATAGAGTGAGCTGATTGTCCAGCCCGTGACGATGCCCCCGGACTTGACGGGGGTGGCCTTCTGGAATTCATGTGAGGGGAAGAAGGAGTGCTGAGTGGAGAGGAAGGATGTGACGAGCCTTCTCTACCATTGACACCAATAACGGAACTCTGAAAAACACAGAACACCATTAAATTAGTCAATCACTGCAGTCGAAACTGGTCAAGCATTTCTCACCATAATGAGGTATAGTCCTGAATCAATTCATTAACAGATATTGACTTACTTAATTCCTCATTTCAAAGTCTTACTTTCTAAAGGATTCTGAATTCAAACTAAAACAGAAATATGATCTAATTCAAACTAAAATAGAAATACAATCAAACTAAAACATTACTACCAAAACTCAAAATAACCTAAAGACATGTAAAAACTAAAATGTCTGCTTCAAGCCAAGCAGTAGAGCTTATTGCAGTTTCTGCAGCATTAAGAGACTAGGAGTATTTCTATTCCCCCTGAATGGGATGCTAGTCCATCACAGGGTGCATTCAATTTACATGTATTCACCTGGGTGGACCAAGCCACTGTGATAGTTTTTTACTATCTCACTTAGAAGTGTCTTGTGCCCAAAGATTCAACACAATTTATGGCCCTGGCCAGGGCTTGAACCAACCATTAGACCCCCATGTCTCCTGGACAGGCTTGTGAGACAGGCAGGTAAGAATTTACAGGAAATGATAGGGTGACTTCAATTGCCATGATTTGTATTATTATTTATTTTTTTGTATAGAAATTGGACTGGGTAGAGTACAATTCAGGGAGTAATCATGTGTCTGAGTTATTTCAATTTTGTCCAAGCACACAGTGCGAGGCATAATTGAAATTATGAGCATGATTACTCTCTGAATTGATCCACTCGAGGTAAGATTACTACTTAATTGTATCAATAACAAAACTGGAGGTTTTATGTGGAAAAAATCAAAGATATGTTTAATCGGTTTTACAAACAATAGGAGAATAGCAAAAGAGAACCCGTTTATGTGCATGTGATGTGAATGACGTAAGTGTCCAATTACAGGTATCCAATTACAAGAAGTTGTGATTGGATTCCTGTAATTGGACACCCACGTGATCACGTGCCAATTACGCAACAAATAGCCATGCACAGAACCAATCAAAATTGAGAATTTTGTTATAGATATAATTTAATATGGTAAAAAATTACACACAGTTGGTACATGCATGTGTTAATTGTTATAAAATAGAGAATAAATTTTACTTACATCACTCCTGGCTCGATGATGAGTTTGTGCTGCTCTTTGAGGTGACAACTGTTTGTTCCTTTGAGAGTTTCTAAAAGCATTCAACAGTTCATTGACCCAGTGAGCACGAGTAAAAGATGCCTCATTGTGAGATGGCCAATCAGTTCGCGATGTTCCAGCTAAGTGATATGGATAGTAATCAACTGATAACTTGTTCATTCGCAATTGCATAGCTCCGCCTTCACCACCAGCCTTTTGGTCCGAGTCGTCACACAAATGCAGGTTAATACTATCTGTCCTTAAGTGGTATGACGTTTCTTTTACATCATGTTGTGTAAAGAGTGGATTTAAAGACTCGTAATCAGACTTTCGTTCATGTATCGTAGATGCTGCATATTGCGTTTGCTGCTGTGTAACCTGGCCAGCAGGCTGTCCAGGATTGGTTCCAGGTCCTTTCTTAGCTGCTGTCTGTGACATGGCCTGGGTTACAGAGTGCAATAGGCCAGCTAAAGCTTCTAATTGCGACTGTGTAAGAACCCATAATATGTCATCTAAGAGAAGTTCCAGTCTTGCAGATAACACTGCACAGTCTTCAAGACGTTTTTTGATTGTAATGTGTAATGCTGAGTGACTTGTTATAAGACGCAAAGGAGCTGACTGTTGACTTGAAGTTTCCTGGTTAAAAGAAATAATTAACAACCTTTCATCAGTACTTTTGTTTTGTACATAACCATGGTTAAAATAATTAATGTTAATAAAGTTATGCTCTATTTACATTAAACAGTTGTCACTGACTTTTTTCATTATTTCTTAGACGTTTCAATTAATTTATCAACAAATGTGCAAGGGCGTTAACCAGAAATCAATTTCAATGGATTTGTAGTTCTTTGTTATGTTCTGGAAACACTGGTCAAATTTTGAAACAACAACAGGTCACAGTGTTGAACAAACCTGAGGCAACTATCAACAGCCTGTTTCACATCCTAAGGGCAAGCTAATTCTGACCAAAAATCATGCATAGTGTAAAAACTCAGTTACAAACAGTGCAGTTTTGTATACTATGACCAAACAGAAAGACCAGCACAGACAGGCAGTGTCAAGTTTCGACTGCAACTCTTAAGTTGCTTGCCATGTCCACCAATTCACTGGGATTTTGAAAACCTTAAGGTTGCTGGACTTCAGGCCAATTACCACAAGCAACTTTTTCTTGAAGCCTGACACTCCATGATAGACCCAAATGCCAGGAATGATCACATCATAATCCCATATGCACCACACAGACTTAAGAGATTAAACTAAAGAGTATCACTTATGGTCATATGTGCAAGCCAGTACAATGTAACTTGATAAACTGACATGTTATGGAAATTCTAATGAATCCTTTTTGCTTACATTGTACAAAGCTATCCTTAGTGTTGACCATGTTATTTCTTTAAACGTCAACACTTCTCCCCTCGTCTCATCTTTTACTCTCGTCATCCGCAGGTCATCTGGCTGCCACAAGGGAGTAGTACTTTGAATTAAAAGGCGCGACATCTGGAATGTGGCAAGGAAAGCTTGGAACTTGAATGAGATGATCACAGAGTTTATCTGTACGAACATCCCATCAACCACCTTCTCAACAAAACCATACCTATTAGGAGCTTTCTCTCTGTAAAAAGGCAAATTAAAAAATAAAGATTTCTAATCAATATAATTTATTAAAATACACCATGATATGTACTGTACTTGTTTTGATGACATATGCCATACATGTACAGCCAAACCACTACTTTTGGACACCTGGATTACAATAATACAGATGCCTCTTATGTGCAAAGGATCTTAAACCCTGACCCTATTCAGGGATAGAAAATCTAAGATTGATACCCCAAGAGTGACAGGACAGTTCATATTTATCTTATGCTTGGTTTTGACATGTCTACAGGCAACAGCCTACGATTAGCAAAGAACACAATACAAATACAGACATATGATAGCATAACATTTTACATGTTGCTTGTAAAACAGCAAGGAAGATCTAACAACTTATTTGCATGACTGTATTGTTGGCGGACGCTTGAGGCGCTACATGTAAAACATGAAATCTTACAGTAAGTCTGACTTACTTGGGTGGTGGTGGAGGTGCATTAGATGCATGTGTCTTAGGTGATCCAGGTGGTGGGGTGTTAATATCACCATCTACTGCCTCCATATTGACCTCAACACAGTCAAGGTACTGCAACACAACATTGCACATTTCTTAGTTAGTAATAAAAATAACGTTCATTTTTATTATTGCAGGGCATCTGATAGGGTGCGGAAAAAAATAAATTATGCGGAAATTTTCAGGAACATTATGCGAAAGAAAGTGTTGATTATGCGGAAAACACGTTGGATTATGCGGAAAATTTTTGGCTCGCTTCGCTCGCCAAAACTCACATCTTTTCATGCAGCTGAAATTGAGCTGCTCCCAAAGCCGAGAGTCTGCTCGCAGGATAATTTTAAACAAAAAAAATTATATTGGTATTTGGGCTTTTCCAGTTATTTTCATTTGTATTTGGTATGTGATGAAATTATCTTATCAATTAATATGTGATGTTCAATGAAAATAACACAACCATTATTTTGTTGGCTGAAGTTGATTTTCTTCTTATGCATAAACAATACAATTCAAGGTGCTACGTGATCTACTACAACATTGCACGTTGAACAAAATAACAATCCATTATCTACATAGAAAACTCCAGGATACTGGTTCACTCAATCCTTTGCTGATATTAGACTTTCAACAAGGTCCTTCGTCTTCATTATGGCATGTCCCTCGCAGACCACTTTGCAGCCTCAAGCTCGCTTCACTTAATTCATCGCTCATCTAGCCCGTGAGGCCAACTTGTGGCAAGCGTCCAGCGAAGTGGGGATCCTTCGTCTTGGTCTCTTTGATGACAAATTTATCCATATACTATAGGTAACCACAGGAGAATTTTCGATAGACCAAGCGAAAGAAGCGAAAGAAGACAACTGGTGTCCAGGCCCATCGCGAAAAGACGCGTGGAACGCCTGGAGGTTAAAAATTGCTCACGATCGAAGTGCCGTGTTTTCGTCGCTATTTTAGGAGAAAAACTGTGTCAAAATAATCAACTTCTTCGAAATTTATGTTTGTGAGGATGGTTAACAGCTGCTTAATCATTAATATGAAACAAATTTCTCTGTTTCATGGGGAAAATGTTCTCAAGATGCGGAAGATGCGGAAGTCAGCGAATTATGCGGATCCGCATCACCGCATCCTGTCAGATGCCCTGTTATTGAAATATATTGTAACACAACAAGCGTCCTCAGGCTCTCCACTCCCTGTATTATAAGCCCTGTCTAGAAATAAGCTCACCTGAAAGGGATGCATTTAGAGGTCACAAAAGATTTGAGAAATGGTTATTATACATGTAAATTGTTAGCTACCTCTGTAAGCTTTAATTTGATATGATGGTTTAGCTATCTACGGTTTAATCTGGACATGCTATATTGCTTGGATGTGTTGTGGTTTAAATTTATCGTTGGTTTAAATTTTTCAAACCAGTTTGATTTTTAATTTCTATTGTCTCATATTTATTATCATAATCTAAAACAAAGGGTTTAAAAATCAAACTGGTTTGAAAAATTTTAAAGGTCAAAAATAAATTTAAACCACAACAGATGCAAGACACCCCCAAAGGTATACGGGAACCTTAATATGGGTTATAATTAAATGGAACATACCAGGCAAATTGGGTCTGTTTTGAGTCGTGTCCAGTGAATCTATAAATAAAGGAAATATATGCATTTAGTCACATCAGTTATAATGGGTTGCCCACTACCTCTCGGACTGAGTTACTTCATTGGTTACTTCAAGTTGCTTGAGCAAACTTTCAATTGATATTGGAGCATTGCAATGCAACACTGTATTTAGTTGCATGCAACAAATAACATCCAGTTTGACCGCAAACTGCAATCACAGGAAAAAAATACATTTTCCAATATGGTAAATTATTGGAAAATTTGAGTTATGACCTTCCAATGTTGGATAATCATTGGAAAATTGTATTGCACCAATAAAAGTCCAATAAGGTTCCAACAAAGGGAAAACTGCTTTTTCCTCATGATGTTACAGTTGGAATATTATTGGAGTTTAATTGGAACAGAAAACATTTGGTCTTCCAATGTTGGATAATACCGTGAAAACATTGGAAGACATTTCCTCGGCTACCAAAGATTGCACAATGATATACCAAGCTTTGCCACTGAGCTGGTTATGATTGGAATATCATCGTGGTATTATTGGAATAAAATATTCACAATTTTCCAATGTTGGATAATACTGTGAAATTATTGGAAGACATATCTTCAGTCACCAAACATTGCACAATGATATACCAAGGTATTAATTTTGCTACACCACTGAGCTGGTTATGATTGGAATATCATTGTAGTATTATTGGAACAAAATTTTTACAAGTTTCCAATGTTGGATTATACTGGTAAATTATTGGAAATCATTTCTTCAGTTACCAAAGAAAGCACAATAACCAAGCTTTGAAGATAATTCTTTGATTTTCCTTGTTCATATGTAACTGCAGATCGGGATTTTATCAGAGGTCCAATAACAACAGCACGGTTGGCAGAAATATTTGCCCTTTGGGTAATGCCTCCATGCCGTCATGGGATAGACAGCTTTGCCTTTACATAGAAGACATGAGCAGTGAACATGCGCCTTTCCCGACGACGAGATGTTCCGCGCTTCATCACTATCCAAACATCTACACAGGTTTGCTTGTTTTGTGGACGACGCCATACGTTGTTTTGGCAACAACAAGGTCACAAGGATAATGAACGTAAACATAAATTAAGCGAAATTACCGGTAAGCCAAATGCTTCGAAGTGTTAAACGACAGCCGAAAATTAACAAGCATAACAACAGTTAAAACAACAGTGGAAAGTATTATGAACGTGAATGAGCTCGCGAACGAGCATTGAGGGTCAACAGCCTGTCAGCGGTAATTTATGCGAATCATGCGTGTTCCATGTACCCAGAGTCCTCGAAGAACCTGGCCTTAGCGCTTTTTCCCGCCGTTTCTTTCCTCGCTCGATAGATCGAAAGGTGTTGATCGAACGGAAGAAAGAAGTATATATTTTTTTTAAAATTGGAAAACAGATGGTAGAATTGCATGTAGTATCAAAGTTATGGCTGAAAGGGCTGAAGAGGATGTCAGCGCTGCACTGTCAGATCATGAAGGTAATATATTTCAATCCATCGGAACAGAGTGAACTGACGAGAAATTCAAGATTTCGCGCCATAAATTTTGCAAACCGTTCCCTTCTTTTCTTTCGATGACTGGCAAGTTTAGAATGTAGTCTAAGCGCAAGCAAGGATGTTCAAGGTTGCATGCAATGGTCAGCACAAGATGTGCATTCATGGCTAACGACGGAAGGATTTCATGAGGAGGCATTCCTGTTTAAAGGTTTGTATCCGTTCTTTTAATCCATTTTTCCTTTTATGCACATGTATATATATATATATATACTGATTAAAAAGACTTCATGGATTTAACAGACATTCGTTTTTACGTTAAACTTGTATCTTTCTTTATGCTTGCTGAAACATATCTTCTCACTGTGTTGCATAAATCCATCCCAGTCAGTTTTCCTTTCTGAACTCACCCTGTTCTTTTACCTTAACAGCTGAGAACATAACTGGAAAGACACTTTATTGCCTAGAAAAAGCAGACTTGAAAGATATTGGAATTAACCCTATGGGCAGGAGATTGGAAATATTCGAAAAAATTAAGGATCTCACATGTCTTCAGTCTGAAAAGAGAGCATCCAGCAAATCAGAAGGTGATTGCTATTTCTTTTTTGTAGAAGAAAGAGAAAATGGCCTCTTCAGTTATTGTTTATAAGTGTTTCTTATCTCATATTATGACACATTAGTGCAGCAGTTAGTTAAATATTGTTTTTCATTGATTGATTTATTAATCAACTGACTGACTGACTGACTGACTGACTGACTGACTGATCATGACTGACTGAAAATATCCATATTCTGTTGGGGAGGGTTGTCTCAAAAGCCAAAACATTTCAAGGAAAGTATGAAGCTAAAGTGGCATTTCTAGAGGGGTGGGGAGATTAAAGCAAAAAAAAGAAAAATTCCATGGGGGGAGTTTGGTTATATTCTGGAACAACATACATAATGTGAAAAAGTGTCAACTGTATTTAATAATTTAATATAGCATGTTTCTTGAAATAATAACAAGAAGAGGCTGTTGAACAGATTTTTAGTGTGATTGTGTGAAAGAGAAGCCTCTTTCCCATTACCTAAACGAAAAAATGTGTCTTTCACAGATGCTATTAAGAGTCATTTACTGCAATGGTTCCACGAAAAAAATAGGAAGATTGAGGATGGATATGACTATGAGGTATCATGTTATTTATTACACTGCTGTATAGAACCCTTCGTTCATTTAAAGATATAAATATAAATTGCATATAAATTTTTGTACTCCCAACAGAGACAAGTTCATATAAAGCCAGAAGTCAAAATGTTATGTCTTGTTGCATATATATTACCTGTGTCGTACCAGTAATACTGCAATTTGCCGCTTGCAAAGTAATATTATAAAAATTATTTCAATGCATGGGAATGTTGATCATGGATATTTGGCCCACCAGTAACCTGCCATAAGATTATTATCCATTCTTTTAAGGATTGTGTCCTTCAGCCCATTAAAAGAGGACTATAACTTTGAAGAATCAACATTGTTTTTAAATAGTAATATTATTGTTTTTAAATAGGCCACTCACAAACCAGCAAAACATGGTAGAGCGTCAACATCTTCAGGAAACAATTCAGATAGCTCCAGCTCAACATTGTCTGTAGCTTCCACATCAAGCTCAAGCTCACAATCCGAAGGTGTGTCAATGATTATGTAATTGCAGTGGCATTCCTATAATTATTTAGCATTTCCCAGTGACCAAACACACACAGATCTGATTGGCTATGTAAGCACAACCAATACATTAAAGCCTGGAGCCGGATAAAATACCCGACTGTTGCATGAATTTTACCTGCTGACTGAAAGCTGGGAAATGGGAAAACAGGGAAGATTTTGAAGCCCTTTCCTTGACTAGTACCTGTCTATACCGAAGAAATTTCTTTCTCCTGTTCAAACAAACATAGCACTTTTGTCACCAGGTTAGGTTTGATAGGTTGGTCACTGAGCTATGCTAAAACAATTTAGATTGCTCTCAACCCATGTAGATTGCTAACTACAAGTAAAGCTTGCAGTGTAATTCTTAATTATTATGGCCACCTGTAACATTTTATGTTGATGTACATGTAGCTTCAGTCCTTTAAGCTACATGTAGTCATTTTCCTAATTTAAAGTGAAGTGTACTTTGTTGGGATTTGAATACTAAATCATACTACTTTTACCTAGATGATGCAATTATGATAATTGTTTTTAACCATATGTATTTTTCATGACATTTTTACAGGGTTCTTAGTTGGTGAGGATGAAGAACTAGAACCAAGCAGCAGTGTTGAAGACATGTCTGCTAAATCAGCAGAGACAATAATACTAGTCTTTTTTGAGACTGTTTCTATTCATTTCTTAACAGTTAAAAAGCATTTCTTACCATTAGGCAAGGCTTTAAATGTAAAGTGTAGATCATTGGGAAAATATCAACTGTTACTACCACTTGCCAAAGCCTTGGTGAAGGCTGGCCATGTTAAGATTGAAGTGGAAGACAGTTCTGAAGTAAACTACAGGGACATGCATATGTCTAGGAAGCAAGTTAAGAAGTGTGCAGACATAGAATCATTGAGTAAGACCACACAAAGTGAATCCATGTCTCCTGGTCTAGATGATTCTGCTTCTGTTGTGTCAAAACCACATCCATAAACTGCAGTTCAACAATATATTTGTTATTTCAACAGAAGAAAATAGCTTAGGTTTGACAAGCTGCAGAGTTGTCAGAAATGTTGATGTTAATGTACATTTGGTACTTGACTTTGACATAATTAAAGGTGATTTTCACTCCTACTTTGTCGTTATTTTAATTCCATCATAAGAGAAATTACTTCCTGCATTGGATTTTTACATTTTCCAATACTGGTCAAAGCAGTCCAAAGATTAGAATATGTTACAATTCAATATGGAAACACTTTGTCCAACATTGGAAAGTGTACCAAACCAGTGTTGGAAACAATTCATCTAATGTGGGATTCTTCAGTGGTCCAGTGTTGGGAAACTGTTTTCCAATGTTGGATTGTTCATGTACCCAATGTTGGAAACATTTTCTCCAACACTGGAAAGTATAACATCCCAATGTTGGTAATAGTAGTCCAGTGTTGGAATATGCAAAATTCCAATGTTGGTTATACTTTGTCCAGTATTGGAATGTCTAAAAATCCAACGTTGGACTCTATCATACCAGTGTTGGAAAATACGGCGTTCCAATGTTGGAAACAGGTCTTCCATTGTTGGAAAATGTGGTGTTCCAATGTTGGGAACATTGGAACATTGTTGGATACTATAATTATCATTTTCCAACATTGGAAAATATAACCATTTACCAATGTTGGAATATCACTTGAATGTACCAATAATCTACCAATAATAATACAGTAATAAACCAACTACATTCCAACGTTGGAAAATGTATTTTTTTCCTGTGAATGCTGATCATAACCAGGTTAAAATTACTGGGATTATCTTGGGATCCTGCCATGATAAAAATACAACAAGCAAGATGGTGTGAACATGGACAGTCCAGTACCTGTACCTGCTTAAAATGAATGTACAACAGGTAACATAAATATGTTGACAGTTTCCAACAGAGATCTAGTGTAAACCAAGTGTTATAGGGAGAGCGAAAGCAATGGCCAAATAACAACAGGGTATAGTTTACATGGACAACAAGGATCTCCTCCCCTCCCCTCCCCTCTGGGATCCCCTCTCCCCTCACCCACAGTTGAGCTTCAATCTTTATAATCATTATTATTGATGGCAATTTGGAATTTAAGGATTCAGTTATATGCTGTCTCTGCCTTGTCTCTAACTAAACTTATAATGTTGGATTATTTGAGGGAGATTTGTAAGAATCATTGTTTGGGTAGCAGTACTCACAAGGACTCCCATGAATGGCTCGTTACCTCTTGAGAAAACAATAGAACAAACAGCAAGAACAATGCACCTGCCCCAATTTAGACCAATTTTGTAACTGCTACACTAGAGGACAAGTACAGTAATAAGCTTATGAGAGCTGCTACACCACTGGAAATAATCTTTCCTGCAATATTTCTATGACAACATTTAGAATTCACAAATATTGCTTTCTCAATTTGCACTTATAATATAAGTGGCTAAAAGGCGACAAAATGTAGTGCAATTCATTTCTGTAGCTTATTGACAACTATTGTGAAATTAGCTTTTCAAAAATTCATTTCCTTGTCTACTAATAAAAGGTTTCATTCAAGGACTGAAAAATTAAAAAAATCTATAACTATTTATGCAAATTTTAGAACAAATTTTAAACACATGGGACTAGGAAATACATTATCATTTAAATTTATAGTCTTCTTAAACTGCTTTCATGACGAGGACAAAGACTTTTAGTGTTTGAAAAAAAACAATTAAAGCTATTGTAGTTCAAAAATTCTAGAACGTTGAGCCCACTCGCATTTTTGTCCAAATTGGAATACTGGCACATTGTTTGGCCCAAACCCATTTGGAATGAATTTATTTAGAACAAATTGACGTATATATAAAGAGACCAGTCAACACAATACATCAATATTCAAATACACAATGAAAATCGTATTGAAATTATCCTTTCAACAAAGAAACGAAAACTTTCACTTTCACATTCAATATAATGTACCAAGAACTTCCATACTTCACTTTCTTTCTATAAAATAAGCTTACAACATGCAGAGACACGACACTGACAGTCGACAACAGTTTCAACAAGTCTGCTGGTCTCTGGCATGGAAGTTTGTCAAGAGCCTTGATAATCCTTTTCACTTCACAGGTATCAATATTTATCGGCCAAACTCTCTTTATCGTGTTCACTGGGCGAGAAGACTGCGCCATACGGAGACAAGTGAACCCTAAAATTTACTTTATAAAACAAAACAATAGCTGTACGAATTTATAATAACTTTTTTTACCTTTGCTGAAATTCTGTTGCACACAGCTTTTGTCAATCGAATCCATGGAGGCAACTCAAGAAGTTCAGAAAGTGTTGTTTCGTCGAGCTCTAGATTGTGAAGTTCGCCTTCTCCCTTAAGAAACTTGACGCTGATTTTGTTGGGAGAGAGATTCTTGGTGAACCTGAAAGAATCGAGCGAAAATAAATGGACAATTCGTTAACAAATTCACGTGCATTGCCATCACCGCCGGTCGCTCTTCAAATATGGCCATGTTGGCCCAATATAACGCTTCAATACCTCGCCAGTTGCTTCGCGATTTGGTTCTTTACCAAACCAGACATTATGTCGCGAGGTAAAGGTTAAAATCAACGTTCTTTTCCCCCCATCCCTCTCTGTGCTTCACCATTGTTGTTGTTCGAAGTTCGCAGCCCGCGCTTGCGCAACACATTCCAGAACTGGATGATGACGTAACTTTGGCCACCAGAGACGGGCAAGGGTGGAGTGGAATCCTGAGTCATCCCTTATAAATTTGTACCTGCTCTCATCTTAACTGTGAACATTTCATTGGATCCCAGCGATCATACCTCGAAAGACTCTATCGAAAGTTCGCAATAAAGTATAAACAAGTTATCAACAGATATTTGATCATCAAAGTAAAGTCCTCGAAGCTGGCAGCTAATCCGATTTCGTTTCCTTTTGCTGAATTGCGGTTTACAATAATCATTTCGTTCTTTTTCGTGGCTGCCACAATATGCTAAAATGTAGTTATTATTTTCGTTATCGTACTTTGTGAAACGCTTACTCTTACACTTCTCCAATAGTGGCGGGGTGCAGCCAATTTGCAATAGCACGCCCATTAGCACGTGTTGTTGTAGTATGATCCTTTGCTTATGTTGCTGCGTTTTTTTCTGTTTTAAAAACATCATATTTCATAAATCATGATTTTCCGTGTACGAAGCCACGTGTTTTAAGGAGAGGGAAGATAGCCTTGTTTTCATATAAATCTCCTGAATCTCTTAGACAGAACACAGCGAATCTTTAAACCACATCAAATCAATTCAATACCATGTTATTGCGCTAAAGTAAACACAACAGTCGAGAACAGTTTTTCCACTGACACTGAGGGTGGATTTGTTACATTTCTAGTCAATAATATGAAACTGAACAAACACACCGTGTGAGATTTTTAACAAAATTTGAATGCGCAGCAAAAACAATGGCCGCCCACGTGCGGATCAACAAAGGGATATTTTTCACCCTCCATTGAACCCCAATTACCGGCTACAGCAGATTAGCTAAAATGAAAATGTTAAAATCGGCTCTCGCTCAAACGTTTTGGTGCTTTCGGGCAGTTTAAAAATCATTTATCACCAGCCCCACTCGCTAAGATCAAAGGCTCTCGAACAATACCCTCACAAAGGCTTGTCACGCAATATGCACCTTTCTGTGTGGTCCATGGACCAGTGTCGCGCTAGCTGATTCGCAACTTCTGTATGTAAACTATAGAACTTACTGAACACGAGAATTACAATCACACCTGTAAAAAATGAAATAATACAATTTAAAATTACAAATTTTAATCGGCTCCGAGTTGCGGGCTGAAAGAAGCATTTACAAATCGTTAGGGGACACGGCCATAAGATGTTTCTAGTAGAAGCAAGTTTAAATAAAATTTGTCAACATTCATTCTAGTTAGTCAGTTAAATTTCCTGGGCAGACATAACAAGATGATTTTCAATAAGCGACCGTTCTTACCTGAATAAAGTGTGAAGAACTTGGAGTTTCTTGGTGATGTTTATATTCATCATCTGAATGAAGTTTAAAGCGTGACCTATCCTTCTTCTGCCACTGTTACGGGAACAACCACTTTCGACAATTTGCCGAATACAGCACAAAATCGTTTAACCTCTCGAGCGTTTCCACCGCACATTTTTACTTTTTTTCTCGAATAAATAATAAATGTACACTTATACTCTAGTGATTATATCTTCAGGAAATTGCTAAGTACTAGTTTCTCCCTTGTTTATAACGAGATAGTGAATCACCGAAAAGTTATAAATCTTTGATGGTTTTTGTCCAAGACAACCTGGCTAAACCGCATTTTTTAATTTGTAAATATTTCGCGACGGCATACCAAGTGAGACAAATAGAATTCTAGACATAATATCCACAGTTTTTATTTTTTCATCATGAATGTTTCTTTTTCTGTTTCTTTTTATATATTAACAATTCAACAAGACTTGAAAACATGCAGAAGCCAATGGTGTAAATTATGCATGAAGCTCGCTAACGTAATCTTATTTCTTTCGCCTTTATTGTTTCTTGTTGAAATTCTCATACATCAGTGTTTTACCCTACGTCATTCAAACCACAATCATTCGCTTGCACACGTATTTTCAAGTCTTATTACGAAGAAATTTCAGCAACTTTATGAAAAAAAGTACATTCATGCAGTGGATATCGCCTTAAATTTCGCTTTTCTCTTCAAATCAAGCGACAGCCTATTTTCTCAAAAGGATTTGTTGCAACCAATTCTGAGTGGAAAGACGATGCTCTTATGCCACGAGAAGACCGGAACTCAGCTGGTAATTGGAGCGAAGCGAGAATTTCGCGTGTATTTACTTCAAATCTCGTCAGAAAAACTAAAGAAAAAAATACTATACAAAGGAAAACAACGATTAAAATGATGTCTGAATAGCAAGACTTAATAAATAAGCTAGAGGCATCGCAGACTCAGTTGTCTACAAGGGGTGGACAAAGAAAGTTTAAAGATATAATCTTTGAATCTGATTCGAATTGAAGCCTGTCGTTTTTTGTTATATGCTGTTTGCGCTACTTAGATTGGACCTAAATATCTCGAATCTCTTGGTTTGTAACTGTCAGCCCAAATCTTGATATATTCCTTACTCTTTGTTGCGATAAATTTATTTTTATCATTGCTTTTCAGTTTACTACAACAGCGGAACATGAATTTGCCAAAACGCGGTTGCAAATTATACACGCCACAATGCCATTTAGTAAAAGTTGCTTGCGCGCGCCATACAGCAAAAGTGTTTTGTTGGAAAACTCAGCTATTGCAAAGGACTTTTATTTAGAAAGTCTAGCGGAAAATTATTTAACAGGACAATAGAAATAAACACCAGCTAGCGGTCAGAACGAGTTTCGAACCTGTAGCTCGTGATTTTCATCAGATGTCTCGGTGCCGTGATATCAGAATACTGATAACACTTACCTTGACCTTGAGTATTCTGGGTAATACAAAACTTCATACCCAGAGGAAGCATACTTAAATACTACAGAATTAACATAATCACCTTTGGTATATAAATGCAATGCTATAAATAGCAAATTAAACTGTGTAGGCCCTGAAGAACCAGCGTAACAAAACAGAAGCACCGGATTCTAATGGAGGATCTCATCAGCTTTAAAATTGTAAATCAACGGAAAAGGACAAGGCTGATTTAATACTGGTAAAGGATAATTTTAATGCCAATATTTCGAAAGGCGCTACCTTTCTTCTCCAAGCTGAGCCGCTGAGGTGGTGGCGGTGGAACAACATTAAGTAGTCGCAGCAGCAGCAGCACCCGCCGCCATAGAGGGTGGGCGGAGAGCCAAAACCGTAAAGAGGAGAAAGAGGAAGAACAGCATTAAAGGGGACGGGTGGGGAGTTGTTGTAGCAGTAGCAGCATAAGCAGAGGAGAAATTAAGGAAGAAGTTAAGGAAGAGAAGGATGAAGAGTAGGAAAGGGAGGGGAAGAGAGCGGAGAAAAACAGCAGCAGCAAATTAGAATGACGGGAGAAGAAGGAGAAAGAGGTAGAGTAGCTGTAGCATGACTGTGGACAAGCAGGAGTATGATGGGAGAAGAGCAGCATTTCAAAGCGAAGGTAGCAAAAGGAGGAGGACCTGCAGCATCGTGAGCTACAAGGAGCATCGACAGCATAAGGTGAAGAAGGGGCAACATGCGAGGAGAAGGAGCAGCAGCAGCGTGAACAGTCTCGTTCCCAGAGTCCACGGGTTCCACAGTCAGCAGATGGTCGCCAGGCAACCATCAACGTAAGGCCACAGCAACACATGTTGAGAGAAGAAAGAACATGAGGAACAGCCTACGCGAGGGGAGAAAGAGTAGCAGCAATACCTTTAGAGGACGCAACAGCAGCAGAATAAGGGAAGAAGAGCACCAGAAACACGAAGGGGGAGGACGACGAGGAGGAGGAGTTGGGGTCGGAATAGGTGTTGGTCAAGAATGATAACGAGGAGGTCAAATTTTGGGGTAGTCCAAATGAACGCATTTATATCACGTTAAAAAAAAAACACAACTACAACAAAAAAACAAAGTTAGAAGAACAATAAACAAAACTGCAAAGCAGTTAATCTGTAGGTTTCTATACTTTGTGAGGTGCTAATGAGTTAACCATGACAATCATTGGCCGTGTCAATCTGTCATGTTGTAATGTGTAAAACACTTATAGGAAACTAAGAGAGAGGAAAATTGGAAGATTTTGTGCAGATTATAACTGCCCGAACAGGAAGTTGCAAACAACGTTTCTCTCGGTAAGGTAAACTCTTTTCCACATAATTAATAATAATCTGCACAATAAAACGTTTTATAACTGTGAAACTCAAAAATATTACCAGTCAATGTTTTAATCGATTCTATTTTTCTTGCATCATGCAAGAAGGTACAGAATCCTGTCACATATGTCTTACTACGTTATCCAGTTTTGACAATTTGTTGAATATAAAAAAAAATTCCCTAAATAGAGGCTTTCAATTGAGTGTCGTAAACCTAAAACCAAAGTAACCGCAGTGACCAACCACAACAAACGTAAACACAGCGAACCAGTTAGATTACGCTGTTGTCCTCACGGAAAGCCACGTGACCAAGTTGCTCATTTACAGTGGATTGGTTGAGTAGATGGCGCGTGTTTTTTAAAACCAATTACAGAGCGTAGTGCGGCAAAATAGTACTCTAAATACTTATAATACTGGTAAAAATTAAAATCAGGTTTCTTCATTCTTTTGACAATAGCAGTGTAGAAAATTTTTCAGTCATCCAGTAACATTTTTCATAAGGCATTTCAATATAAGAACCTTTTCAAGGAACAATTACTAAGTTTTCAACCAAATTCAAAAGAACTATGGAATATACATACAACACACCCAGGAATAACGAACTCGGAAATAGCGAACAAACCTCATAGAACGGGCAATTTGACCAGCAGAGAAACCGAGTGAACTTTAATTCACATAGACATAACGAATATCAGTTTAACGAATCACATTTTCGTGCAAAGAGGCACGAGACAAATATATAGAACACCTGAAACTACCTTACCTAAAATCAATGATGGAGGTAATTTAAAAATAAACTATCACACCTCAAGCTCCAGCCAACCGGACGCAACATTTCAACACAACATATTGCAACATTGTTGGGACATGTTGTGAAGGAGCTGGCCAAACGCTCGCAACATTTCAATATAACACAGCGCAACAATGCTGTGTACAACATGTTGCACACGTTTGGCCACTCTGTTGCAGTATGTTGCGACATGTGGGATGGCGCTTTGAAATAGCAAATCGAACTAGTGCGCATGTTCCGGCGCAATGATCTTGCACAAACGTGGCTAAACGACTACAACATCATGCATGCAACATCCAAAAATGTTGCGAGAAAAATTTGACTATTTTCAAACTTGATCAAACAACGTTGCGTTGAAATGTTGCGTCCGTTTGGTCGGGCCCTAATATTTTTCAGTCATCCAAGTACACCGTATATTATGAAAGCGCTTCTGAGTTCGGTGTTAGCGCTTTAAATATATAGATATAAATTTATAGTAAAAATATTAAATGATTTTTTTGATCAAATGTGCAAATATTTTTGGAATTAAACAGTATCGTACATTACTGCACGCCATATTACTTGACTCCTTGAATTAGCTGACAGGAAACCAAACAGTTTCAGCATTTATCCAGAAGTTTTAGTATTCCCTATACGTATTTAAATTAGAAGAAAATATCGCTTCATGTAAGACTCATTATAGCTTCAAATTATAGTTTTGATAACACGTGACCTATCTTCAATTACACTTTCAATAAAATAACAAGGAAAAATTGATAAAGAAATTTGACCCCCTAGAACTAGAACACCTTTACTATCACTGTAGGTAAAGTAATTCAGACTTCACTTTTCCGTCTCTATGTCACGCTATCGTCAAAAGGATAGCGTGACACCATGCGTTTGTCACAACCCACATTTTTGTGACAGAGTACTTTATTATTTTTAATTCAGATTAATTTTTTTCACTACTGCAGACCCAGGCGATGTTGAAAATTTATATATCTAAGGTCCTTGGTTTTAAAGGAACAGTTATTTAATTTAATTTAACTTGTGAAGTGCAAGAGTTCAATCACTGAACAGTCGATGTTTAGTGTCTTCTTCGTCTTCGTCTTCATTAGAATCCGAGCCACACTCGGAAGGAGCCGGAGATGGCGGAGCGGAGCCTGGACGCGGATAGCTAAAATTCGTTTGCTGAAAAACAAGAAAAACAGTGTAGTGCATGTGAGGAGAAAATTAAGAATACCAAAATGAAAGAAACAACGAGAACATTAAACCGGTACAAAAAGGTGCTAGCGAGTGATGACGGGCCACAAAGATTATAGTTTCACATCATCAGAAGAAACACTGGTTTATATTGACGGCGTGTGAGGTACAGATGACAAAGGAAACTTTATAAGGGTTTCATCACAAAATGCCACTCACTTTGAGTCTCACGAAGATCTCTGAAGAGTCCCAAACTGTTAGGGTAGATAAATTTACTCAATTATAAGAAATTTTTTTTTTTCAGATTTTGACCATTATCACAGAATAACCGAATGCCTTCCGATTATTTCCCATCAATTTCCTAACCTTTCCGAAGATTGCCGAATATGCCCGAATAATATTTTCAAGGAAGATTTGAAAACGTTTCAAAGTAATACTCCGAAAGCGTTCCAAAACTAAACCGATCGGCTGCTCGGCTATTTGGCGGACCGTGAGACATTTTAGACACACTAATACCAGTTGAATGTGATATCCAGTCTTTTTTTCCACGGACTGTTACCTGCCAATACTGTGATTAAAAAAAAACGTTTGACTTACTAACGAACACTGGACTTTCACGGTGTCATAACTGAATTACAGCAATGGCGATCGATTATAAGTGCGAATAGAGTGGTATGATGAATAAATGGATTACCAGTTAACCAACAACCGAGCTCACCACTTCGTCGATCAAGTTAGGCTTCTCGTACTTGTCCGGTTGAAGGAAATGTAAGGCAAGCAACCGAGCCCGCGTGTAGTACTGAAAAAAAAAAAACAGCGGTGTGATCATAGCATAACACAGTAACTGACAGCTGTCAAACTTGCAATATAATTGGCTAAACAGGCAACTTTTTTGAGCACTGTGGTGCCTGCGAATACAGCCGCCTCTCATCGCTCCCGGCCGGTTTGGCATTTCGCGTTTCGCACGTAGTAGCGGGAGCGAGTGAGAGGCGGCTGTATTCGCAGGCTAGCACTATGGCCGCAACAAAAATATCAGTTTTATCGATATTTGGTTTCTATCTTCTTGATTGTTGACTCAGGGCCTCCCCCTTCGCCAACTACAGTTGTATCAGCGGAAAGAAACCCCGAGCTTACAGGCTAATTGTTAAAAAAAAAGAAAACAGTGCTGAAAGATTTCTTCTCTACTAAGAAAACGTTTGTAAGAAAAGTACAACGACAACCCAAAACACAAGGCAACAAACAAACTTGCAAAGCTTAGCTTTTCAGTAAATGTATTTTTTTTGGCTTGGAAATAGAAATTTCGTATATTTAAGGCAAACATTTGCTGGTAGCGATGTTTTCAGAGCTTAACTTTTCAGTAAATGTATTAATTTTTGGCTTGGAAATAGAAATTTCGTATATTTATGGCAAACATTTGCTGGAAGCGATATTTTCAGGCTCACCCTAGTAGAAACAGATTAAGCAAACCTGCAGTAGTTTTGGCGGGAACTGCAGACGCGCTGAACGCTTGACCGCTGTGCGCTTCGCATCCGTTATTGCTGTCGTGACACATCTGAAGTGTTGCGTGACGACACACGGGAATGAAACTAAGAAATGCATGTAGCTACATGAAACAAGTAGATGAAAAGCTTACCCGGTGAAGACTTTTCCAATCCAAGAGTTCACTCAGCCGTTCGGTTCTGTTCCTTTGAATAATACGCTGTCTTCTTGTGAGTTTACAAAAGCTCATCATGTACTATGACACAAAGGATACACTGTCTAATTAATATATTTAGTCACAGATAATTGCTGGGAAATCGCGTTATTCTAAGGGCCGAATCAGACGGTACGATTTTGCCTAAGATAATCGCATGCGACACGCTTACGCCATGGCTACAACACGAATCGCGTCGTGTAAATCAACTTACTACATCCTTACGACAGACGCGCGCGTGTGTAAATGGTGCTAAGTCATGTCGTTGGCCTGTCGCAAGCTTGTCTCATGCTAGAAAGTCGTACCATGTAAATCGGCCCTAAAACAGGCTGGGAACGTGAAGGCTCCTGTCATGTTGGATACCTGAGTAAGTTCTTCAACGGATTCCTCTGCTGCTTTGAATCGTCTGTCCACAAGATAAATGCCATAAGATGTAGGATCCGTCACATGCTCCGCCATGAACCGACCAAACCCTGACAAGTTGGTGGACACGGAGGGGATTCCCATCACGGTACACTCCGCTGTACAAAAATAACGAGATCAGAGGTCGAAGATATTTTAGTTCATTATATGGCTGAATCCGAGAGCGGGCAAGATAAAGCAAATCCTGTGTTCTGATTGGCTACCCGAGCGGGCAAGATGGGCCTATCTTGCCCGCCCGGGATTTCCCTCGTCGGTCCCGTAAGAACAAGTTCTTTCTTTGGCCATAATAAATCCTTTATTGACAAAGCTTGTTCGGTCAAGAAGGCTGGATATTATCTTTTGCGTTTTCGTTGACCTCGACTGCGTCTCGGTCCATAAAAACGCAAAAAATAACTTGGCCATTATCCAGCCGTCTTGACCTCACGCTTGGTCAATGACCAAATAGTTCTTTAATGCTGTTATTATAACTTTTACAAGCCTCAATTTAGTATCTTATAAGTTTTAAAAGTTTTTAGATTTTTTAGATCATTTTCGAATCGTTTTTTAGTAACATGATTAACACTGATCGCCCGAATAACATCAAAAAGCACACTCTTTTACCTGGAGTATATCCCCAAGGCTCGTAGTATGACGGAAACACTCCTAAATGACAGCCACGAACAAATTCACTGTAGTCCATAGGAAGAAGAGGACTGATAGTGGAAAGAAATTCAGGGTGGAAAATAACCTAATGAAGAGAACAAAAACAGCGACAAGGTGACAAGATAAGATAAGATAAGATGAGATGAGATGAGATGAGATGAGATGAGATGAGATGAGATGAGATGAGATGAGATGAGATGAGATGAGATGAGATGAGATGAGATGAGATGAGATGAGATGAGATGAGATGAGATGAGATGAGATGAGATGAGATGAGATGAGATGAGATGAGATAAGCCATAAAAAGTGAAAAAAGAAATAATGACAGCCCTAGCCGTTTATGTAAGGGTTGTCTTGTCAAGAAGTGTTGCGTGACGGGGGCGTGGTTACGTGACGACCTAAACACTGTCTGTAATAGAGACCGAAGCGTACTAGCGAACTGAATTATCATGTGTTTAGAGTTACCTTGACTCTGTCATATGGATTGTTGAAAAGCTGCGTCCTTCGAAGGTGACAAAGAATCGGGTCCACACTGTCTTCTAACATGTTGTGAGTTACAATTGCAGGAAGGTTGGGACGCTACACAACAACAACCAAAACATAGATGATGGGTAAACAACACTAAACAGGTTCTAGCAGTCAAATGTAGAGGGTGGAAGCAACCACACAATTTATTTTTCTTTAATGCGGGCTTGATGGGGATATAAAAAAGATTGGCTACAAAATGCCGAAATACATTTAACCTTTTTAATAAATTCGTTCCGAGAATTTTTATGCGTTATGTCTTCCAGGTACGTTTGTCTACAATTGAAGATCATAGTTAAAAGAGTTACCTTGGCACCAAGAATACATCTTTTTAGTTTGATGATCTCGTCTGCTTCTAAAAGTTTACTGCCATCTGGAAGCTTCCCCCTAATTTCAGACATAAAACAGTTTTAACCAGACAAGCACAGTCTTTTCTTATCCTTATCCAAAAACTTAGTTTCCCTAAGGAGTAGCCTAAAGTACTAGACAAGATCATTTTTGTGTGTATTAAATTTAAAGAAGCTACAGTCCTCGCTCCTGAAGTTCGGACTAATAAGGTGGGACATGTGAAGAGGCAGCTCTTGTGAATTACGTGATTATTATTAGCTAGCAATACGGGAAATTTAATAAAAAGAAGTTGGCATAATCTCGTTCTTTTGCAATTGTATAAAAGAAATGGAAACTAAGTTTCTATGTTTTAATAAAGATCATGGCAGATCGTTCCGTAGACCATATAGCAGGCACAGGAATTTCTCCTCAGGTGCACGCCCTTCCAACTCGCGCGTTTCCTCCCTCGCGCGCGCAATTCCCGCTCGCACATCTCCTCCCTTCCAAATTGCATTTTATATTACTCCGGCAGCCAAGTCGTTTGGCTCTTTGAATGGCTAAGAGAACCTTTCCCTACATCCAGGATTTCGGAAACGAAATAATATGCTGTGATCTTCATGAGAGTATTAAGACAAATAGAGACAAAATGCTTACAATTCCTCTCAAATAGTCATCTTATTTCCCCTTACACTCTGACAAATTGAAACTCTGGATAAAATAGAAATTACTGGGGTGTGAAGTCCCACCAGCACCATAATAATGTCTGTTGCAAAAGAGATTTGGCCTAGCCACCACTGTGTTAAGTCTAAATCTCCTAAAAATATAAGGAAATAGTTACAATTAATTTTGACAGATTTTATATTTCGTATTTTCATTACTTTTTTTTCTTGTGGAGTACCTGAAAACAAGCTTATATAAAAGTGCTGGTATTACATTACTGAAAGTGCAGTGAAAAACAGAACTTACGCGAGGCAAGACTCGTATATTCGCTTCCCTATTTTGTCTTGGATTTCAGTCACCGTGTCTCTAGAAATTAAAAAAAAACGTAGTTATGGTAGTGAAAACATGGCGCTATTAAACGTTGAATAGAAAACAAATAAAATGAAGAACTTAAGAGGCTACAAATTTACTTGTAAAGCATTGAATTATTAGATAAGTCATCAAAAAAGCAGTCTTTTTTACCGGAGCTGTTTGGTCACAGCTTGTCCTTTGAGTGAGTCTACGTTGAAGTTGCTGGTCCGTGCAGGGAAAATTAAAAAGGCCACTACAGTTACATCACTGCCACTGGTCTGTAGAAAAAATAAACAGGCGTAATACGGTATTAACATAATGCAAAGTAATAGAACGTTGTTTGAGTTTTAGAGTTCTACTACGTTAGGTTTTCCGCCGAAGAAATGCAATGTCATGTATGTAAATGTTTTTTTCTAACTGAAGAAAGATTTTTACATCAGGCTTCACGTATGACAGAAATAGACAATGTAAAACAATTAACTGTACAGTCAGTCAGAAAGGGACTTTTTATTACCCTCTGATTAATTGCTACAACGCGAAAAAACCTGCAGTGATAGTCACGGCGTAATTGCGGTGGAAATAAATGAAAGTTGTTTGGTTCACGTTTTTTTTAACACCGTGATTTGATTAAAAAGTTAGACCTGAAGAGGTGGCTTTGTATTCGTTTGTATTGCACTGCTCTATAAATATCTGGCGCCCGGTATCAAATCGGATGGGGTATACTCCCGTCGTCCGGGGTTTTGCCCTCCCGAGTTGCTATTTACTGTATAACTGACAAGCCATTGCAGGTAAAAATAGTCCTAATTTGCAACCGGCTCTGAAAATGTACCAGCCCCTATTAAAACAGGCTACGTGCAATGAGCCGATATAATAGATAACTATTATTATGTACATCTAAATCAGAAATGGGGTTGATCAAAGTAACCAAAATGCCAAAACATGTCAATAACAGTCAAATGCATCACCTTTAAAAGATGGTTAAGCCTCGCTAGAGATTCTACAAACAGGTCAGCTCCTTTGTTGAAATACTCATACCTAAAAGAGAAATTCAAAGACTGCATGTACACACTTCTCAGTGCAAACACTCTCTCTAAGGCAGACAGACACCAAAAATGGGTGCCCGTCTAAGAGGCAGCCATGAAAACTTGCACCATAAGCTGTATGCTTAGGTTGCATCACTGCATGCCATGTGCGTGCAACTTAGCCTCCATGTGACGTACTGCACCATGTGTCACATTTGGACAGGTCTCGCAGGTTGAATTTGCTTCCCAATTGGTCTCACGGGGTTGAAATTTGAAGAGAAATTTGTTTCCCAAATGGTATTTGTTAACATGTTCAAATTCTGTTGTCCACTCTGTATTGTTTTAAATCCAAAAATCAAGTGTCTGTTGATCGACTGTGTCAATGTTTCTGTTTTAATGTTCGTTTTAGAGAGGTGACAAATTAATCCAAAAGAGAATCTAGTCACTGGAAAATGTCAAAAGAGCAGAAGGGAAAAAGGTGTTCGTTTTCGAGAGGTATCCGTTACAAGAAAGTCACTGTTCTTACAGTTTTTTGTTTTGTTTCCTCAGAAACGAAACAGTATTGTTTTGGATTCGATGTGAACTATTTACACAGTGAGGGCTACTATCTAATCAGAAGAATGCTCGTAACCACAATTTCAACACGTTGTACTAAAGGCAAACAATCTCGTAAAGACATGTTCAAATATCGGAAAGATAGTCTTTAGCAACACCAACAATTATTGAGATCCATTACAAATAGAAATATGTGACGACTGCAATGCTTTTAAGCTCGATTAAAGCGATGGCGTGTTAAATTGTTAAGTAAACATTCCAGCTATATTCTGAGAAAGAACAAAATTCCCACCAATGAGAGCACTTGCACGCGAAACAAAGACATGATGCCTTTGCGTGTGTTGTGTTTGCTGGCACGGAAGCCATGAAAAAGGGCAAGAGAACGGTAAATTAGGAAGTTCCTTGTCATCCTTCCGCGATCTGGAAACGAAAGACTATTAATATTTCTTTTTGAAATAGCTGCTTGTTTGCATTGCTCTTCAAATGTTAGTAACCAAAAAGATGAATGACAACTGTTGGTAAGATGCATTTCCTTGTAGTCAACGTATCTACATGTCCTGTAGCTTACCTTCCAGCACTAAAGAAGAACAGTGTCTTGTCCAAATCAAAGTTTAAATGTCTGTGAACAAAATTAATAAGACACATGTAAGTATGTGAGACATTTTAGGTGTCAACTGACTTGTAAGACGTGCTATTATGGCTGATAAAGTGGAAAACAGCTTGTCAAAACTGGCAGATAAGCCAAACCTTTTCAACCTGATTTTTTTTTTCAAATGGGGAATGCTGCTTTTCTGCATACAGACTGCTAAAAGTCCTATAAATTTCCATGAATAAACAAGCACAATAAATGCTTCGAAAAAATATTAACTTAAGTTCTTATGCTGTTATTTTTACATGGCAGTGCACGTTCTTTCTGAATCACCAAAGTTTGAGGGCATGTACTAAAACCCGAAACAACAAAACGGCGAAACCACCAAAACGAAACAAAACGACACATATATAAAGTACTGCCCTACACATAAGCGTACGGGCAATTTTTTACCAGGGGGGGGGGGGGGGGGGGGCAGTGAACCATTTGCCCAAAAAATTCTCGCAAGTTGCCCAAATTTTTACGAAAAAGTCGAAAAGAAACGAGGGTCATATACGATGCTCTAACATAGGCCTACTTATGAAGTGAAAGTATTCTAAACTTACAAATGAATCTATCATATGAGCTCATAAACATGTTAAAAGAAATAGCTGTCTCGGCCATTTCGACGGCCAAAGATATCAATGATACGATCCATGTCATTGTTGACTACAGAGTTGGCATATGTCCTTTTAATGTTTATAAGTGCGATGAACATTACTGACACGTTGTTGCCCCGTGGTGCTGCGCAGGTACGTTTTCAATCTGCGCAACGCACTGAATGATCGTTCTGCTGAACACGATGTAGCAGGTATCACTGCAAGCATACATGTATGCACTACATTAATAACCAGAAACCCATCACGTGCTGGGCAACCACTGTCTCGTGTGGCTTTACCACGCCGACTTCAGGTTAAAATAGAAAATATCTATCTCTTCAAAAAACAAAAACATGGAAACTTCTTTTAAAACTGGCTTTGCCCAAATTTCTTTTGCTGCCGGCCCGTACGCCTATGGCCCTACATAGCAAATAAAAGCTAACAGCAAGCACAACGTGGAGTGAAAGGTTTAATGCAAGCAAAACGGAGTGAAAGCTAATCGCAAGCAAACCTCAGTAAAAGCTAAAGGAAAGCACGTTTCGTTTGGTTTCATTTCGGCTGGTTTTGTTTCGTTGTTTCGGGTTTTAGGACAAGCCAAATTTGAGCTTTTAACTTTGGGGTATGGCTTATCTGCCAACAATACGTGTTTACACACAAATACATACCCATGGAAATGACCTCGCACAAAATTACAGATCTTCTCCTTTGAAATGGCATGCAGATTTTGGAACTCATGTAGAGCCCTAAACAAGATAAAAACAGATATGCCATTCAGTATTGTACAGAAACTTGCACCACCACCACCACCAAAAGCTCTTACACCAGGGGTAGAAATAACCATGCAATAGACTAGAATTCCATCCAGCTGGACGCTAAGAATATGGGGATAAACTCTAGCCTGACCAGCCCCTAGGCATGAACGCAGGCCTTACTTTAAGAACTTTTATCCTTTTACTCTTGTTGGCCAAATGACACAATATACAATTATCCACACAACATGGACATATGAAAGTACTTACGTGTACTTAACAACATTCAGGCCATTGGGTAGAACAATTTCTGTGGGAAAAAAATTGAGACAGAAATCATGGATCCTAGATTTGAACTTCCATTTATCAAAAATTATTATGCTTAGCCTCTGTAAATTCAAAAAAAAAATGTCTTGTATTTGAATGGCAATGATTTTGATAAAACCAGAATGAAATGCAGGATCAACTCAGGTTAATGTTATAAACTACTCCTCAATAGAAAACACATTAGGATAAGTTATTCACGAAGGCATCTCATTGCTGGCTGCTACTTTTGATGCAAACTGCACAAGCCACAAAAACCACACATACAACTTACCAGGTCTCCTTTTAAGTAAGTGTTCAGCTTCATCTGCCGTGATGTGAGAAACGGTTGTAAACACATGAGCATTATTAGCGGCAGCACGCTCTAGACAGTAACGATGATAAATCTTGCGATCTCCAGCTTCCTGAAATCCAAGGGACATAGCTTTAATTTTTGTCACTGAAGAAGAATCTCTAAGTGATGAATACACATGTAAAGCTAAAATTCAAAAATTAATAATAAATTTAACAATAATGTTGTTGTAAGGAGAACAGGACTGAAATATCTTACTGACCTTGTCAACCTCAAACTGTCCAACATGAAAAAGAAAAAAAGGTTGAATTAAAAAGGTTTTCTTAAACAGTAATACACCACACACTTCTTCTACATAACAAAAATGCAGTTTTTGCTTTTCTTGTCTGTAGACAAAAATCAAACAGTCTGGTTAATTGCAGTTATTTTGTTGTATTCTTTGGAAAGACACTTCAATCTCGCAGTGCCCATCATATTTCTACCTCAGGATGTATAAATGGGAACTGCTGACCCCTTACCCAAGAGCAACCTGACAAAAGACTGAGCAGGGGGGGGGGGGGGGGGGTGTAAGCTTCAGTGGACTAGCATCCCATCCGACCTGTGGGATCTACACATATTGTCCTTCCTGAAAAATGCTCTCATTGGCCAGTGTGGACCACTTTGGCTTGAGTACAAACTGGTTAATGTGTGGGGGTACATTGCACCTTTCAGTCACAGTAAGGCACTACCTCTCTGGAACCTCTATTTTCATTCGTCCGCTGTACACACTACCTCTATTGTTATTCAGGGTTAGGGGCATTGTTGTGACCTGTTATTTATTGTTTTAAGAACCAATGAAGTAGCTCGTTCCGAGAGGTAGTGGGCGACCCTTCAGTCAGGGAGCCTCATGCTTAATGGTTCATGCCTGGCTGGCTCAAGCTTCTGTCTTTGTGTTTACCCTGCAAGACTGACACAGTACACCTCTCTCCACTATACACTTGCACTGGGTACCAGTAAATCATTGGCTGCCATTATAGGCCTGCAATGCATGCAAAGGGTTACAACTACTTATCTCTGTGCACACATCACTATATATGATGCTAACCAATATTATTTTGTTGGGATTAAACCAGTCAAATAGTGCATGCTGCAATAGATTAGCATTCTATCCAATGCAGAGTAGCAATATTCCTGGTCCTGTCTTGCTATAGATATTACTAACTAAGGGTACAGTAATTATCAGACACTGAATAGGTAAAAGTTTCAGCTACAAGCAACTCACCCTGTCCAAATTGTTGTAGAAGTCCACATTAGCTGCACAAAGGTATCGTCCTAAAAGTGTTGCATGGGTGGTGAATATCGTCCCTACTGCCACATTTGTTATGCGCAATAAAACCAGCCCCACGCCTGCCTGCCATTCATGAAAATGAGCAACTATAGGTGTGTCAGGATCACATCTAGCTCGGAACTGTAACAAAGAACGGAAATTACATTTTTTAATTAGCCATTAGAACCAATCAGTAACATGGTAGGTTAGGACACCAACCCTGTACCTAATAACAGGAATTACATCAGCACAATCCACGGAAAATAAACATCTAAAAAATTTGTTGAAAAGTTAGTTATTAACAACACTTAGAACTCACATGGCACTGTACACTATAACATGATTTCTGAAGATTTCAATACAGTGATTTCCTATGACTTATAAGAATCACATTTCTACCATGACATGTACATTGTATGTAGGTTTTTTAATATATACATGTCTTACATGTGGCTACTAGCTACCACGTTTTGCTAAAGCAAACCTCAATGTTTCCTGCACATGATAAAATCTCTTAAACAGACCCACCTCTCCAATAAACTGTGCCACCAGGTACCCTAAAACAACAGCGTCATTTGACTCAGTGTCTGGATCAGGGATACCAATGTGAGTGTATTTCCAAAAATCACCCTTCATGTGACCTAATTTGTGATAGACTGAGCCAATGTTGAAAAGAACCACCTACAAAACAGGATAAAATGGGACCTAATGACAAAATAATCATGCTCATCAAAAAATAATTATATCATAAATTTCTGAAAATAAGCCCCCCTCCCTCCACCAAAAAAAATAGGTCCCAATAACCTCTGAAGAAAGAAAAGATATACAGTAACTTTTCTGATAATAAGTCAATATTGTAGAGCTTGTTTTGAGCCAATGTTGTTAGAAAATGCTCAGAGAAACTGTTGGACTCATTCTGGTGATAAATCATAATTATGTCCAAAGTATATAATTTTACCATGTGATATTCTAGTATGCATCAAAAAAACTTCAGTCACATTATCCATCAAAAAAGAAATGCAAGCATTTTTAAAACACAAATTACCAATGGAAATTAAACACCTTGCCCCCTCCCAATGTATCATTATTAAGCTCTCCTTGAAAATAAGCATACCGGTACCTGAAAGGGACATTAAGCAGATATAAGTCCAGGAGTTATTTTGGGAATTTTACGGGTGTTTTCCTTTGACTCAACGAAAAAAAAGTGTTCATTTTGGTACAGTTTTGAATCATCTCTTTTAGCCAAGCAAACACTAGTATGAGTATCAACTAATGAAGTGTTCATACAAACAAAAATGGTTGATATAAAGCTCGTGAATCTGCTTTATATTAATACCTTGGGATATCCGTCAATCAACCATCTTCCAAAGTGGGTCTACAAACAAAAAACACCTCTTTCAATATTATTTCGTTTAAAACGGTCAGTCTGATTGGCTAGATTTTAAATTTCCTGTGTTGAAATCTAGCCAATCAAATCATGTTTTCCCAGAGCCATCCCAGAGCCACCTCTTTCTCCCACACCAGGTCCTATTAGCTAAAGAAGGACAGGCTAGGTAGTGCTGGGGACAAGATCTAATTCTAGATCTATTTTAATTATAAATGGTTTTTATCGTTAATCCAAAGATTAGTCGTGCATTTTTAAGCGATGACGTCATATAATGACGTCATCGGTTAATGCTGTAAAACGAAAAAGCGATGGAATTTATGGAATTTTTGGTGTTACGGTGTGAGCGCGATTACTCCGTGAATTGAACTGAAGAGCATTGGGAACTAGGTGCATGGTTTGTGTTCTTGTTCTTGTCGTCGTGCGAGTGGACGGGATCTGTTGTCTGTTGCAATCGACCGATCTTTCTAGAACCAAATAGAATTTGGAACTAACTTCAGGGATAAACGTCAGTACAAAAGAATTCAAGTGAAACTCAACAAGAAATCACGGCGTAGAACTCACAGCAAAATACTCCCGGGCAGTTAGAAAGGACCGATTCAATGTATAAACGAAAGGCACAAATTATATTTGATGTGTTTTATTAGATTTAGTAAACAGAAATCTTTACATTTTTTAAAAGAAAAGGGCTAAACATTTTCAAGACAGCGTTTGACCTTGTATCGTATGTCGTCAGTATCGGATGTCGCGCTACAAGATAACACAGCTTTTGTCAAACAGTCATTCAACACAGAAGTTGTTCAGGAATAAACGTCAGTAGAAAAGAAATCAAGTTTAACTCAACAAGAAAGCACTGCGTAGAACTTAAAGCAAAATACTCCCGGGCAGTTAGAAAGGACTAATTCTAAGTATAAGTGAAAGAGACTAATTTTATTTGATGTGTTTTATAAGATTTAGTAAACAGAAATCTTTAATTTTTTTTAAAACAAAAGGGCTCAACAATTTCAAGACAGCGTTTGACCTTGTATCATATGTCGTCAGTATCAGATATCTCCCTGCAACATAACGCAACTTTTGTCGAACAATCATTCAACACAGAAGTTTTCAGCTATTTTTATTAACTTTCTTGAAATTTTCTGTCAAATTTCCTGAAAATTCTTTAAGACCCCTTGTGAAACGTCATCGCTTCTGCATGCATTGCGTGCCGTTTATAAACGTGAGCCTCTGGCTCAGGAGACTGGGCAATCACTCCCCATGTTTTAGGACATTAAGTAATGGTCTGCATAAGAACTAATAGTAAAATCAGCAGGAATCCAGCAGCGAGAGACATTTGCCACAATGCAGAGATAATAGCAAAACAACGCTTATCATAATCTTCTGGAAATCAGTGACAAATTCAAATCTTTGGGTTGAAATTTTTTAGCTAATAGTCTGTTAAAGTAAAAGACTAAAGAGCCAACATTCGTTTATAAACATAGCTGTGTGTAGCCTCCTGCACAGACGTCTTAGGGCCCGTCACGCGTTTCTCCCCCACGAACGTCTGCTCAACCGAGCTGCCACTTCCGTTCGCCGGCGGTTAGCCAATCATAGCTCACCTTCCAATTTCTGGAAAGTGGGACTTTGACCCCACGTTTTAATCCTGCGATAACATGATGGACCTAAGCGAGTCTTGGAGCGGGTGTGCGGAAAATATTGCATCACTGCACTGCAAAAGGAAGCCGTAATTTCTTTTGTGTTGAAGAAAATAGGTCTGTTTGACGATTTGCCGACAGGATTTGGCATTCTTTGTACATGCAAGCCATACCGACCATACCGTTGTGCCGGGTTAATTCATTTGAATCCCCGGGTTTTTCACACAACGCACGAGTGAGGTAAAAACCTGAACATTCAAATTGACGGAAAAATAACATGACCTTCAGGACAAAGGAAACCGTTAACTTAAAATAACTTTCTCGAAGTAAAGCTACAGAAGTCTGTCGAGGACGAACAATGATAAATATGTCATCTGCGATTCAATACAAAAGTGCGAACGGAACAGTGACGCTAACAGCCGAGCCCGGCGTCAGAAATATTAAATGCAAGTAATCAACATCTTACCAAATAGTTTTAGACCTTGCCCTTTCGTAGCTTAGATTTTGCAGATAGAAATGAGCGTAAACAAACCACGCGAGCGCAAGCAAAACATGAAGCAAATATACAGAGGTGTCAAACTCCAAACAGGAAACCGTGCAGACCAAATGACCTGTATACATTTGCTATGCTGCAGTCTTATGGCTATATTCAACTTCAAACACCTTATAACAATAAAACATGAAACAAGTTGGAAGTAAAACAGGTCGGAAGACCGAATTTAAAAAGGAAATGTAGGCCTGTTAACCCGACATTATGGCGTGAATCGTCTGTATCGTTTCGCGGAATTTGCTCCGAGCGTGAGCTGCGGGTTTTGATTTCCACAATAGACGGATGCTGATTGGTTTCTTCAAAACAAAGGCTAACCGCCGGTGAACGGAAGTGGTAGCTCGGTTGAGCAGACGTTCGTGGGGGAGAAACGCGTGACGAGCCCTAAGACGTCTGCGCAGGAGGCTAAGCTGTGTGATGCCGTTAACGTTTTTGAATTTTTATGTGGGGAAAACCAGTTTTGAGAATGATTTCTTCATTTAGAGAAATATAATCTGTCAAAAGAGGTCTGCTTTCTTTTTTCATAAACAAGAATGATGTGATAGCCAAACTATGAACAGATCTCCTTTTGATTGTCATGTACACTTATAATTAATAGCTAGACATATAAATAGTACCTTAAGGGGGTACATGAAACAACAACAACAACAAGGAACAGGAAAGATGAAAATAAAAATAATTTATTAAATGATTTAAATTAAGTTATAATTAAAAGCAACATACCTCTACTCCACTGTCTCTTAGGGCCTGGACAGCTCCTTTCATGCTTGGATCTTCAGGTTCCATCATTTCAACCTCAGTCTTACATTGGAGATCATTGTACATTCCTATCAAGCAGTACTTGTTTCCAAGCACATCAACTGCGGCAGGTGCTTTAGATCTGATAACAGTGTAGATCCCACCAACTACAATCAAAAGTTTTTATCATAACTAATTAAGACTTTTCATAAGTATTCTGATGATTTCAATCTTTTTGTTCAATAACCGTTTAAAATGGCGCAATGTCTGTGACCTGGTGCATGGGTGCTGAGTCTGGTTTGAGAGGTTTGGCTTTTGCACCTTACCTTGATGGATTCATTGTTGCAAGTCATTTATTATGTACATGGTTAAGATACCACTCTTATGGTGCATGACCATTCAGGAGTACAAAAAGGAATGATCTGAGTACTGGTGACTCTTTTTTGGCAACTCAACAAAAATAATGTAGGATTTATAATGTGGCTAAATTGAAGGCTGGTCAGTGGTGCATCGCAGTACGTAGTCATGTGTATTGGGGTCTCTTTAATTTGCTGGTGCCGTCACATCACATGCTTGGTGTTCCATTCGTGTGCAGACATGCAGTTATCTGTACCCTTTCACAAGTTATATATTAAGGCATTTTTTAATAGATTCGGATAGAATTTGGGTTGGTAAGTATTGTGCAGTTCCAGATAATATCTATACCCACCCCAAGGATGGTCATTGGAAATTCCAAGGGGAGGGAGATCTCATGCAATTGCAATAGCCCAAATTTTTTAAATAAAGTATGAAGCTAAACTGGAAATTCCAGGGGGTGGGAGAGGGTCCAAACCAAAGAACCATCCTTGAGGGAGGTATGGCTATTTTTGGAACCTCACATTCCACTTATTCCATTAGTGAGGCCCTGCCAGGGGGGGATCCCAGGTCGCTTGTCTCAATTTAAAAATGTCCCGTGTCGCTGTTTTATTGCACTTCACATCGCTGTCGGTAATTGAATTGAAGGAAATTGCTTGTCCTTGTCGGAATTTAAGTTTTTCCACTAGGGTTGTCGTTTGACGCAGTTTTATTTCATGTGCTGTCACTACTTTTTGGGCCATGTCGCTTGTCGGAATTTACCCTGGCAGGGCCTCATTAGTGTGATGATGCCTGGTGGATGCTCAAAAAATCAGACTTGGCAAGAGTCCACATTCTTAGTACTGAACACAAAAAAACGAGGACGAGACGAGTATTGAGATTGAACACTTCTGATCAGCATTTTTCAGGCACTTTTTTTTAACCGCGCGGCCATGGGCCAAGCGCGGTTCTTGCTTTACACGGGATTTATTATTATTTTTTTTTATGTCGGTGACTAGACGCAAACCTCCACTCGGCCAAATCGTGATCGGGACTGAATCACGCAACCTGTGATGTTTATTCGCCAAAAGCTGTTGAAACATGAATGTACGGAAAATGTTGCGGATATTGTTTTCTTTATTGTGTATAAAGTATCTTTTCTTTTGGTTTTATCGAAGCGTTCGATTCAAAGCGAATGTTGAATACACTGAAAAAGGTATTACGTCAGCCATGGAATGCGCTGATGTTGCAGGTTTCACTTTCGTTACGTGACAAATAACATTGTGTTTCATTTGCATGTTTATGTCAGCAGAAGCGACGGTCATTAATTTAATTTGTTTCCTCTTCTGCGAGTATTTCTTGTCGGTTTAGGCAATCGAAGTGAATTCTTTGGCTATTTCCTTGAAGTGAGTTCAAATATTTGAAAGGAAATAAAATATTTGCTTAAGTAAACAATTGAGCGTGCCCGAACGTGCAGGGGTTACGTCATTAGAAGGGAAAAACCCCCAAGCTAACTGAAGCTATCCGGGGACAACGTAACCCTCGGATTGTGTGACTAACGTGACTACTTTGCTAGTCCTTTACTCATAATGCAAACAGATTAAATTTAACCATGACTTTTGAGAAAGAAAGCTGTTAATTAGCCAAAAATATAAGCGCGGTTTTAAGTTGCTATAGCAACTTCTTGTTAAAAATAATTTTTTGTTTGCAAATGAAATTTTAACAAGAATTACATCTATTTGTGATTGTTGCTGACTGATATTGACTAATCAAATTAATTTATTAATAAGCATCATTTCTCAAAGAGATAATTTGCCTGATGTACAATTCTGTGACAACATCATCATTTATTTATTTATTTTCAGAAAGCAGATGGAACAATATTTGTCACATAAAACTAATTGGAAGGATTAAATTGATTTACAGTTAAACTTCACACCTAAGCATCTAAAATAGCAAGCAGTATAATTTTGTCTTCTCCACGATCGCAACAGTCGTTGATTTGAACGAAGAATTAGAAGCACGCTTCACGGATTCAGTTGCTTGACAACTGGTATTATAATTAATTCTGAAAGAAACGAAACGCCTTTGTACTTTTTACAAAGGCTTCTAACTGAGCTAAACAGAAAAGAGCATCAGCTGAAATTGCCTGCGACTAAACCACAATGTGAAACGCTATTGGGCATGGATCGTTGAAAGAAAGAGCATATATATTTTGTAGATTAATAACCAGGAAGCGGGCAGCAACACATTCTATACAAATATCTTGACATGGGTCTGATCCGCACCCAGATTTCGACAGTTTGGAAATTAATAATATTAACAAAATTGGAAAAGATTTTAGAAGAACGATAGCACGAAGAATGGCTTCCATGGGGTGCGAAACCTTGATTTTGGAATCAAAGCTTGGAAAAGCCATCGTACCATAACAGACAAGATGGGGGTGTGCAGATGTAGGCACCAATCGTTCCCGCAAACGCACTGTTAGCAAATATTTCACAAGACATACCTTTGTTAGCAACCTCCCAGGAGACTTCAAAGGTAAAATAGTGCGGCTCCTGCTCACCAACTCCTTCCCTGTGATGCTCCATAGTATCTGAAGACTGACTCGCTCTCCGCATTATGGCACGTTCACAAACAACGCCGACATTACTCACGCATAACTCAGCTGACCGACAGCAATGCAGAGTCCAACCTCGGGAACGAGGTTGTGCAGAGACAAGTAACACGTAGTTAGTCACGCAACGCTCCTTTAGTTAAAAAGTTGCGTGACTACCCAAGACGTAAATATCACGAGGGTAGCGCTAGATGTCACCGCGTAACATCGAGTCTTATATCTCAGGTTATGGTTGGGAAAGAAAAACGAAACTCTACAAAATCGTTAAAAATGGCTAATGCGAAAATCTGTAAAACATTCCCCGTCACAAGTTTAATACTAAATATAAAGGCTGATCATACTACGTGAAAAGTAGACTTTGCGAGACAACAGCACGACTAGAACCGATACAGCAGGATTGCAACCGCAGACATACATACATACATACATCATTTACTTGTTTACGCAGGTCGGAATAAAGGCAGCATAAAGCTGATGTGGACCTGCGGTTAATTAAAATTTACAAAACAGATATGAAAAAATCTTTAAAAATCTTAAACCTAATAAGCCTAGTAGTGACAAAAAATGTATAAAATTAAATATGATTAAGGGTAAAATTTAAAATTCCTAAAAATATTCATAACAGCTGTTTCGTCCTTCTTGGGACTCTTCAGTGTGGTGTAGCAAATATAAATGACGCCAGCTCGGAGAGCCAACGCAAATAAATTGCCCAATAACCCGTACACTGTATCAACTTCCGTACTTTGAACTTACTTGTCCCCCAGGGTGCATAAGATCTTCGGCGTGCGTTTTAAAATTTTGCGGCGTACAGGCGTGGGATCAGAGTTTTTGGCGTAGAGCGGCGGGAGATGAAGACGACATTTGGCGTAACCCTGGCCTGCTGGTGCCGCTATATACTACGTGAGGCAAAGTCGTTACCAAAAGTTACCAGTCTTCCGGCCTCTCTTTCGCAGCTAAGCGGTGGCAAGAAAGCTAGTAGCAAAGTAGCATTCCTCGGCGAATCGGCGTAGGATTTTGGCCGCTTATCAGGCGTTTGGCGTGGAATTTTGAAACCCTTGGCGTATCTTCGGCGTAGGATTTATGCGGAATGCACCCTGGCTTGTCCCCCGAATCACGCGTTGCAACATCACGTGTTTCGGGGGACAAGAAACTCAAAGTGTCACGGTGAGTTAAATGTGGTAGGCACAGCCATTCCGAACATTTAAGCGCATGGACAAAACCATGCTAAATAAAAGCACAGCATATCAGATAAGTAAGTTCAAAGTGCGGAACTTGATACAGTGTACGGGTTATTGGGCAATTTATTTTCGTTGGCTCTCCGAGCTGGCGTCATTTAGATTGGCTACACCGCACTGAAGAGTCCCAGTAAGGACGAAACAGCTGTCTGCGGTTGCAATCCTGCTGTATCGGTTCTAGTCGTGGTGTTGTCTCGCAAAGTCTACTTTTCACGTAGTATGATCAGCCTTGCTTGCGGTTTATTGTTATTTCATGTTATTGCTGATCAGATCTCTCAGTAGATCCTACGAATAGCAGCATTATCGTTTGCGGTCCCTTGCAGTTTTAGTTTTAGTTTTAGCATACCCTGTCATCAGAAGGTAAAGAACATCGATCAAAAAGTCAAAAAAATCTAATGTTTCGGTTTGATTCCAATACCGGGTTACAGATGTAGAAAGATGAATTAAACCTGATAAGTCGAATATACATTTCCCAGATTGGGTTTATCATCTGACTGGCGAAGATCAAGCGCTTGCGAGAAAAAAAAATTATTATAAATAATGGTAATAGGACTGAGTGGAGTCCAATTCGGTCTGTAATCATACGAGTGATTAACAAAATCAGACGACCGCGTAGCGGGAGTCCGATTTGTTTAATCACGAGTATGATTACAGACAGAATTGGACGACACGAAGTCCTATTACCAATTTATCATAAGTATAACAAAATTCGAGAAAAATTAGATAAAGCGAAGCCTACTAAGGATTTATCATCACTAAGGCAAAAAAGCCATTCTTGAAGCTCACAACAAGGAACCAAATAAAGAGCGTGCGCATGCGCAGCACGCGAACTTTGTTATTGGATTAAGTTATTGGACACCTTGTTATTGGACACCTTGTTATTTAAACAACTTTTTGGCACTCAAATACCTTTTAACAATTTTTACTTTGATTCATCCAAGTGCCACGCAGTACTATGAACTTTTGTTCGTAATTTATTTTGTTATTGGACAGTTTGTTATTGGACACTTTAGCCGCGCGCGCTCCAATTTGGTAAAAAATAGGGCGTGCTAAGAACCAATCAGATTCGAGAATTTTGTTATAGTTGTGATTAAACTGAATACTCGTGGATAATCGGCTGGGAGTTATAAATATTCATGGTAAAGGGATCGTTCGTTGGCGTTACCCTTGGCAACAAAAGAAAGACTGACCATTCTCTTTTGCGAAAAATCATGACACAAGTACTCTAAGTTATCGTATTGGGATGACTCTGGGCTCTTATAATTTTATGTAGTAATTTGATGTATCTGATAATGTTATGCTCTTATAATCTTACGTATTTTACACATTTCAACCTGCCTTATCACTCTATTAAAGGCATGAAACTCATTCCTCTCGAACTTCAACCCACGAACAATGCTTCTCGTAGAAAAGCTAGAGAAGCCTATTTTATAGAAAAAGGTCAAACACTCACACCATATGGCATCAATCGACGGAATGAACATTAACGAGTCAATTTATTTTATTTTTATTTTTATCTTTTTATATATTTGCATGTTATTCCCATTTTTCTTACATTTTGTTTTGGTTATTCTGGTATTTTTTACCTTTTTCAGCGTTGTATATAGTTATGTATCTTATTTCATTATATCTGCATGTAGTTAAACATTAACTGCCATTGTATGTATATTCCTATTCAAATTTTAGAGCCGTTAGTTTCGCATTGTACTGGCCCTGAAGAAGACTAGCTCTGTTAGTTGAAATATTGGCCAATAAATTTTGCTCTTTTGCCGTAGTACCAGCCTTGCAATCGATTTGGTTTTATGTAGTCTCATATATAAAGTACAACCATGATTTCATACACTCTTGGTTTAATACAAGTGGCATATCTGTTCCTCGCATATTCGAGGTTGGCTACAAGATCGTTTCCACGCTTCAACATTAAGGCTAGTAAAATACAGCTATTTCAATTAACGTTGTCGGATTAAAGCTTCAAGCCTACTAGTCAAGACCGAATGGTACCATTGGTATTTACTGGAATTTGCATATCAGCGTTGAGAAAATCTTCAAGTTTGTATTTTTGCACGTGGAGTATCTGTTTTTTCTTTCCGTGAAACCTTTCTTGTATCTTTTCTTTCGCTGTTATGTGGTTCGGATTATTCCTTTTAAATGTAAATGCGGCGAAAAAGGATCTTTTCTCCACATGTCTAAAGAGAAAGGAAACGCAAAACGTCTCGTTTGCTATATCGCTATTTAACAATTAGATTATGAGCTCGAGATTTCTATGGGGTCGCCCACTACCTCTCGGAACGAGTTACTTCATTGGTTCTTTAAACAATAGATAAAATAAAAGGTCATAACAATGCTCCTAGCCCTGAATAACAATAGAGGTAGTGTTTAAAGCGGGCGAATGAAAATAGAGGTTCCAGAGAGGTAGTGTCTTACTGTTTCTATGAGGTGATAGTTGATGAGGCCGCAGGCCGAATCAACTATCACCTCATAGAAATTGAGAACGAATAATCTAATTGTTTTAGTAGAATTCTAACTGAAATAAACGCAAATAATGGTTTCTAATTATTTTTCTACGCATTATCGAACTATTAAACGCTTTAACAAAATCGCACGCATTGAATTGTCCTTGGTAAATTTGCAGTTGTTTACGCGCGTGCACCTGTTTTTCAATAATTTCAAGCTTTTAAAGTCAAGAAACCGCTAATGTCCTTCTTTTAGTCTTCTCGGGAATCTTTTTTTTCCATTTACATCTAAACTTCCTTCCAAAACTTCGGAAAAACGATAAAAACGTCGCATTTTGTGGACGACCTTCGGCAACTGCACACTAAATAAACAATAGCCTCCATTTGGCGCGAAAATGTTCCGAGAAGCGAACAGTTTTCTGAGAGCGAAGCTCGAGGAAAACTGTGAGCTTCGAGGAACAGATAATGTCCAAGGACAAATATCTGTGCATATTTTTGAAGCCAAATGGATGCTATTGTGTTTATTATCCTTCAAATATTTTTTTTACAAGGCCGCGTTTTGGGAGACCTTTTCTCAAAGCTTTTTAAACGTCAAAGAAATTCTGTCAGCGCTCAAAATATTATTAGTCTGTTCAAAGTGTTTAGTTTTATTCATTTTAACAATTTACTCGGGATACAAGCTAAACGTGCGAACGTAAATCGCAAAGTTCGAAAACTGGGGAATATCACTTGGGGAATATCATCTGATATTCCCCAGTTTTGGCTGCATCACGTGACGTGTTTAGACCAATCGTGCGCGAAAAATATTTGATGGATTATAAATAAACAATATCCTCCATTTGGCGCGAAAATATGCACGGATATTTGTCGCGGACATTATTTGTTCCGAGAAGCGAGCTTCGAGGAACACATAGGCTACTTATTTGGCACACGTTTCATTCGCAGCTAGCCTCCAGCGTCAGTTGCCATTTGTAGGCCGACGCATAACTCATCGCGCGGACATCAGTAGTGAAAAGGCTATAGAGCGTTTTCATATCACGTCACGGCTGCCATTCCTACGGGAATTAAACTCTATTTTAATCCAAAAATCGTCTTCTGTTTTAGTATTCAGGGGCGGATCCAGGAATTTCTGAAAGGGGGGGGGGGGGGGGGGTTGTACACTATTGTAGTAACCTTTAATGCCAATGGTGTGGAAGACGAGTTACAGCCCCGTGCCTCTGGCACGAGCTCTTAGGGGTCCAGAGCCATGTCCCTCCCCCCCAAAAAATGTTTCTGATTTTTCCCTCTAAAACGCCTTTCGCAGCATTCCCGAGTCTTCAAGAGTTGTGAAGGCATGATATAAAATCTGAAATGTATCTTATTTATATTATTTCTTATTTTTAGGAAGAATCAAACAAAATAACAAAAAAAAATGCTTCTCAAGGGGGGGGGGGGGGGGGGGGGTTGCAACCCCCTCAACCCCTCCCCTGGATCCGCCTCTGGTATTACACCAATTTGGCCGCGGGTCACGTGAGTGAAAATGCTCTTTTGAGCCAATTGGTACATCATAACTTATATTAAGACTTTTATTATAAATTAAAGCAATAATCCAAATTTCTACAATGCCCAAACATTCACCAGTCCCGATACAAATAATTGTAGAGAATAATTACATCAGGGAGTACTCGTTCTTTTGGTTTCGATTCGTTGGTCAGTTTTAGTCCCAGCTCGTTTGAAAAAGTTAGCCGGGGAAGAGTCTCCATTGCAGGTCATCCGGACGTTAGCCAGTTTTCATCCATAAAATGATTACATAAAACACTCTTATCCTTCTTTGGTGTCTAAATCCAGTCTATTTGACGTGAAATAGCACCAAACCACTCGGTTAAGCTTTTAACATCAACATATTTTGGCAATATCTTTGGTTTCGCATTGCTTGGCTAACAGGAAAAATTCACTGTCACACTGTTGGTTGAAAATTGCGTTGAAGTCCCTTTCTCTTGGTAACGGGGTCTAAGCAACAAGCACAAACTTAGACTGACATGTTTCCACGTAATTTGTTAAGGCTTCATGGCGACTGTTTTGACCGAAAATAACGGCACTCGTCAAAGAAAGTTGATTCCAACGCCGACTTGAATCCCATGGTTTACACTGAAAAGCAACCAGAACAGTTAAATGTTAGATCGTAGTTTACACTTAGCAGGAGGTCTGTATGGGAGAATCTTGACCGAGGTCGTGAGTACAGACCTCACTGCGTTCGGTCTGTACTCACGACCTCGGTCAAGATTCTCCCATACAGACCGACTAAGCTCGGTTAATAAGATGTTTATTACATGTCCAAAGTAGAAAACATTTCAGTTTAAAAATTCGCTTCGGTGCGACCGCCTGAAAGGTCTGGAAGGTCTAACGGCGATCACGGAAAAATTTGAACAAGAGAAGGTCGATATCAGGTATGTTTTCAATTTCTCTAGCCTCTTTCAAGTTGTCGATTGATAGAATATTCTTACGGGTATTTTAGTCGCTTTTTAATCGTAACTGCTTTTTATTTCTGGCCTTTCAATTACTTCGCAAATTCGTCTCCAGCTGATGTGTAGATTCTAGTTTCTTCTAGTTATTTTTGTAACGTATTTTAGTGTATTTTATTATTATTATTATTATTATTATTATTATTATTATTATTATTATTATTACGATTATATTTCTCGAAGATATTAGCTACTGATATTTATATTACAAGCTACTCTAAAATTCGAGAGAAAATAAAGTCTATGTATGTATGTATTTCGTGCCTGAACGAAAATTTGCCAAAGTTTGCTCGTTCTTTTAACCTTTTTCGCGTCAAGCTTTTTGGTTCTTTCATTTATGATATTTTAGCAAAAAAACAAGTCAACGTTTTTGCATTTTTTGTTTGCAAATTTCTCAACGTAAGTGCAACCCGTCTAGATGCCGGTCTAGATGGGAAAATCTAGACCGCGGTCAATATCGATTCTAGCCAATCAAATTCGCGAATTTGGTAGTTCCCAGTCTTTGTGAGACACGGCCATATCATAAAAACAGGAAGAGCAGATAGACGTTGCTGTAGAGGTAGCACACGCATTGCCTAAACTAGACTTCTACTCTTCTTCCCAATGAAGGGAAAGCATTCCCTACTACCGCCTTGTCGTTTACTGAATACAAAAGCGCTAAAAATTAATCTGATAACAAATTTTCGACATTTAAGTGCTGTTTCGTATATCTTATACCCCATCCACACCAAAGCTTAAACATGTTTAAAAGCTGTTTAGTTAAACACGGTTTAAAATTGTTTTCTTGATAGAAGTTGCTAACTGATGTTTGTCGACTTCAAATTTAGCACAATGAACTCGCAAGTTTGCGCTTTCTGGATCCCCTTTGCAAAATTAAGTATTTTAGTTCTCTGTTGCTGATTTTCATTTTGTTTAACCCGGTTTTACTAAACATGTTTTGTTGGTGTGAATGGAGTATTAGTTGTAGTTATATAGTAACAAACTGCAAACAAAACGAACCAATGCAAACAATAGTTCTACAACGAAACTTTTTGATTGGCTAGATTTGGAATGTGTAGAGGCCATACAGAACAGTGCAGTCAAAATAGTGCAGCCGCAAGTTCAGTTAACATTTGCCCTCACTTGGTTACAAAATTTGTTGTCAAGCTTTTGTCTGGAGCGTTAACGTCATTGGTCTGTTTCGGATTGCAATCCATTGCTTTCAATTAATGTTTTGATAGGTCAGTTTTTTCCAAGTGGAACGGTTAGCCGCAATGTAATACCTGTCAGAATTTTGTACTCCAAACGGAACACAATAATTCAATTCCACACGAGCAATTCCTAACAGGAACACAAGCCCAGCTCCACAAGACCAGCGAATCTTCTCTCTCAGCACATCAAGTCTGTTCCTCCAGGGAAGACCTGAAAAACAGTTTTAACATTTGCAGCAGTTTTTATAAGGAGCTATGCTTAGCTAACCTGATACTTCTCTTTGCGGCTCCAATTCTTCCTTCCCAAGAGACGTCATCCATGCTGATGACGTAGCTCTGCAGTCTCTGATTGGTTGTTACTTGCGCGCGAAAAAATTCAAAACCTGGCATCAACCAATCAGGGATAAGCGCATAACGTCATAAGAATGGAATTGTTGCGGTTGAATTTCAGACTTCTATTGAGCGGAAGGTGAACCGAGTTCGACTACATTTTTGGTGACGTAGAATATTGCGTTCAGATCGAAGAAAACCTTAAAATTAATAGTTTGATACGGAAAATAAAAAGCCAGGAAGTAATAATAAACCACAAAAGAACACTTGAGGATGGCAAAGTTTGTGAAGACCGAGACGGATTTACGAACCATATTGATTGAGCTATCCGCTAAACGCAAAAACCTGTCTACTACACCATGCTATTAGTTTTAAATATAGTATCAAAGCTTTTGTCAAATTTTGGCTGGGTTTCTGAGGAGTTCCAGTGAAGTCTCCGACCAGGTTTCGATCTTTAATAGGCAGCCAAAAAATTCAAATACACCAAAAGGGTTTCACTGTAATCGAATTGTAATGACTGATCGTAAACTTTAAACTTCATATCATACTTGTGTCTAGAGAAGCGAGGTTGCCAGTATTGAAAAAGAAGTGCGTTTTGATATTGTCGCCCAGGCCACCTCGTCCAGGTCTGAACGGCAAAGGAGTGTAAAGATGAAGGCCTGCTGCCCAGTAGGCATCCGCGCCTAGGGAATCATCTGCAAAACAAACATATGGCACAAATATCAACGGCCTTGTAGCAAATAACTGGCTGAAAAATAACACTTGCAGTTCCTTTTTGGGCTCCAGTAGGTCGGGGAATCATCTTCTCAAGAAACTACTTGTAGATAAGGCTCTCCAACGTTAAACTGCAGTTAGACAACTCTCATGAATCCATTGCGAAAATGGATTGTGTCTTCAACATTTCCTACAAGCCTCCCTCTGACCCTTTCCAGTTATCATCATCGCAAATCTATCTAAGTGCAGTCTGACATGACACTTACTTTCACTTCTCGGCCCAATCCCTTTTGTGCTGAATCCTCGCACGGACAATGGACCACCAAGGAAAAATCTGCGTGTAAAGGAAATAAATAAAACTACAATCCAAATTTCATCGCGCGTTCTAACTTGTACTGTCTCGCCACTTCTATTCGAAAATACATCAAGAAGGCAAAAACTTTCAGGGTCAAAACCGAAAAGTTAGTGGGCTGAAAAGCAATGAAGAAAAAACATGAACTCTGGCCAAGTCAGTTTTGAAAGTTCGCGATACACGGACTTTCAAATCGGACCCAGAGTTTATTTTGCTCAAAGCTGATTGGCTATCAATTGATAATGAGCACTCTGCACATGCTCCAAAAAAATTGCACTTGGCCTGAGTCCGCGTTCTTGGTGCTGCCCAAAAGAAATGCGGGCTCTCAGGACGAGAGAAAAGGTAAACGGACATGGCTGTCTGTTTATAGACAGCGCGTTTACGACAATCCACGTTTGCGATGATCGTTTCTGTTGTTTACACATATTTCTGATACCTATCAATAATAAACATATAGCATACATGCAGACATATAAGTGTAGACTCAATAGGCCCCAGAGGAATTTTCAGAATCTATTTACTTTCCAAGAATGTTCACAGACAGAATTAACGACACCAACTCCTAACACTAATCAATCCTAACTATAACAAAACGTAAGGAAAGATAAAGACCAGAGTTCAACTTATTTTCGGGATAAACGAGAAAGGAACCCATTCAAGTATTTACCGCGTCAAAAAATGACGCGAACAGACATGGCACATACACTGTCTTATTAGTGCGGCTCACATCGAACCTGCTCATAACCAATCAAATTCGCGAGAAAAAAACAAAGTTCCTGATTGGATGTACAATGAGCGACAAAAGTAGTCGAGAAAGGTGGTTAAAATGTGTGCCAATTCCGATATTTCCATTATTCCACTTCAACTCCCGTGTAGATTGTGAACCACCCCCTCTCTCCCTTTTCAATGTTGTACAGGAACAAAGCAAGTCTTGAAGATAGCAAAACCAACATTGTTTCCGCGGGAGGGGGTAATATCGAAGAGGTGAAGGGTGAAATGTGTCCAAGGTACCCAAGAAGAGCGGAGTGTCTTGACACTTCTGTCGCTCGTTGTACGTTCGCCGTGCCACTGAGAAATCGAGCCAAGATAAGGTGTGCTTGAACAATTTATGCGCAGAGGTGCAAGTACCTGTCATTTATTCTTGAGGGTGTACCAAACAATGGCTGTAGATTTCCTCCTTGGAAGGACCATGACAATATCTGCAACAATATAAACAAACCAAAAAACGTCTTCAGTGCCTTTAAAGTTTTATGGCCTTTGGGCATGTGGTTACAAGTTACGGGTTAAAACTTGCAGACAACGGCTGCTACAAACTCTACTGAGGACATGTTGTCTTAAACACAAGAATTTAGCGTCGTTGTAGCATTTCCATAGACAAGTAAATGACAGTAACGTTATGCGCTTAAAATTTAGAACATAGTATAATCATGGAATTAGAAGTGTGCATGCAATAGTGACTTTCTGATTATAGGGCAAATAAAAAAAAAACAGGCATGCTCACCACATCTTTAAGAAGTTCTACACTGTGTTCATATTCCAAGTTGTGCTTAAGGAACCTTACATCTCCTCCAAGTCCAGCAAATTCCTAAAATATGAAAAAGAACAGAGAAGATTCTGAAGGCTTCTCACCGTGAAACTTAAAACCGTTCCATAAAGGCTAATGCATGTAAGTGATTGACTGATCAATCAAGTGAAGACGATTTGATTTTTTTTCGTGACAAGACTAATTGTTTAGCATAATAAATTATTGACCCCAATTGTTTAACCACGCTGCCCACTGGATAGTGATTATCATTTATCCAGTAGATAGCATTTTGCAACCTTTGAACCGAGCCCATGGTTCTTTCCAGCTTTGCTACTGGTTAATGCTTTCAAGAACACCTATGAACGTTAAAGAGTAAGTTTTGTTTTTAAGTCACTTTAGTCAGTCCATGTGTGCTGGTTCCTTGAAACTGGCGTCAAAATGGTGACTTGGGTTCTTTGTGCATGTTTCTATCGACGAAAATAATGAACGCACCTGAGCGAGCTTCAGGAAATATCCTTCAGTCGGAAGTCCCAGATTATCTCTCTTATCCACGACAACTGTGTGCTGAATGAGAAGAAAGAAACAGCGACACATGTTAACACACCTAAGAAAATTTCAATGATGCTTATACATACGAGACTAAGTATCATCCTGACTAATCCTGTGCTTCAGTAGAGTACGTATTAAAACGGACACTGTCACCCAGGTTTGGATAACTTTGAAAAGCCAAAAGCCATTCTAATCACAGGAGACCCAAAAATACTAGTTCAGTTCTCTGAGACTATAATTAAGTTTGCCAGGATGCGAATGGCTGCAGCTTGAAAATCTGGCTGATTTTTGCAAGTTTTTCCCTTGTTTTGTGGAAAAATCGCCCGTAACTGACTATGGTTTGTTCTTCCTTTGAGAAAATCAATAAATTTCCTTCTTTTAACTTTCTGGGAGTATTCTGTTTACATGAAAAAGCAGTTAATTTCATCTTTAGAACATTTTCACCCTCAATTCAACTTCTCGTTGAGAACACTAGCCCCAGAAAACAAATGATCTAGTTTCCATTTCCATCCCCCCCTCCCCCACGAGAAAGGCACGTCTGAGATTCAAGCTGAAAAAATCTATAGTGACGATGCGAGGATCTGTGACAGAAGTGTCCCTGATTGCTTGTGTTGTTGCTGCTGCCCTGAAAGTGACAACCACGAAACCCAAAATGGATCTTCGACTTGCAGTGCTGAATCAACAGCGGGAATCGTCAACATCTCGCTTGCGGGAAATAATCAGTTCATATTGTCCAAATGGGGGTGAAGAGATCGACATCTTGTGTTCTTTTGTTTGTTGGTTTCGAGATTTTGAAATGGCTCTTAACCCCTTCCCACAATTTTGTTTGAACTTTACAGAAAAGTTGTACCTTGACAAGATTATCATTATCAATAATTAAATATGGGGGTCACCGAGCTCATTTTCGAGTTATAAGAAATAAGAATGTCTTTGACAGGTTAAACCATTTCTTTTCATTTCTTTATGCCCTAAGTTTACAGGTGAAAGTTCATTTGTTTGATATTATTGTTTTATCATCAAAATTATCGATAAGTGCTGTTAACTAGCATAAACTGTTGCGAGACACCTTTTACCATTGTTCCACTTGCTGTTCATTGCAATAATCCTGTTTTGGTGCTGCTAGACTACGACCAGCCCCTATTTTTTCACAGTCCGTCGAGCGTGAAGAGAGATAAAAAAGAGCGCGCGAAAAATTTTTTTAGCTTCACGCTCGACGGACTGCGAAAAAATAGGGGCTGGTCGTAGTCTATGGTGCTGCTCAAAACTAACTGAAAAACAAGACTGAAAAACTACCTTAAAGCACTTGAAGTCTATCTACATGTGAGTATACAAATATCCTCCGTGATCAATAAACTGTTTTTTACCTTGAGTGCACTTTTAAGTGAATGGCCTGCTTCTTTCCGGATTTCAAAAGATGCATTTTTTGCGAGTCCTGTCACCTCACGCCATGTTCCTTCCCAGGACAAGCAATGCTGCCCAATGATAGAGGGAAACTAAAAGAAAACGACACTTAAACATCCACAAATTAAACTATTATATTTCATTTGTAGACAACCGTGCTACCAGGGTGTGAGCCGTGACATTATTACCAAAATCAGTAAAAACACGTATTCAACTGGCAAATGTGGTGAAGATCACCAGCAACTCAAAATTTGAAAAATACCAAAAAAAACACAGGCCTGACTATCTTGAAACATGAATGCCTACTTTCGTTTTATCCAGGTTTTTCAAAGCTCAAAACCATAAAAATTGATGAAATCACTATAAAATGGTGAGATGTATCTCAGAAGTATAATTCTTTTAAATAACTGACAGGGACTTTTTATGTGCGTCAGCAAGCAAATTTCTATTCTATGAAATGAGCTCGAATACATTCCAGCAGTGATTACTGGATGACAATCATTCATTCCCTTCGACGTCAACTTCACTATGTGCAACTTTAATGCTTCTCTTACACTCTCCCAACTTCCCATCTGCACCCTTGACTTGATGATGTCACGTTTAAGTGTTATAGTTACCATATAATCCATAGACAGTCCTTGTGTTGCTTCCCAGTGTGAACACATTGGTACATCTGAAGTAGATTTTTGAGCTGCAAAAGTAAAACTGTGCAACAACATGTCAATCAATTTATCATGCCCAACTACAGCACTTAGTTCTAGTCAGTCTCAGCTCTCCGCAATGTCCACTCACCTTTTTTCAGGTGTTCCTGGTGTTGGCTTAAAGAATGCAAGCTAAAAGATGAGACAGTACAGTACAAATTCAGCTTTATACCTGATACACCAGTTCAGTATGGAAGTGGATGCTAATTGTAAATTGACGATTTCTAAATAGTTTTTTTTTTATTATTGCAATATGTTCATTAACCATTACTAGTGCTCAGCCCTAGTGACCTTCTTTTGTCCTTCAAAATGTCAAATTAAACCTTAATCAGAATGAAACATTGTGCTGTGCTCTGTTTGTATGAGAAAATTTTGTGTCAACGAGATCCAGAACGTGACATCCATTATACAAAGATCCATAAATACGACATTAGCTGTAGGCACCATCTTGAATTCAAAATTTAAATTTGCACCCTTGATTCCATGTTCCTAGCTTCTCCCTACATTGCTCGGAAAATACAATTATTACTATCGCTACATTGTCGCATAAAATTTTATTTGCAGGCAAATAATGTATTTATATTTCATGATTCAAAATAATGTACTAACTAATTTTATTACTCACTTGATATGACATTCTAGTTCTTGTTCCAAATGAAAGATCTGCTTTAACTTGTTCTGCACGGCCAAACACATTGTTAAGGCGGCAACCAAACAACTGTAAGGTAAAGTCTGCGTCAAGCCTACAAAGTGGCTCATACCGCCGGAGCTTATCCCGGTTTCCGTAGCATGAAGCGACTAGGAGTATTTCTACTCCCCCCTGGATGGGATGCTAGTCCATCGCAGGGTTACCCCCAGCAGTATTTCACCGGTACCCATTTATACACCTGGGTGGAGAGAAGCACTATGAGAGTAAAGTGTCTTGCCTAAGAACACAACACAGTGGCCCCGACTAGGGCTCGAACCCGGACCGTTCGATCCAGAGTCCAGCGCACTAACCATTAGGCCACCGCGCCTTCCACAACTGTAAAAACAACAGTAAAAAGAACCAAAAACTCACAGCATTTGGCAATTAAGTATTTCTTTGTTTATATTCTGAGTAGTAATTATTATTAGCAGGTATTTCATAAGTGTCGTATTGATGACGGAAGAACTCACTTATACCAATCAGTACCAAAAACAGAGGTCCGGCCTTTTTTCCTAAATATAATCGGGAGGTTGCAAGGCTGCTGCCTAACGGGCGCCCGGTCACCTGGGGCGCCTAAGTTACGAGTGCGGGCGACTACATTTTTGTTCAAGGAGCCCGCATGGGCGCCTAAGCATCGACTTTCCATTCTCATCTAATGACTTCAATTTCCCTGTAACTTTGTTCCACTGGCGTAAGATATATCCCGTTCAAAACAATAAGTGCTTCATTTCAAAACGGAAATACTAAAACTGTCCACAATCGAGATAATTTTAGCGTATAAATACGTAACGTGCCTTTGCAAAATTCGATAACTTCGAAAACCATTTATTTTCGACTGTTTAGGACTGGGACTGACTCCCAAATATGGAATGAAGAATGAATGGTATTATGGGCTGCTTCACATTTCGTTCGCTACGTTGATGTTTTGGAGGAGTTTTAAAGTGAATTTGAAGAAAACATTTACGGATAAAAAAGTGAAATCAATCTCCTGGCCATCCATGCATCAGGTCTGATCATGACAATTTTATCTGCAAAAGCTTGATACAAAACCTTTTCAACAAGCCTAAAATGTGCAGAATGTTGTGATGCTGTAATTAAGCTTATTATTTAACTCAGACTTTTATTTTTTTCACTTTTGAGAGTGCTTAATTTCATAAAAACAGAAAATATGTGCCTTTTGTGTGACATTCTTATCAGCTACCGCTTTTTGTGGATCAAGTTTGTTTGTTCATTCGAACTGTTTCGTGTTTTATCTCGGTCACTGAACCGTGACAAGGGGAACATTACTCTTGAAAATAATAATGTGCTAGAAAACTTTGCTGATAACAGTTTGAATAACATGAATTGTTTTTAAAACTACTAAAATCTATTGTATAAGCAACTCATTTGATAAACCTAGAAACTTTCACAACTTAATTTTTCTGGTCTATTTTTGACAACTGATTATGAAATGTAGATAAGATCATAATTTAATTAAAGTGTTTACACAGGTGTTCTGACTTTTTATTACCTTTGCCTTAACCTTAAAATAGACCTGCTAAATTGTAATCTTGGTTCTGTTAAACCTTAATTACTAACAATAATTCAAGTTCTTTAGTGAGCTTGCTGTGCAAAAGTGAAATAACATTCCAGACCCTGAAATAATTATTTTGCTGCTTCATGCTTCATTGGTTTTGCTTCAAAACTTTGGATGTTCAAAACTCCTTTTAAACAATGTTTTATTTTGTTTTACACATTTTTAACATTCATCACAGCACAATATACTGGTTGGATTTCTAAACTCATTTTAAGCCTACAGAAACTTTCTAATATACACACTCCTGTTCATGTCACCCACTCAGTGTAAAAAGGGATTTATCGAAGGAGAGGCTCGGCCAAAGAAACTTTCAAGTTAAGAAAGCTAGAATTTCTGACACAACTATTTGAGGGAGGTTACCCTCAGAAGCTCTCAGAAGAAAATCTTGCCCGAAGGAGTTTTCTGTTCACCTAGGCTCTACTGAGAAAACAAAATGTGTGTGCATGTGGAAAGGGACACGAGGAGGGGGGGGGGGGGGGGGGGGCTTGCTCCCCAGGCCCCTCCCCTAGATTTTTTTCTTCTACCCCACCCCCCTCCCCCGAGGATCGACCATGGCATCTTTTAGGCTGGGCTCCTAAAGTAATGGCTTGGGCTCCTAACTTTTGATGTTAGGAGCCCAAAGGGCTCCTTAGAAATTTCCTTAGGCAGCAGCCTTGGGGTGAAAGTGGACCATTTGTCACAGCAGGTGACAAATGTGACCATCCAAACTGTCAAGCCCATGAGGTGGTCCCTTACGACAGGTTTGTGATTGGGCCGGGAACATTTTGGTATTTTGGAAAAGCGTTCACAGGAGGTTGTCGCTTATGATTGGCGGTCACACAGGGCTCAGGTTCAACTGTACTTTAACTGATCTTCTTTGTAATTGGATCCCTGTGGTATCCCGTCACTCACCATGTTGCCTTCATTGTTTCCAATTTGAGTTCCTGTACTACTAGTGACGAATCTCTTTTCTTTTACGTCAAATGTGACATCAAACCCATTTGGATGCTTGGAGTGATCTACAATAACGATTTACAAACAATGTTATTCCCTTTTATTTTATAGGAAAATCCATTACCTGACGAGGGAATTCCATGTTAAATTTCACGCAAAAAACCGATATCGCACTCATCGCTTCGCGATAAGTGAAATTTAACGTGGTATTCTCGAGTCATGTAATTGATTTTCCTTGAATCGCATAATCTTTTAAAAATGAAAATGTGGTGAATGTTGCGAATTTAAACGCAGCCTCACTTTCAAGTCGCAATACCGCGCTTAATACCCTCACATCTCTAGCCAATCAGAGTGCGAGAATTCTTTGAGCTATGCGATTCTAAACTGTATGGACCTTGAAGGAGGAAAGTCATGGAACCCAGGGGAGGCACAAGAACAGTGAAAAAGGGGACAAAATAATTCTAACAATTGATTTTTAAGTCCAAGAGAAAAGCAGGAAGTCCTGGAAGGTAAGAGGCTATCCTTAATTTTTCAAAATTTGAGTTTTTTGTTTGGTCTCATATCATGTTCAGTCTTTGTTTAACATGGCTGGAGTGAGGTGAGAGATTGACAAAAAGTAATTCAGTGCATAACAGAACGAGGCATATAACAAATGTGCTGTTTTGTTATTCTTTTGTTATTTAATGAGATGCAAAATGAGCATGAGCAGTTGGACTATGGCTGTATGGTTTTTAAATTGAATTGAACTGAATGTTTTGAACAGAAAGCAAAGATTTTTGAATGCAAAGAGAATCACTGTGACATCTGACAGCTTGGCCGCAAACTCCTAAACAGAGTGGCCAGCTTGCATAAAAACACTGTAACAAGCTTCTGGCTTCAGTGCAGGCCGGATATTTTGTTCTTATACATTACCTGTTCCTTGAAGCTCATAGTTTGCCTCAAATTTTTCTCTGAGTAAACCATTTGCTTCTTGAAACAAAAGGAGTGGTATTGGATGGTGAATTTGAGACTTTCCAAGATTAGAGACTTTCTTAGCCTTGCAAAAGTAACTGACACCCGTCCACTAAACTGACACTAAAATACTGTAAGATGCATACAGTATGTCTTTTAAGGCCAAGCTGTGGATATTTTTGTGCCAAATAGAGGGTTACTGTAAAAGTAAAAGTATGTACACTTGGTAGTCATACTTCACCTGCGCTTGTGTCAATGAGCATATCAACTTCACGAAACACTCCAAGATTCTGCAGGTTTTCTTTTGCCTCAAATGCTAATTCTAAAAGCTGCATGCGAAATAAAACACCAAACCCATTAAAAGACTCACATAGTTCTCATGCCTGGGATGTATAATTAAAGGAAATTAAAATAGGCCATTTGCGAGTTACCTTTTGCCTCCATGTCAAAATGAGTCTAAGTGCAAAACCATTCATATGAAAATGAGCTTCACCTGCACATCCATTTTCATGCAAATCAAATACATTTTCATTTAAATGGTTTCGCATGAGGACTCGTTTTGAAAATGAGGAAAAGGGCAACTCAGAAATGGCATATTAGTATAAGTGGGAGATACAGCAGTCTACTGGTTAGCAAAAAAACTCTGGATTGCACTGTCTGACCCGTTTTGAAAAAAATAAACACAGTAAAGTTTGAAGTTCCTTTGAAGTTCTATTTGTATACAAACAAGGGCAAACAAGCACGATTTCAAAACACCATACACGGCGGTTGTGGCAAACTTTCATACAAACAAAGTCTTTAAATGGCAAAACAATTTTGGTGTTTTCCCACATTTACAATGAAGAACATACACTTAAATGTTGCCTACTAACGCACCTGCTACGACCAATATTGACTTTCGAGCAAGAATTTCAAACCACGGGCGTTTTATAGAAAGCATTTCTGATGTTCTTCCACGTTAAGAACAAAGAATACACACTTATATTATATCTAGTATGTTCTACTAGTGCACTCTTGCTGCAATCAACATTCCCTTCCGTGCAACGATTACGAACCGCGCGCGTTTTATAGAAAGCATTTCTGGTGTTTTCCACGTTTAGAACGAAGAATATACACTTACATCTTGTTTGCTCTACTAGCGCACTCTTGCTACGATCAATATTCCCTTCCGTGCAAGGATTACGAACTGCGCGCGTTTTATAGAAAGCATTTCTGGTGTTTTCCACGTTTAGAACGAAGAATATACACTTAAATCTTGTCTGCTCTACTAGCGCACTCTTGCTACAATCAATATTCCCTTTCGTGCAAGGATTACGAACCGCGCGCGTTTTATAGAAAGCATTTCTGGTGTTTTCCACGTTTAGAACAAAGAATATACACTTATATCTTGTCTGTTCTACTAGCGCTAATATTCCCTTTCGAGCAAGGATTGTTGATTTAATGAGATGCACAAACTGCGAATCGAACGATCCGTAAACACACATGGCCTCTTTGATTTAATGAGATGCAATATACGGTCCGTAAATTCTACTCTACGTAACCGCAAGGGCCCTTAACGATCCGTACCAATCGGACGAACTGAAACTCTTCTCTACGGACCGCAAGGGTCTTCAACGATCCGTACGGATCAAACGAACTGAATTTGCTTTTAACAGATCGTTACAGTGCGGGTGTGTTGGACATGAGTGGGCTTTTACACGGAACTTTACGGTATTTGTTTTAAGGAATCATTGCGTGACATTGTAGTCAGTGTACTTCACTGACAAATCAATATCTCACTTCAGTGCTCAACAAATTGCATAAATAACTGTTAATTGCTGAAATGAAAACAAGGAAACATTAATGATTGTTTGTATTTGCTGCTGATGTTTTTCTGTTTGTTCAATGTTTGAAGTTGTTTATGTTCTTTTCAAGGTTACTTTTTATAACTGCTTTTGCAGAGTGCAAAAATGGAGTATCGTAGGTGAGGGCATGATGTTGAAGTAGTAAACTAATGTACAATAATCCAGGATAAAGATATTAAAACTTTATTTAGACACAGCTGTTCTATCAGTAAGATTGATTTACATAAAAACCATGTTAATATTATGTAATGTTACATGTACAGTAGAACCCCTATTATGCATCCACCCTCAGGGAAATAGCAACTGGCCGCTTAATAGAGGTTGGCCGCTTTATATGGGTTCATCAGAAATTACCATAAGGCTGTTTAAAAGGTTACATTATTTCATCCAAACATAGCGTAAAAAGAAATAACGGAACCACCTGAAGACGACAATAAACCTGTGTTAGAATGATTTAATCAGCCGTCGCTGTCTGAGCTTGTTGAAAATAAATCCAAACATTGTATATTAGTCTTGCTGACCGCTAAATAGGGGTAAAAACAATAGAAGAACACTCATCAGGACGACAGAAAGGTGGCCGTGGTTGCTTAATAGAGGTGGTTGCTTAAACAGGGTTTTATTTAATACAGTATTATACTGACAATAGTTTCGGGACTTTAGTAACTGGCTGCTTAATAGGGGGTAGCCGCTTAATTATAATAGGGGTTCGATTGTACAGTTTAATTAGGCATCAAAGAATAAAGTTAATAAAGTTATATCCTTATCCTAGTTCACTATTTCAACATCATACCATCATAACCACCAAGTGAGTCTTTCTGAAGAAATACAATGTGATAAATATTTGCATTAAATGAAAACTCGCAAAAAAAATCCGAGCACCAGATGGGATTAGAACCCATGACCCTCCGTGATCTAGTTGGTCATGCTATAACCACTGAGCTATTGGAGACTCTATGGTGAGCAAGGGTCAAATGTGGGTCTTTGACTAGAGCCGCATCACGCAGTCACATAGCCAAATCAGGACAGATACATGTTACGCTGTATTATCATGCTCAGTTCACCTCTTGGAATGTTGTAGCCTCCAGTACTCGTTTAATGCTTGGAATTAAAATATCATTTTTGGTTCTCCAATACCCTTCAACATGGACCTGTTCCACAACAGCCTGCAAAAGAAAACAGTTTTTACAAATCAATCAGATACTTACAGTGTAAATAAGGTAAGCAACCACTTATCATTTCCGTGAGGGTGGCTGCGTATTATTGGTTATAAAAGAACAAAATGCTCCTCCTGAATCAAATGGTCACTGTTACAAATGTTAAGTCTGCCACAAGTAAATTAATTCAATCAGTACACTGTAATCATATTGATTATTCCATCCCCTTTTTCCTTCCCACACCCTCCTGCTCATAGACATTAATACAACTGGCTCAGAAAGTACAGTAGAACCTCTATTAAGCAGCCACTCTCGGGGAAATGGCAACTGACTGTTTAATAGGGGTTCATTAGAAATTACCAAGAGGCTTTTTTATCAAATTCACGCTATTTCAATGCAAAATAGTGTGAAAAGGAATAACAGTATCTTGTGACAACGACAATAACCCTGATTTTATCAGCTGTCACATTCTGTATTTTCTCTTTTAGATTCTGGTCTGTCCAAGATTGTTGGAAACAAAACCAAACATTGTTTATTACTAGATTCTTGCTGTCCAATTAATGGGGGGCAAAAACAATAAAAGAATGCTCACTGGGACAATAGGAAGGTGGCTGCAGCCACTTTAAGGTCGCCACACACGAGGGGACTGGTCGCAGGGACCGGTCGCAGGGACCAGTCCCTGCGACCAAGTCCCATCGTGTGAACAGGCCAATTTTCGTCAAAAATCCGGTCGCAGGGACTGAATTTTGGTCCCCGAAATCGCTCCCAAGAATTCAAACTGGTTTGAATTTGTGGGACCAGTCGCAGGGACTGGTCCCCGCAATATTTTGCTTGGTCCCTCGTGTGAACAGGGTCGTGGGACTGGTCCCTGCGACCAATTAAAAATAAACCAATCGCTGATCAGCATTTTAAGCTCCCACAATTCTGCACGTTCGTGTTTGAAGATGGCGATGCCTGAACAGAGTAGTGAACAGATTGAACAGAATACTACTGAACAGACTGTTGGCATTAATATTGAAGATTGGAGCGTCACCAGTACACGAATGGTAATTGATTCTTCGTTCATAAGAAACCGGCAATTCTTCGTCTTGCATCATCATCAGGAGCAACAGAGTCTTTTTCTTCGCAGCTCTCGAAGCCATTTTTACTTGATGAAAACAAAGTTCCCGCCAAATTTTCTCGCTAGCTGTCGCTAGCATGTTTTTGCGCCATTTCATGAAGAGAATGCGTGACATCCAGTTTATGTTATGCAAATTTGATCGGGTGTTTTTTTCAGCTAGCCTGGAGAATACTATACTTTTGCAGTGTTTGATGAAATGATGCAGTTTTTTTTTTCAGGTATAAAAACTTCGAAAGGAAACCTGATATCAAAATTATAAAATACGAGCGGATTTCGAACATTGTCAACATTCCATGTTTTTAAAACAATTGTTGAACACAGTCCAGTAAGCACGCTCAGATATGAACAATAATAGGAATAATAATAATAATAATAATTTTCCATCTCCACAAGGTGATTATCTTGTTTTATATATTGAAAACGTCATAAATACTGCTATCTTGCTGCGAAACAGGTCCCAGCGTGTGAACCCTTCAAGGGCCTGGTCCCCGCGACTCATTCCATCGTGTAAACTCTACAGGAGACCAGTCCCTGCGACCGGTCCCTGCGACCAGTCCCTGCGACTGGTCCCCTCGTGTGTGGCGACCTTTATAGAGGTGGCTGCTGTATAGGGGTTTAATTACAGTATTATACTGACAACAGTTTTGGGACTTAACTAACTGGCTGTTTAATAGGCGGTGGCTGCTTAATGGGTGGCCGTTTAATAGGGGGTTTGACTGTACATAATTCAGTTTTACTTATATTTGTCAACTTACTGGTTTGAACAAAAATTCCTTTGCTGTATCTCGGAGCTGAGAGTTAATTCCATCCTCTGTTCCATCCTAATTAGCAACAAATATTTAACTCAACATACTGCAGTCAAATCAACATACTGCAAAAAATCATCTCTCCTATAATACATACACCTTATTCGATGGTTTAACACATAATACGCGCGGATATTTTGCGAGTTGCATAGTCAGGTATTTTTTCCGAGCCCAAAGGGGCGAGGAAAAATACGAGTAATGAGCAAAATGTCTACTCGTATTATATGTTAAACCATCGAATAAAGGATTTATTATTCCACTAGTTCAGCCATTTTGTCACTCTGTGTTCAGTCCGTATTTTTGCCCCGTTCTAGAGTGTAATAACGTGGTATATTTTGCATGTTCTATTGTCCTAATATGGTAAAATAGCGCAATAGTGGAATAATAAAAAAGAGTAAACTCAATGCATATTATTTGGAGTTAAATTTTATAAACCAGTCTGATATTAATAATAACTTTCTATTTTCTCTTGTTTCAGATAATGGTTGTGAAACTAAGGCAAAGCAATACGTATTTACTATACCATGCTACTAGCATAATACCAAGAACGATTTTTTCTCTAAAAGGAATTTACTTGTTTTCGAAATAGTTTGGTGAAAACAATTTGGATTTGGTTGAATCCTTGAATTTCTTTGTCCCACTTAAACACAAAAATGGCCATAAAAATGACACCATTTTGTTTCACGGTTGGGTACTGGTCACAAAACTGATGACGTCTACGCAGGAAGTTAGTTCAAAGAAATGAGTGAGGCGATATTGTGTTTGGTTCCTGGATATACATCATCAGCTCTCTCAACCCAGACTCCCTATATAGGCTAAAAAAATCAAGGATTCAACCAAATTCAAAAATGTTTTTGCATTTCTGCACTGAGTGACAATGTACCCTGAGCCTTATTAAGTAATTGGGGGGGGGGGGGGGGGGGGAAAGAGAAGTCTGGGGTTATGAAAACTTACAGAGGCTGGGACGACAAAATATTTTCATTTAAAGGGGCACTGTCACGAGCATAACTTCAAACATTCAACAGCCCAAAAACATGTTTACACCATTGAAAACCTATTAACAGTGGTCAAGTTTTCTTAAAATTACTATACCAGTGTACTGAAGTTAAATATAGAGTGATATGACTGTGATACCATCCGGAGCTTTCGATCTCAACTTGAAAAAGTCAGCCTGACTTTTTCAAGTTCTGTCCTTATGGTTTGGAAGAAATGATGAAAACTATTGACGATCACCCTCTTCTTTAAACAATTTGCCAGATATCCTTCCCTTTACGTTCTAGGAGCATTTCCTGCATCATTGGTTGAAAGTACTTAGTCGTAATTTTGGTGCCGTTTCACTAAAAAAGTCAAAAAATGTCCGTGACAGTGTCCCTTTAATCAGGCACTAATTCCTTAAATTTACCCACACGTTTAAAATCTTAGGTAACTGTAAACAAGTTCGTAAAATCAAGGTGAGTGGAGGACCCGTGCAAGGCGGACTGGAGAAGGAGCTAGTATGCATGGCTACTATACTTTTCACGGTTAAATACAAGTTGTGCGTACCACTAATTTTAAGTTGCGTTATATACAACGATCACAATGTTGTTTCAGACAAACAGTTTTTACATTTGTTTCGGAAAACACTCAAACATACTTCTAGTAGAACTTACCGCAGAGTCGGCAGCCATCTTGAATGTGAGCCCGCTGTATTCCTGGGGACAGGAGGACATAACAGTTCCTCATACATAACGTATCTACCGTTAAAATAGTTCCCAGTCTCCAAGCGTTGACCGCCGACAGCTAAACTTTTAGCTGAACCACATTTCTTGCTAGTGTCGTTCCCGAACAAGGGGATACAGTCATGGCAAGTGGCGAAAAAACTCCACGAAAATATCCACGCAACATGCAAGGAATACTGCAGATGGCCGTGGATTATTCTGATGATCCTGACAGCTCTACTTCCAGTGTCTTCCAAGAAATGAGTGAAGAGGTAAGCTCTAGTGTGTAGTGCGAACTGAGAGGTAGAAGATTTCAAAACGAAATTATACACAGTATAGAATATCTTGTATGCATAAGTATTGTCGATTATACACTACACCCATGAGTCTAATGTAGTGTCGATTAAGCAACTGTCCATCCCTGAATTTCAGTAATCTTAATCCCCCCTACCCCCCCCCCCCCCACCCCCTCGTCCCCTGACGTCATTCTCAGGGGTTTGGGCATTAGTCTTTGAGAAGGTTGTTTGAAACGGGTGGATACTGCTATCCACTGGAGAGATCACTATTCAGTGGATAATGTGGTTTGTTTTGTTTACACTTATCCACTGGATATAGAGAATAATACATGGGTGCGCGGAGATATGAAATTTATCTTCGAGTGTTCAACTCGATATCTCACGAGTGAGTGCAGTGAACGAGTGAGATATCGAGATTGAACACAAGAAGATCAATTTTATATCTCCAAGCTCCCATGTATTATTCTATTTATTATATAAATTTAGCTCAATTCTTTCAAAAGGTGGATATTCCAAAGGTCATATCAGGACACATGTGTTTGATACGATATCAAAACACATGTGTTCTGATACGACATTTCTCAGTGGCCAAAATCCCTATAGTACACTGTAGTTTATATAATAAAGCGATTTATCCGGCAGATAGACTGCAGTTATCCACACCTGAAAGAACTAGGTCCAGGAAGATATCTCCACAATCCAACAACAAGTCAGTTCAAATATACAGTGACACTTTACATTTTAAACATCAGAAATCCAATAATACAACCCTCCAAGTTAAGACCATTTTAGTTGCCATGGCAACTAAAATTTTGGAGCTGGCGACTAAATTGGAACAGCAGTCGCTAGCCTGGCGACTAAAATTGAGAAGAAGGATTGAAAGCGTGAGCTTAATTCAGTGACCAAAATTTTTCACTGGCAACCAAACTTGAGCATTCGGTGGCCAAATAGCCTGCGAACGCAGACGTATTTCCGGCCGTCGCTTGTCTCGGCCGGAAATACGTCTGCGTTCGCAGGCTAGTGGCCAAATGGCCATTAAAGAAAAATATAAACTTGGAGGGTTGTAATACTGACAGCAGTATTGGAACTCAGTGAATGGAATTTAGTTCACTCGCCATGCTTCCGTGGTGGTTGAAATGTTGTTCATGATACAGACCCCCTATTTCTTTAATGAAAAATCCCCTAAACAGGCATCAACTCCACAATCAACTTTGAAGTTAAAAAGTAGTTTTATTCAAACATATTGCTAAATTCCTGTAATGCCAGCAAGGTGTCGAAATCGTACAGTGAAGTTCAGTGAAAGCAACAGCATATGGCCATCTTGTGCTTTTCGCAGCTTATTGGATGGCTCAATATGTTTGATTTCCAACGGTATTACTTTGTACAAAGTTTACGAACCAGAAATTTGTGACTCAGCACCAGGTTTGGGGGATAGTTCACCACGGTAAACATTGTAAGCTATTGGCTTGTAGACACTGTAGATTCTTTTAAAGTGGAAAGTAGAAGGTTATGCTTATTTTGAATGATATATTCATACTTGCAAAGCGGGTGATCCGTGACTTGTACTCACCCAACAATTTTGACACTTGCCTGGGTGAGCGGGCTAGTGCTAATTTCTCACCCTGCAAGTGTAAATAACTAAAATTGTAAATATTAGTTTTTTTTGTGTATAATACTGTAAGTAACTTTTATGTGTGTTTATTGGAGAAAAAAAAAAGAGAAAAAAATCCCTGTCCCTGAGATTTAAGTTCAGCACAATTTCTTTCCTTAAGAGAAGAGAATGGCTGAAGGAAGCATTGTCATCCATAGTCGAGGATACAGATGTCAAAAGAATGATGAGTTATTTACAAATCATAGAGGAACCACAAAATGATACAGCTGAGGATGACCTCACTGAGAAGGAAGATGCATTTGAAGGGTTGTCCATGATTGTGGATAACTTGGATAATGCAAATGGTATGTTATGCTATGGTATGGTATGTAAGCTTAATATTAAGGAAATGTATGAAGCTTAATTGCCCAGAGGGGTGGGGAAAGGGGGTCTTAGCAAAAATCCTATATGTGGGGGAGGTATGAATAATTTATGCAACTACACATTACATTGTACATTTCTGTGAGTCAGATTTTTTAGACTTGTAGAGAAAAAATAAATCAGTTAATAATTCTTTTCACTAATTACAGATTTTCACAAGATTGGAGGCTTTCATGTTATGATAAAATGTCTTTCAAGTAAACACAGGTATATACCGGTAGTTGCAAACAATCATAATGATTTAGATTTGTATGCTTTTAGAGTTTAATGTACCGGTATCTTGCCTAACATCAAAAACAATTAATCATGAAAACAATGCCTCCCTCACTCACTTACATCATTATCTAATCTAATACCACTTGCATTGCCACAGCAAACTGTCAAGAAAATTGTTCACAGTTCTGTTTCATTTTCACTGTAGTTCTTTAAGATGGAGAGCAGCTGATATCTTGGCTGTATGTGTTCAGAATAATCCTTACTGCCAAAAAGCTGCAATGGAAATGAACATTCTTCTGACGCTTATTAGCCTTCTTGAAACTGACCAGTCAGACCAAGTGAGAATAAAGGCATTATATGCCATATCATGTACGTATTTTATGTTTATAAACTTGTGCATGGTGTGTTAATACCAGTAATTTAAATTATTTATTTATTTATTATTATTTTTTTTTTGTAAAAAACTGTCTATTGTAAAAAATTGTGTATTGTTAAACAAATAAAAAAAAAGTAATTTAAATTGTAATTTTTACAATCTCCGCAAAAAAAAAACTACAAAAAAACAAGAGCAATACTTAACAGTTATTCCATCAGCGTGCATTGGATAGAAGATGGTAGAAAGCCAATGAGGCGCATAGACCCGAGTTGCCTATAACTATTTCCTATCCAACAAGCACGAGTGGAAAAATTGTTTTATTAAAACACCCCAAGAATTGCAATATTTGAGCTCCCCGGCTGTTCTCTCTGATGTCTACACCTACTTCTGATTTATGGTGAATGGTATATGAGCTCATATACCATTGCCTGCAAACCAATCAAAACTCAGGAATATTTGCAATTAAATTACACCATGGCTAGTTTTTAATCATTTGTATTAGCTCATACATGCACATACTTTGCACTTATTATTTTGTGTGCTTGTTTTTCATTAGGTGTCATGGAAACATACATTTCCATGAGTAAATTGTAAACTCACAAATGTCTCAAATGTCTTTGCATCTCATCAGGGACAGATTAGGTGGATTTATATGACACAAACCGGGATAAACTATGAGCTTCTCTATGGTTATTTTCAAAGAAACCCAAGATGCAACGATTATCACTGATTGAAGGGATCTTGGGATTGAAGGAAAGATTTAAAAAATTGCGTGATCAGATAAAACATGTAAAAACTGAAAAAATATCTGTCATCTCTGCTCATCTCTCAATATTTTATATTTCAAGGCATATCAATTAATGATTCCTTGTTATTGTTTCAGCAACCTTACTGTTTATATCAATTTGTTTTTGTGAATTTAAACAGGTATTTAGTATGCAATTTGTTGCTGAAGCAAGATATTTATTTGGCTGTGACTTACACTGACTACACTGTCATGCAAAGATTTCAATCCAGAAAACGAAGATCTGCTTAATCTGCTAAAAACTTTTGTCACTATGAATTCTGCCCAGTTCACTTCGTTTCTGCCCCAACTACCAGGTAACTGCCCCTTGCCTGGGTCTCTGAACAGAAGATGACAATAGTTATATTTAAATGTGGTCAAGAAACAAATAAGATGATCAAGAAATGTCCAAATTATTAGTCAAAGACAGCATGCATTTCAATTATAAAGATCCACTATTTAACTCCAGCTATAGAGCACTATTTAATTGCTTCTTGCCTCCTATCTTCCTTCCAGGCCTAACAAGAGAATTCCCCCCAGCTGAGGAGGCATTTTTGGAAAGTGATGGCTTTTCAATGTTGATGCGAGTAATGCAAGGAGAAAATGATAAACTTATAGCCAAGTCTGCATTCATGTTACAGAATATGCTGGTCAGAAATCCTTCACATTTTTGTAAGTATAATTAAGTGGATTTGTAAATTACCCATTGCAGTTGATTCCTGTGTATGGATACGAGTTCTTATATTAAATAATAATCATTAACTCATAAAAAATTGAAAATGAGGATTGATTTTAATTATTCTTTGTTTAAAAAGTATTCTTTTCAGCAATCTTGTCCCATCGTGTGACAAAAAATTATGGTCATTTGTTGTGGCAGGGTGCAACAGGAATTGGCTCATCTGTTGTTTTTAGAGTTCATCCTAATTTTTCTCATTATTATATACACTGTATATAGTTTTACATACACTGAAGTTTGATAATGCACTTTTGTATAATAGACACCCAAACTTCACAGTGGATTTAAGAGCAAACAATATTTGGACAAAATTTGATTAACTTCTATTGTGTGTAAGTCTCACAGACAGCAACAACGCAGCTCAAGCTTGCTAATTATTGTAACAATGTAAGAATCTGTGACTTAGTAACACACACTTTTCTCTCTGGTTTCTTCTAAGCAACACTCTTCAAGATGGGGTTTATTGAGCAGTTGGTCGGGCTTTTGCGAGGTCCTCAGAAGTCCTCTCATGAGCATATAATAAGTCTGTTAAGGACATTTGTGGCAGATTTCCCACCTGCCATTGATGAGTGCCACAGACCTGAATTTGATCTTGAAAAACTATTAAAATCACTCATTACATCCTCCATGGAAGATGATCCAGATTTACATGAGGTACGTATAAAAATGCTTTGAGGAAGTATAATGTTCCAGAAAATATCCATACTCCCCCCTCAGAGGGTTTTTTGGTTTCACCCAGGGCTCCTCCCATCTGGAAATTCCAATTTACATTCATACTTTCCTTTAAAATTAAAATTTTGGTCTTTAAGAAATTCTTCCTAAATGGAATTTTTAATGACCCTCCATGTGGGGGTTATGGATATTTTCTGGAAAAACACTAATGGTGCATTTTTTTCCAATGCACAGCTCAGTTTTAAAGAGGTCTTGACAGCTAAACATATTGTGTTTTACATGGAACACCCTAAGTGCAACCAAAAATCCGCAATTTACACCCCTTAGTGAGACGACGAGCACCCCCGCCCCTTTCATATGACAGTCACCCCCCCTCCCCCGGGAATATCATCTTCTTGAAGAAAGAAGTTTTTTCTATTTTTTTGAAGGATACAGTACTGAGTTTCTTGAAGAAATATGCAGGGATGCTCAGTGAAAAAACAAGAAATATGCAGGGATGCTCAGTTACAAAACAATGTCCACAATTCTAAGACGCAGCCTATTCCCAGAGGGCTCTTAGTAATCAATATAGCTTAAATGTGTATATAGCAATGGTCTTGATACCTAAAAAATAATTACAAACTGTTCCTATTTAAAGCTTCTTCATGCCAAGTAGTCCTTAAGGCTTTGTGCAGGGCAAATTCATCTGAGTGTCAGTCAGTTAGCAGAGCTTTGACACATAGTCCGGGAGCTAATGTATTTCCGTGGGCATTTTGAGAAGAAAGCAAGCCAGTGGCCTAGTAGTGTTTAGTAGTCCACAAGGAATCCAAAAAATGTTGTTGACAATTTTGTAAAGCGCCGAGAGGGTATTTATAGGATGTTTAAAAATGACCTGTGCGATCCAGCATGAAAACGAGGCTGAAAAGTTTTAAATGACCATAACTTCTTTCTAGTTCAAGAAATATCAACCAAACTCACCAGATATACTAAATAAACAACACTCAAGCTAGTAGAATAGTTATGTTTATATATGAGTGTCACGTGATAGATCTAGCATGAAATCGAGGCTGGAAAGCTACCCATCAAAAAAGGCTCAATATGTATGGTGGAGTCGAGGCCTAACCCGGGGGAAGATACTTGCTAGACAGCCTGAACCCAGCAAATTGCTTATATTTATTAATGAGAGTCACATGATTGACCCAGCATGGAAACGAGGCTGCAAGTCTTGCTTGATGAAATGAAAAGAACATGTATGTCTTTCCGTTCAAAATCGACAAATATAAAACGCCACATCCTGTAGAGCAACAAAAGTACAGATTGATTCAATTGATAGTCACGTCATCAATATAGATAGAAAACGCGGCTGTATTTTCTGTAGTCCTTATTAGTGAACCATAAATCATAAATAGACCACAGGCATGCCATCCTATGTTTGTGAGGTCATAGCATGCCCCATATAAATATTCAAGTTTTGTCACTAATCGCTATTGTCAATATTTAAGCTTCCTAAAATCGGCTTTTACTGCTGTCCATTTGCAATAAAATGAGTTAAAACTATTTTCGCAATGCTTAAGTTTGTTTTTATGCAGTTTTTTTTTTTTGACGATTTGAAGCGTGCGAGAGCAGTTCTGCAGTTCTATGAGTTTAAGTTTTGACTCATGTATAGAATACTTTACACAAGGCGTGCAACTTCCACATCTCGTTCATAAAACGGCATCCTTTATCAAAGACAGGACACATTTCCTCAACAAACATGACCAACTTGGACAGTTACCCAGTAATGCCATCCTTGTCACGTGATGTTTCGTCACTCTACACCAATATTCCACACAACGAGAGTATTGACTCTTTGTCGGCACTTCCTCGACACCCGCGACCGCTCTACGTCCACCACACGCACAGAGGGTTTTTGCGACTTCATCAGAATGATTGTTACCATGAACATTTTTGAATTCAACAACAACTACTACATCCATAAACACGGCACTGGGCCATGGGAGCATGCATGGCTCCATCGTACGCGGATCTATTTTTCGCTAAATTCGAGACAGACGCACTCCTGTATGCGCCACACCAGCCACATACTTGATATGGATATGATATGGACCCACACGGTAAACGACCTACTGAACTTCATCTCTTACTTTAATAACCTTCATCCCACTATCAAATTCACTTCTTTTCTTGACGTACAGGTCTCTCTCAACCAGGTTGATATAGTTGAGAGTTGAGACAGATCTCTATACAAAAACCTACGGACAAACATCAGTACCTCCTATACTCATCATGTCACCCCTTACACACCAAACGAGCCATTCTATTCAGCCTCGCCCTAAGACTACGACACATATGCTCTTCTGACGAGACTTTTACATTACGAACTAATGAACTTATCCAATACCTTAACAACCGTAGCTACAATTGCTCGTTCTTCAAACACAAGATCCAGAGCATTCATGCTATCGCACTCAAACCCAGTCAGACCACATCCAACCAACCCGGTCGCGTTCGTTTTGTCATCACATACAACCCTTCCCTTAGGTCTGTATCTTCTATCATACAAAAACACTCTATCTTCTTCACCACGTTGCACCAGCGTATTTACATCTGTACCTCTTGTTGCTTTTTGACGGACTGACAACCTTAATGACAACAAAAAAAATTCATGCAAGGCAAAATGGCCGAAAAAAAATTCATGCAAGAAAAAAACCCAAAGAAAAAAATTCATGCACAAGGTGGGCCGCATTTTAATAGTAAACCAGAATTATTCTTCTTCTCGAAAAGTGTTCCAAAATGCACCAAATGGCATTAGGGCATGTCTAGATTTTCAAAATTTTCCCGGGGGAGGATTACCCGGACCCTCCAACGGAAATGGGCCTCCCGCCCATTTTAATACAGCATGGGGAATTTGCCGAACACCTAACGCAGAACGCGAACCAAAATCACTGAAAAAAGCAAAAACCAACCGGAGTGCTATTCACGCTAACCGGAGTGTACTCAGGTTAGTCTAAGCCTGAATATCACTCAGGTTTAGCCTAAAAAAAGCCCAGGTTAGCCTTTTTCTGGTTAGCTGTCAATAATGGTAATGGTTTTGTTTGCTTCGGTGACTTTGTTTCGCATTCGGCATTCGGAAAATTACCCCTGCCGATTTTTATACCGTCACAATCACTGCTAATGTTTGGGTTCCCTCAATTCAAAATTCATTACTACTTGCCTGACAGGTATATAAATGTTCACTATACAACTGTAAACTGCTACTTACTTTTTATGTCATAAAATAAATGGAAAGTAACGTTAATAAGCTATGTCTTTGAGTATGGTAGCACTGTTTTTAATCAATTCAATAGCAAGTTTTGCATGAAGCAAATTTTATTTTAAAAAAAATTGATGCACAGGGCTGCAGTCCAAAAAAAGTGCACAGGCAATGGGCCAAAAAAAATTCTTGCAAGCCAAAAATCCACCCCCCCCCCCTCCCCCAATCAATTTTCTAATGGTCCTTCCCTTATCCCACTAGAACTCGTACATTCAAGCTCTTGAACCCAAGGATATAAACAAACAGGAAGAAATGGCAATTGGCAATTAGCAATTTTTGGCGTTTCATAGAGTTCTTAAATAAAGATTCAAAATGCTGTTTTCCGTTTTTAAATATCTATTTTAGTTTCGGAGATATTTAAGCTTGAAAAAATAGCAAAATATGCAAATTAGGGGACTGATGACGACATCTACTCAAACCAATTTTTTCACAAGTACAAAAAATTAAGTAATCTTGGTCATATTTCAATAAATAGTTCCACAGGTGACACACCTACAGTTGTAATATAATTATGTTACCATAGCAACTCACTCTTTTCCAGTCTCTATCAATTTGTTTTTTATCTTTTTGAATTTTTCAGATCGGAAAAAAATAAACCCAGGCAAGATGTTTGCAAATCCATTGATATACTTGCCAGATCTCGCATGTAAAGCATTATTTACAAATATTAATTAAAAAAGGATGCCAGAATTGGCCTGAAAACCCTTGAGCATTGCGGGGATCTGGAACCTGGTATGTTGCCATGATAACCAAGTTGTAAGGTTCATATTGTCAAACACAACTAGCAGAGTGTTCCTGCAAAGAATCAGAGACTTTCAATTCAAATTGGCTCAGATATCACTTTCTCCGTATTTAATCAGACTCCGGTTGAGTCTATGACGTCATTACTTTGCTAATTTGCATATTTTAAAAACTCTACAAAGCAAAGAGATATTGGAAAACAGCTAACGGTATTTTTCTTCTCATATAGAGTACTTGTTGATATTTTAAAACGGTTACAAAAGAAAAAAAGAATTTCATAAAACGTAGGGATTATGGACAGGTTTAAGTACATTTTTTTTTCATTTCATCAAGCAAGACTTTCCAGCCTCGTTTCCATGCTAGATCAATCACGTGACTCATTAATGAATATAAGCAATTTGCTGGGTTTAGGGCTGTCTAGCAAGTATATCCCCTGAGTTAGGCCTCGACTCCACCATACATATTGAGCCTTTTTCAATGGGTAGCAGTCCAGCCTCGTTTTCATGCTAGATCTATCACGTTACCCTGGTATATAGAAATAATTATTCTACTAGCTTGAGTGTTGTTTATTTAGTATATCTGGTGAGTTTGGTTGATATTTCTCGAAGTAGAAAGAAGTTATGGCCACTAAAACTTTTAAGCCTCGTTTCCATGCTGGATCGCACAGGTCATTTTTAAACATCCTAAAATACCCTCTCAGCGCTTTACAAAATTGTCAACAACATTTTTTGGGTTCCTTATGGACTACTCAACACAACTAGGCCACTGGCTTGCTTTCTTCTCAAAATGCCCACGGGAACTATTTATCCAACATATGCTCCTGGACTAACACTCCATTACTCCTTGAAGACCTCAAATGAATACATATTGAATAACATTATGTAGGAAGACGAAGTGGAAACTTTCCTTTACAATTTTTTTCTCTTTTTATAGGAGATGATCCTCAACTGCAAAGAATTGCTGAACCTTTGCTTCAACAAACAGACTCAGGCCAATGTTGGACATGACTCAAGATAAAAAAAAGTGTTACCAAAATTTTAAAAAACTGTAAAATAAAATTCCGAATTCATTTTTGAGTTATTTTTTTTTAGTCGGCGCGATGGACCGTGTAGTCAGTCAGTCAGTGAAGTATATTTGTTTGTGAAGTGAGTGAAGTGAAGTGAATACTTTATTTACCCTCGGATTATAGAGTAGCTTTTACAGAGCTAATGTCTCCGAGCATTTCAGCAGTACAACGGTACAATGGGTAAAGACCAGACCACAATCACACCAATCAGGTTTGAGGTACTATCAGAACAAATGAAATTGCAGTTTATAAAGGGGAAGTAATCTGACACAATTGTAAGCGAGCAATTTCATTTGAAGATTTTAGATTTGTAGGAGGCGGAATCAGTGAGTTGTGAATAAACCCCGGATTTGAAACGTTCGCCTGCTTACAACGCACACACCGCCAGCTGACTCTCGGGCAAGTAGCGTTTATGTTTATACCTTAAACACACCACGTTTAGACATTTAATTAACCGGTATGGGTATTGACTTTAAAATGGTTTTGCTTTTAAAATTAACTACGATCGATAGCGGCAACACGCTAGAATAAGAGCATGTCATTCCGTGAAAGTTTGATAACTAAAATTAATTAGTTCTTGTTCCTGTTTGTTGAATGAAAATTTACATTTACGACAGGAAACAAATACGCCAGGTGTACTACACTTTAAAAGCTTTCCTTAAAATATAGTTTTTGATTTGATTCGTTTATTACCTCGTTTATTACTTTTCGATTACCTTATTATAGGAAATTAACGCTTCATGAAATTAACGTGAATTTTCCAAATTCGCGTTAATTTTTGTGAGCGTTAATTTCCGCGCCCTTATTTTAGTGGAGCGTTAATTTCTGCACCATTAATTAAGTGGATTGTTAACTTGGACTTTTTTTAGCATTGTTTTATCAGTGCTGAGATCAACCGACATCGTTGGCGCTGAAAAGAACGCTCGAAGTATCGAGATTCGTTTGGGTTTTGGATTTTGTTAACTTGTTAAGAGTGTGTTACAATAAATTTGTTCCAGTTTTCTTTACAAGTTCCATTTCTTTCTGTGGTCGCGTTAATTTCCCTCATTTTGAAATTTTTGCACCCCTTTCGCGTTAATTTCCCTATTGGAAAGTAATTTTTCCTTCACATCGCGTTAATTTAAGTTGCGTTAATTTCCAATACCTTAATTAACACGAGCGTTAATTTCCTATAATAAGGTATTCAATGGAGACATGGTGTTTTCAAGAAAAACAAAAGTGTCATGTTCCAAAAGTGAGATAAACAAAAGTGTCATGTTACATGCGTTTTAAAAGAACAAAGGTATCGTTTTACAGTGTTTGACAAAAACACAAAAGTATCGAGTTACGGTTGTAAAAAAGCTAGCAACAAAATAAGCGCTAACAGAATAAGCCATTTCGTGACATTTTGACAATTAAATTAGTTCTTGTTTTTTCTAAATGATAAAAATCTACTATTGAACGAAACAGTTTTGACGTAACAAATTGCACGTAAAAATTATTTTGTCTCCAACATTTTTTTTTTTCAAAAAATGCCTCTTAGTCGTAGCAAGGGGCTATGTAGTTAGTGATGCACCATGCACAAATAGCTTAACCATACCAACAGTACTAACACCCAGTCTTACCCCAAGCAACCCAATCAATTGAAAAAATAACTCCTGCACGCTTAGCGTGCCTATGTTTATCATTTGTTGGTGCTTATTCTGCCGTGAATTATTTTGTTTAAACCACATAATTCCTCTGTCATTCCCTCCGGCCTGGTGACAGTTGGCAATAATTATTATATGTTATATCCAAAAATTCCCAAGCTTGGTAGTTTGGTTCAATTTTTTTCAAACCAGCCTTTAAATTAAACTAGTTATTTTCTCTAACCACTTCCATTTTCAAAACTTTACTCATTTGATACATGTACATGTAAGAGTGATTGCCAGTATTTTCATAGTTCTGTTTTTGGATGACACTACTGCTAAACTCTGATTTTAAATGGTTAGCTTTCTTGTTAAGTTAAGGACACTACTATACAAAATCCTGAACCATCTAACAATTTAGAATATACTAGAAAAAAATTTCCATTCTCAGGCTTGCCTTTAATAAAGTTATAAATGAAGTTTTCGTTTGGACATAACTGCAGAGGTGTTAGTAGGCAGCTGCCCATCAGTGACTGGTCTAGTTTGAGTGATGTTAAGCAACATGAACATTAATGTGCTGGACACAGTAACTAAGTCAAAATGATAAATTAAAGATGAAATGACCATTTGTCGTGAGCATGGGACAGAAAAATCTGAGTCCCCGACAGGAACTGAATTTCAAACCCATGGCTTCTCCAGATTCCAGTTAGGTGCGCTAACCATCGAGCTAGGAGAGACTTTGTGAGCTGGGCCATTTACTAGGTTCATGTGACACATACTTCCAGGGTCAGCAATGTTGAAAGTGTGTCAAAAATTGGGTTTTCCTTTTTGGCACATCTTTATACATGTAATATCCCCAAGATTGCTTCTTAGCCAGATTGCTCCGAGAAAAAGTAATGTAGATCAGTGCAAACATTAGAAGTGACTGCTAACAGGAAGTGTCTTCATTCCATGTCATAATTTGTTTAAGCTGAGTACATTGTTTTATTATTTCCCAAGATCAGTGACCACTCTGCATTTATAATAAGTGATCATTTTAGCAAACTTTCATAACTTTTTACCCAACTGAGGAAAATAAAACTTGGAGCAAAGTCACTTTATTGGGATTACCTTATTTCTCACTAAATTTCGCGAATATTAAATTGTGTGAAAAATCAAGAGTCATATTTTGCAAGTGTAAAATGTCGCGATTTTGAGACGAAAGTTGATTTGGAGTGAATTAAATTTTGACTTTTTTCTATCCTTCAGTTTGTAGCTTTGACCTCAGAACTGAAACATAATATTGATATTATCGCCATCGTAAACAATAGCAAACAGAGTTTTAAACAAGCTCAATTTAACAAAGCACAAGGTATTCCACAGTCTAAAAAGACGACATTTTGGACAGCGAAAGTGATGCAGTGGAAGAAGTACAAGAGTGATGCGGTGGAACATGAAGCTGAGACATGTTGAAATAACAGTAATGAATTTTGTTATTTTATTGATATTATACAGTATTAAATTTCACTATTTTAATTTTCACGTGTCCTATATTTTGCGCGCATTAAATTTCACAATTTTTTCAAAATCACAAAAAAAATTCAGTACTCGCGAAATTGAGTACAAGGTAAGTCATTTATTTATTTATTTTTTGTGGGAATGTTCTGGCTATGGGATGATGTGACTGTAATTGAACATTCATGAGCAGCAAAAACTTGCCACAAAAATAAACATGCACACGCGACTTCTGGTTGCACGTGATATCCAGTAATAATTACCGCCCTAATCCTATTGTTCTCTCTGTGAAATATATCGACGATTGCAACCATGTACCAAAAAAACAATGTGGAAGCAACTGAAATTGTTGATGTAATGCAGAGAAAAAAGAAAGGGTTTCAAGATATACTGCGGCTCACAGCATTATTGGGTATAATGCATTATACCAACTAATGCTGTGAACCTCATTAATTAATTACAGCCCAGCTGTTAAGAGTGGTAAATCCACCAGAAAAATCCCTATCTGATGAATAAGTGTTGGCAAAATATACTGCTGTCTGCTGGATAGCTAGTGATCTATCCTGAGAATAGTTTTATCAGGACGTAACATGTCGATAATTTTGAGTCAATAAAATTCGATCATTGTCGATCGAATTCGATACTAATCAATCGACAAATATCGGAAATTGATAAAAGTCGATCATGCAAATCCTTGTGATTATCGACTTGTTCGATTCTGATCGATTTTGATTGGAAATACAAAAAAATGATATATGGCGGGAGGCAAGACGTTAGTTGCCGAGCACACTTACTTGAATTTCGTGACCGATTGAAAAATGTGTCTGCGTTTTTGTCGATAAAATCGATAATCAGTTGAAAGTGATTATCGACTTTTATCGACAAATTAAACTTGTCGATTGACAAATATCAACAAATATCGAGTACTATCGACTTATCTACTACGTTTTCGATGATCAACCCTGATCGACATGGTAGGTCCTGTTTTATTCATGCTTTGGACAAATGGGGCCAGCATCAAGGACCTTATCAAAATAGCAATTGAATGTAAAAAACCCTACAATTTATTAATTTGATACTGTCACGTTTTCATTATCCAAATATAAAATTAGGTGTACATGCAGTACAATTTTCATTTTGATTTAGTAGATTCACGAAGTATATAATCTGTTTTAGACAATGACCTATTCAAAGAGACTAGCACGGATCTTTGTAGCTTCTGTCACTTTAAACAAAACTTCTCAATGACTTCTTTATGCTGTGGAAACATCTCCAGCATCTTCTCTTTCTCGCCGACTTCCAAGTCCTCGTAGTCAAAGCCAGGCCCAGCAGCCTCGCTGAACACACAGTAGCTATTCTTGTCTTCCAGCTCCAAAGCAAACCACGTGTTCTTCGGTACATGACAGTGAAATCGCGCCTTCCCATCCACCATAGGATCTCCGATAGTTTTCGTTTCGTATCTTCCATCTTCCGAGATCATGTGCAGAATAATATGGCCTCCCTTGTGGTGGAAATAGGTCTCTTCAGACTTCATCTTGTGCCAGGCGTTTATGTCTGATCCCTGCAAAAGAAGATAAATTACGGAATATGCATCCCTTAACTCGCGTCCAGAGTCGTCCAAAGGTTTAACTTTGGTTGTTGCGTGTAGGGACTCCACATAAAAACCTCCCAGTGGGAGAGGGACAAGATTGACCGTTTTGATAAATTCGCCCGCCATTATGAAACCTGGCAGCATATACTTCATGATAACTTAACATATAGTCTCCATAGCATTTAGTTGTACTGTATGTAACATGCATGTAGTCTCTCCCTTTGGAGAATGTCTCGTGCCACTTTTTACGACTGTTTTTGCGTATGCAAAACGGGAGTTACGGATTGAGGGGCGATTTGAAGCCATCCTTCCTTCCTTCCTTCCTTCCTTCCTTCCTTCCTTCCTTCCTTCCTTCCTTCCTTCCTTCCTTCCTTCCTTCCTTCCTTCCTTCCTTCCTTCCTTCCTTCCTTCCTTCCTTCCTTCCTTCCTTCCTTCCTACCTTCCTTCCTTCCTTCCTTAACTCCTTCAGTCGATCAGATGTAAACAAAAGGCCGTTGACAGATGGTTGGCAGACCTACATGTAACGGGGTGTGGACAAAACATGGGGTAGGCCATATGGCCTAGGCCATGGTGTAGGCCATGGCCTACCCTATGGCCTACCCTATGGCCTACCGGTGGTCAGATGCAATTATCTTTTCTTAACTAGAACTATCGAGCCAAAGAGAACCTTCATTTCATGGTTGTAAACATCTCTTTGTTTATTTTTGATGCGTTTCGTCTCCAATGACACTTCTCCAGTGAATAAATGTTACATCTATTGAACAGCATGTTATTGCACACATAAAGTAAAATTGCCAGAGACCACCGGTAGGCCATAGGGTAGGCCATATGGTAGGCCATATGGTAGGCCATGGCCTACACCATGGCCTAGGCCATATGGCCTACCCCATGTTTTGTCCACACCCCATGTAACGCCACTCTCAGTTTGACGTTGCGGTTTATTAAGACCGATGACAGACCATTGTACTTTAGGCGCTGATGGTTTTGTGTTTTGTTTCGATGGGTATGTGATGATAATTTGAAAATCGATTGTGAACATATTTTATTTTTATTTTACCTTAAGTCAGGTGTATGTTGTTTCTGCCCTATAGAAAAATCAACAGAATTTTCTTAAGTTTGCATGTGACGGTGAAAGCGAAATTGAAAGCGAAGTTTGTGTAATCGCTAGCTGACAGAAGATTATCAGTGTCACGCGACAAAGGTCAATCTAGCCGATTTCAAAATAAATTTTATGCGACGCTTAATCTTCACAGCAATCAAAGAATGCAAGATCAAACTTATCATGCTCATGGCACTATCAAAAGACATTCCGGAAATTGAACGTCAATCGTACACGCTGTACAGGGAAAAGAGTGTACACACGCTAGCACGAAAAACAGGCAAACTTGAATTTGTCTGCTTGGAGCTTGCTTCTTTTACAACCAATGCAAAACAAAATGAAAAACAACGTAAATCCGTATAGACCTTTACAAGTGATGCACGTTGGACTTCGACGATTTAATTCGTCACTTGTTAAATAAAAGCGACAAGAACTCGCACGAACACATTAAGCGATGACGTCATCGCTTAAAAAAACAGTCGTGGCCTCATAGGGCCCTTTGATTGGAACTTTATTATGTAACTAGGAATAGTTGACATTAAAAGTGCCCCTGGTCTTTTGATCTCGCCTGATTTGAATACGATGGAAACTTGTCCAAGAAACTTGTTAATAATAACTTTATTTAAGTGTCAGTAACAAATAGCAGTGGTAACCACTAATTGGGGACACCTATCTAAAGTATTAATTAAAAATAACTACCTATAAATTACAATCTAAAATTATTCATTATAACGTATTTTGAGGGTTTTAAAATGTGCGCGAAATTGGAGCTTGCATCGCATGCGGGTACTGGGCCTGATGCATAGATGGGCACACTAGTTGTCCCTGGGCTAACAATAAACGTTGAAAATGGATGGGGGTATATTGAATCACATTTAACAAACACTGAAATTTGGCTCTGTAATTCATGCACTGTGCACGTTATGTGTAGCTTGTTACTCGAGTTCACTCGAGTTCGGTCTTTCCTCCCCGAGCGCGGGCTCATTTCCGAAACAGCGGCTGGCTGTATAAATAACAGGCAGTCGAAAACTGCAGGTTGATGCCGGTGGTTGTATGAAGATTAAAAGCATCCAATTTATAGTTTAAATAGTTTAAAAAACAGCTTATCAGCGTCGATAAAATAAGCTCAAACCAAACCTAAAACAGTGATAAAATTTCATTCACCCCGCGCGGTAATTTGAGATGATAAAAATATTCGCAAAAAAAACAGCATAAAACAGCACGAAATCCCTAATCAATGTACAGAATTTCTAAATACTAAATTGACACAAGCAGTGCTTGCCACACTTTCCATTACCTTAACTATTAATTAAGTACGTTATATTTTCTGAAGGAACTATTGATCGAAACCTTCAAAACAAAACTGCTTCAACAAAGACGAAAGTCGCCGTGAAAGAATGCGTGTCAGATCACAATCACGTTTGCCTCAAATCTAAAGACGTTCGCTTCGAAAGCCTAAAAATCCTAACTAAAGCCGAACAAATAAAAAACAATTGAAAGAAACTTTGCTTCAATTTAATTTCCTTTAAGATTGAGCAAAGAATTTTTCGAAAAGCGACAAAATATCAAAATAGAATTCGACAAGTAAGCGTGTTCAAATTTGCATATAACTTAACTTAAACTAGCAGTTCTCAATGAGAAGTGAAGTGCTGCCGTAACACTTCAAGAATATTTGAATGTACAGAAAAATAATTTCATAAATATTTTCTGATGGAAAGATATAAAATGGTTGCAGATGAAGTATACCGGTAAGTAATACCACAATCTTGACATCAAAATTCTCACGCGTGTCAATGAAAACAACTTGGGGTGTCGGTAAAACGCCGACTCGGGGTCGGGGCTGGGGTCGGGGCCGGGGCCGGGGCCGGGGCCGGGGCCGGGGCCGGGGTCAACTTTTTAATTTTTTTAAAAAAATTCACCGAATCAGAAAAAAAAAATTAAAAAATTTATATAAGCGTGTGGCGCATTTCGAGTTGAAAAAAGCATCTCCTTCACAAAATAGCCGGGAACTTGATCCTTCCATAAGTTCAAAAGTATAAAAGAAGAAATTTGTGGTCTAGCAGGCGACAGGTGAAATTCTAACAGCTTGGCGGATAGATTGTGCTGCCGACTTCTGAGCGCTAGCTCGAATGAATATTCCCTCGCCAACAGAAGGATGACCTTTTTCAGGTTTATTATATTGTACCTGATTGTACATGCCGATGCGTTTGTGTAGCAAGAGAAAAGTAATTCAGGTTTATATCGTTAAAATAAAGCCGCCATTCGTATCCAAAAAAATATTTACAAGGAAGCAGAATTGTTTTGTTTAGACAGAGAAGCTTTGCATGTCCCGCAATCTTAAAGTTTCTACATTCTGATACTGTTAAAATACAAATGGAGGTATCTAGCCATCTCTCCAATTTGTGTGACCAAAATGCGGGAATACATTTTTAATTACCACGGTTTGCATTGATACGCGATGATCGAAATCAAAACATCCGATGTTTCCAAGATTTCCGTCAATAGGGTGTCGGTAAAACGCCGGGTCGGGGTCGGGGTCAGGGTCGAAGTCAATTTTTAATTTTTTTTTAAAAAAATCACTTATTCAGAAAAAAAAAGGAAAAAAAATTATATAAGCGTGTGGCGCTTTTCGAGTCGGAAAAAGCATCTCCTTCACAAAATAGCCGGGATCTTGATCCTCCCATAAGTTCAAAAGTATAAAAGAAGACATTTGTGGTATAGCAGGCGACAGGTGAAATTCTAACAGCTTGGCGGATAGATTGAACTGCTAACTTCTGAGCGATAGCTCGAATGAATATTCCCTCGCCAACAGAAGGATGACCCTTTTCAGGTTTATTAAGCAAGGGAAAAGTAATTCAGGTTTATATCGTTAAAATAAAGACGCCATTTGTATCCAAAAAACTATTTATAAGGAAGCAGAATTGTTTTGTTTAGACAGAGAAGCTCGCATGTCCCACAATCTTAAAGTTTCCACATCCTGTTACTGTTAAAATATAAATGGAGGTATCTAGCCATCTCTCCAATTTGTGTGACCAAAATACGGGAATAAATTTTTAATTACCATGGTTTGCATTGATACGCGAAGATCGAAATCAAAACACCCGCGGAAACGTTTCCAAGATTTTCGTCAATCAAAGTTTGAAGCATGCTCGGAAACCCAGGGCTTCAAAGGGGACAGAAAGGGAAGGTAGAGACTGGGAGCGCCTTTTTTCCCTCTCCCAATCTTTCCCTTCCCTTCCCGTCCCCTTTGACGCCCTGGGTTTCCGAGGATGAGTTTGAAGGGGTTTCCGCCAACGTTTCGGGCGAGTGATCATGAGAGTGAACTGGCGAAAAAAAAAAATATTATTAAAAACTCCTTAACAGGGCGCAAGTTAACTCTTTTGTAGTTTCCGGGTTTCGTCTCACTAAACTGTCTGAATAAACCCCGCCGAGCCGAGGAATGTATCGCGACATTCAGTCTGGCATTGTCGGCTTTGTATACACAATACGCCGATTCAGGAAAAAAACGGTAAGACACTACCTCTCTGGAACCTCTTTTTTTATTCGCCCACTGTAAACACTACCTCAATTGTTACTCAGGGGTAGGGGCATTGTTATGACCTGTTATCTTTTGTTTTACAGTCAAACGCATTCAACCGTAGCCACCCAACAAAGTTTTTGACATCTTTTTGACAAGTTTTTGATTACTTTGATGAGTTTTACGGCTTCCGGTTGCTTTAAACTGCCAATCAGATGCCTTGAAAAATGGAAGGCGGGGTATCAACCGTTGCATGATTCGTCTTCAAACGTCAGAGTTTGACAGGGTTTCAAATAACGCTTCGCACTAGCGATTATGCCAAGTTCAACTGGCGATAAATAAATTTTATGCCGACAAAAATTTGGTCAAACTTAACTTTTCGCACAGGAAATGTTTTCTGGGTTTGTAAAACCAGTTGAAACTGAACGTTTCACAGATCGTTCGTATAAACCATTGTGCAACCGGAAGCCATCAAACTAATCAAAAACTTGTCAAAAAGATGTCAAAAACTTAGTCGGGTGGCTACGGTTCAGCGCGTTTGACTGTAAGAACCAATAAAGTAACTCGTTCCGAGAGGTAGTGGGCGACCCGAAAAAACCGGAAGTTGCATGGAAGCGAGGCCTAAGGGCCCCCGCCGGCCGGAAATATAAACTTTTTATAAGCGTGTGGGGAATTTCGAGTCGGAAAACCTCATTTCATTTACAAATTAGCCATGAATCTTGATCCTTATAAGTTTAAAAGTATAAATGGAAGAAAGTTAAGGTCTAGCAGGCGACAGAAGAAATCCTAACAGCTTAATGGTAAGATTTTGTTGTCGACTTCTCTGGAATCGATTGATTTAGTATAACCTGAATTTCAGCCCTTCTCTCGTATAAACTTACACTCAATTTTGGATTTTGCTGATCAATCAAACGGGAACATCTTATGATTCACTAGAACTTTTTAAGAAACATATCTAACTTTGAGAGACTCTTTGGCTTCCAATCTGAATGAAAATTTCAGTTATCGGCAGAGAATCGAAGAGAACTGCGCGTAAACATGTGTCGCAAATATTTCCAAGTTCCTATTAAATTCTGTTCGTTTGTTTCGACAGGAGCTCTCCTAACATACATGTCTCGGTTTGTTGTAACATTTTCAAGCCATAAATATTCCTCAACAATCGAAAAGCACTCAGTCAGCTTTAAATATGTCAGATCATTTTTTCAGTAAAATTTTTAATTTTTCACAGACATCGAAATGCTTCATTTGTGACCTGGATCGAATTTAAACGTCAAGAGAAGATTTTGTTGTTTAAGTTTCCTGGTCGGAGAATTTTACCGGTAATAACAAATCCTGAAGAACTGAAAATCGCTGAGTCTGCTTTGAACACACTCAGGTACTATTTTATATCTCTAGAATTTGTGTGATAAAAAGGGATCGATGACTGTAAACAATTTAGCTACCGTGTACACGCAACTCATCCATTTGTGTCGAAAACGACGCAAATACTGTAGAGCTGTGTTCATTTGTGAAAAATCAACTTTTACATGTAAAGTCATTTTGTCTTTTGATCACAATTGCACGGAGGGCAAGGTACCCACATTATTTTAACAGCAACAGAATGTAGAAACTTGAAAATGATAACCAGACATGTTTATGCGAGCTAGCTTCTCTGTCGAAAAAAAAATAGCTCTGCTTCTTTTTAATTAAATGTTTCTTTTGATATAAAAGGCGGCTTCATTTTATCGATATTAACCAGAATTGATTTTCTCTTGCTGCTAAAATACATGTACAATCCAATTCGCACCTGAAACAGTTAATGCTAATCACAAGATAAAAATTCTACTGAAAAAAAATAAATCTGTCTTATTATTATTTTATCAGTAGCAGAATTGGAAACTTTATAGATCTCAACAATGTTTGCGAGACGTGTTTACCAGATTTTCTCTTTCGATACCAGAAATGTCCATTCCGATCGAAAACCAAAGGGCTTCCCAAAGCAAAATCTGTTTCTTAAAAGTTCTTATGAACTATAAAGCGGTTTCATTTTATTGATCAACAAAATCCAAAATTGACTGTAAGCTACCAGAGAACGGATGAAATTAGGCCTGTGCTGGCGGAGAAGTTGCCACCAAAATCTATCCGCAAAGCTGTTAGAAATTCACCTGTTGATTGCTAGATCTTAACTTTCTTCTTTTTATACTTTTGAACATATTGGGATCAACATTCGTGGCTAATTTTCGCGTATCAATGCTAACCGTGGTGTTTGGTCACACAAATTGAAGAGATGGCTAGATACCTCCATTTCTATTTTAACAGTAGAGAGGTTAAGCTTCACGTTTATTTTTCCCGCGAACGGCAAAAAGGAAACCTTTACCGTTTGCCGTTTATCGCTCAGTACGTCAAAGTGAGTATTTTCATGTTTAGTGTGAGTCAGTAAATTGTTTTCCATTTTTCTGATGGATTTATTCGTTAATTCGAGAAAAAATAAGCAGAATCAGCACCTTTCTGACGTTTGCCGTTTGCCGTTAGAACGTGAAGCTTAAACTCTCTAGTAACAGGATGTGGAGACTTAAGGACTGCGGGACATGTGAGCTTCTCTGTCTAAACAAAACAATTCTGCTTCTTTATAAATAGTTTTTCGGATACGAACGGCGGCTTAATATTTTAACGTTATAAGCCTGAATTACTTTTCTCTTACTACACAAACGCACGTACAATATAATAAAACTGAAAAAAGGTCATCCTTCTGTTGGCGAGGGAATATTCATTCGAGCTACCACTCAGAAGTTAACAGTTCAATCTATCCGCCAAGCTGTTAGAATTTCACCTGTCGCCTACTTCATGGTAAGTCAACATGGCCGCCAACAATGAAAAACATATAGTCGCCCAACCACAAAATGAATGCTAACCGCAAGCAAATTGCAGTAAATAAATGTTAACTGCAAAGCTGCAGGGCGACCATATGGTGTCTTAACATGAATTATATACCCACAGATGTCTTCTTTTATACTTTTGAACTTATGGGAGGATCAAGTTCCCGGCTATTTTGTGAAGGAGATGCTTTTTGCGACTCGAAAAGCGCCACACGCTTATATATATATTTTTTATTTTATTTTTTTTTTTTGACCCCGACCCCGACCCCGAACGTCTTGATGAGAAAGTTTAGAAATGATCAAACACGCGTATTATGTCTCGCCGTCTGCTGGGAAACAACTCAAACGATGTAAAATTGATTGGCTTCTTATATATCCGATCTCTGTGGCAAAGTTGAAAGAAGCAATAAATATCCAGACATTTGCGAGTGATAAAACCTTTCAAATATACATGCACCTGATTGGAGAAACGTTGACCCACGTAAAGCGGAAACCATGAACGATATGACCCAATAGCATTCTGGGCAGACAGCATTGGCAAGCCATAGCAATATTCGTTTTATTGATAACAATGATATTTTCTTTCTTTGAGAGCCTTAGGAGATCTTAGGAGCATAATTTGCGCAGCCTGTCTTAATATAATGTTTTTTTCTGTCACAGACGACGATTATTTTTTCCGAATTCCCAGTAAATATTTGAGTCACATCGTTCGTGGTTTATGCTTTTCATGGGTCAACGATTCTTCAATCAGGTGTATACGCAAAATTTTAAACAAGGTTCTCAGTCGCTGACGCAGCACATTCCGACAACAGCGTGACGTTCGCCCGTCGAGTTGTTTCAAACGTTATATCCTGTCATGATTGTTATTTTACTTTATATCTACGCCTCTCTGTCCTTCGATGTGTATTTTTCTTTGAAATAACAGGAATGCACCAAGCAAATCCGATATCCACTCTACATGTATTGAGGGTCCAAAATAGGCTTTTGCAATCCCGCATCCTGCCACCCTATTTGGCCCATATCCCGCCATCCCACCTAACTGAGCCCATAAGTATAAGTTTCCTCTGTCCGTTATATGCAAAAGGAAAGTGCTAGACAGGTCCTTCGAAGTGATTAGCTTAGCTAGTAGCAATTGAAATCCAAATTACTCCCGTAAGCTTAGGCTAGACCAACTATGTGAAGGGCTCCAAGTTGTTGATGCCCGAGAAACTCCTGCTCTTGTGTACTTAGCTTGGTGACATGTTCTTGACATGTGTACTTAAGTTAGTCACATCGCTTTTTTAATCTTTCAACAAATGAAACTAGTTTTATCGGCTCTTTAGAAATTCACGAGAAACTCCTGCTCTGTGTACTTAGTTCAGAATCACGTTTGTTTTTAATTTGTGTAATGTAGGTTGGTCACATGAATTTGACATGTGTACTAAGTTAGTCGCATCGCTTTTTATTAATCTGTCAACAAATTAAACTAGTTTTATTTGCTTTTCCAAAATGCACGAGAAACTCCTATGTACTAAGTTCAGAGTCACGTTGTTTTTAATTGGTCGAAAATTTAATACTATTTATTTTGGTTAAGAGAGTATGAAGTGAGAGACTTAATCCCCCATATAGGCCTTATTCCAAAGGTAATTCCTCTTAAGTTATTTTTAGACATGGCACCCAGTTCACCGGCGGATGTTAACGTGGGTCTCCCATGTATTTTAGAGGCGATCAGAAACGCAATAACAGGAAATGTGGTGAGAAAGTGGCTGTATTCATTTTGTCGACGAACTTAAATACAAAAACATTCCCATAAAATGATCTGAAGGCTAGAAGGATACAAGTGTCAAACAAAACTATAAGAAGAAGTGGTAGCACTGACCGAGCTTAACCTTGAATTGTCAGGATCGAGTGCGAGTTTTAGTTCCAGTTCTGTTAGACTTTTAGGCCTGGACGTTCGCGCTAATCCTCCTCCCCCTCCTCCTCCTCCTCCTCTTCAATTTTATTGTTATCCTCGTCCTCCTCCTCCTCAGTACTATTGTTAGCCTCCTCCTCCTCCTGCTCCTCCTACTCCTCCTCCTCCTTAGTACTATTGTTAGCCGCCTCCTACTCCTCAATTCTATAGATTTCCTCCTCAATTCCTTTGTCATCTGTTCCTCCTCCTCTTCAATTCTATTGTTGTCCTTCTCCTCATCCGCCTCCTCCTCCTCCTCCTCCTCCTCCTCCTCCTCCTCCACCTCCTCCTTTACCTACCACCACCACCGTCACCACCACCACCACCAGCACCACCGCCACACCACATCCACCACCACCATCACCACCGCCACCACCACCACCACCACATTTGTATTGTTTAGCCCCCACCACATTTGTATTGTTTAACCTCCACACCACCACATTTGTATTGTTTAACCTTCACCACCACCATCACCACCACCACATCCACCACCACCACCGCCACCACCATCACCACCACCACCACCACCACCGCCACATCTACCACCACAACCACCACCACCACCACCACCGCCACCACCATCACCACCACCACCACCACATTCACCACAACCAACACCAACACATCCGACACCACCACTGCAATAATATTATGCCCTCCCTGTACCCTTTCTGTACCCTTCCTGTACCCCTCCTGTACTCCTCCTGTACCCTTCCTGTATCCCTCCCGTATCCTTCCTGTAGCCTTCCTGTATCCTTCCTGCATCCTTCCTGTACCCTTCCTGTACTCTTCCTGTACCCCTGAAATTTTGTACTGTCCAAAAATATATATTATGGAGTATTCCGACAAATTCGATTTCATATTTCTACTTACCCTAATATTTTTTAAATAATGTTTTCGAAGAAAGTTATTTTATGTTATTTTCTCTTGAGCGAACTCTTACCATAATAAGTCAATCGGAAGGTTTATGTTGCAAAAGACACTCGATGAAATTAGTTATCAGTTTAACTGCTTTATTAGACATAAATCTGTTAGTCGATTTACGAGAGTTTAATTTACATTTAACGACCGAAATAAAAGTTGTGCTTGAGTTATTATCTGTGTGTTTATTATTAAACGGTTTCGCGGCAATTTGCTTCGCGCTCTCAATGTTTACGTTCGGGGTCACTGAAGCGCATATGTATTTTTCGTTTGTGAATAATAATTCGTTTCGGTGGTGGGTATATTGTTTTATTGCCATGAAAAGAAGCCATCATTAAAAACTTTTCAAAAAGATGTCAAAACTTTGTTGGGTGGTTACGGTTGGAGGCGTTTGACAAATGTTCGGTTAAAAAAACCGCTTTTTATTTAACTTACCTGTAAGTGATAACGTCGATGGTCTGGCGATTATTCCGGCCCGGGCAATTTTCTTGTTGCGAAATAATAGTCTAACAGAACTGGAACTCAACTCGCACTCAATCCCGACAATTGAAGGTAAGCTAGGTCAATCTAATTTGCATAATAGAAAAATGTCAATATCTCTGAAACGAAGTAAGATATTTCAAAAAGGAAAACGCCATTCTACTGAATTTTGAAAGGCCTTCAGTTTAAATAAACAGGAATGATTTTTCATGTCATGTACTCTTTTAACAAGAGACAAGGAGTGATGACATGCCTACTACTCGAAGAACGAAGATCTTTCTCTCTATTTTGGACGCCTTTTCGGAAAATTAAGGCTAAAAACCTCTCAGATTTCACCAACCATGCCCGTAAAAGGCTCTGATAAAGTATCTTCCATATATTTACAGTAAATTATTTCGTTCATTCTTGGGGATTTATATTTTTCTCTGAAAGTCAAGGATGGTCGGGTCTGTTCGACTCCGAAGGCGAATCAACATGGCGGAACGAAGGATTGTCTACTATAAACGTTTTAAAGGGCCATCCTTTTCAGTTATGCAACACCCGATATCGATGAGATTGTTCAATTATACCGAGTTAGGATTACAAGTTAGATTTCGTGTTGCACGGCACGAAAAATTGGATTTGTCGCACATTTGATTCTTGTCAAAGGCGAGGTCAAATATGCTGATAACTTTGACTGTACCTTTGACGCGCGTCAAAGACGATTCAATTATGTGGTAGCTTTGACTAAACCTTTGTCGCACGTCAAAGGTAAAGTCAAATGTTCCAATAACTTTGACTTTACCTTTGACCCACGTCAAAGGCAAAGTCAAATATGTAACAGCTTTGCCACACCTTTGACGTGAATCGCAGGTCTATTTGGCTTACATTTGACAAGCGTGTGACACAAGTCGCAGGCATATTTGGCAACACCTTTGGCCTACCTTTGACACAATTCAAAGACACATTTGACCACACCTTTGACTACGCATTTGATATAAGTCGCAGACATATTTGGCAACATCTTTGACCTACCTTTGACACGATTCAAAGACACATTTGACCACACATTTGACTACGCATTTGATATAAGTCGCAGACGTATTTGGCAGCATATTTGACCTACCTTTGACACGATTCAAAGACGGTTTTGACAACACCTTTGACCAACGACAAAGACGATTTTTCGTGCAGTGTTGGACTTTCGAGTTGGACTTTGAGTTGGACCTCGAGTTGGATTTTCAAGTTGGATTTTTGAGCTGGATTTATGACCGGGATTGCAGTCAGTAGCTCCATTCCCGTTTGCTTGGGGTTAGTTTGGTGTATTTAATTTGGATTATTCTCGGTCAGTACTCGAAAATCCAACTCGAAATCCTAGGTCAAAAGAAAACGTGAAAGTGCGAGATGTTTCACTTCTTTTCTTCGTAAACTACATATACTTTAGTACGGCCTGTATAAACAAGCGAAAGGTGTTCATCGAGATCTGACACCGATGCAACGAACAGCTTCCCGTGGAGTTTCGCGGGTCGCGCGTTTCAAGTCGCGCGTCGCGGGTTTTAAAAAAGTCGCGCGTTTTGAAAAAAGTAGCGCGTTTTTAAAAAGTTGCGAGTTTTCAATAGAATGCATTTATTTCCCAGTAAAATTCATTCAAACAAATTTAAACCGGATGCAAAGACGCCGGTTTTAAAATGATCGCGTTTTCTTGCTACGGGGCGGGGGATGGTTGAGGGAAGTCGAAGTCGCCTATCCTATTTCTTGTTTGCTTAGGTTGTCTAGTATATCCCTAGTCAGAAGTATTGGGCGCTATCTTATATTTAGTTAATTATTTAGTTATTTATTTATTCATTCATTTATTTATTTAATTACTGTAGATAAACTGAACTTTCTCTAGTGTTCAAACAACAACAACAACAACAAGGCTATAAAATACAGTTAAAGCACTGGAAAAGCATTAGAAATAGAAAAAAAAACCTAGTCGGTTAACCAAAAAAGAAACAATTAGTGAAATCAAAGAACAATTATAAAAACGTCCCGTACGTTAGCATAATTTGGAAACCACTACTTGACGAAATGCATGCTTTTTGAGCAGAGTCGAATGAGTGGTATTGTTCGATAGATACAGTAACTTTGACATCAAAATAGGGATTTTTGCGACGAACATGTGACACATCTAGATGGTAATAAGTATTCTTAAAGTCAACAGAGAAAACAGGTTGTCCCGTTGACTCGTCACTCCGGATGAATCTTCGGTCTAATTCCGGTACGATCAGGGCGACCAGTTAAACGATGCATTTTATTAACACTAATTTCAAACATTCGCTTTAATTTTATGGACCTTTATTTGCGTCATCATCAATTTAAATCATGCTTTTTTACAGCATCGTTTTTTAAAGATGCCTTTATTTCGAGGAAATCTACCTCTCCGTCAGAGTCAGTTGACATATTGTCATTCAGTTGATTGAAAACATCTTTAGATTCGTGAATTTAACGGTGCTGAACGTGGAAATTTTAACGCACAAACTTGAAATTCACAACGGAATAATTCTTATAAACACACGCAAATTCGCGTTAATTAAATAAATGTAAACTCAACTTTGCGAAAATTCGCATTAATTTTTTAACGTGTAAATTTTGTTCTTCGTTATATTCCTATAATGCAGTCTTTTCAAAACCCGCGACTTTTTACGGGACTGGAAGTAAGTTTTCACAGAGGACGCATGTTACGCATGCTCAAGCCGTTTTCCTGATGGCATCACGTGACGTCGTGTCCAGAACGTGAAGTTTGAGGTTTTGGCGTTGCGAAGAAAACGTGAGTATTTTCCCTTTCAATTTGCAAAGTAGGCGGCTTTGTTTACCGGTAAATGGTTCGAAACAGTTGCTTAAGATTCTGTTGATGCATATAATTTGAAATTACACTTATTTAGCCAAGAATTATTCTTCTAATGCGAAGATATTATTCCGACTTTATTATTCCACTATTGCGCCATTTTACCATATTAGGACAAAAGAACGCGCAAAATATGCCACGTTATTACACTGTAGCACAGGGCAAAAATACGGACTAAAAGCGGAGCGACAAAATGACCGAACCAAACTTTATTTTATTAGTGGAATAATAAATCCCTTATTCGATTGTTTAACATACAAGACGAGCGGACATTTTGCTCGTTGCTCGTATTTTTCTACACTACTATTTTCTACTAAATACTACACAACTCGCAAAATATCCGCGCGTATTATATGTTAAACCATCGAATAAGGTCTATATTTTCAACAGCGTTTCAAGTAAACAAGCCGACCGATGGAATCATGGTGAAATCAAATCTTCTTCCATTTTTGTAGTCGTCAAGAAAGTTCCTCATTCAGAGCTTTCGAGAGAAGCAAAATGCTTTCCTTTGGAGCAAGAAAGATGTAAATGATTGACTGGTAATTTACATTCACGCTTTGAAATAAAAATATTTGCAAAATTTCAATCAAGTGCATCGTACGCAGTGTTTACCGATTCTGTTGTGCATGTGTTAGTTTAGAATACTCCAATGCACGCCATTTTTTATAGTTCTTAAACGAAAAGTATGTATTTATTTGTTTAAAACGAGTCTTGAATCATCTACGTTGTCTTGTTTTCGCGTCAAGCATCTTAATGATAATTTTGCCTCGGTCAGAACGGCGTTCTCGTCCCAGGCCGGTTACCGGCCATCGCGTTCCAAAAGATCTTAAGGTCCCTATTTAAAACCACAGGTAGCCAAAGCTTAAGATACGACTGAAAATAAATAAAATGATCTAAAATTGTCAAATGCTTATTGTTTTATCAATCTTATATTACATATTCATGTGAGCTTTGAAAATTAGCATAATATGCTAATTCTAAAATTGCTCCCAACCATCAAAGCGAAGCGAAAGGTTGCACACTCGAACCGCCAGAATGCAGACCCGTGTTCATGAAATGAGCTGCAATTCTCAAAGTTTTCCATCTTCTCCTCAAAACGCCTCAAATTATTCAAAGGCTTCGATAGTCATTCTTTAAATACATACCGAAAAAGTGCCCAATGTTACATCCTTTCCCCGGCAAAACGACAATATTTCAGTGGTAAACCTCCACGAACCATCCGCGGCCCGAGCGCCTCTGCATTTTTTCTCATTTAATCATATGCAATTTGGAACCACAGCTCATTTCATGAACCCGGGTCTGCATTCTGGCTGTTCGAGTGTGCAACCTTTCGCTTCGCTTTAATGGTTGGAAGCAATTTTAGAATTAGCATATCATGCTAATTTTCAAAGCTCACATGAATAGAGCGATTTCGCATAAGTCGTTTTCTATATGCTAATGAGTATCATTTAATGCTAATGAGGAAGAACAATAGAGTTTTTCGATTTGCGTTCATACCAACGTGCGCGCCTATGTCCCAGATATGCCAAACAACACCAAACAAAAAAAGCCGTTCTTGAACTTTATTGCTTAACAGGGTGAGAGAACAATCTGTCCGTCTAACAGCCCAATCTAACGAGAAAACCAGAATATGCTTTGCAATGGATAAGTTCAAAAAAAGTACCAAAATTCATATTACTAGTGCTAAAAAAAACAGCATTTCTGAAATCCGTGCTGGAACAAGAATGTGTACAAAATTACAGCAGTACAAAATTTTTAAACGGCCGTACCCTTATTTCATCGCACGTGATTATCTATTGCTCTTCCTCATTAGCATTTAACGGGGACTCATCAGCATATAAAATCGAGTTATACGAAATCGTTCTAACATGTAATGTAAGGTTGATAAAACAATAAACATTTAACAATTTTAGATCACTTCATTTATTTTCGGTCGTATCTTAAGCTTTGGCTACCTGTGTTAAAACCAGCGACACGAGACTTGAAACCCGCGACGCGCGACCATTAGGGAAAGTCCTTCCCGTGAAATATAACTGGCAGGGTTTTCGTATAACAAACATCTTTCGCTTGCTTGCGTTGCAGACCAACTATACCGGGGTTTAGTTCGGCTACAACGCCTGCTAATCATTCGCTGGGTCAGTAAGATCGTAATATATATAAAATCGTAATATTTTGTGTTTTATAACACACAAAATGACACTTTTAACACCATTGTTTTAGTTTTTTTTGTTTACATTACTATTTTAAAGTGTCACGCATCTTTTGAGATTTTTTCCCCGCTTTCAGTCAGTAAAATCATGTCTAACAAAGCCAGACAAGTCCGCCGTATTTTTAAAGGCACAAAGTTTTCGGTCACAATCGAGTATTTCACTGTAATTTTCTGTTTACTGTATTTCGCAGACATCAGTAAACAAGCAGGGAAATGAACTGTGATCATGTACAGTAAAAACCCGCATATAAGAACCAGCACTTTTCAAGTTAGCCTAAACAGATTCTTATATAAATGGTGTTTACTGCGAGTGCTATTTAGGTTCTTATTTTCTTGAGAAAACAAAAATGTTTTTGTTGCTAAAAGAATATTAGAACTGTCAGTTGTTTACGCCAAGTATGGATGTAGTCATGTCTGGTCATGTCTAAACGACTTTGTTTTATTAAGTTATTGTTGAGAAACAATACAACAAAGCTGAACTATTGTAGAACATACATGTACTCAAATGACATTGCAAGGGATTTGGCTAATTTTCTTTGCCTAGTAGAGCTTGTTTTTTTTTTGCATTTATGAATTATAAGTTTTAAATGAATTCTATGAAATAATATAAAGGGGGTATAAAATGGAAATTAGCCAAACAGATTCTTAAATTATAGTTCTTACATGCTGGTTTTTACTGTATAACAAACCCAAAAATTTCCGCCTAATATTTGAAACGTTTTCGGACGCAAACTAGGAACAGTTCATAAACTGGAGTCAGTCCACTTTAAACTTCAATTGTATAAGTTATCTATTGATTTATCGAGTTTGACCTTCAAAATAACAATTATGTCGCCCGTCCACTCCACGCTAGTTCGCTAAACTCAGTAAACAAATGTTGTCTGGTTTGTGAAATGCCTGTAGAAACTACACTCGTTTCCCTGTAGAAACAACTGCAGTTCGAAAATATCGAGATAGACAAAAATCTCCCAAAATAACGTGCTGTAGTAGTCTAATCCCAAAATACATGTATATGGAAAACAAAGATGACCACAACTGAAACGCTGAAGCGTAAAATGGAGAATGTAAATTTTGAATGACCACAAACCGAGTATGATCTCGATTGAAAGACGTAAATAGCGGGCATTACAACCATCCTCAGACAAATCAGGTAAATGATAATTGCTCCTGACTGTAAATGAGGGCCATTGAAAAAATTTCAGTGGCGCAGGTGGGTTAAATGTGCACTTGCTTTACCATCTGAGCTACAAAACTTTTTTCCAGTGGTCAGGATTTACAGTGTCGATACAATGTAGCAATTATCATTTACTTTGATTTCCGGTTGCCTGAGGATGGTTGTCATACAGAATCGAAATACTGTCATGCTTGTTTATTTGTGCAAACTGAAAAGAAGAAACTCCTGTAATTGTGCAGTCACAGTTGTGTATAGTATCTACACATACTGAAATGATATTGCTCCCAGCAAGGGATTTGGCTCATTTTGTTAGCCTAGTAGAGCTTGTTTTTAATGACCTCCTTAATTTAATTTTTGTATTGATCAGTTACTTTATTTTTGTACAGTGTGTTAATAAGTACTCGTACAATTACTAAGTTTTAAATGAATTCTATAAAATAAGAACCTGTTTTAATTAAACGTTTAGGCTAAAACAGGCGGGTTCCTATATAAAGGGGTAAAGGGGGTATAAAAGGAAATTTTAGCCTAACAGGTTCTTTTAAGGCGGGGGTAAACGTGAATTTGAGTGAAATTTTAAAAGGTTTAAAGAAGAGATAGAAGAAAGAAAATAATTTGTGTAACACCACCAGACAGTTGAACCCCATGCAAGAGCACACCAAGTTGTCAGGGGACTGTTTGGGTGTCCATCTACTAACTTTTAACTTCAAATTCTAATTTTAAAATCACATTAAATCTTTAATATTTCTTATTTCTCCAAATTTAACTCATTCCTTTGAGAAAAACTATCTCTTCCGAAACATCCCCAAAAATCACCAAAACATTTACAAAGCACCGCTAAATATAGCTTTGTGGGATGAGCTGAGGGGTTTGGGAATGCTTGAAACGGGAGCGAGATATTCGCATTAAACCCAAGTTAAGCGGTGGAAAAAAGGGCTTCAGGTGTACCCCCGCCTTAAGAACCAAATTTGAGGTTCTTATCATCATCATCATCATCGTCATTTTATTTGCCACAAACGAAAAATAATTATAAACAATTAAAACAGAAGTAGGGTGAGGAGACCTCCAAGAAACCACCAGGCTTATAGGGAGGCCACGTTGGTTATCAATATCAGTTTATAATTAAGCTGTGAGTGTGCGGCTTGGCCATTTCACTTCATTCCATTATCCTTTTTATATGCAGGTTTTGACTATATCCTGTATACTACATACTGTATCTCTAAGTTAAGAGCCTGGCTCGCCCTATCTTTTAACCTTTCAACTTACGATTTAGATCCCTGAAGATCGCAGGAATGTGAACTTTGCTTTCTTTTAACAAGTTCTAATGCGTGGGTTGTGAATGTCGAGAGCTGAAGTTTAATCTGTAGTTTGAATTTGGCATGTATTTAGCACGTAAATCATTCTTAATTTAATTTTTGCTTTATATTTTTGTACAATTTCTAAGCTTATGGTAGTTCTCCTTAAGTCGTTTGCTTTTTTCTGTTTCCTTCTTTGCTTTTGTTAGTCTTAATTGAGGACCCTTCTGTTAACCACCTTGTGGTTTTGGATTCCTCATTAAAGACCAGTATTCGATCATGTTTTGTCTGGTAGCATTTCAGAACCGGTTTATTTCCTTCAACTCTTCACCTTTGCAGAAGTTCAGGATCGAGGATAGTAGCTGATTGATTGAAGAAGAAGCTGAAGCGCTTTGATAAGCTCCGACGAAGAACTTCAAAGCAAAGAACTTCTCGCGTTATGAAGCCAACACAGTTTCGCTGCTTGGTCTTTTCTCTCATAGCTCTCATACTGTGCCTTTTACTAGCCGTGCTATTCTCTAACCAGACCAAATTCGCCAAACCTCCTGCAGCAGAGCAATTAACTGTGGATAAACATACTACTACTAGTGCAGATAAACCTTCCACTGCGGATAGTAAAGATTCACCGAAGTTGATTAGTGATTTAAAGCGCTTAGCAGTAGAACTGTCCGAGACACAACGCAGCTTGATATCCTCTTCAATTCATTTTCATCGCGTTGGAAAGCATCTTGAACTTTTACACAACATAATAAAATCGCTTGGTGCAGAAGTACCAAACGAGAACAGAGGTATTCCTACTGCAGGCGGTTCTTCCCCGGACAAAGCTGCGCCAAAGAAGGAAGTTTGTCCTGAGAAGTTTATGGGAAAGGATCATAAATACGGCGGTTGGTTTCAAAGAAAAGGTTACGATCGAGTGAACTGCACAGAGTTTGTTCCGATAAACCAGCTTGTGACGATGCTTGTCGTTTTACCGGTAGAGACGTCACCAGAAGAACAACGTCAAGTTTTTCAAGGCATCGCGAAATATTTTCCAAAGGTAACTATTGTATTGGCGTCGCAGGAAAAGCTCTCGGACGACATAGTAACAAAACTACAGTTGAATTTAACGAACATCGTCGCCAAAGACCTGACACATGGAGAGACATGGTCCAAGCTACTCCGGGAGGTGAACACGCCCTACGTACTCTTTGCCCCGGATATCACACACTTCACTGATGACGTGAATCTTGAACGGCTCATTCGCGTGCTTAGCTTCAACCAGGAGACAATCATCGCCGGTGGAAGCTATAAAAATCAGCGGGCGGAGTGGAAGAAAGGCTGCCTCCAAGTGACCTTCAGAAACTGGACGGCATTCTTTAGAGGCGGTTATTACCACTCGTTTAATGATTGTATAGTGTGTGATGTGCTTCCTGGTCCGTTTGTGGCGAAAGCCGAGGGACTCAAGCAAATAGGAATTGATGAAAAGTAAGTGTAAACAGCAACATTTTATATACATTAACTCAATAGCACTATTAGAACCTCAATCTCTATTTTTACAATAACTGAGTGAATATCCGCGCGCTGATTGGCCGTTTTTTTATCATCAATAATAAGAGTGCAAATGCATGGATGACGCAATCACGGGAGGATCTTGAAAACTTCGCCAAACAATTTACAGTTGAGCGATGTTTCGTTCTCGAAAGTAAGCGACAAATTGCATCCAAACGGGGTCTACTTTAAAGAGAAAATCATCGAAATCGTTTTAAAGGTGAATTTTTATTCAGATTGGATTCAACTGTAAAAGGAACAATGTCACCTCCACTTCGGTGAATATTTGTTAATTATATCTATATAACTATAACTATAACTATAATATATATCTAACTATAGCTATAACTATCGTTTCAAACTTTGCCTATTGTTATGGTTAGGATTGTTTTAGACTATGAAGCCTTTGTTATCCGTCCGTAGGGGTTTTTCTACTCGGTGTCGCGAAATTAGATTCAGGTCAAGTCGGATCCAGTCGGCAAATTTACACTGATGACATTTTGGTTTCGCACGGGAGCTTATAAAGGATAAATGTCTTTCTCTTAGCGGTATTTCTTGTCGACGTTCCTCTTGGTTAGGCTGACCCCTGATCGTGAGCCAGCAAAAGTAAAAGAGAAAACACAACGAAGGTTTCACGAGGTTTCATGTTAAAAGCGTCTGTTCGCATCTTCACAAGTTTGAATAAGAAGTTAAACGAGGTTTCACGTTAAAAGCGTCGGTTAGAATGTTCACAAGTTTGATTATAAAGTTATGCGAGGTTTCATGTTCAAAGCGCCGGTTCGCATCTTCACTATAACTATAACTAACTATAACTATAACTATAACTATAACTATAACTATAACTATAAACTATAACTATAACTATAACTATAACTATAACTATATAACTATAACTATAAACTATAACTATAACTATAAACTATAACTATAACTATAACAATAACAATAGCTATAACTATAACTATAACTATGGTCTATTGAAAACTTTATCTTTCGTAAGTTTTAGATGATTATCAACTAGACGTCGATAAAGGTAAAAAAAAAACTGGAAAAGGTGTGACGTTTCGAGCGTAAGGTCCTCGTAAGAGGAACTCCGAAGAAGGGCCAACAGTCAAAGCGTCAGCGATCCAAATTCACTACGTCAGTTTATTTAATTACCTATATGAATGCGCAGTTGTCTGATAATGAACTAATTGTTTCACTTCCCTTCCCGGGAGGGGGGAAGGGGGGGGGGGGGAAGGGCGGTGGGTGGGGCACTCCCCTATAAAAGAAAAGACGGGGGTGCTCGTCGGAAAAACCAGAATCTCGTTTTGTGGGCGTGGCCCAAATTCATTTTCACCCTTAAGAGGTACCAATTCTAATATAACAAATTAACTGGCAATGGCATGACTGTTTTCAAGTAAATAACTCAGAAATAGAAGTTATTAACGTAACAATTGCAACTCGGTTCCTGTCATTTTTTCAGATCGATGACCTTAAAGGCCCCTAAAAGATACCACGACAACTTTGGAGACAATCATTTTAGGTTAAAGCACCCTAAGCGGTACTAATCCACCAATTTTACCCCCTAAAAGGTACGACGAGCACCCCCGTCATTTTTATGGGGGAGAAAAAAAACCGGGGTCTCCTCCGACATAGCACAACAGTTTCTTACAATAAAACTAGTTTATCTTCTGTGTTTTGGTTCGAATTCCTAGGCTACCTTTCGGTGTCTTCCAGGACCTATTTTGGCGTTTAAAACTGAATCATCCAGCGAAAGTTGTAGTCAGTTGTCCTGACGTCATGTTCGACACTTATGAGAGGGAAATTCCGGACCAAAAATACACCGCCTTGACTCAAAAGTGGGACGTGAAGAAATGGGTCGAATCTGATGGCAAAGTCCGCTGGTATGGCTGCAGACGCGGTTACTCTCATACAAGCACAACTCCTTGTAAGCGAAAAACGGCCGGATTGGGAGTTCCTCCGTGTGATTTGGAGAATCTCGCAGATTCCATCAAGTTCGTCATGAAGGAATGTGAAAACGCGGGTATTTTTTGCGAGATATGCTCAGGGTCGTTATTAGGTAATTTGATTTAAATACGTACACCGAGACAATATACCCCTGTCTATTGCAAAAGTGTTATTCAAGGTGGCTCCGTAGTTATTCCGGGCGTACTCGTCCATGACAAACTTTGCCCTATAACATTTTACGCTTTGACGCAATGTTCGCCTATCATTCGGTAATAATAATATGAAACTCGATTTAAGTGAAGACAAATATTTTTAATGATATTGGCGTTTAACTGGACCCCACTTTTTAACAAAATCACACATCAATCACAGTGAAAAATTTTGCTGTTAGTTTTTTGCTAAATTTGTGGAATCAGCGGAAATATTAAGGTCATCTAAATTCAACTCTAACTTTCTACTGAAAGTTTCCGTACTTGACGCTTGAAGAGGAAACAAGCCACGAAACCAAATTTCTGCGAGAAGCGTCTCCAATGCTTGCTGAATCAGAGTGCCTAGCTGATTGTCGATCGTGCCAACCGTTAAAAAGTATTCGCTAGTTCTATGAACATAATGAAATGCTCGAAAACCTTCTCCAACCTCCAAGGTTGTATTTCCCAGAATTTTTCGAATATTATACAGCCGTTTTGTGTGAAACTCCTAAGTAAATTCAAAGTTCTGCAATATTTTTTCATTGATTTTTGCTGCTGTGCCGTGCTGTGAATTTGAGAATTGTGGTTGAAATTATAAGCTACTCCGCGACTGATCTCTGGCGTCCCCGTTTTGTTGAAGTTGGCAAAAGTGGTTACCATTGTAGAAACTGAAATGCTTGAGGTTTAAATCCCAGATTAATCATTACAAGTTAACTCAGTTGAATTCATTATTTATCAGGTACTGTCAAGTTCAACAAAGTGTTACCATGGGAACTTGATGCTGACATCAGATTTCTATCAGATAACTACACGGCTCTTCTAAAGCTTCGTCCAAAGTTCGAAGCAGAGGGCTTTAGATTCATCAATAGCAAAAAGACAGAATGTTGCGTGGAAGGGAGAAAACGCGGAGGCGTAATTGAAACGTTTAGAAACGGCTGGAAGTTAGAAATGTATGGTTTTCCTATTCTAGAATCAGAGTTACTTGTTGCGAGCGGTCAGCGGCCGACAAAAGTGTTATTTGCTGGGCAATGGGTGACTGCAACACGCAATCCAGGACTTTTTTCTCGCAATCGATATGGGCCTAATATTTACCGCCACTCAGAGCACTGGTCGGTCCGAAAGGGCCTATCGAGTTCATATGCTGATTACAATCCGGGCTTCTTCAACAAATGTGCTAAGCCGGGTCACTCGGCATGTCTTGACCAATTCCCCGCCGATGGTAATTTTCAGTTTAGCGACTATCCTTTTAATTAAACTAAGAATACTATTAGACACTAATTCTATTGTTTTCTTTTGACTATTTAGCACTAATTGTTAGATGTTTCTAACTAACAAACAAACTGACTGACTGACTGACTGACGGACGGACGGACGGACGGACGGACGGACGGACGGACAGACGGACTAACTAACTAACTAACTAACTAACTAACTAACTAACTAACTATTTGAATGACTAACTAACTGAGTGACTGACTGATTGACTGACTGACTAACAAACTAACAAACTAACTAACTGACTGACAGACAGACAGGCAGACAGACAGACAGACAGACAAACAGACAGACAGACAAACAGACTGACTGACTGACTGACTGACTAACTGACTGACTGACTGACTGACTGACTGACTGACAGGCTGACAGACAGACAGACTGACTGACTCCCTGACTGACTGACTAACTGACTAACTGACTACCTCAAATTGATCGCGTTGAAAGCTTACTTGAATTATCTCGATGGCAGAAACTCACACTGTGTTCTTGTACGCGCTTGAATTAATTCTAGTTTTATGCAATTTCAGTGCTTTCTGTAAAGTCTGTGGCTTGGCGAAAACAAAAAGTTACGTGACAAATAAGTTCGAAATAAAATTTTCGATGAACATGTTGAGAATAAGGTTGTTGATCACGAAATATAAAATAGATTCCCATATCTTTAAAAATCGTTTTCGATAGTTAGTTCATAAAAGCAATAGACCACACTTTCTAGGGGTTTACCGACGCAATAAACCCCCTTGGGATGTTGTGAGAACACTCGAAAAGCTTGTAAATCACTCGCCTGACGGCTCGTGATTTACAAGCTTTTCGGCTCTTACTTGGTGTAGAAGACACAGTTCACCTATAACAATAGAGAACAAAAGGACAAAAGAACGAGGAATACAATAAAAACAATAGGTTTGCGAGGCAGTGTTCTATTGTGACGTGTCCTGTGTCTTCTACACCAAGAAGGAGCTAGCTTTTCTGGTGTTCTACCAACATCCCGCGGGGGTTTATTGCGCCGGTAAACCCCTAGAAAGTGTCGTCTTTTGCTTAGATAAAACATCATGTTTTATTGTTTTTCGTCAGCTTTCCTCGAGTGCTTCGCGCCTCGTTGGCTATAACTCCACTGGACATTTCATTTGATGTAAACGAAGTGATAGTATGAGGAGGCGGGAAAAATTGTGGCTCGGTGTTCGCTCCTTGAGCTGAATGAAACACGCAAGGAAAGCGAGCGAGAGAGTTTTCTTTCGAAGATTTTCCTCGACAATCTCCTCTTAAATCGTCTATTCATGCTGGAAAATTGTGACAACAATTAAGGTTTACGGGAAGATCCGAAGCAATAGCTTTGCTGGAAATTACACGCCTTGTGCAAGACGAGCGAAGCAAGTGTTTACATATTGTACTTTTTTACGGCTCCACGGCTGTCATCAAGACTACTACATTAATAATGCTGGGACGAAATTGCACTCAGAGTCGGTGAAGTTTATTGAAGTTCAAAAGCACAAGATCAAGATTGAAAGGTAATGAAATTGTGTCAGTTTTCTGGTCTTCCCGTAAACTATTTGCTGTTTTTCATCTTCGTTCAGTCGCTCTTGTTGTACATTTACAAGTAACTTATTTAAATTAAACTTTTCACTCGCGGCGTCTAAAATCTATATCATAAAGCAAATAAAGAAGCCTAAACCATGTTTTATACTGTCATAAAACACTCCGGGCATTTGAGAACACGAGGGAAATGTAGAAAACATTCGCCTGCGGCTCATGTTTTCTACATTTCCCTCGTATTCTCAAATGCCAGTCGTGTTTTATGACAGTATAAAACATGGCTTAGGCTTCTTAATTTGTTAAATATACTTAAATATTAACGTTTAGTTGAGTACAGAGATCCGAGGAGGAAATATTGAGATATAAACTATAATATAGTTTTTTCTATCTTTCCTGGTACTGTAAGTGAATACATAATGTAAATACAGAAACCCATAAGGGTTGTTCAACTCCTTATGAGTTTCTGGTAAATATTTATACTGTAAGTAATGTAATACCCCGTTCACACCAACAAAACATGTTTAGTTAAACCAGATTAATCAGCAACAGAAGACTAATAGACTAAATTTTGTATAGGGTTCCAGTAAGCGGAGACTTGCGATTTCATTGTGCCAAAGTCAACAAACATCAGTTAGCAACTTCCATGAAGAAAACAATTTTAAACCGTGTTTAACTAAACAGCCTTTAAACGTGTTTAAGCTTTGGTGTGAGTGGGGTATAAGTTATCTTTTTGTGAATATAGGAAGTAATGGTGTAAGTTGTGTAAGCATCGTATTGTAAGCAGTGTAGAAATATTGTGAAATCCGAGATGAAACATTTTAACTGAAAGAAATATTAAAATAAGATAAACTATAAGTATAAGTGAAACCTTCTTATCAGGAGCAACATCAGTTGCTTGACGTCATCTTTTTCAAAAAGTTCCGTTTTCACCGTCTTCACGCAAACACGAAAACGGCGTTTTCAAAAAGTTGCATTTTCGGTCACCTTTTCACTGGATACGAGTGGACGGAAGGCCAATCCGCAAAGATAAAGTTGCGCTTTCGAACAAAAACAGATACGTGTGGACGGGCTTAGTTGTCTTCTTGTTGCGTTAGGCAAGGCGTTTCATAACGTCGATGCTAAGTAGTACGGCTACAAACAGTTTCAGTCCACGTCGCGTAGTGTTCTCTTTGAGCACCTTTGGGATTTTGTCAACTCTCAACTTGTAAGACGTTTCCCTTGATTGTATTAATTAAAGAGAACTTCCACTACTGGAACATAGCCAAGTGGCCCATACCAAAGGGGCTTATCCCGGTTTCCGTAGCATTAAGCGACTAGGAATATTTCTACTCACCCCTGGATGGAATGCTAGTCCACCGCAGGGTTACCCCCAGCACCTGGGTGGAGAGAGGCACTATAAATGTTAATTTTCTTGCCGAAAGACGCAACACAATGACCCCGGCCAGGGCTCGAACCCGGACCGTTCGATCCGGAGTCCTGAGCGCTAACCATTAGGCCACCGCGCTTCCCACACCTCCCACTATTTAACAATTATTCACCGAAGTGGAGGTGAATAGTGGTGGATATTTACCGAGCCGCGAAGCGGCGAGGTAAATATCCACCACTTTCACCGACACTGAGGTGAATAATTGTTTTAGTATAGACCACACAAGTTGAATAACTAGCGGACAAAAACATTACTTTCGGTACACAAAGCGGCGCGCGAAGTCATTTTGTTTCTCTTCCGCTGCTCGGAGGTGAATAGTACTTTGCTAATCACCTCCGAGTTAACCAATCAGCGCGCGCGGAAAGCACTATTCACCTGTCTGGTATATACTAATGGAACATATTGCTATTAAATTGATGGGAAAATCATCGAAAATCAACTCTTGCTGAAAACAAGTTAAAACTCTTTCACACCAACATCTTCGATTTAATGACTTCACATGGTTGCCCTTTTCTTGCAGAACAATAAGGCTATTATGTTAGCTTAATTCTGATAATATTGGCAGCCACATGATGTCAGCATCTTATATCATGGGTGACAAATTGCTCCCTAATTTTGGCGCGAAATTTTAGCGTTAATATATAATTTCACATGTGAAATTCCAAAATTGCAATGGCAACTTTTCTCATATCTCAGTGCCAAGATAGCGTCTAGGTTTAAAGATATTTCTTGAGCTTAAACCTTGTGCATTTTTGCTTGAATTTCATTTTGCCTTTTTGCCTTCATGTAATAAACGTTTGACGATAGTTTATATTTCATCCCACAAACTGCTGTTGCTGCTTTTTGGCTCACTGAGTTGTAATGTGTTGGGGGCATTAGAACTAATTTCAACAACATTTTCATGGGCAATTTGTCACAACGATGGATGTTTCCTTTAAGGCCCTCAATAGTCTTAATATATAATTTTATTGTTCAATTGAAAGACCGTGCTGACAATTTTATTGCTCTTTGTTTAGACAGCCGGTGTTGTTCCGCCCAAAGTATGAAACAGTTTGTTGTAAGGTGAATGCTTTCCATAAAAACATATCCTAAAGCTCTTTCACTGACTTTTTCTAGCTTGTCGGCCGAGCTCTTGCTGCATAAGCGCTACGGCAGGCCCGTAGCAGGATTTTGCATGGGGAAGGGGGGGTGCGCATGAGCGCCTCCGGCACTTAATCCCGAGCGCCGCAGGCGCGAGAACATAGGGGGGTGTGGGGGTATCCCCCCCACAGGATTTTGAAAAAATAGGTTATCTTGGACAGCATTTCGTGCGTTTTGACAGGTTGTTAGGAAACAAGGCAGGCAAAAGTGAAGGACATTAGGTAGAATGTATCATTGAAATTAACCTAGAATCACAAAATTTGGTCCAAAATATACCACACGAATCTACAAATGGTGGACCTTCAACCCAAAGGACCATATTGAATGTAAATAGTCAAAGCAGAGAAATACAATTTCCCTTTATTTATTTATTTTGGTAATGTTTTTTTACAATAAGCGGACTTCCAAGGCTCGTGGGGGGGGAAGGGGGGGGGGGGGGGCGGACGCACCCGTCGCAGCCGCCCTCCCTACGGGCCTGACGTGTGAGGACAGCCGCCAGCCGCTAATCCGTCTGTCTTCACAGCCTAGCTTTTAACGTTTTGTTTTTGTTTTTTTTTTAACTTCTTTGTTAGGGTGGAACTGGAGAAGCAAACAAACCGTCGATAGTTTGAATTAATTAATTACTGTTCTAAAGATTTTTGGATTTAGCGTGGCGGGGGAGGTGTTAAAAGTTGGTTAATATATGGGGTCTCATTTTACATAATTTACAAATATTGCAGGGATATGCAATTTTCATTTAACGTTATTTGTAGAAATCACCCCATCCCCTACCACGAAAAAATGTTACATAATTTGCCTGTGACTGTTTTATTTTTGTCCTTTTGGTAATATCAGATAAAGTAAGGCCCAAAATTGTAATTGAATAGTTCTGAAAGTAACGACCCTTCGAAAATAGCGAAAAAATTTCATTGCTGTTAGCGACTATATCTTTTAATCGTAACAGATACAACAAGCCGTACCGAATTGCTCTGATGTCTGTTAAATTAACCTCTTCCTCACGCAATATGTTACTCTTCTGACCCTTTTCTGCGTCAACATGTAAATTCTTTTTCTCTATGTATAAATAATGTAATGTATAAATCAAAACCTGATTCCTTCCGCAAAGATTGTAAAACCGTTTTTTATAATAATAATAATAATAATAATAATAATAATAATAATAATAATAATATTTAATATTTATATTGCGCATTTTTTATAAAATAATCAAATGCGCATTACAATAAATACAAAAAATAAGAACCTTTTTACAATTTCTATGAAATCAAAAACGAAACTTATTAACTATAGTTAACTATAATTAACTATAAGAAAAGTAATTTGCAGAAGAACTAGTTTTTTGCAGTTTTTTGGGAACCGATGACCTCAGTTCCCATTTAACAATAAGAAACACGCAGACTTTGTTCCAAGAAAAGTTGCTCCAGACGCCAAAAGTTGCCTAAGATCTATAGATGCCTACTCTTCAATTCAGAACTTTTGCCAATACATTTTCACAAATTTACAACAAAATCAAACTCAACAAATGTGGTTTGATTTAAAGTACTTACAGACTGAATTAAGCCGGGCCGGGCAGAAAAATTTGGCTAGAGCTGAAATCTTACGGACCGAGCGTAGGATGACCAAGAACTATAACGTTCTTACTTTTAGCTCCTTTTCGCCTCCTATACTCGTTAAACTCCCATGCAAGCCCCCTATGATTTACGCTGTTTATTTAGTTACGCAAGAAGGATTCGCAATCACGAGGTCGAGGGGACAGCTGGTAATCAAACCTAAAATAACAATTCCAGAGTTTTCTAGAAGGTGAGTGGGTGGGTGTACACACAGGCTACAAAGCCTTTGGAACAAATAGTCCCAGCGGTGATGATCAAACTATAATTAGGATTACTACCTTTTAACTGAAAGTTTGCATTTAGCAATCAAGGTAAGTGATATCACTTGTTTATGAACAGAACCTAACGTGTTGGTAAACGTAGAAAGGTCGGAAAGCGGATTTACATTTGAGCAATTATTCTCGACGCTTTGTTGTGAAGAACGTTACCTCGTATTACGATGTTTTCAAATTTCAGCGATTTAAATTTTCCACGAACGATAAACATGGCGGATTTTTTGGTTGACATACGTACAGTAACAAAGACTTCTGAGAACACAATCCAGTTCGGAAGAAAGCCTGTGCGTTTTGATATTGCGAGCGGAAGAAGCGATGATTTAATTTCCTGCACTTCTAGTATCAACTAGTCTGACTACTAATTGAAAACACATGAAGCGAAAATCCGCCTTTGATCATTCTCGCTCATGATCAGTGAGAATGTAGTGGTAGTAAAAGAAAAACCAAAGTTAAAGCTTATGACAAGAAGCAGATGTTGCTGTATTTATACGATGGGGTCACTTGATTGCATTCGGGTAATGTAAGTATAAAATATCAAGTACACAAAAGTAATAATGGTACGTAAACGAGATAAGGAAAATCGAAAGATACTATCATCAGAATTCAAAAGAACGGCGAGAGCTTTTTGAATACAGGACGATTTTGATTCTGTGGTATCATGACATGCAGACAACATCGGTACAGTAACAGTAGAGACCAGTAGAACAGCAATACCTCAACTGTTATGAGTCAGAGGAAACGTTCACTCCAGATCAAGATAAAAAATAATGTAACAACCACTCTGCTTCTTGATGCTGAAGCTTGGAATACAATTCAACAGAAAGGAAGGATGCTGCCAGTAGAGATTCATGAAAGCAGCAGTTACCCTATTTGTTTCACGGAGACCAGCAAAACTAGACAACCTACGTAGCACTCATTAGGACGCTATGTAGGTTTTGCACGGCAGCCGGTGAGTGTCAGTGAAGCTGAGAAAAAAAATAATTCGTCTCTGCTTTTCAGATGAGTTTACTTTTGCAGGTGAACGTTTCTCGAGAGTTTGATATTTACAGTCCAATAGTTTCAAATTTCATGTCTCAAAATGAATAAAATATTAATTCAACTGTAGCGGACACTCTGATCGACAACGAAACGTCGAGAACTAAGATTTTATTCAGTTCTATATTTCAGTCACCTCCAAAACGTCATCATTCCTTATGAACTTCCTTCCTACTGCTATTAGATGCTATGGACAGAAAATGGTCAGAAAAGTGAAACTAACGTAAGACAACACTTGATGGTTAATATGGAAATCGTATGTTTTGATTTGATTTTGGTATGTAAATTGGGCAGCTAAGACATGCAGGGTCAATCCGCAATAAATCAAACAACCCGCTGACACTGCCGTAGGCTAGTCACGAAACCCCGCTTCGCGAATCCTTGTCATCCTGTGTTAACTTTTCATTGCTAGTTGACAGTGATCTGAGTGATTAAAAAAAGAGAGGCGAGATTTTTATATTCTTCCAAGAAAAAAACAAAAACGAGAACAACTTTTACAAACCCAGAGTTAAATGTTCTTGAAATTCGTTGGTACATAAACATACGAGCCGACGTTCCTTGGCCGATGATGCCCGAGATTTTTGTGAATTGCTGGTTTTCATTAGTACTGTCACGCAATCAAAAAATAAATTCAAAACCATTCAACTACAGAAGCTATGAATTTCAAATATTATAAACGATAAATAGATAAAAAATTTTCTCCAAGTTTCAGGTCTGTGCGGTGTACCGTTTGGAACCTTTCCACGCAAATTTATAAAGCTCAGCTTGGAGACGCCATATTGGAGTCCTTCCGTGAAACACAAATATGGCCGCCGTGATGTCAGAGAAACCATCTGGAACTCAATTCTGTTACAACAGCGACTATCTGTGACATCTTTGGCTCATGAGCAAGTACACTTTCACATAAACACCACTTATTATATCTGAAATGTTCAATCTGCTGAAAGTGGAAAGGAAAGGCCTTTTTTCACACAAAACAGCTTTGTCACGGCACTCAGACGGATAACTCAAAATGCTCTGTTTTTAAAAACGAATGACACTATCCGGCTTGAAATTTGCAAAAAGATCTATTTTTACTTTATCTTACAACGAAAATATAGTAGGCGGAAGTAGCCAAGTGCATTTTGATTTCATATAACGTAACATGAAAACCAAGAATAGTACTCGAAAGCAGTGCCTGCGCAACCCGAAGCAATCAATTCAAAATGGTGAGATATGAATAAATATTTTACTCGAGAATCTCGCAATTATCCAGATATGTTCAGTGTAAATCTATTGGTTTAAGAGATCGCTCAACCCCAAATAGAATCAAAAGGCTCGTTCGGCCTGCCTCGTGTCACCTCTAAAGCTTCATTTGAAACTGATCGCTTTTCGTGTCTTTTTACTGCTTGCTGGAGACCTTTCACATGGCTTGTTACAGTGCCTAAGATAACGAAAATTGGCAAAGAAGAAGCGAAAAACAATTAACAAAAATAATGAAAAACTGAATATGATAATAATTTATTGCTTTTTGTCGCTCAATAAAAGTTGCATTACCGTAAAATTCTGGTTATAAGCCCCCCCCCCCCGCTTATACGACCCCCCCGGCTATAGGCCCATCTAACTGGAAACAAAAAAATTCATCCGGGGCTAAATGTTGCTTTATTTTGACTTTTTAACTCAAAAACGTATTTCGATCAACACTGCCGTGACTCGTTTCGAAACATTTTTTTTATTCCGCTTATAAGCCCCCCCCCCGGATATAAGCCCCTCCGCTTATAAGCCCACCCAAAACCCCTTACGAACTCGTATAAGCCCAGGGCTTATAACCGGAATTTTACGGTATATCGTAGCGTGACAATTACAACACGATATTCGATACATGTGTGAATCAGGTCAATCCCTGGGGGCAATCTGATGAAAAGAATGGTAGCCATTTCTGTTTTTCAAATCGAAGAGAACGCATCGAATATAATTTCTCTTTTTCGGTTATACTTTGTATGAGCCCCTTCTATCCAACACGATGCATTTTGTTCTTGTTCTTGTTCTTGCGGTTTTTTGTTGAATGAAAATTTTCAGTACTTGTATGTGAGACTTTTCAAAATTGAAAGACTTTCTAAAACAGCTTTTCACACCGGCTAGAATCTTGTTGCAAAGGTTAGAATGTTATTGTAAGAACCGTAGAGCAAGGTCCGTATTTTACTTGAATCCTTTACATACTCCCAACCTGGACTGCAGTTTGATAAAACCGCCAGAAAGCAAGGAATTTTACTTTAATCTTACATTTTGGAATGACCGGAATGCAGCCGATCCACACATATACTTCGTGACATGCGTGTTACACGCGTGACACGAGGCAAAAACTAAAAATTAGTCGTCGTGGCTCACGTTGTTCAAAATACGAAGAATTCGGTCATTTCACGCTGTTGTTTCGCTACGAAGATTTCTACACATACCAAGATTTCAAATGCACAGAGCTATTTTTCTGATCATTAAACCTTTTGTTTGGTGACCTTCTCGTTGCCGTTGTTGTCGTGGCTGCTTAAGCTTCCCCTAATAAAGACAAATGATGGACGATCCAAATATCCATGCTGGGGTGGAGAGAGGCGTTACGAGAGTGAAATTTCTTGCCCAAGAACACAACACAATGATCTCGGACAGGGCTCGAACCCAGAGCGTTCGATCCGGATTCCAGCGCACATCATCATCATCATCATCAGCACCACCACCATCATCTGGCGGATTCCGTCTTAATGTGTGTGGTCGAGGACATGTCACGCAAAGATATAATTTTAAAAGCCGCGCTACCTGTACGCACATACGCTCGTGCGTACCTGAAAAAAAGTGGAAAATAAAGCAAAATAAAATATACTAAAATATATATGTACATGTATCACGCTATTCGTGAAACATGTTCGTAAACATCAGGAATTAGACTTTTAATATCATGGGTGACAAATTACTCCTTAATAAGTTTGGCGCGAAATTTTAGCGCTAATTTATAATTTCACATGTGAAATTATAAAATTGCCATGGCAATGTTTCAATGTCTCAGTGCCAAGATGACGTACAGGATTTTAAAGGATTTTAAACTTTGCACATTTTCGCTTGAATCTAAGCTTGGCCAGTTTGTTTGGTCGTTTTATAAACTTGTAGTGATAACATGAATGGCTTTGAGCGGATTTTTGAGCGTTTTACGCGGACGTTGTTACTAGCCGGTTTGTTCATGACGATACAATAAACAAGTTACGAAACTACGACTGTAATTTGTCACCCATGATATTAAAAGGTAACCAAATGGTATACTCGTGAAATTAGAAAATAATTTCACTTGCGTTTTGTCAAAATTCTAATAATTTCCCTCGCCTGAAGGCTCGGGAAATTATTAGAATTTTGACAAAACGCAAGTGAAATTATTTCCTAATTTCACTTGTCACCATTTGATTACCCACACAAATTTGGTTATCTGGGATAATTTCTGCATGTGGTTGTAATGGGAAACTGGCTAAATTTACGAGATAGTTTTCATTCATGTCAGGAAAAAACGAAAAAACCCTCTCATTATAAAAAATCTTAACGTAGCACGTGAAAAAAAAAAACATTTGGACTTGTTGAGAAAAAGGGGGGTCGTACGGGGATTTGGAAAATTGTGCGTACCTCTGGAAAAATCCTGGCTACGCCCCTGGCCTCTGGCGCTATGGCTTTTGAACATGGTAACGCCAGCTGCTTCACTGTGTGTGTGTCAATAACTTAGTGTTGATTTTGTTTGGGCATATATATGTAGTCATCACTTGTTTATTTGTTCTGATTTTTTTTAATTCTATATTGAAGTATGGAGAATCTCTATGTTAAGCTCAGCACTGGGGAAGGGTACAAAGTTTTAAAGAACGGCGATGGATCAATGTACTATTTTAATAGAGAAGGGGAAAAGAAAAAAGTACGGAAAAATCAGCATGTGTACACGGTCCAAACAGGTGATGTGGAAGGAGCTGCAGGAGAGCATATGTTTGCAGCCGTTTCGGAGCTCTTCCGAGCAAAATTGCCTTCAACTCAACAAATTTGGATTTACAACGAAAACATAGACAAATACACTAGATTTTCCAAAGATCAAACTGAAAAACTGAATTTCAAAGATTTGTCAAAGGTTGTTGTAAAGTTCGAAGACTATGATGAAGAAAGAGCTCTCAAAGTAGAACGTGATCATATCGTAGAAGTCCAGATAGTCAGCCACGCCTGGCACCGAGGCAACAAAGGAAGGCAGCCAAACACGCGAGCGGCACTAAAAGTTATTCGCGACAACGTCAATGCCTTGCCCAATTTAAATTGTACTCCAGGGGTCATCAATATGAAAAAAGAAAGTGCAGTGAGGAAGTTCTTGAGCAATTACGAAGGAAATGGGAGAGGGCTGCGCGATCACCTGCAAGAATATGGAGTAGGACCGAACACTACTCGCCGCATATGTACAACATATGAAGAAGCTGCTAATCAAATTGCCGATGAAGTACAAAAGGAAGGAAAAGATGTTTATGATGACTTTGCTGATGAAATTACTTTGCTACTTGGCTACATGAAGCTAGATTAACAATTAAATTATACTTTCCGCGAATTGATACAAAACCGTAAAGTTCCTAAAGTAACGACGCTCATCACATTCACATTTAGCAGCTTGTGTCAACAGGGGAATACCCAGCCTTCTGAAATGGGGGAGGGTGTTCCATGACGTCCGAAATCAGTCACTCAGGAAAGGTCGTTACACAGCCGTTCACAACGCATGTGCATGTCACGTGCAAGAAGAAACAGTTCTTAAAATAACCTCGCGGTTCTCATTTTAACTCCACTCTTTTCTTGATTTTTTTAAAGATACTGTTCTCAGTTCTCGATCGTCATTTTTTCGACTATTTTGCTTGGTTACCAAGGAAAATGGTAAGAATTGGGATCATTGGTGGCACTCTCTGACACACATTTTTGTATACTCTCAAGGGACTGTTTTAATTTGTCAAGGGAATACTTTTCGCTGTGGGCGATAAAAACGTCACTGGATAGGAATGCGTCCGCAGTTTTCGATCCCGAAATGTTATTTTCACGCGTCGCTCGTCATTTAGCCTGTCTAGCCTTTTGCAAACTACAGGTAGGTATTTTTTAAAGATCTGTGCTATTCATCGATTGAATTGCTTAGTTTTACATGCTTAAAAGCTGCTGCGAATCTTCATTGTCAGATGATATTGGCCAATGCTATTTTCTAGTGTTACAAGTCTATTGTTTGTCATCTTCATTGAAAGAAGTATTTTTAGCTCGTCACGCAATCTTTTGTTTTGACCACAATTCACGGACTTGATCACGACGGCAGCTTCTCAAGACTTCAGACGGGAAAATGGTAATGTACAATATTGCTTCGAACTTAAATGGAATTTTTAGAAGGATCGGTAAAGCCACTTAGTGAAAAATTGACTGCAAAAAGCCGTCGGGCTAAAATTAAACTTGCGCTTTAGCGTGAATAATGCAGGATCTCACGGCTTCAGAAATATGCAGAATTTTGAAGCTTTGATACATTAGTAGCTACATCTTGAAATGAGAATTAATCTAAAACAAAACAATCCTTCAAGTTTCTTTCATTTGCCCAGTTTACGTTTGGAATTTTAGGCTGAAGCGTATTGATTTGAAAAGCGCATGTTGACATCTGATATGCAGCGTGCGGCCGACTTACTGTACCATCGCATTGTTGTTTATTTAATAATTGTGTTCAGTTTACGACCTTTTACATGCAAAGATTTACTACAGTACTTCGGAAAATGCAAACAAGTATTTTTTTTTTGTTATTAGTTATAGTGATGGATAGCATAAAATGCAATCTGAGTGTTAATTTTGTGGAAGGAATTCAGTAGTTTTCCGCTATCTCACGGCAATCTCACGGCTTATCTCCAATTACCGCTTTTCTGTACCAAGATAATACCACTGGTGGTTAAATAAATGTCAGTGACAGTTATACAGAATGAAAACCTACCTTTCATAAAAAGCAATGTGAGTGTTAATTTTGTGGAAGGAATTCAGTAGTTGTCCGCTATCTCACGGCACCATGATTCGCAAATTATTATCCCCAGTTACCGCTGGTGGTGGTTAAATAAATGTCAGTGACAGTTGTACAGAATGAAAGCCTACCTTTCACCAGAGTGTTTCGAACTAGTGTTATATTTTGTAGAAAGAGTTCGTGTTTTTGCGAGTTGTTAAAATGACGCGCGGAGGTGAAGAAATTTTTTTCACCGTCTTCAAGTTTGGCTTGGGATCAATTTATCAAGGTTGATAATTAACATTTCAAACCATGAATTGGTCTTTCAGCGTGTCTAGTTGTAATAAACGTTTACTTCAGAAAAGAATTGTTTGTCTGAATTTAGTACGCATATGGAAAAGAGCCAGGATTTTTTTTTTTGGGGGGGGGGGGGGGGGGTGGGTGAGCGCTAATAAAAGCCTTCTGGACTGTGAGTCAATGGGTTAGTGCATCACAAATCGCTTTCAATACTAACATTTCCCCAACGCATACTCCATGCGAAATAGTCGAATCTCGAAGAGATCTTTGATTAATAATTATCAATTATTTGAAACTCGAAAGGGGTATTCCTGGAACCCTCCCCTGGGGACGCGCTCGTGTTCTTATCGCTACTTTCAGCAGAAACGTCACTCAGTTACTTTCGGGAAGCTGAAATTAAACATATATACCATATATAGGTCTTACTTTAATCGTGTCAAATGTGAAAACATACCGAGAATGGGCATATATACTGAACTGTTATTTCTACATTGAAAGTTTATTGGCGGTTTCATGTAACTTTTTTAGGTTTCTGCTGTTTCAGATTTCTTTTAGCTGTGAGACAACGTAGAAAGAAGGTTTATTCTAATTTTGTTTAAAGAATAAAATCCAGCAATTAAGATACGAAGACGATAAAGCTTGTCAACTCATGCAAACGGACACTTATTTCAACGTCCGGTTGGGCAAAATAACCTTCCCTAAGCAGACAGTAGAATGAAAAGATCTAGATCGAAATTCGCACAAATTTAAATGCAACAATGTTGAACTTCATTCCCAGAGGAACATTTTAATCAAATCATCCGTGCAAGCACTCAAAATAGCGGGAAATCTATCAGCGTTTGCTAGGTTTCAAGGCCACGGAGAACATTCCAATGCTGCTCTTAATGAGATGTTACTCATTAAACAATTACGACCGTGTTTAAATGTACAATCAGACTCAGTTCGCGCTAAAGTCTTTGTCTAACTTATGCAAATTAGAAACTCTGAACTCTTAGTTACTCTTGAAATCGCATATTTAATTAGTTTCCCTTGACAATGGCGCCAAGATGTCGCCGAAACGTCGGATTTATCTATCGTTAGTTTTTACCTGTATATGTTTAAGGACGTTCGCGTGAAAATCTTCTGACATTGATTTTTTTCTAAAACTTTCACCACTGTGAGATTATGAGCTACTCATGATCATATCATGAAATGGTAAAAATAGGATGTCACTGAATTCGTTGCGGAAATTAGATGTCCAAAACACCACCCAATTTCTGAATTGAATCTGCCAAATATTGTGTGAGTATATCTATTAACGTATTGATTCAACTAGTGACGTTTCTTATATTAAATATTATTTAGCGATCACATCTGCACTGGCCTGAGGGATGGATCATTAGAAAAGTGATGGGAAGGGTGGGGAATTTTCAGCTTTCACGATTTTTTTTTTCGCCCATTGCTTGTGCAGGAATTTTTTGCGAGTGAAACCCTCTGCTAGAATTTCTTTTAGACAAATGTTGCTAAATATTTTAAAACATTGTTGTAATTCTTAGGTTTAATACTTGGAGACCATTTTTGATCATTATATTTAATCAAAGATCTCTTCGAGATTCGACTATTTTCCATGGAGTATGCGTTGGGGAAATGTTAGTATTGAAAGCGATTTGCGATGCATTAAAACCCATTGACTCACAGTCCAGAAGGCTTTAATCTCGGGGGGGGGGGGGGGGGGGTACTCCCCTAAATTTCGGATAGGGGTGTGCCGCGAACGTTCTCACACCCTGACCCTATCTAAGGATAAAGAAAACGAAAATTAATACCTTTTCTAAGGCCCAAACCCGAAAATATTGACACCCTATTCAAGGGGAGGAGAAGCATTGCGTGACGACTAAAATAACGGCTAACCGCGAACAGCAAAGCTCAAATCTTTCAAAATCGCTTTGTTAATACTTACTGACGTGGGCGTTTATTTTAGCTGATAGAATTAAGGTACCCTATCTAAGGATCACACCGGGGACACAATGCCAAAAGGAACAAAAGTGATACCCTATTTCCTGCCCTACTTAAGAACCGAGAACCTCAAAAAACATACCCTATCCCGCGGCACATACCTATATAGCCCATATATGGGAGTACCCCCCTCCCCCCGGGGGGGGGCTAATTAGCGCGCACCCAGCCCCCCAAAAACAAGTGGAAAAAATATACCATATGCGTACTAAATTCAGACAAATAATTCCTTTCTGAAGTAAACTTTTATTACAACCAGACACGCTGAAAGACCAATTCATGATTTAAAATGTTAATTATCAACCTTGATAAATTGATCCCAAACCAAACTTGAAGACGGTGAAAAAAATTTCTTCACCTTCGCGCGTCATTTTAACAACTCGCAAAAACACGAACTCTTTCTACAAAGTATAACACTAGTTCAAAACACTCTGGTGAAAGGTAGGTTTTCATTCTGTACAACTGTCACTGACATTTATTTAACCACCAGTGGTATTATCTTGGTACAGAAAAGCGGTAATTGGGGATAATAATTTGCGAATCATGGTGCCGTGAGATAGCGGAAAACTACTGAATTCCTTCCACAAAATTAACACTCACATTGCTTTTCATGCTTTCCATCACTATAACTAATAGCAAAAAAATACTTGTTGAGTCTTTGTTTGCATTTTCCGAAGTACAGTTGTAAATCTTTGCATGTAAAAGGTCGTAAACTGAGCACAATTGTTAAATAAACAACAACGCGATGGTAAGTCGGCCGCAAGAGATGTCACCATGTGCTTTTCAAATCAATACGCTTCAGAAGCCTAAAATTCCAAACGTAAACTGGGCAAATGAAAGAAACTTGATGGAAGTTTTGTTTTAGATTAATTCTCATTTCAAGATGTAGCTACTAAATATGTATCAAAGCTTCAAAATTCTGCATATTTTTGAAGCCGTGAGATCCTGCATTATTCACGCTAAAGCGTAAGTTTAATTTTAGCCCGACGGCTTTTTGCAGTCAATTTTTCACTAAGTCGCTTTACCGATCCTTCTAAAAATTCCATTTAAGTTCGAAGCAATATTGTACATTACCATTTTCCTGTCTGGTCTTGAGAAGCAGCATTAAGTCGTGATCAAGTCCGTGAATTGTGGTCAAAACAAAAGATTGCGTGACGAGCTAAAAATACTTCTTTCAATGAAGACGACAAACAATAGACTTGTAACAATAGAAAATAGCATCGGCCAATATCCTCTGACAATAGGACAATAAAATGACTTTTTGAGGGAATATTGTTTATTTGCGCCCGCGTAGTGTCATTTGCGGCCCGAGCGCGAAGCGCAAGGGCCGCAAATGACACTACAAGGGAGCAAATAAACAATATTCCCTCAAAAAGTCATTTAATTATCATTATTATCAATATACAAGGCCAAATAACATCCCTGAACATCCAGATATAAGCTTGAACTAACACATTTATTGAGCTTTACATGTTCAATAATACAAGTACTTCGCGTTGAAAATTTTGTGCTATGCTACACTGAGGCCCATGTATTGTATAGGAGTCGTTAAAAAGAGCTGCTGCGTCTCTGAAAATAAATGGATAATAATAATTTACGAACTTACATTTTCCAGTTGAGCCTCGGCGTAAAATCCCCGCAATGCTTCAGCTAATTTATAGCTCGACCCGAGAAGCACAAAATGAAGTGAATCGTTGTTTTGTTGTGTTTCGTTTCTCGTAAGACAACAAGAAGTTGCTCTCTTTATATCTTCCCCTTCTGCTTTTGCTTCTACATCCGAATTTTTTAGCTGCATTTTGTCCCATTCATAACAAATAGGCTTTGATTTTTCTTTTCGAACACTATTCGCTCAGCCAGAAACTGTTCGAGACTTTTTTTACTTTAAAACTTGCTGTACGCACCTGAATGGTTTTCCCGCTTCATTAAACGTGACCTGATTGGTTAATATTCATCGGATGATGAACCGAGAACCAATCAGCTGCAGGGCCGTTAATGCATTAACGGCCCGCTAGGAGTCATTTGCGGCCCGCAAAACGCGTGTTTTCAAGAGGGCGGTTTTCAATTTGGCCGCGTATATTGATAATAATGAAGATTCGCAGCAGCTTTTAAGCATGTAAAACTAAGCGATTCAATCGATGAATAGCACAGACCTTTGAGAAATACCTACCTGTAGTTTGCAAAAGGCTAGACAGGCTAAATGACGAGCGACGCGTGAAAATAACACTTCGGGATCGAGAACTGCTGACGCATTCCTATCCAGTGACGTTTTTATCGCGCACAGCGAAAAGTATTCCCTTGACAAATTAAAACAGTCCCTTGAGAGTACACAAAAATGTGGGTCAGAGAGTGCCAATCCAATGCTCCCAATTCTTACCATTTTTCTTGTTCCAAGCAAAATAGTCGAAAAAAAGAGCATATTAAGAGTGCCTAAAATCAAATAATAATTTCCCATCAAGCAGAGTACTCTAGTTGCACTCGCTGTCGTGAGTGGTGTAAGGAAAATAAAGAACTTAACTCAGCCCGTTTGAATTCTTCTGAATGGTCTTTATTAAAGGTAGATACATTTTAAAGTGTTTACGAATCGACAAAACCTTGTAAATGTTATCTTACCTTAAAATTCAGCTGAAGAGAAGAAAACAGTACTAAGCTACCAGCGACGGAAGAAACACCTCAAAGATAGTTAAAATCCAAATTCGTTATAAAAATAAAAAAAGGAAAGGTAAAGGTTTCTATTTAAGTTCCCATTTAGAATCAGCGTGTGACATCTATTCGTTTTCCTGTATTATTTATACCGACTCTTACTCCAAACTTGAAACCCCTCGAGAGTTATGATACAAACAACAGATTCCCGGGAAAATTATTGATAAACACAGGCCACAGCGCGCCACTGAAAGCCATTTCCCCAGAGACTTTTTTGATATTATAGGATTGGTGTATTGTTAACCCATAGAAAGTGTTTTTTTTATATTTGAAGTTACGAATGGTTAACAATGTTTTACTGCATAATTTCGCTTGCGAAACATTTGTAAATTTAGCCGTTGACAACAAGCTTCAACCGCTCCTGATGACACAAGATCCGATTCGGAAGTCCTGTCAGGAAATCGTCTCCACTGCAGTTGTAAGAAGGCTAAACTGTTTTGTGCCAGCTTTTGTGTGTGTAAATCGGACAATGTCAACGCATATCCCTGCAGAAACACTGATATCAAATGAACTAAATTCTTTGTAGAACGTACGTGATATGTGGACCTTTATTGACAACAAAGTCATAATGTACATTATTTATCAATACTAAACCTCTGGGACGAGTCTTGACGTTATTCACAGTACTTCAATTTCGTCTGAGATATTTGAAGCAAAAACACAGCAAATAAGGCAAATATAAATGACTTTTTCCTAATAGCGAAACTTCCAAGGAATATGCTTGTATTTTATAAATGAAACCGCTTCTTTTTATAGACCCATCCAATTCCTTTACGGTTGGACAACTTATTATTAAGCCAACAGGACGTAAGATGTGTTTCGTTCAGCGTTTCAAATTTTGTGGCCATGTGCGCAGTCAAATAACAAGCAAGCAAATATCAACTATCCGTGACGTCATGTAATGACGTCACAGGTTGCCTCGAATACTTTCTGCAGCCCAAACTAAATACATTAGTAGGAGCTAGGCAGGAGACAACGTATTTGGTATTGAAAGCTGTACTATCCATCCGGGTATTTTCCTCGGACGGGCACTATGGCCTGATAGTGTCTCTCCGCGGATGAACACTATCGTTTCACGTGATCAATTTGAACAATCAGAATCGGAAAATATTTAGTGGTGAACTATTACGGCTGATAGTATACTAGTAGCTAAACCAATCACATTGTCGCATTCGCATTAGTATTCTAGTAAAATTCTACTTAAGGTTACCGTATACCTTAAGGGTAGATTTTTTTCAAAAAAATTTTTTACGGCCAAATTAAACATTACTAGTCTCCCTTTATTTTCTAAAAAAAATTATTTCAAAATCTTGAACCGCGCGCGAGTTATCAACAAAAATGTTTTTTCAAGTGGAACTCTATATACCCGCCAGAGAGTTATAAGCCAATTAAAATGTGTCAGCGTCATGACTTCCTGTGACGTTTTTCGCGGCAAAAGATCCGTGGCGTCCATTCCTATTGTTTATGCTTGCAATTTGCGATTAATTCACAACAAGTTTTCGCTTGTGTTGGTCTTTACTTCACCTGTATGTAAATTCTGTTTTTGAGGAATTTGTTCGGAGAAGTCTGAGTGCTTCGCCTTTGATGAAGCCCTTTTTGACCCCTCGTGGGTGGCAACTGGAGAAATGCGTGTACTGAAATGTTTCAGTAGGTTTAAAATGCGTTTTTACGTCTAATATAGACTCACTTGCGAACCGTTCGCCTTTGAAAACGTTTGTGTCAAGGAACGTTATTTCTGTTTCGGATATTTCAGCCGTAAACTTGATGATGATGATGGTGGTTATTTGCTTGTTCGATGAATTGCGTGACTCCGTCTTTGTCTACATTCCAGATAGAAATAATATACTTCGACATACCCCAGCGACCGCATTTCTACCTGAAGCTGCTCTTTTGGATCGATACATGCAGACGTCGCCACCGTCGAAGCCACTGCAGTTTTTCCTTTCTTTGAACTTTTTCTCTTGCCCGGCATTTTGGAAACAATCCGAGAAATTCAAATCAAACGAGCTGTGGTCACGCGTGCAACTACTTTCCCGCGAGATGCTAGTCGACACAAGTAGTCTCGTGGGACGTCCTGACATGCTATTGGCTGTCGGCATCGGGAGTATCCAAAGTGTTGACATATGGCGCAGCAAGGGCGTGAAATGTTTGTAATCCTTTAGAAGCGAAAAAAACCTATTTCGTTTTTACGCGAGTGCGCTCGTTTTAAACGAATTTATAGGGTATGTCAATTTGACGGATTGCCTTGAAATTTGACCCGAAGTTGCCCAAGACATCGAACAGAAAAACTCTGTGAGGGATTTCCGTTTTTCGTAATTGATCTCCCGCAATGGCCTTCGTTGTAAAAGGCTTCGGTAAGTTTTTGATCATCAAAATTGACAGAAAAATTGCAAAGCAACCAATGGGAACATTGACAAAGCCTCACACGGTTTTCAAGATTGATGCCTTGTGATTGATATAATGCAGTAGTTTTGATTGTGCGGTCTAATTCAATACCCGATAAATTCACTCAAGTAGACGTCCGTCGTTTTGGGCTTTTGGGACGCACTCTCCTTACGATTAGAAAAAATCAAAGAAAAATAATTTTTACCGAATAGTGCATTTCATTAGCTTTGTACTGATATATAGTTTGTGGTGGTTGCATTTTACCCGCGAAGCTAGGTATACGGTAACCTTAAGTGCTGTCAGCTTGGCGTATTATAAATTTCTTGTTCTAATATTAGGCTAGCTACTGGATTTCGATCCAATTTGTTTGTTTCTTTTTTCCAGGGCCCGTTACTACGATTAACAGTTGAGTAAGGCATCAAGGAAGTTTGCGGACAAAGTTTTGACGTTAAAACTACGTTGTAACCATGGGCAACTGGCTTGGTTTCCAATAGTAACTTGTCGAACTCAGCCGTTCCATGATTTGGTGGCGTTTTATGGCATGTGACGCATATGTCACCAATGGATATTAGGCTTGTTACTTGTGGCAACGTCGTAGTTTTAACGTCAAACACCAAACTTCCCACGTGCTTTACTCAACCGATAATCGCAGTAAGTTAACGTTATGATAACAATGATTTAGTGTAAAACGCAATCGCTCGTTTCTTTGGATTGGAACTTTAAAATTCTCGTGTTATTGAAACGCAAAGTAATTGCAATAAAAACATGATAGATAGAAAATAAGGAGATCTTCTGCAACATGGCTGCTAAAAATTGACCATAAAATCGAACTGTGTTCGTACACAAATGTTATCAACTGTCTTTGCCGTATTTCTGTAACATGCATGATCACATTAAAATTTTTTCCACTTTCCTTTTGGGTGATAATGATGATAGAGGCCTGGGTACTTGATTCGCTCCACTTCAACCGGTAACATCAGCACACGGTCTAGTAGGTCCCAGTCTTCCCCGCCCCACTTGTGTTTGAAGTCCTTAATATTCATTCCTATCGATGTAAAGAAAGAAAATACTCTTTAGTGCCGTGAGCGAAATACCAAAATACAAAATTTTCCCAGTTAAGGGACTGTGCAATAATTACCTGGAAGGGGGAGAGGGGGGAGTTGGGAAATGGGTAAAATATGGCTCAAAATTAAGTCGCACCCCCTCTCACGGAGAAAAAATTAATTTTAGTCCCCACCCCTCACCTACTGAAAATATTAAGGTCACTCCCCCTCACCCACCCCCCCCCCCCCCCCCACCCAACGTTCTTCCCCACATTGATTCCCTCATACCAAATTTAATTTTAATTTCTTGTTGGGTGTCTTCCTCTTGCACAAAAAGTACTCCAAATGACTCTTCAACGTACATTCTCTCTACATCGGAATCACTTGACTCTGATTCTGAAGTTGTGTTATCGTCACACGAGTTATTTAAAAGTTCTTCATCTTCCAGAACATCTCTGGCAGCATTTCCACGTGCGTGGCTGAGAACTCATTTAGTAAATCAGTCTTTCTTCCGTTTAACTTGAGACCATTTTGTTTCAGATACATTTTCAGTCGGTTGTTCGTAATAAAGCAGCATTGTTTTAATATATCCAGTGGAAACCCGTTATTACGGACACCAACGTGTCATGGAAATTTGGCCGTATTAACGTGGTAAAAGTATAAATGATTATATAGGTTGGGATTTCAGAACGTGACAAGGTGGACGTAAGGCAGGGTTCCACTGGGCCAGAGGCTTCCCTTTCTTACTGCAGGACATATGGGGAAAATTAATAAATTATCTGCCAGTTCGGAGATCAAAACACCTGGAGTACATATTTTCCCAGTTTAAGTAACTCTAATAGCTCTTCTACCACTTTTCCAGTTTATGAGAAAGTGTGAAAAAAGTAATGCCCCCCCCCCCCGCCCTGTATGCATTACATTTTACATCCACCACCCCCCCTCCCTCTCTAGTTGTGATTTTGCCCTATGCACCTCTCTGCTTTCCCAAACTCCCCCCCCCACCCCCTCCAGGTAATTATTGCACAGTCCCTAAATAACTATAGTCAGAACCTCTTGTAAGCGACCTCCCCTCGTAGGCGATGATTACCACATCTAGGACTGATAATTGTTTCAACAACTAGGCCCTGTGTGGAGAGAAGCTCTGTGAAAGTAAAGTGAATCCCAGAACGCTCGATCAGTTTCCAGCGCCTCTGCTAGCTGATTATTTGGTCACTCCGTGTACACCTCATTCAGTACAAGTCGTTAAGGTGCAACATTTCTGTGAAATCTACGAAGATTTACGCTTTATAACTAATGCTTCACCCGTAGTTCTCGCGAATGATTCAGTCATTTCATATGTGCATTATCATGGTAACACTGATGGTACAATTTCCGACTGATATTGTAGCCAATCTGCATAGCATATCGGTTCAAAACAAAACAGAAGCAGCAACAAAACTATGACTATCACCCATGAAGGGCCATAGTTTAATAACACAGATATTGGTCCAAAGAACCAACCTCTTCACCACCACGCAAAAAATACAGGCGATATTACATTTTGGATGAATGTGATTAAGGGCGCGTTCGTTTGGGAATATTCTGGAATAAGAATATATTCTGGAATATATTCCGGCTATTCTGTTCCTGGGAGCAGAATACCCGGAATGGAAATCCAAGTATTCCGGAATAGGAAGAGCAGCCAAACGAACGCTAACTTGTATTATTCCAATTATTCTTATTCCGGATTGATCCCAAACGAACACGCCCTTAATATTTTCAGTTGCACTCACCACCAAATCTGTCCCAGTCTGATTTGTAAATCGACATTATTCCATAGCCATACATTTCCCAATAGCCTCGATGTTCCACGGGAGTACTTCCACATTCCAGACGACCAACTACAGGAAAATAAGCCATTCGCCCTGCAATTGTATTCTAAGGAAAATTACAATATAGAGAAGAATGAAAATCAGCTAATAGAAAATGCCATGGCCTCAACTGTAACAACAATTACAGTTTTGCCCATACGTTACTAAGGCCGGATTGTGTTGCTCTTCATAATCGATTTCGTCCGAAAAGCCTGGTTTGCACTTCGTCTCTGAGATAATCAGAAGCGCAAACACTGAACCACAAAGGTGTTTACTTGCGATAAGCACGAGCAGACGACGATATACAAGAGCAATAAACAATGCATCATGGGAGTCATGGTGACAGCCAAATTTGGATATATGTAAAATATTTTCTCTGGGGGGACTTTTTCGTCAAATTATTTCTAAAACGTTCACTGTGTGTAGCGTACCTAATCACAGTCAAGTTGGTAAGAGATGAATGTGAGAAGCCAAGGGTCCATTTGCTTTTTCAGTGTTTTCCTGTTGGGTCTGCGGGAATGCTTCCCCGGAAAATTTTGAAAATTCGATGTTCAGGAATGCTATTTCCGGCCATTTCGACCATACATTTGTTAAGACGTTTAGTAGTTTACATTCTATGTTCACATGCTACAATCTGTGTATAAATATGTTACATTTTTGCTAAGAATATTCTGTTGAAACGTTAGCAAGTTATAACGTTAGTTTTGTCAATGCTATATCGTGGTTTCATGAGATTTTGAACCGCGTTCAGTTGGCAGGACGCTTGACTTCACACCGTGCCATGGCTACAAAAATACAAATTTGCATTTCATGTTGGAGATACAAACTTCTTTGTAGAAGAACTTCTTGTCTAATGGCTGAAAAACAGAAATAATTTGTAGGTATATAGTAGATCACGTTTCATATTGACTTCAGTAACTATTTTCTATTCAGCACACCACACTGAGGAATATGGGCAGTGCCACATTGTTTTTTTTTGGACTGGCACGATCTCGCATAATATTTCCCGGTGTGGCTCCACACTTGGGCTATTATATTTGTATCCAAAGTTACAGCTCTGCTATAATGACACAAATACTTGAGGTACTTACCATTCGAACACTGTCCATAATGTCTACGGGCACATCAATATGCAGATCAAACAGGAAAATTATGTCATGCTCATTGGGGACAAGTTCAGTGGCAACGTTTAAAGCGAAAGTCTTGTGGAATTTTCCAGGTAATGAAACAACACTGTGTCTGCTTTTCAGAGGGGATGCGCTAAACGCCTTGGCCATGTCAATATCTTTACTTTCAAAATCAACAATTATGACGTGAAAGTTCGTATCACCGGTTAATAAGCTGGTATCAGTGAGCTGATTAATAAAATGATGCACCCAGTTTCCTTGATCCTTGACAGGGAGAATGAAGTACACCGTGGCGCTGTTATTCCAGTTCATTCCCTCAGGAAGACACAAGGTGTCATTTCCCTTTTCCTGAAACACGTGCTCTGACAGCCGAAATGATTGATTGGTGTTGTCTAAGCCGAGTTCAAGGTTCAACAGGAAGCGATCACCATTCTTGGGGTCTGGTTTGTGAATCACTTTGTGAATCTTCTTCAACGAATATTTCCTGAAAAAGCAAGACAAAGAGAAACATGAAGCTACCAATGTATTTCTATTCAAACGAGCTTAAATCGAACCTTATAAATTCCGGGGGGGGGGGGGGACTGTGTGGAATTTCAGTTCGGGGAGTCCGCCCAAGAATATGACCTGTGACCAAACTACGTCATATTTCGTACCCATTTTCAGATCTGGCTTCTAAAATCTAAACTCATTTTCTGATCTCACCATTTGCGTCACTGAAGCGAGAAGTTCTACTGTTGTTCAATACGCGTCACAAAAGCGTACTGTAACGACATTGCATACAAAACAAATTTACTGCTGGGGGGGGGGGGGGGGGGTCAAGACGTCACAAGTGGCAGGCATCCCGGTAACTTGATCAGGTTTCCGTTGGAAAATGGTGAAAGGCTGAGGGGAGGAGTAAGTTGGTATGCTAAAGAGTTAGTAGAGTAGAGGTAATTAATTTTTAAATAAACCTATCTTTGTTCGTATTGTCGGTATTGGAACTAGCCTGCAATTGACGCTAATGCGGGAAATGTTTTCAAATGCAAATCACATGAAGCTGTTTTTAATGATATTCCCCCGCATTAGTCTCCATTGCAAGCTAGATCCAGTCCAATACCGAGAATACGGATAAGGTCTATTGCCTTGATGTAGAAGTTCCATTTCAAAGACGCTTTTTAAGTTAAATCCCTGAACTACGTACGGTTGCCAGCCAACACAGTAACAACGTGCTATTACAATTTGCAACTGGTGCATTTTTGCAGAACACAATAACTGTTATGAACATTTCTGAGAGTTTCATGAAGGATAGCACTTACATCGGCATTTCCTGATGATAACCTGATCTATTTCAAATTAAACGTGTGTCTTGCGCTGATATTGAGAAAGTAATATAAGCACGCAAGGCTCAGGGCTATTTAGCTTCCAATCAGAGTTACTCATTGATAAGGAAGGGGTCATATCTACTTTAGTTTAGGCCTATATAGGTCGAAACTTTGCTTTGGTTATTAGAATAAATTAGGCCTAGATAAGGCGAGAATTAAATGTTAGTTTGATTCAGGCTTAGGGATAGGGATAGGTAAATACAAAATTTCATTGTAAGTGGATGAACAAGACTTGCTCGGTCGCTTACCTTTCCGATTCGTTGTTAAAAATTACGGAATTGTCGGGCTTTGTAAATCCAGATATTGCTTTGGAATTTTAAAGCTCTCTGTCATGCATTATCAGGTGCTTTTATCCTCATTCAGTTTTATAGGTATAAGCTGAAATGTACATGCTTGCAATCTTCCTTCAGCTATACGAGCTGTCGCATAAGAAAATCCTCAATTGTTAGCTTTCAGTAGTTTCGTAAAGCCTCTTTTGTGCTGCACAAACGTCCAGTTGCTAGTACATTTGCTTATATGCTTGTAATTTTCGTTAAATCGGTCTTACTTTACATGAATCGATATGTTTAAGCTCTCTCCAAATCCTCCGACAGTGGCCGCCATTTTGTTTTGCCGCGCTTCCGCGACTTTCCCGTCAATCAATTTAATTTCAACTTTCTGCACTGTTTGGGATTAATTGGCGTGCTCTTAGCCAATGAGTGTGCTGAAATTTTTGTAAGTATATTATTACAGATGTGACACTTAAGAAAGTCACCCCACATTATTAAATTTTTCGGGAGTTTAGTGCAGGTGGTGGTGCATTGGTGAGAGAAGGATCTGAGGGATGATCATTTCGTTAAGCGTCGGCAAAAGTCCCTCAGCGCTACCAATAACAAAAGGACTATTGTGTAATACTTAATGTCCGATGTTGGGCCGGAACAATAGACCATTTCTTGATACGAACATGCCACATGTTTCGGGTTCGATTCTTGGTGGTGTCGCTAAAATGGCATCGACCGTTTTCGAAAGGGAAACGTGCCACGCCTGCACTACAGGCTACATTTCTATGTGTCTTTTTGTATTATACGTAGCATATAGCATATCCAACAACCTAGTCTTATAAATAGGTAATTCAGTATTATCTGCCGCCTTGCTTCCTTGGGGAGTGAGTAATAAATTCCATTCATTTGTATTGTGCACTGCGGCTTTTAAAAGATTTCGCTTTACAGCTCTTTAAATCTTTCTTTTTCCTACACACTTTTCATTATTGCAGCGTTTGCCGGTAACGAAAAGTGTTGATGGTTTGCCAGCTAATTAGGGCCGATTCGCACTAACGGATAATGTCCTGACATTTCTGCGAGAAAATTGTCGCGACAAGTTGTCAGAGACATATCTGGAAGAGAACAAAGGTGAAATGCATAGTAGAATAGCTTTGCTTGTGCTGCTAGCATCCTAGTACATTTCTCACCGCCTTGTGCAAAGCAACAATGAAGCAAAAACGGGAAATCACTAAATTATGGCTTTTGGGATGAATAAGTTTGTCTTTCACAACCACATAAATTTGAAGAGTTATGCATCATGAAGGGATAACTTACAACATTTACTACAGCAGATTTAGCAAAACAGCCTAATTACTATAAAAAATTCATTTTTTTCTCGTTACATTTTTCGGCAAAAAGAAAAAATTTCTATAATGCATTTGTTCTGGAAACTTTTGGCCACGCCTTAATTCTCAGAGAAAAGGCCGTGGTAAACGAGGACACATTGTGGCGAGCATATTGTTGCTCATTATGTCTCTAGGGAGAGCAAACGGGGAAACATTTGTTGCGGACACAGAGTGTTTCTGAAATATTTTTTGACAAATTTTGTGTCAGCAACAAATGTTGCAAGCGCGGGAAAACAGGGAAACATTGAAAGAATGCAAAGATCCAGACTGAATAATTCGCCAATTCTAGCCACATAAATCATTTACAAGTTGTCTTTCAGTACACCCTCCTGTATTTTCGACTTAGAATGGTGAAATCTAACAATCAAAACGTTTTTATTGAAAACAATCGGAGTTTGCTTAACAGCCTCATTTGCATAAAGTGTGTGTAAGATTCGCTGAACCACAAAAAAATGGTAGTCGCTGTGACGAAGGAAGATAAAAAGTTCAAGGTATTTTTAGATTTCTATGCTTCCTTGCATACGTTTAGTAGAATTCAGCTGGAATTTATAATGTCCGGTCTGGAATTGAGAAATAAAGGCCAACAAAGACAGGGTACTTTCAAGTTGGCATGTTTACGAAAAGCGATCTAACGGTTGCTGATATATAACGTTTCCAGAATCTGTAAATGAAAACATATTAAAACTAACATGCGTTTCCAACCTTTGAAGGACCACTTAACATGGGAATAATAATAATTGTCTGTTGCGTTTGGTGAATTTCGCGCGCCGAGCTCGTTCAAAATGAGGCCATTAACAGCTTTGACTGTTATGGGCTAAAAACATTTTGACGTATTTCCAAAAACTTAGGTCGTTGTATTCAGTGGCTGATCCAGGGGAGGGGCCCGTGGGGCCCGGGCCCTCACCTTTTTTTTTTCTGAAATAGCGCATTTTCTTTGAAGTGCCGGAGTTATCTTCGCAGAGTTCAACATTCACAGTCAAGCGGGCCTCCTCCTTAGCTGAAGGTCTGGATCCGCCACTGGTATTTACTTATGGCCCAAGATAGTTTACTGAGCAAAGTTTGAAGGAAACATTTTTTTCCGACCAAAAATGCGATGGAGCGCTTTTACAGATACTGCCACTTAAAAGTCTTTAAAATTGCATGTCCTAGCCCATATGAAACTCCGAAGAAGCCATAATGTCAAAGTCTATCTTGATGTTGCTGCGCTGCCCCACACGCCAAGAACAGACAAAAGATGCCGCTGTATTCTCGACGTTCGCAATCGCGTCCTTCTTGTCATAATTTGGTTGTGACAGTACTTAAAAGTCTTAAAACGGCATGTCCTAGCCCATATGTTTCAGATTTCAACCATTGCAGAGGAAATTAACCATATCGTTCCAACTTCAGACATTTACATCACAAGGCATAACTTACAGTGGCACGAATTACATCAGTTCCATAGTTTTCCAAATGCCGTAGGAAGGATTGATGGTACCATTCACCGATCGAACAAATCGACCTTCAGGTCCTGAACAGGAAAAAGTCTACCGTTGGTAGAAGTCAACACAACTTACTGAAGATGACCGGTCGTAGATGCTGATGGTCTAATCGTACCACTTGTCACAGAGTAAATGCATTTTATGGAAATTATTTTGACAATAGGTCGTTCTCCTTGTTAAGAGCGAATGCCAGTTAAAATCGCGCAAAATTGAAATTTCGCGGCCAGGCTCAAAATTTTGATTTCCTTCATATTTTGTCTATAGATAGACATTACCAAATAACAAAACGTGGTGTAGTTTGTTTTTCCAAAGACCGCTTCAATTTGTCGAAAATCGAGAAAAACTATTACTGCTGTCGGCGACTTCAAAACACCCAAAATTTGAGACAAAATCGGCTGCTTGCAAAACTTTGCTTGCATGCAAAAGGCATGGAATTTGGGGAAAATCTTTTCCAACGTATTAATTTATGAAGACTTTTACTCCTAGTTTAGTGGTAAATTTTCATCTTAGCGATAATCTGGAAGGTAAACAATAATATTTTAGAACTGCGTATTTTTCAAGCGACAGAAGTTTTAATTCAACTTGAAAAACGCGATTGCAATTTTAAGCATGTGCTATACCTTGGTTTTTCCTCAAACTTAAGCTATAAGATATTTAAACATTGTTCTAGAACATGTGTAAAAACTGGCTTGGGTAATTTAGTTTGCTGGTCACACGAAGTCTTCGAAGTTGAGCAAATTTTCAGATGAAATATCAGATAATTGAATAATTAACGCAAGCGCTCTTTCACTACCAAATGGATCCATGGCACTTCCTGGGCACTTCCCGAGCAGAAATCTGATTTAAGTGTAAACATCGAATTTAAAATCCTTTTCCTTAAACATGTGGCACGTATTCTGCCTGTTGTTGACTTCTTTGAAGCTAAAATGTACTGATTTAGAAGTCCGCTGTTTTAATTTGACCTTTATACTGAATGAAGGTCATGGCCGAACATTTACGTGCAGTTTAACAAACCTCTGATATCACATTTATTTATTTAATATTATTGGGGGAAGGGCTTTTTTCTCAGTTCAGTCCGCTTAATTGGTTAGAACAAAGTCGTGAATTGAGAAAGGGTGCAGTGATCAGCGTAGCCTTATTGTTGCCCCGTAGATAGACGGTGTTGCGTGACGAGGACAAGTCATTCGCAAAAAAACACAAAGAAAAGTTTTTATAATAATATATTCTGTTTGCTTGTAGTACTTAATTTAATTAACCATCCAGTTTTTTTACACCTCAACTGTGGGAGGCCAATGTGGCCTTGACAAAAGGGACAGGAACAAAATAGAGGAATGTATTCCTTTCCATAGTGGCACTTTGTTGAATTAATTCTGGCAAGAGCACGCATCTTTTCCAGCTCCACGAATATCGATTGTCCGAATTCCATTTGGCCGAAAAGCGAAGCTTTGAGGGCAACTGTGAAAAAGGGACAGTCTTTCAGCCAGGGGCATTATCCTCTAATATACTAGCAAGGCAGAAAGGGGTTTCTTTATTTTATAATCCACCGATTAATTTCTACAACGTACTGTTATAATTTGGGTATTGGTTGGAGATGTCGAGTTTCCGGACATATGTTAAGTGCTTCCAATATAAGCATATAGAGGTTTCAGCAAAGCGGGCTCACAGATCGTGTTACGAGAATCTCGAATTTATCATGTTTGTACTTCTTTATATATGTCAATAAAAATAAACATCAAAAATATTTTTCTTCTTAACCACTGGTGAACTAAGTTTATGCCTTTTCTGGCAAAACCAGTGGTGGATCTAGGGTAGAGGCGTAGAGGCGGGGGGGGGGTCTTTATTTTTTGGTAAACGACATTTTTTGTTTATGACTCACCCCGCTAAAAGTGTTTTTTTTTTTTGCTTTTGAGATATCTTGAGTCGATTATTTCATTTGCTGTCCCCAATCGAAAAACACGAATTATTGATTATAATTATGGGGTCGGAAGGCGGCGTCTATTGAATGGCACACGAGAGAGGTCACGAGAGTCCATATAAAACAAGGGTCTAACATCTAGTAAGCTCCTGAGGAAATGGTAGATTCTGTCCAGTCATCGGGGGTATTCCGTGTGTCGATGTTACATTGGGGCTGCGACTGTGGCTGCGACTGGTACCTCAACCGTTTTTTCTCTTGTCAACGGAAAAGATGCTTAGAAACGTATCAGAGATTTTCGTCCTTGCAGCACCATCTGGACCTTGGAAAACATGAACGTACTTCAGAACATAAACTACTTCTTGACAGTGCAGTGCTCGACTATGCAACAGGAACCGTCTGCAGGTGGTGTGTCACCTGATACAGGAACTTAGAAAGCGACTAATCCTTTCGAATCTACCGTGTGTACCAATCGAATGGGCCCCGGAAGTCCAGTCACGTTTGAAGAACACGATTTACAGAAAAGCAGAAAGATTATTTTTCCAGCAAATTCCTTATTGGGAAAGCAAACGGCCAGGAAGTGGATACAGCGTCAGTAGTCAAGGCCAAGATGACTGCCCGGCCGGGAGAGCAGTGGGAATTTAACCGCCTTTTTACCAATTCTGAATTTCTGACACGCCAGCAGATTTCAGTTTTCTTCCCAAGACTGGTCTAACTGAAAGTGATTTTGACAAAAAGCAGAACGCAAAGAATGACGAAGTCTTCGGTACGTTAAGATAGCGAAATTCTTCAAGAAGTTGCTCTTAATCCAAACAATCTGAAAATCCGAATCTGAAATTAAAATTCAGGCTATCAAAGTATATCCCAATTGGCGGCAACAAGGGGAAGACGAAAGCTCCTTACTCCCACTTACTCAACATGAGAAAGTAGTGTTCTATAGGGCATTCAATAAGGCCAGAAGTATAAACTTCTGTTAACATGTTATATATCGGCAATATATTCCTGAAAACATTTACAGGGTGTATCGGTTTAGGTCACGAGTTAAGCTCCAAAATAAGTAGATAATTGCTGACCAGAGTCCATCAGGCGCGTAATTTTTCTTAGAATTGAGTACAGTTCTCGCTAGAGATGATGAGTCGTCACAGCATCATCCAGGTAGGACCCAGGCAGAGTCACCCACTGACAGACCACGTTTTAGTCTAATACCTTAATTGTGAAATATTGTCGAAATATCAGCGTCGTAGTTAGGACTTTCCAAGAGTGGGTTGGGGGATCACACTGTGTCACACCCAGGGTACTTACATGGTCCACTGCAGATGCTAGGTCCTGAAAATGAAGTATATAACTATCTAGCACTAGAAAAGATAAATGACATGTCGATTCTTTGGATTCGCGCTTTTTCGCCACCTGAATTAAAAGGTTTGTATGTTGTTTACTTAAAGGGGGGGGGGAGGGGGTCACGAGCACCCCAGGACACCCCCCTCCCCCTTGGCTATGCCCCTGAATATGATCGAAAAGAGTAAATATACAGCCAGCAAAATTTGGTGTTACTGAAGCCTTTAGTATTTTGGATTCCTAGCATTCAGTTCAGAAGTTCAGACCAATTGTTAACTAAAAATAAAGCGGAATTACACGATATTAGAGTTGTAATAATAATTCTATGGCAGTTGCCTAAACAATTAGACCTGCCACTTGTGATAACGCTATTTGTAAGTTTTTGAAAAAGAAGCCAATGAATTTTTTTTCTTTTATAGGCTCTTTTTACCTCCTTACAGGTTAAATTGTACTATGATATTAGACTGCAACAGACAATGGACTATAAATAAAAGCAATAATTTGTGACTTGATTAATACTAAGAAAATTGAATTTTTTTTTGGTTCCTATCCGTGATCGTTGTTTCCCTACACCCTCCCGGTGCGAAGCGCATTGTTCTGTCACGCAACTCCCGTAATCACCGTCAAACAGAAAGAACTGAGAATAACCTCGCAAGATAGAAGGATAAGAATAAACCCTGCCTTAGCCTTACAGGCACTCTGGAAGCTTAATTGGAAGTTTTGCTGTGAAACTTTGCGCCATTATGAAAGGTGTAAATCTTTTGAAATGCACATAATATCAAAATTGACAGCAAAGGATTCAATGAGGTATAATTGTAATGAATTCTGCTGTTCACGCCACTCTCGCCAGTTCTTGGATAATAACCTCGGGAAACATGTACGGATCAGCTGGAGGCATAAAGTCAATTACAAAAGAAGAAGACCGAAGAAGGCATTGAGGTAAGTGATTTCACATCAGACATCATTTAAACAAGTTCAGCCATCACAACAACAACAATGCAACGTTTTATAATTATGCAAATATCTCATATTTCAGCCGAAATTCGTTCAACTTCGAAGACTTCGTGTGATCTTCAAACTAAATTACCCAAGCCAGTTTTTACATATGTTGTAGTACAATGTTTAAATACCTTATAGCTTAAGTTTGAGGAAAAACCAAGGTGCAGCACATGCTTAAAATTGTAATCGCGTCTTTCAAGTCGAATTAAAACCTCTGTCGCTTGAAAAATAAGCAGTTTTAAAATATTATTGTTTACCTTCCAGATTATCACTAAGATGAAAATTTACCACTAAACTAGGAGTAAAAGTCTTCATAAATTAATACACTGGAAAAGATTTTCCCCAAATTCCACGCCTTTTGCATGCAAGCAAAGTTTTGCAAGCAGACGATTTTGTCTCAAATTTTGGGTGTTTTGAAGTCGCCGACAGCAGAAATAGTTTTTCTTGATTTTCGCCAAATTGAAGCGGTCTTTGGAAAAACAAACTACACCACGTTTGTTCATTTGGTAATGCCTATCTATAGACAAAATATGAGCGAAATCAAAATTTTGACCCTGGCCGTGGTTGACTGAATTTTGTGGGCATTTGCTCTTAACAGCAACCAGAGGGGGGACCACGCATGCAGTGACGAAGTTTGTCAGGCTATAGATGCCGGCATCTATTACAGCAAAACTGTCTTCTCGGACAGCAGAGAATACACGGTTACTTGGTTCCAACAGCAGAGTTTATTCCAATAACATAACCAGAATGTGACCTTTGCATAGCCGGCGTCCCACCACCGGGGGTGTAACCAAATACAGTTCAGTATGTAACCAACAGCGCAGTTCAAGTGACGTGATACAGATTACATCATGAGAAAAAAGGCTATTTTCGAAAATTTAAACAAACGTTCCTGCTAAGTGTTATTGGATAAAGTTAATCCTAGCTCTGAAAAATGAAATAATTTCAAAAACTCACAGGTGGATTACAGCTTTGTGCAGATTGCATTTACAGTTAAACACTTATTTACAGTTTTAATCTCTCTGCTAGTAAACAGAACTGCAGGTACTAGCTATGACTGATGAACTAGCGAAATAATTATATTAACGAGAAAAGCCGTTTATTTGGTATGCATATACCAACTTCTTTGAGGCCGTTTTCTTTGTCGGTAAAAAAAAAAAATGTATTACGCGAATCGCGGCCGTTATGCAACGACCTTTTTCGTTATTATTTAGTAAATAAACCACTTCAGGCGGCTGTTATGTCGGAGGATAATGCCCGCGACGGGTAGATTGTCCGTAAAATAAACATTTGGCCGAGAAGCGAAGCTTCGAGGGCAAATGTGAAATTTTAAGGACAATCTATCCGCCAAGGGCATTATACTCCGACATACCAGCAAGCCACAAAGGGGTTTATTTATTTTATAACCCTCTGATTAATTTTCACATCTCGCGGCCGCCTAAAAAAAGCCAGTGGCGGTCGCGGCGATCTGATTGCGATTGCATATGACGTAAGTAAGTGCCATTTCATTGGTTTAAAACATTTTATTTCAATTGCGGTTGGATAAAAACTCGACAGACTGTCATGTCAAATATGCTGTTACAACGCCCCCTCGATCAAAATTCGAAAACTCGGCGCTTGAAGAAATAATTTTACAACAGCGCTGTTCGAAAACACGGTTAGAAAACGTTTATACAGTCTTGGTGAAAAATTCAAATCATTCAATTGTCCCTTTGTGGGCTGAAAAAGAAGTTACAGCCATGAAAGACAGAATGCGAAAAGTTTGGAACAGTTGAAGGATTAAGATTGATAGTGGACTGGTGAACTTGGCTAGGTTGTGGCTGGTGAATGGCGGACGAGGAGGTGGCTGAAAATGATGAAGTAGCTTGGGGTGGAACCGCTGTCAGGACAGGCTGAATATAGTTCTGCTGCGCTAGAAATCGGCTGACTATTGCAGATGACTGGAACTGCTGCTCGATGGTTGGTCGTGTACTGTAAGACTCGATGGACTTGTCACTTGCATGGCCCGTTACACTTTTCACTCGGCAGTTTTCCAAACCTGCAGCCTTCAGAACAGTAACCGACGTGGCTCTTATGCAATGAGGAGTATAAACTTGTGCCAGACCAGCTTTCTTGCACATATCCGTGAGCAGATTTTCAAGCTTGTGTTTTCCCATAGCCATCCCTTTTGAGGCTGCTACCTTGACGTGGTGGGATGGCTTGCGAGGCTTAATGATCCTTTTGGGCTATACCGGTGGGAGTTATACTCCTGGCAGGTTCAACCTTGCCGGACAGGCCATTAGGGGAGGGTCCTGACTAAAACCAGCCTCCTGGTCCTCCAGGTTGGGGGTTAGGCGTGAGGTTGACAACCTCATCCTGTAAAAAAAGATTTTGTCACGGAAACACCAACAAGAAATCTTCAACCTTTTGGTCACCAAGGGAAAGCAGAGCCTTTACGGGTTAAAATGACCAGCGGCAGTGAAAGCCAACAGGAAGCTGTCGCTGCGAGACCGGGAGCCTTGAACACCAAGACAAAGACAAGATTAGGATTCTGGAATGTAAGAACAATGTTTACAGAACAGGAGGACATGAGTATTGTTCTTACACGGAAACGATGGAGTTGTGTTGGCCATGTGCTCCGCAGAGAATCTACCAGCATTTCTAAAGTTGCCCTCAGATGGACACCAGAGGGTAAAAGAAAAAGAGGACGTCCAAACTCCAGCTGGAGAAGAACTGCAGAAGCAGAACTTCAGGCTCTAAACCTTACCTGGGGGCAAGCTTCATGGCTTGCAAAGTACCGACAGGAATGGAGGCGACTTGTTGATGCCCTATGCGCCACTAGGCGTTTGAAGGACTGATGTATGTGTGTATGTTTTCCCATAGGTATGTTGCAGAACCAGATGTCGTCAGTAGAGGAGAATGGACTCGCGTTGTGGTTTTTGGGTTTCTGCCACAGAGCATCACATTGTGGTTCTCTTGTCGCCAAATTCTTCTCGAGACAGGTCACAGGACAGCGGGGGTTTCCAGGCCATGCCATCATTACAGACTGAGTTTCATTTTCGTTGTCGATGGTATCACCAGGATGATTCTTCGTTGCTCTTTCATTCAGGATGAAGTACTTATGGCCGCCAGTTGTTGTTTTCAGCTGCAAGTCTCCCGGTTTCATAGCCCGTTGGTTTTCACGGCCTCTTCTACCAAAGTATAGAACTGTGTAGAACCAGGCTGTATTTACGAGACTTTCCGGAGTATCCAGGCCGAGTTGGTTGGCGGCATAAAGGGCTTCAAGGTCTTCTTTGGATATTGGACGCTTGTGCTTTGTAGAGGAGATCAACCCCTGTCGCGCGAGATCTTTTAGAGATCTAGATGCATCGAGAGCTTCATTCGCTGGCTTGAACTCCCTATCTCGAATTATGGAAAATGGCTTTCTTTGAGGGGAACCGGACAAAAATCTGTCAAGACCAGAACGAATTGCTTTCATCGTGTTACGACTGTATGAATCTCCTTCGACATTTTTGTCTTCCACGTAAAAGTGTTTTAACACTGCTGACAATTCGGCAGGCTCCATACTTTCAAGCGTGTTTGCAATATTCCTCTCTTTCCTCCATGCTAAAAGTTGGACGAGAAAGGTTTTTTCAGAGTAAGTAAATACTTTGTTGTGATTCTATGTTATTATCACACTTGTTACCACGTAAAATGACTCAATTTAAGTTCGCGGACTGAATTGCTGCTGAATGTCGACTCGTAACATTTAATTACTCACCTTCAAATACGTTAACTGCGTATTTTGTCGATTTTTTTGTGTTTTCCGGAACAGCATTTGCAACAAGGTCCTTTATTTGAGCGTCACTAGATTCTATAAAACGAGTTTGTTTGTTTTCCATGGAAATTAAATAAAGAAAACACTGTACACTGAATGTTTCCGTTCCTTAATTGTGATCCAAAAATCGGACAACAAATATCGCTTCGGACGGGGGTATTGCGTGATACCCGTCCTCCGATTTTGTACTACGTGACTCAAAATAGCCAATAAAATTGCTCACAAATTAATCGGTGGGAAGGGTCGATCCGCACTGAGGACAAAATCTCATTTTGTCCGGGACAAATTCAAATGAATTTGACCGACTAGACAAAAATTATTTGCCCTGGCGCGTCCGCACTATCTGCTCGCATGCTGTCACAATCTGTCACGTAACAGGAGTTGAATTTCTGGCGCCAAACAATACGCGCCAAAATTTGATTGGTAAACATGGTTCCAAATCGTATGCTTCCGCTATTCTTACTCTTTAAAATCATTTGTATGCAGTTTGAGTTAAATAATCTCGTTGCTGTTTGTTGCCTGATAAATGTGCTGAGTAACCAAGCTATTGTGGCAGCTATTCTGAGAAGGAGGCAGCGCAGACGAGCTAGACGGCGAAATGGCCCCATTATGTGGAAATTACCGCGACCGCTAGATTTAAATTGAAGTAATAAGGGTAATCCATGCTTTAGTAAAGTAACAAGTAAAAACGTGGTCGTTTCTGAGATTTGATTGCGTTGTGTGGCAAGAGGTCAGAAAGAACCGGAACTTGTCATTGACGCCTGTCATGAAAACAAAAGAAAGTAACGCGGACAAAAAAATTGAAAGCCTCCGAGGCAGGACAGCGGCTCCTTTGATAAATTTGTCCGAGTCAAATTATTTTGTCCTCGCTGGACAAACCATCCGCACTGAGAAAAGTTACGTGTTGACAGATTTTTTAGCTAAAACAAACAGATTTGTCCTCAAATATAATACGCATGAACTAGAGCATTAACTTGCGAATCCAGAAACCAAAACAATAATTTCTTCGCTGGATGTTCTACGTTTTTAACAGCAAAAGCGAACAAACAAAATAAACTTCATCGCCGTATTTTCTCTCCTCACATTAGTATCCAAAGTTCTTAACTTGCCTTTAATGATATGTACTGATTTTTTGTGTGTAGGTTTCCTGGCCATATGAACGATGCCCAGTGCTTCCAAACCCTTCCGCGTATTGGCCATGGTATATGGCTTGCGATTTGCAAAGACGAGCAAGGCTACTAGCAGATGGTAGCTATATATGCCCCAAGAGTTTCATTAATTGTGCCACGACAAATCGCCCACAATCGAAGACAGAGGCTGGCAAATCGAAAATTTCGCTCGATCCGTACACAAATAAAACATTCTATCAGTTTTCAAGAAGTTCAGTATTAAGGCACAAAATGTAGACTGCGAGCAGTCGGCTTTTCTTCCTAAAATTACGCGCGACCGGAGAAATTAAATTTTGCAAAAACGAGTTGCCTAAAAGCCGTTTAGCTAACGCTCCAGGATGATATATTACTTGAAAAATGCTAGCGAAGCGGGTGTCTAGAAAACCCGAATAGTGACGAATAATCGTTGAACAGTGGCGAATAGTGACAAATAGTATCTAAACTTGAGAAATTGCAGCACAAACATCTGTTTTTCCCAAGGCAAGTACTCGTTTGAATTTTATCATTTAATTTTGCAATTGCAGTACAGCTTGTAATTATTACAGTCGTGCCAAACAAAGCTTACCCCCCTTGAGTACATTAATGAATAGCGAAGCGCACTATTACTAAAAATAGATTTGTCAGCGTGAGATCCCATGACACCCCCCGCACAGAGTCAGACAAACACTGCGATCAAAATAAAGCAAATGTATCAGCGGGAGCCGCGGTTGTGAACCTAAAAGCGAGAATTTTAGTCAATTCTTCGGTTTATCGTTCTAGAAATAAGAGAAATGGGGCACTAAACACTGCTGTTGGGGTGAGTGCAACACAGAATCAAGTTATCCAGAAAAATGGCCGGAATCGCTAAAAGAGTTGGAGAATTCGGGGCAAAAAGTATTCATTCCTCAATGCGATGTATTGTAGACAAGAAAAAAAGTCGAGAAAGGAAATATTCGTGACCTAGACTTTTGATAGACTTCAATAATGGTAGATATGAAACACGTTGCTTTGTTAAGTGTAAAACAGATTCAAGGTTTCGAGAAAAAAAAAGATAAACTATTCAAGGATCCGGCAATGACGTTCCACTACAAAATTACTGTTGATGCCGCGAAATTTAAGCGGAGGATAGAGACTTTGAGAATACAGAGAAAAAGATTCACAAATAGTACTGCATGTATGTTGGCTTTATTCAAGCCCTGAAAAAAAGATCGATTACCAGAAATTCCCGAATTTGATGGCACAAGCGCAACCGAAGCGCAAGGGGCCATCTGTTGTGGCGAATGATAGAGATTGAAGGGGAAAATACTGTTACGCTATTCAGACGCTTTTGTGATGATAAAATCAGTTACAGTGTAAACCGTTGCAATTGAAAGGACTTCGATTTTAATAAAGCTGTTTTCATTCCCATAATTGTAACAGACTGCAGCTATAGATACCTGGGTTCGATCTTTGCCGCCGCTACTTGTGAAACGAAATTGACCTCTCCGGTAAAGGCAGCACGAGCGCTTATTTGTTTAAGTTTTCCCAGCCATGACAGCTTCGTGTGGCTCAGTTGAGAACCATGGTCAGCTCTGTTGTGTTGCACAAATGAACCTCTTAGGACTGCTTGAATCTCCTGAATTCCTCGCACAAATAATTTTTTCTTATGAGTATAATTTAGCAGGGCCTACGTGCAAATTAAATGCGGGAATGTATAGACATCCGCTCTGTTCGAATAACCTTAAGATTTAAACCAACGTTTTAGCACTTTTAGCTCTCCTCAGCGGTATAATTAAGATATTTTATGGAATTCTGAGCCAGACTGGCCAAAACGTTGTGAAAACAATCGCTTCGGAAAGCTATTTGTTTTTCTGAGTCACACCGGGGGATCAAAATTTGTGACGTCATTGGTGCACAGCGCTATTGATAATTCGAAATTTTAAGCCGCTAGTCAATGTTCAAATCAGAATTTGATTTCTGATCACGGCCGCCTGATTTGAATTAAAGAGAAAGCGAGAAATTGAATCGTTTAAAAAATGACCTGTTCAAATTGAGTTTCAAATGTTGCATGATTGATTCATCAAGCATCAAAGTCAGTAAGGCACTACCTCTCTGGAACCTCTATTTTCATTCGCCCACTGTAAACACTACCTCTATTGTTATTCAGGGCTAGGGGCATTGTTATGACTTGCTATGTATTGTTTTAGGAACCAATGAAGTCACTCGTTCCGAGAGGTAGTGAGCAAAGTTGGTGTGTCAGACAACGTTTCGCACGAGCGATCATGAAGTTCAATCCGTGATAAAATAAATTTTCCGTAAAGATCTGTAAACCGTCCAGTTACATGCGGCTTACAAACGCAGAACACCAGAAATATTTAGTTAAAGTTCCACGAAAATTCTAAAAATAACTTTGTCTTTTAAAAAGTTAAATTTGACCAAATTTCTGGAGGCATAAAATTTATTTATTGGCAGTTCACTTTCGCGATCGCTCTTGCAAAACGCTCTCTGAAACCCCTTCAAACTTGAACCTGTTTTTTTAAGGACGTACGTGTTCACGCCTATTAGATGCAACACGTGGTAAGGCAAATTTAATTCGTCTTCTTCTCTTCGTCGCTGTTCGCAACTATGCGTCGGTAGTTAATATTATAACGAAGTTCGTGATTTGAGCATTTAGTACTAATAAAAGAAATCTCGTGAAGTCACGAGATTTCGTTTATTAGTATAAAGAAATCTCGTAGTGAACCAGGCGAGTACTGAAGTCACGAGATTTCCTTTATTAGTATTAAGATTATTTTAACAGAATAAACTTTTTCACGAGATTTCTTTTATTAGTACTAAATGTACAAATCACGAACTTTGTCATTGTCTGAAGAACGGAGCCAACTCAAACTGTAACTACAACTTAACGATCTCGACTTGAAGGCCGTTATTAAGATTTGGCGCGGTATTCTGCAGTTACTCCCAACCGGCTATAGCGGACGATTGATTGTTTTTAATGCATGTGCCTTGGACGTTTTACGCCCACCTGCCCGGAACTCATGACAACAAAATGAAAAGCATGCCATAAACTTACCTGGACCGCAAGGAGTAGACAAATTTGTTTACGACGGACTCAACTCTGTTCTTATCAACAAGTGCATTTGGTTTCGTCCAATAGGGTCTAAAGGTACTTTTGATCATGTCGGTATCATCTTGTGGAAATACATGTGACTCTTGTGCCAACCACCCCGCGGCGCCCTCAAACCGTTGAAGCTTTCTTCGAACCAGAAAGCTCGGGCTGTAAGGACAGCTCGGAACAAGGTTAACGTATTCTTTTCTGTTTATGACTGGAAGACGATTAAAATAATGTAAGTTGCTCTTCCTTTGAAGTGAAATGTTGGTTTGCTTGCCTGCGTGTGGTGGAATGAATTCGTGACTATTATTTCCAGAAAAACTTGACAAGTACTTCGACGAAATAACTTCAAACGTTGAACTTCTGTAAGACCAATAAACAGCCACATGTGCGGCGCCAGAACCTTGTTTACTCAAAGACTCGATGTAATATTTCTTGCCGGCGTTAAGAACAATTTCTTTGGAGATTTGATCGGGATATTTCGTGTAGTCTCCTTCTTCAGTCCAAGCCGATCCATCAGGAGAATAAACACGTGCGATCATCTCGCTGGAAGCAGGATCTTTGTTCGGACTCAGCCACAGCTCTGATGTATCATCCGATGTGATGGCAAACTTATACTCACCGCTTCTTTGCGGATAAACAAATCCAAAAATCCTTTCTCCGTTATTTCTCGTATTCAAAACGTCAGTTTTGTGAAATCCCGAAATAAAAGAACACTTGTGTGGAAAATAAGGAAAATGAGGCCAGTCTCTCAAAATATCGACGTTCGTTCCACATATTTCAGACCACATGTGAACGTTCAAAGTTCCGGTTGACTCCAAGGAATCGTGTTCGACTTTTCGCTCGCGTGTTGACCCACTTGAGATCGATGTGACGATCGCTTCTGCTTGTGGTTTAACAGTGTTATTTTGAGTTTGTGGCCTGATTTCACAAGGACAGTCTTTTACAATGTTGGACAAAGGTGTTTTACCGGGCACCGGTACAAAACGTCCACTTTTTGACGAAGCGAATAGTAGAAAGTATGCTAGGAAAGGTACGCTCGCTACCACTACACCAACTGTAAAACGTCGCTTGATAAATAATCTTCTTCCAAAACTAAAAGGAATTCGCCAGGAAGCCATTCTTCACAGTACGAAGTGCTTTAACATTCGATTATACGACGAAGCCGTCCTTTCTGACTATTTCCTCGCGTAAAAACATCAACTTACTCCTCGTCCCTGGTTCATTTAAATAATTACACAAAGCGAAAAATACAACACACAATTGTTTGCCACCTCATAGAATTAGAATTAGCATGAGTCGTGTTTTAAAACAGGCTAATTCATTGGTGCGTATATCCCCGGGGGGAGGGGGCACTCTCTGTAATTGACTACACTATACGCGGAGTTCTCCCGAAATGGCCGGTACCTTTTTTGGGCTGGAAATGTATCAAACTGGGTAGGGCTTTCGCGAGTTGAGTTCTACCAAAGGATAAGGAAAACTGTCATTCAGGTATTCACTGCAGGTTTTTATTACTCGGGCTTTCCAAAGGTAACGCCCGAGTTAAAATTCCGGCTTTGTTAGTTTTTACGTTCTGCCGCAAATCGCAGTTAGGCATCGTCTACACGGATGCGGTTTCGAATCGACACGGTTTCATGGCATCGAAACCACATCGAAAACGACACGTTTTCGAAGTGTTTACACGGGGTCCATTTAACCGTTTTCCAAGTGTTTTCGAATGTGAATGTATTGCTGGCTTGCAACTGACGTCACGGCCGCAATGCTGGGGGACAAGAACAACTGAAGCATTTTTCTCCGCTGGAAACTTAACTTTTTTATCATGCAAATTCTGCGAAAAAGTTTTTTATTGTTTTGAACACCAACATGGCCGCCTTGTCACGTGGTGTCAAGCGATCAATAAGCAAGCGCTGCACTCCGTGCGAGGTTCACAATGTTTACTCTTTGCGAGTCAGCCAATTTCGTGCCAAAATGCGTAATCGTTTCCAAATTGATGCGGTTTCACCGTTTGCACAACCAATGAAGCCGTATCGTTTTGAAAACGCTCCACCTTTGGCAGGGTTTTCAAAACGATGCGGTTTCAATATCGGTCTCGATCGGCACCGTGTAAACGAAAGACGCAACCGCATCGCTTTCGATGCGGTTACAAACGCGTTCGTGTAAACAGTGCATTCTATAGCATGTTGACTCAGAATTCACTAATTGGTCTTGGCCTCAAATATACAGAAATACCAAAGTCATTAAAAGCGAAAATTATGCAGGAGAAAAAGTTTCCTTAAAAGGTTATGCATACCATTTATGGTCCCGGCAATCCCATAAGCCTAGGCGCCAGTACCAAGCCGCCGACCATTTTCACTTTGCAAGTAGATGTTTGACCTTTTCCTTTTTCTCTCGAAGTTTTTAGCCATTATGGATGATGAAAATGTGTCTTATCACGGGTGTGCGGGCTCGGAAAATGATGGTAAGTCGCCTGCATCCCCGAGGGGATCGTTTAATGGTGATTCTACGCTGAGGAGGGCGAACTAACCGGCACCTCTCAGGATCAGTCGGCCTTGCAAGAAACCCGTTTGTTATTGAACGGTTTCCCGCCTAGTTCGAACCAAGAGCAAACCGGCCGAAAGAGATCCTTCGCAGCAAGCCTTTTCAGCGTTGCAGCTCCTAGCTGCCTTTGTGTCAGGGATCCGGAACCTTTGAGCAAAGTCGCTAAGGTCTCCGAAGGCGGTTTTGCTGATCCCTTTGCTTCAGCTTTATTGGCGGCAAAAGACTGTCTGAGCTTGTTGAAAATAAATCCAAACATTGTATATTAGTCTTGCTGACCGCTAAATAGGGGTAAAAACAATAGAAGAACACTCATCAGGATGACAGAAAGGTGGCCGTGGTTGCTTAGACGGCGTTTTATTTAATACAGTATTATACTGACAATAGTTTCGGGACTTAAGTAACTGGCTGCTTAATATAGGGGGGTGGCCGCTTAATAGGGGTTCGACTGCACAGTTTAATTAGGCATCAAAGAAGCAATTATACGGCAACTAAACCACATGACTATCAGCTTCCATGATGAAGGGGACGCATTCTTCTCTAAATAAATTCATTTTATAACTAATTCCACCTGTCCAAGGACAAAATGTACTTGTCTCAGACAGGCAGAAGCCTCAAGCTTGCAATCTAATTTTAACCCAGTAATGATAAAATGTGTGGAAAGGAACCGATTGAAGACTGGCCACTAGGCTTGTGAAAAGACTTACCATTGTGTGAACCAGTCTTACTCATAGCACAAACGTGCCTTAATAAAGTTAAGGTCAATTGACCTCGCTCCCAATGTGTGGCTTCATAGCTCAGTTGGTAGAGCATCCCACCGGTATCGCGGAGGTCACGGGTTCGAATCCCGTAGAAGCCCTGATTTTTTTTTCGGGCTTCTTTATTCCAATTGCTTAAATTGGAAATTCACTGCGAAGATCACATATCACCTTCATATATATCCGCAGTTCACATATGAATCATTTCATATACATTACATCAAACTCACCTGTGTTTGCAAGTGCCGAGAAAAATTTTCATAATGCCCGGTCATTACAAGAAAATCTTGCCCGCAGCCCGCTCAGCAGCCAATCAGAGCGCGCGTACTATTGTAGCCATATAATAATTAACTAGGAATAGTTGACACTAAAAGTGCTCCCGGTCTTTTGATCGATCACCTGATTTGAATACGATGGAAACTTGTCCGGGAAACTTGTTAATAATAACCTTATTTAAGTGTCAATTAAAATAGCAGTGGTAACCACTAATTGGGGACACCTATCTAAAGTATTAATTAAAAATAACTACCTATAAATTACAATCTAAAATTATTCATTATAACGTATTTACAATTAACGTATTTACAATCAAGCGCAAATTTTTGAGGGTTTTAAAATGTGATCGAAATTGGAGCTTGCGGTTGAGTGTCAGAGGTTGAGTGGCTATCGCATGCGGGTACTGGGCCTGATGCATAGATGGGCACACTAACAATAATCATTGAAAATGGATGGGGTATGTTGAATCACATTTAACAAACACTGAAATTTGACTCTGTAATACATGCACTGTGCACGTGATGGGTAGCTTGTTACTCGAGTACGGTCTTTCCTCCCCGAGCGCGGGCTCATTTCCGAAACAGCGGCTGGCTGTATAAATAAATAAAAGGCAGTCGAAAACTGCAGGTTGATATGAAGATTAAAAGCATCCAATTTATAGTTTAAATAGTTTAAAAAAGAGCTTATCAGCGTCGATAAAATAAGCTCAAACCAAATTTTATTCACCCCGCGCGCCATTTTAGAAGCTCACAAAACACGAAGACTTCCTAGAAAACATAAACTTAACAAGAGCTCAAATACTTTGACAACTGGTAGGTTTTAAATTCTGTACAACTGAAAATTACATCAATTCGATTGCACAGTTTCAGAAAAGCGGTAATTCGAGATGTTAAAAATATTTGCAAATCACAACAGCATAAAACAGCACGAAATCCCTAATCAATCTACAGAATTTCTTAACTAATACTAGGGATAGTTAACACTACAGCTGCCCCCGCTGTTATCCTTTTTTTCTCAGTGCATCCGTTACTACAGTCAAATTTCTTAATTGATTGAAAATCAGTTTTCTGTTTGGAACAGTCTTGCGAAAATTCAGAAGAAAACACTAATTTTTCTTGTATTCCGCTCACAAAGCATCACTTGTAGCCTGCGAATACAGCCGCCTCTCACTCGCTCCCGCACGTAGTAGCGGGAGCGAGTGAGAGGCGGCTGTATTCGCAGGCTATATCACTTGTTTCTGGCCTTCTCTTTTTCAAGATCATGCGACGAGGACATGCCATTTAAAACAAACTTTCAGTATGAATTGTTGAAGCCAAGTAGATAAGTAAAACAAAGCCAAACAAGAAGTTGCTAGCAACTTAAAACCGCGCTTATATTTTTTGCTAACTAACAGCTTTTTTCCTCAAAAGTCACGGTTAAATTTAATCTAATTGCACTATGAGTAAAGGACTAGCAAAGTAGTCATGCGAGTCACACAATCCGAGGTTTGCGTTGTCCCCGGCTATCTTTAGTTTGGTGTTTTTTTCCCTTCTAATGACGTAACCCCCGCACGTTCGGGCAAGCCCAATTGTTTACGTAAGCAAATATTTAATTTTCCTTCAAATCTCTGAACTTGCTTCGAAGAAACAGCCAAAAAATTCACTTAACAAGAAATTGCCAGAAAAAAAAATACTCGTAAAATTACAAATAAGTTAATGACGGGTTTTTTTTTCTGGCGAAATAAACTTCCAAGTGAGCACGATCTTATTTGTCACGTTTCGAAAGTTAATGGTGCAACTTACACGCATTTTATGGCTAACGCAATACCTTATTTTAGTGTGTTTAATATCTCCTTCAAGTCCAGCGCTTCGATAAAACCAAAAGAGAATATATTTTATACACAATAAAGAAAACAAAATCCGAAACATTTTTCGTACAAAACACACGGTTAAATTTAATTTGTTTTTGGAATGAGTGAAGGACTAGCAAAGTACTCGCGCGAGTCACACAATCCGTGGTTTACGTTATCCCCAGCTATCTTTAGCTTGGTGATTTTTTCCCCACTAATGACGTAACCCCTGCACGTTCGGGCACGCTCGATTGTTTACCTTAACAAATACTTAATTTTCCTTCTAATCTCTGAGCTCGCTTCGAAGAAACAGCCAAAGAATCCACTTTAATTGCTTAAACCCACAAGAAATACTAACTCGCAAAATTGCAAATAAATTAATGACCCTCTCTTCTGGCGAAATAAACTTGCAGAATGAAAGCACTATCTTATTTGTCAAGTTGTCACGTAGTGAAAGTAAAAGCTGCAACGTCAGTGCATTCCATGGTTGACGTAATACCCTCTTTTAGTGTATTCAACATTCGCTTTGAATCCAACGCTTCGATAAAACCAAAAGAAAATATACTTTATACACATTAAGAAAACAATATCCGCAAGATTTTCGGTACATTAATGTTTCTACAGCTTTTGGCGAATAAACATCACAGGTTGCGTGATTTCAAAGCCCCAATCACGATTTGGCCGAGTGGAGGTTTGCGTCTGGTCACCGGCTTTTATTTTTTGCCAATTAACAGCTTTCTTTCTCAAAAGTCACGGTAAAATTTAATCATGTTTGCATTGTGAGTAAAGGACTAGCAAATTAGTCACATGAGTATCACAATCCGAGGTTTACGTTATCCCCGGCTATCTTTAGCTTGGGGGTTTTTCCCTCGTAATGACGTAACCTCTTCACGTTTGGGCAGGCTCAATTGTTTACTTAAGCAAATATTTTATTTCCCTTTAAATCTTTGAACTTGCTTCGATGAAGCAGCTAAAGAATTTCTTTTCAATTGCCTAAACTCACAAGAAATACTCGCAGAACTGCAAATAAATTAATGACCGTCGCTTCTGCCGATATAAACTTGCAAAAAACACACGATGCGAACAAAGTGATGAAGAAACAGTGTGCGTGACAATTGACGGTTGACTTGTTGCAGTCGAAATTTTGCAAATTTTGGCCAAATTCCCACGTGCCCGTTGCGTGAAGCAAGATAACAAACTATTTAACATAAGTGATTTGAATTGAGCCGCCTTTTGAACATTGAAATATTTTCTTCATAAATGGAATATTGAAGCGAAGAATGAAATCAAATTGCCATAAATAAATTCATTATTCACCCTCGATAGAAACCCTTGAGCTGTTTTGACTGCAACGACACTCGCTTCTGGCGAAATAAACATGCCAAGTAAACACAATCTTATTTGTCACGTAGCGAAAGTGAAAGCTGCAACGTCAGCGCATTCCATGGCTGACGTAATACCTTTTTTTAGGAAATTTAATATTCCCTTTGAATCCAACACTTTGGTAAGACGAAACAAAAAAAATATTTATTCACAACAAAGAAAACATTATCCGTAACATTTCCCGTACATGCATCATTGTTCCAACAGCTTTTGGTGACTAAGCATCCCAGGTTGCGTGATTCAGTCCCGATCGTGATTTGGCCGAGGGGAGGTTTGGGTCTGGTCACCGACAAAAAAACGAAACAAGAAGTTGCTATAGCAACTTAAAACCGCCCTTATATTTTGGCTAATTAACAGCTTTCTTTCTCAAAAGTCACGGTTAAATTTAACCTGTTTGCATTATGAGTAAAGGACTAGCAAAGTAGTCACGTTAGTCACACAATCCGAGGGTTACGTTGTCCCCGGCTATCTTTAGCTTGGGGTTTTTTCCCTTCTAATGACGTGACCCCTGCACGTTCGGGCACGCTCAATTGTTTACTTAAGCAAATATTTCATTTCCTTTTAAATATTTGAACTCACTTCAAGGAAATAGCCAAAGAATTCACTTCGATTGCCTAAACCCGCAAGAAATACTCGCAGAAGAGGAAACAAATTAAATTAATGACCGTCGCTTCTGCCGACATAAACATACAAATAAAACACAATGTTATTTGTCACGTAACGAAAGTGAAACCTGCAACACCAGCGCATTCCATGGCTGACGTAATACCTTTTTCAGTGTATTCAACATTCGCTTTGAATCCAACGCTTCGATAAAACCAAAAGAAAATATACTTTACACACAATAAAGAAAACAATATCCGCAACATTTTCCGTACATTCATGTTTCAACAGCTTTTGGCGAATAAACATCACAGGTTGCGTGATTCAGTCCCGATCACGTAGCGAAATTGAAAGCTGCAACGTCAGCGCATTCCATGGCTGACGTAATACTTTTTTTTTAGGAAATTTAATATTCCCTTTCAATCCAACGCTTTGATATGACGAAAAGAAAAAATATTTTATACACAATTAAGAGCACAATATCCGTAACATTTTTCGTACCTTGATGTTTTAACAGCTTTTGGCGAGTAAACATCACAGATTGCGCGATTCGTAGTCTCCATCACGATTTGGCCGAGTGAAGGTTTGGGTCTGGTCACCGACAAAAAAAAAATAATAATAAAAAAAAAAATAAATCCCGTGCAGAGCAAGAACCACGCGGTTAAAAAACAAGAAGTTGCTATAGCAACTTAAAACCGCGCTTATATTTTTGGCTACTTAACAGCTTTCTTTCTCAAAAGTCACGGTTAAATTTAATCAGTTTGCATTATGAGTAAAGGACTAGCAAAGTAGTCACGTTAGTCACACAATTCGAGGGTTACGTTGTCCCCGGATAGCTTCAGTTAGCTTGGGGGTTTTTCCCTTCTAATGACGTAACCCCTGCACGTTCGGGCACGCTCAATTGTTTACTTAAGCAAATATTTTATTTCCTTTCAAATATTTGAACTCACTTCAAGGAAATAGCCAAAGAATTCACTTCGATTGCCTAAACCCACAAGAAATACTCGCAGAAGAGGAAACAAATTAAATTAATGACCGTCGCTTCTGCCGACATAAACATGCAAAAGAAACACAATGTTATTTGTCACGTAACGAAAGTGAAACCTGCAACATCAGCGCATTCCATGGCTGACGTAATACCTTTTTCAGTGTATTCAACATTCGCTTTGAATCGAACGCTTCGATAAAACCAAAAGAAAAGATACTTTATACACAATAAAGAAAACAATATCCGCAACATTTTCCGTACATTCATGTTTCAACAGCTTTTGCGAATAAACATCACAGGTTGCGTGATTCAGTCCCGATCACGATTTGGCCGAGTGGAGGTTTGCGTCTGGTCACCGACATAAAAAAAAAATTAGAAGAAGTTGCTATAGCAACTTAAAACCGCGCTTATATTTTTGGCTAATTAACAGCTTTCTTTCTCAAAAGTCACGGTTAAATTTAACCTGTTTGCATTATGAGTAAAGGACTAGCAAAGTAGTCACGTTAGTCACACAATCCGAGATTTACGTTGTCCCCGGCTATCTTTAGCTTAGGGTTTTTTCCCTTCTAATGACGTAACCCCTGCACGTTCGGGCACGCTCAATTGTTTACTTAAGCAAATATTTCATTTCCTTTCAAATATTTGAACTCACTTCAAGGAAATAGCCAAAGAATTCACTTCGATTGCCTAAACCCACAAGAAATACTCGCAGAAGAGGAAACAAATTAAATTAATGACGGTCGCTTCTGCCGACGTAAACATGCAAATGAAACACAATGTTATTTGTCACGTAACGAAAGTGAAACCTGCAACATCATCGCATTCCATGGCTGACGTAATACCTTTTTCAGTGTATTCAACATTCGCTTTGAATCGAACGCTTCGATAAAACCAAAAGAAAAGATACTTTATACACAATAAAGAAAACAATATCCGCAACATTTTCAGTACATTCATGTTTCAACAGGCGAATAAACATCACAGGTTGCGTGATTCAGTCCCGATCACGATTTGGCCGAGTGGAGGTATGCGTCTGGTCACCGACAAAAAAAAAATAACAAGAAGTTGCTATAGCAACTTAAAACCGTGCTTATATTTTTGGCTCATTAACAGCTTTCTTTCTCAAAAGTCACGGTTAAATTTAATCTGTTTGCATTATGAGTAAAGGACTAGCAAAGTAGTCACGTTAGTCACACAATCCGAGGTTTAAGTTGTCCCCGGCTATCTTTAGCTTAGGGGTTTTTCCCTTCTAATGACGTAACCCCTGAACGTTCGGGCACGCTCAATTGTTTACTTTAGCAAATATTTCATTTCCTTTCAAATCTTTGAACTCACTTCGATGAAACAGCCAAAGAATTCACTTCGATTGCCTAAACCCACAAGAAATACTCGCAGAAGAGGAAACAAATTAAATTAATGACCGTCGCTTCTGCCGACATAAACATGCAAATAAAACACAATGTTATTTGTCACGTAATGAAAGTGAAACCTGCAACATCAGCGCATTCCATGGCTGATGTAATACCTTTTTTCAGCGTATTCAACATTCGCTTTCAATCCAACGCTTCGATAAAACCAAAAGAAAATATACTTTATACACAATAAAGAAAACAATATCCGCAACATTTTCGGTACATTAATGTTTCAACAGCTTTTGCGAATAAACATCATAGGTTGCGTGATTTCAAAGCCCCAATCACGATTTGGCCGAGTGGAGGTTTGGGTCTGGTCACCGACAAAAAAACGAAAAAAAACAAGAAGTTGCTATAGCAACTTAAAACCGCGCTTATATTTTTGGCTCATTAACAGCTTTCTTTCTCGAAAGTCACGGTTGTATTATGAGTAAAGGACTAGCAAAGTAGTCACGTTAGTCACACAATCCGAGGTTTACGTTGTGTCCGGCTATCTTTAGCTTGGGGGTTTTTCCCTTCTAATGACGTAACCCCTGCACGTTCGGGCACGCTCAATTGTTTACTTAAGCAAATATTTTATTTCCTTTCAAATATTTGAACTCACTTCAAGGAAATAGCCAAAGAATTCACTTCGATTGCCTAAACCCACAAGAAATACTCGCAGAAGAGGAAACAAATTAAATTAATGACCGTCGCTTCTGCCGACATAAACATGCAAATGAAACACAATGTTATTTGTCACGTAACGAAAGTGAAACCTGCAACATCAGCGCATTCCATGGCTGACGTAATACCTTTTTCAGTGTATTCAACATTCGCTTTGAATCGAACGCTTCAATAAAACCAAAAGAAAATATCCTTTTTACACAATAAAGAAAACAATATCCGCAACATTTTCCGTACATTCATGTTTCAACAGCTTTTGGCGAATAAACATCACAGGTTGCGTGATTCAGTCCCGATCACGATTTGGCCGAGTGGAAGTTTGCGTCTAGTCACCGACAAAAAAAAAAATAACAAGAAGTTGCTATAGCAACTTAAAACCGCGCTTATATTTTTGCCTAATTTAGAGCTTTCTTTCTCAAAAGTCACGGTTAAATTTAATCTGTTTGCATTATGAGTAAAGGACTAGCAAAGTAGTCACGTTAGTCACACGTTTACGTTGTGCCGGTTATCTTTAGCTTAGGGGTTTTTCCCTTCTAATGACGTAGCCCCTGCACGTTCGGGTACGCTCAATTGTTTACCTAAGCAAATAATTCATTTCCTTTCAAATATTTGAACTCACTTCAAGGAAGTAGCCAAAGAATTCACTTCGATTGCCTAAACCCACAAGAAATACTCGCAGAAGAGGAAACAAATTAAATTAATGACCGTCGCTTCTGCCGACATAAACATGCAAATAAAACACAATGTTATTTGCCACGTAACGAAAGTGAAACCTGCAACATCAGCGCATTCCATGGCTGACGTAATACCTTTTTTCAGTGTATTCAACATTCGCTTTGAATCGAACGCTTCGATAAAACCAAAAGAAAATATACTTTATACACAATAAAGAAAACAATATCCGCAACATTTTCCGTACATTCATGTTTCAACAGCTTTTGGCGAATAAACATCATAGGTTGCGTGATTTTAAAGCCCCAATCACGATTTGGCCGAGTGGAGGTTTGCGTCTGGTCACCGACAAAAAAAAAAATAACAAGAAGTTGCTATAGCAACTTAAAACCGCGCTTATATTTTTGGCTCATTAACAGCTTTCTTTCTCAAAAGTCACGGTTAAATCTGTTTGCATTATGAGTAAAGGACTAGCAAAGTAGTCACGTTAGTCACACAATCCGAGCTTGGGGGTTTTTCCCTTCTAATGACGTAACCCCTGCACGTTCGGGCACGCTCAATTGTTTACTTAAGCAAATATTTCATTTCCTTTCAAATATTTGAACTCACTTAGATGAAATAGCCAAAGAATTTTCTTCGATTGCCTAAACCCACAAGAAATGCTCGCAGAAGAGGAAACAAATTAAATTAATGACCGTCGCTTCTGCCGACATAAACATGCAAATGGTACACAATGTTATTTGTCACGTAACGAAAGTGAAACCTGCAACATCAGCGCATTCCATGGCTGACGTAATACCTTTTTTCAGTGTATTCAACAGTCGCTTTGAATCGAACGCTTCGATAAAACCAAAAGAAAAGATACTTTATACACAATAAAGAAAACAATATCCGCAACATTTTCGGTACATTTATGTTTCAACAGCTTTTGGCGAATAAACATCATAGGTTGCGTGATTTCAAAGCCACAGTCACGATTTGGCCGAGTGGAGGTTTGCGTCTGGTCACCGACAAAAAAAAAAATAACAAGAAGTTGCTATAGCAACTTAAAACCGCGCTTATATTTTTGGCTAACTAACAGCTTTCTTTCTCAAAAGTCACGGTTAAATTTAATCTGTTTGCATTATGAGTAAAGGACTAGCAAAGTAGTCACGTTAGTCACACAATCCGAGGGTTACGTTGTCCCCGGATAGCTTCAGTTAGCTTGGGGGTTTTTCCCTTCTAATGACGTAACCCCTGCACGTTCGGGCACGCTCAATTGTTTACTTAAGCAAATGTTTTATTTCCTTTCAAATATTTGAACTCACTTCAAGGAAATAGCCAAAGAATTCTCTTCGATTGCCTAAACCCACAAGAAATACTCGCAGAAGAGGAAACAAATTAAATTAATGACCGTCGCTTCTGCCGACATAAACATGCAAATGAAACACAATGTTATTTGTCACGTAACGAAAGTGAAACCTGCAACATCAGCGCATTCCATGGCTGACGTAATACCTTTTTCAGTGTATTTAACATTCGCTTTGAATCGAACGCTTCGATAAAACCAAAAGAAAAGATACTTTATACACAATAAAGAAAACAATATCCGCAACATTTTCCGTACATTCATGTTTCAAGAGCTTTTGGCGAATAAACATCACAGGTTGCGTGATTCAGTCACGATCACGATTTGGCCGAGTGGAGGTTTGCGTCTGGTCACCGACATAAAAAAAAATAATAAATCCCGTGTAAAGCAAGAACCGCGCTCGGCCCATGGCCGCGCGGTTAATAAATCCCGTGTAAAACAAGAACCGCGCTCGTCCCATGGCCGCGCGGTTAATAATAATAAATCCCGTGTAAAACAAGAACCGCGCTCGGCCCATGGCCGCGCGGTTAATAATAAATCCCGTGTAAAACAAGAACCGCGCTCGGCCCATGGCCGCGCGGTTAATAATAAATCCCGTGTAAAGCAAGAACCGCGCTCGGCCCATGGCCGCGCGGTTAACAAGAAGTTGCTAGCAACTTAAAACCGCGCTTATATTTTTTGCTAATTAACAGCTTTTCTTCTTCAAAAGTCACGGTTAAATTTAATCTGTTTGCACTATGAGTAAAGGACTAGCAAAGTAGTCACGCGAGTCACACAATCCAATATTGCAATAGCCGTTGTGAAATTTATGATGACGTAATGGTCTTAATCTGAAACTTCGTTTAAGACATGTATGGGCATGAATTAAACAAAAGGGAAACAAGCATTCCACTATTTGAACGCTAGTAATAACTGCTATATTTTTTACGTAAAAGTCACGATTAAATGTAGTTGGTTTGTGCCGTGATTGAGAGCCTTTTGGAAGGTAGTCACGCGATTCTAATATTTCAAGCTTTACATTGTTCACGGCTATCTTAAGAACGGCGGTGTACGGCCATGCGAAAGTGAAAGCTACAACATCAGCGCATTCCATGGCTGACGTAACCCCTGCAATTACTACTAATGACGTAACCCCTGCTTTGATTAAAACAGCCAATGAATTCACTTCAATTGCCTAAACCGACAAGAAATACTCGCAAAATTGGAAATAAATCAGTGACCATCGCTTCTGGCGAAATAAACTTGGTTAGTAAACACAATCATATTTGTCACGTAGCGAAAGTGAAAGTTGCAACATCAATGCATTCCTTCGCGCGCCTTAGTCTCCCCCTCGTTTTTTCCTCGCTTGCCCGCTTTTTTCGCCCGCCCCAACTACCGCGAGAGCCTGGAACAGGCTAAGATCCGCATCCGCATCCGCATATCCGCATACAAAAACATACAACAAGATTATGACAGGCTTACATGAGGGCATTTCACCAGTTTGCCTGGTTACCTAGCTCCAAAATCGAAATGTCGGCTTTGATACCGAATTTAGAGAAGTTTACTGTGAGAAGTTTTTTGAGGCATTTTTGAGAACCCTCCATTAAGCAAATGAAGGATTGAACAGTCAGTGTGATTCAAGTCGAGTAGATGTCCTGCTCTATCGTTTCCATGACTTGGCTAAGCCTGTGTGAACCCAATTAAGCTTAAGTTAACTTCCGTCGAACAAAGCGTTTTGGACCTTGCAAGTTACCACAAGTGTCAATTGGATGTAATAACGAGGAATCGCAAGGAATAAACCAATTGCAAGGTAACTCAAAATTTCATCTTTTTCTTTGTTGAACTTTGATTTGCATGCTGGTGGGTGTGCTCAGCGGTCATACTATCTCCGATTAGTGCAGTCAATGGCTTCTGTGCAGAATATTTAATCTCAATTGGTGGGTTTGAGTAAGACTACGTGGCATGTGGCCTGAAGTTAATTTTAACCAGGTGCTAGGCATTTAGTCAATGTTCATATTTAAAGTTTGCAACTTCTTGATTAACCGTGATTGGGCACAGATTTCACTACCATGATGGATTTCAATTTTTGGCCAGGACTTCTATTTGATGATTTCTTCATTTTAAATAACATTCAGTGCCTCTAACAAAAACAAAAACCGGATTGCACTACTGAGCTGAGAACAGATACTGGGCTTGGTTGCATAAAGCAATTAAGAAGGATTTTGTGCAACCATTTTCTGGGTTATGGAAGATCTTCTTGCTATTATGAATAAATCAGCCAAAAGGTGGATTAAAGAGTATGGGAAACAGAATGCCGGTGTGAAAAAATCCTTTGGAACAGAGATAACGGTTACACAAAATTCAACTTAATATTTAGTTGCTTAATGCAACTGGACCCTGGTGAGCGTCACACAATAAATCACACAGTCAACTTTTTTAATGCGAAAAAAGGTTTAATTTTCCATTTTTTTCATTTTTGCACAAGGAAGTACACTGTAGTTTAAACAAACAAAATGGATCGAAATCTACCAATAACAACCAACAGACGTGACCTTTTGACCTGGCTAAAGTGAACTTCTCTTTCCTGAGAGGTCCGCTTAGATGATTGACTTCAGCGAAAAACATAAACCATTGATTGTTGTTTGAATTTCAGAGTTTGCATGTTATTGAAAATGGCAATAAAATACCCAAATGACAAAAAAAAAAAAAAAAACTGTAACTGCACAGTTGTGACTGAGCTTTGTCTAGATTCTTGTCAAGAGAACTCCATTTAAGAAGGCTTTTGCTTGAGAAATGAAATTTTAGTTTACCAGCAACATAAACACGTTGGTCACTATGTACACCAATCAGCATTTATTGACATGAGCTATAAAACATAACATTTTTTATAATCCAGTTGTAATCTCTATACATGTACAGACAGAAGGAATTGCATATGATAATGATGACTATAAATTATAATACAGTTTACAACATCATTCAAATACTCCCAGATCAATATGAATAATTATTTCTTAACAGTAGCTGTGATAAATTTTATTTACCTTAAAGTGTTGTGGAAAAATATCAAACTTTAGAGAGACAAATGTCTCATGGAATCAGTTCAATACTCATTAAGTGCTGAAACATACAAGTAACTAAGCTCGGAGGTTAATGCAGAAGGTAATTCTCCTAAAAGAACTGTGATTCCAGTAACATTGAATATCATGGTACTTTGAACAATGGCTTCGTCTTCACCTTGTTTAATGTCAAATAGTTTCTCTTCTCTATAGAACTTTCCTTTCTATTGTCTTAGGGTAAACTGGACCACCAAGTGATTGGCTAGGATAACTGAGGATGACTTCCATTCTTGGGACATACCAGTAATGTTTCTGTGCTGATTGAGATGCCCATTCTGTTCTTGTTGTACTTGATATTCACTTGCTGTTGATTACATTCATTGTATTCTTTATCCATATTTACTGAGAAAGTGACACAATCTGGTTCAATTCTCCCAATCTGCAAGTTTAAACAATTACAGAAGAACATTTTTATCTTTCGCTATTTTGACAAGGAAGACTATTAAATTATATATAAGACCATGATAGAAATCAAAAGTGAAGTTTTGCATTACACTCTCTGCAGTTCTAACAGCCAGTAGAGTATTTGTTATAATTATAAATAACAATGAGAAATTATGAATCAAAAGTATCTTAGACAAATAGACACTTTGATTTAAACATCATATTCCTTAACATAAAATGGCTGCATAACTAAATTAACATAACTGAAAGCTATGCGTTTATATAAATAATCCAAAGCACATTTTGACTTTAAAGCTCAGTATAAATCCTAAGTTAAAGACAAGACGTACCTTGGTGGTGGTCCAGGCCTCATGCTTGTGCACACTGTACATGTGCACAGCATTGACTGCTGTGCACTGGAATGAGATTCCTGTGTTACCCACTGCATTCACTATATTCACGTCATTCATTAAATTTCACTGTTCACATTAAAATAAAATGATATTGTTTCAAGTTTCTGTTGCATAAAATTAAGATAGGCATGGAAAATGTATTTTATAGGCTTCAGAAAACGCTTGATCTTCAGAGCTTGTTTACACTATAAATGAAAGAAGATTTTAACTGCATCATGATCTGAATAGTAAACCCCAATCACAGTATTATCGATGCTTTTAAATTTATGTGATCTGATGTAAACATGATCCAGAAGACTTCCTGATAAGAATGTTGGTTTGCCCACAATTTGCTGGTAACCTTATGTACTCTCCAATATATTCTTTAAATTGTATGATTCTTTTTCATCAAAGTAATTTATATTAAAATCTCCAAGTATGACATCAATTGTGTACCAATTTGTGATATGATTTAGATTGTTTACAAAATCATTTACATTAGAACCTTGTTTTCTGTAAAGGAGCAAAAATCTTATTTCACAATTTCCTCGTCTAGTAAAAACTGTTGTGAACATCAAAGCATTTATGACTGGAAGATACTCTTTCTCTCTGATATGCACTGTTGTTTTGTTACAGAAAGCTAGGCTGGAATATCTATCATCACTGTCTTGCCTGTTTAATATAAAAGGATATAGGTGATCTTGAATATCATTGTCAGAATCAGATGGTGTAAGTTGAGTCTCTGTTAAAAGCAACATATCACAGTTGAAAATTTTAGTGTCACATTTTATGTCAATACTGTGCTTTCGAAGTGATCTGATATTTAACAGGACAATAGGTATGATAGGGTCATCTTCCTGTACTTGATAATTGGCATTCTCTTCTAGCAGTGACGTATTTCGTAGTCTCTCGTACTCTTCAACTACTCTTGGATCCGCTTTGATATACTTGTGTTCCAATTTTCCGAGAACGTGAAGACCTTGCAGAGAAGTGGCACGGCTCAAGGCAACATAAATTTGCACGTAATTAAACGACCTTTGTTTAAATAATTCAAAACTTATGACAATTTTGTTTAAAGTTAATCCTTGAACTTTATGAACAGTACATGCCCATGCCAAGGCTAATGGAAACTGCAATCTTTGTATTTCTGGCGACGAACGCTTTCCAGGATTCAACTTTATTTTAGCTAAGATTGGTTTAATTGGGACAACTCTGTTTTCTATAGCAAAGGTATCAGCAGATTTATCAATAATCAAATTACCCGCATCTTCATCATCAAACTTAACATACACAGTACTGGGATTCTGAGTCATTTCATTCACCACGATTCGAGCTACAGTACCTAACTGGCCATTTATGAGTCTGTCACAAATATCAACATTGTTTGTTAACATGACACGAGCCCCTTTAATAGATACCTCCAAATCTAGACCACCCGTGTAAGAACGTCCTTTTGAAAGAACTCTTTCAATTTCATGCCTAGATACATTCTTTGGATATTGGTCCACTGCTTGAAGAACATATAAAGGCATCAAAATTTCCTGAAGTCGTTGATTGTTGTAGTCCGTTACAGGTTTATTTTCGGCCCATACGTGTAGCTCATTGAGAGGATAATTATTTTTGTAATTCACATCTACTGCCCTAGATTGAATAGTTTGTATGTCAGCTTCTGTGTGCTGTGCAACCCTCAGTCTGTTTAAGAGCTCAATAAAAGGTTGATCATCCTTTTGCCTCATGATTTCAACCAGTTCTATCATCTTGAATTCGTACCATGGATGTGACAAAATTAATTGTATATGTCATTAGCATATCTACAGAAAATAGGTTTTTGTTGGATAGGTGGTAGCTGATATAAATCACCCACAGCAATAATGCTTATACCAGCAAATATCTTTGAGCTCGAAGTTCCAAAAATTTCCTTTAGCCTTTGATGGATATGCAATAGCCTATTATTTGAAACCATCGATACTTCGTCAATAATCAACAGCTTCAGTTCGCTTAAACTGAGCCTTAACAACGTTTTCTTTTGATCAGGTAACGGAGATAAATTAATTCCAGCGTGCTTTGGAATAGCTAGAGCTGTATTAACAGTCGTGCCACTAATGTTAACAGCTGCAACACCTGTAGGTGCCATTAGCAGAACTGTTGGTAAAGACGGATTCACCGCACCTTGCTTAAACATATTCACTGCAGTATGATAGATTGTTCTGATTAAGTGGCTCTTTCCACCACCACCACCTCCTGTAACAAAGGTATGTATAGGCTCAACAGTTTCCTTAGTGAGGCAATTAACACTTTTAATCGAGTTTCTACACCAAGACAGCACAACATCGTACGTAACACGCTGTTTTACATTTAAAGATCTTACAGCATCACGTAATTCCTCATCTCTTATAGCAGATGGCTGGTTATAAGTAGCTATTCCTGCAAATCTTTCGCCCGTTTCAGGTGGTAGTGTTACTACTTCCTCAGATAAATCGTCAGCTGCACATTCATCGTCTACGCGATTCATTGTTTCTGTTGACAAGTCGTCGTTTTCTTGATCATTAATAGGATCAAATGATTGATTATCTCTTACTCGATTTCCCCTAACCATCTCATTCTGTAACGCGTTGTCAATAGCTTCGGCATTGGGTTCAAACGTTCTCCTGTTTGTTTCTACTTTACTAAAAACTTCAGGCTCCGAGAATTTTGTTGAATATAATTGGTCATCCCCAAGAAGATCAGTTTCTTTTCGCCAGGGAAAGTAGAGCATTAGTAAATGGTGGTAAAATTTTTCAGGCTCTTTTGCCTTGCTGGGTGTGTGGAATCTTATTACAGCCTTAATCTTACGACGCTTCATTACTTCTTGTCCGTTATTGAGTTTAATTGTTGGCGGAAGAACTGATTCACAATTAGAGATATGGTTCGATTCCACTAAATCGTCTGAAAGTACATTTGGTTGAACATCATTAAATTCATCAGGGTCTTTTTTATAGTCTTTATAGTAGTAAGCTGCAAATTCAGCTAAGCATAACTGGTGAACAATATTTGGCCGATCACTGTATCGTTCGATTATGTTTGACATGAAAATGTCAGTACTGTCGTCATCCAAAGCTTCAATTTCCTCTTGAGATTTTGCCACTCGGCATCTTTCTTCCGGTAAACCAGTATTTACAAACACTGTGCAAGGAAAGGTCTTTCGTAGCCAAAGCTCAGGCATGCATCTGTAAACGCATTCTTGAGCGCTAACTTCTCTACAAGACAAAAATGCTGTACCAACCTTTTTCAAGCTTTCCCTGATGTTCAGGTTATTATCTTTAGCTTCCCTTGCTGCATTCATTATTGCTTGAGAACATTCCGTCTCGTCTTTTGAGAAGTACGAGCACACGTACGTTATACATTTGTAGTGATTGAAAACAGGTTGCAGGTCCACATTCGCTCTGAAACCTTTTATTCCTGCTTTAAAGTAGTTATTGATGAAGCAACTGTCAACTGCTCTTTTAAGATGCAGCTCAAAATGGGAATCCGCAGAGATAGATAAAGCCCAATTATACTCGTCTTTAGAAACTTTGCACATAGACAACTCATCTTCTGCACTTGTGCCTGAATCATAATCAGGTTTACTTGGATCTAACTTTTCGTTAATTTTCTCTTTTACACGGCATAAGATTTCATTACGCCTTTTCAAGACTACCACTTTTTGTTCATCACGCATGTCATCCGGTAGTGGTTTGGACACGACTGTTTGGTCAGTGAAAAATTGCCCAAAGTTAAATCTGCATGGAATGTTCTTATACTTTTTACAACTTCTAGAATGTGTATGTTTTTGGTACATGTTTACCAAATCATGAAATTCGCAGTTATTTGCCCTATTTGGAAGACTTCCTTGTACATGTTCATCAATGTACCTTATGTAATCTTCTTCGCTACCATCTTTCAGCTCAGGACAATCTGAAGTCCATATCAATGAGTGCAAATGTGGAGAACCCCGCATTTGAAATTCAATCCTGAGCGCATAATACACAATTTTTCCGATGGGTTTCGTATTGCTCAATAATACATCCTTGAAAAATGTCTCTACTCTGTGTTGGAAGTGCTTAGCAACAATAACAGGATTGAGGTTAAGCAAAGAACATTTCTCATTATATGACAAACTGTCAATTTCCTCATCCGTCATATTTTCGCCTCTCACACGAGACAGTATGTGAAAAAGTTCGTGCCATCTAAGATCAGCACATGACAAAGTCATGAACCACGTTGGGATTCCAAGTTGTTGCACCATGGCTATCACTTCGTACATAAACTTTTGCCAATACGGAGGACTACCTGGAATACCTCTCAGAAAAAGATATGCCTGGTCCTTGAAGATAAGATTTTTCATACACTGTTCATTTGATCTAAATTGTGATGCTGTTAGGGACTGCCCGTGTAGCTTTTTTAAAGTAATATTAATGCTATCGGAAACTTTTTTCTGTTCAATGATAAATTGCGCAAAGAAAAGATACTCGGGATTCATAGCAAATCTCCCGCTATAATGAAGTAAACGAGCATTAAAGTATTTAACTGGTGTTAATTTCTCCTTTCTATCCATTTTATACCCAAATCTACCCTTAGGAAACAGAACTGGAAAGGCTAATTCCTCACAATGCCTGTCAGTCATCATTGACACGGAATGTTTATTTTCCCCAGGAGCAACACTAAAAATTTCATTTCCTGCAGATCTCGCCCTTTCCTCGTCATCAGATGTAATAGGGTAATCTGGGATAATAGACTGTAAACACGTTTCACAAGTCGCTGCTCTGTGTTCATTAAGTGGGTCTTCCCTCTCACAATCGTCATCATCATCCCCGCAAGTATCACTATCTAACTTTTCATTCTGAGAACAGTTATCCTTGTCTTTTTTGCCTTGTTCGTTAACCCCCTGTTCGTTCTCACAATCGTCATCATTGCCGTCACAGTCACCATTTAAAACTCCAATCTGAGAACAGCTTGCGACGTCCGATCCCCTTTCTTTTTCATGAACACAAAGATTCGATAGTTCTCTATCAATGTTTTCGAGATTTATGGCTACATTTTTATATAATTCATTATTCCGTTGAAGCCACTGGAGAGCATGTAGCACTACTTCTGGACGCACTGCCTGAAAATAAACATGACCCCTGAATTGCAATTTCCTCTTTAATTTTAACATAATAATTCCAGAACTATCAGGTGGCCTTGGCAAAACTTGACAAGTTTCCTCACAGGACACTGGGACATTACAAATTGCTCCCCTAATTTTCCTTTGCTGGCCTTTTGGCATCACCACAATTTTCTGAAATACGATTCGTTGAGAAACCAATATTTGTTCAAGTTTTTCTAAAATTGCAAGTTCACATGGTAGTTCGTCAACCGCGAGATTGTTGTAGACTGCTTGACACGGAGTCTTGTTTTTCTTCTTTATTGTGATGTGACAAGTGTTACAAATGTACATATTCCCGTTAAATGACGTGACACTTGTAAACAAACAGGAATTGCAGTTATATTTGTCCTTCTTAAACTCTAATACGGTTTTTCTGTACAGAAGCCTATTGCACACCACACAGATATAATAAGGACCTTCCCTTATATCTCGTTTAAACTGTTCGATGTAATAGTCCAGTGAATGTGTAGAAGAACATTTCTTCTGCCTTGATTCTTTTCCTTTAGTTACTATTTGTTTTATCAGGTCCTTCTTTTTATCAGAATCCATAAGTCTGTATTTCTCAGCATTTTGAAGAGACAATTCTTGCTTTTTGCTCGGCTCCATAAGTCTGTATTTCTCAGCATTTTGAAGAGACAATTCTTGCTTTTTGCTCGGCTCCATTAGTCTGTATTTCTCAGTCTTTTTAACATTCAATTCTTGCTTTTTGCTCGGCTCCATGAGTCGGTATTTTTCGGCTTGTCGAATACTTAACGCGTTCTTTACGCAAGACTCCATGTTTGCATACTTTGCGGCATAATTATCTAAGCAAACTCGTTTTTTCGCTGGTTCCATTGCAGCATAGTTTTCGTTCTTTGGCCAAATTCTGCTTCTGTTTTATTGACACGTGTCTTCTTATAACTTTCTGGCGATCTTTTTCCGACACGTCACAACTACATTTGATAAACTGCATTTCATACGTGTTTGTCTCTGATGTAGTTTTATCTGTTAGCATTTTGACAAGAAGTTCGATTGCACTGGTTATATTTTCGACAATTTGATAAACATAACCTTTCGACTCTTTATTGTCACGTCCAAACACAGCGTAACATGTTCTGCCCATGTTTCGTCTTTTGAAAATGCAACAAACATAATACTTTGATGTGGATATCAAAACACCGGTATTGTCTGCTTGATTTTCTCTTATAACGTTTTCCATTTCTTGTATAACAAACAATGACTCTTGTTCTCTTTTTGTTTCTTTGTATACTACATTAAAACGTGCTTTAATGTTAGCAACGTCTATTGTAAGAGAATGTGGAAGATCGGAGACCATGCAGTGTTCTTTCAACGTGATGCTCTCGTGTAGCTGGTTACTCTTTTCAATTATGGCATCTAATGTATTTTCATTCCAATAACGAATTTCCTTTAGGACCGAGAAGCAAATTGCATAAAAACAAATGAAACAACACCGTGCGCACGAGCAAAACGTATCACTTTCTGGTGAACCTACTGAATTTATTTGATTTCCATTTAAATTCTCAATATTTACAGGTAAAGAGATTTCGCGTCTCGCAAAACCAACATTTCCAGTTCCATCTGTTAATACCTGGACGCCTTTCAATTCATAAACTGTATCTTTATATCCAATGTATAAGTTTTCAAAATACTCTACTAGTTTGTCAAAAGAAGCTATCTCTATAAGCACACAGTTTCCACAGGGATTAAACATTCCGTCAGAATCGCGGCTATGTGAGTCAAACACTTTAAACGTGCCATTGGTCTTTACAAGAACGCCTACCGCACAGGTCGTTATCGTGAGAATAAACGATTTGAAATTTTCTCCAAGTAACAATTCAAACGCTTCGTTCAAGGGTAAACAATGCGAATCTACAGTATAGTCATTAAAATTATGCACATTTCCAAAGTAGCTGTCACTGTATGTTACCCTATACATGGTTTCTCTCAGGCATAACATTTCGGGTAATTCTTTCAACATTAAAAACTGCTGTCCTGTTGAATGCGATAGCCGTGTGTATAACTCATTGCCAAAATTCATTATTTCTACAAGATCTGTAGATGATCTTATTGAAAAGATAAAGTCGAATAATATTGCTATTAAGCTCATTACCACACACTGTTTCCCTGCATTTGAGCCGAAAACTACACTATGTCCTTGACTATATGGAGCAGCAATGGTTTTGGAAGGATCTACAGGAAACGGACCAGGATTTTTTTCTATATCCCCAGAAAGCTTAGTGGCAATGTTGTTTATTTTGTGATTCAGACTCTTGTACACCTTTTCATTCCTTAATGGCATACGTTTACAGCCATTTCTGAAGGGGTATTCATCAGTCATCGTACAACAATTGCCTTCTGGTATACGTTGGCCATTAATAACAGTTTTGCGTAGAATCGGAGCTTGCATAATTTGATTAAGCCTCGATGTCTTAGGAACGTTTTTGAATACATGATTTCGAATTCTTTTCCTTTCGTTTCGCTTTTTCAAAATTCGTTTCATCTGTTTCAGAGGTAGCCTACTCGGTTCTCTACAGCGTCGCACTTTACCATTCTTTCGGCTGTCAACACTACTAATAAACAGTGCATATCGAGATCTAAAAGAATTTTGTTTTATTATCTCCATTGGGCAGATGGGTACAGTAAGTTCTCCTCACTGTGCACCTTGTGATACTGACACGTTCAGAACTTTGAACTTTGAACTTTTAAAGCCGATTATTGCACCATCACTCGCAACCATTGATTGTGCATCATCAGCTAAAATCTTCGATGACGTAATGGTCCAAATCTGGAACTTGCCACGTCCACACTTTCCAAAATGAGAAATTCGCTACGTCGGCACATTCCACGGGTGATGTCATGCTCCTGATTTACACATTTTAGTATATAGATTTAGGCAGGCCTAAAAGCGGAGCTCCCATTTATTATTTTTTGCTTGAATTTACAGTGTTTTGATGTCCGGCCCTGCACTTTATTGGGTTCCTCACGTATGCACGGAGGCGCACATATCAAATTTTAGTATAAAAACTTTTTACAACTTTTACTGTACACTAATAAAATTCCTAGAGTAAATCAGTGAAAAAAGGACCTCGATTAAGGCAAGGAAATTTGTTTTGATTTACTTCAAAACAGTCAAAGCAACTCAAGGCAAAAAAAATACAGCGCGATACAAAGTCAACAAAGAAAATGAGCCAGAACGAAGAAAATCACGGCTGCAAAACAAACCTTGCAAATTCATTGGGAGCCGGTTATGCAAGTTATTTTAAAGCCGTTTTTTGTAGTTTGTAATTTAGAGGTGGTGCTCGCTATCTAACAAGCGAACAATGTAGTTTGAGCCGACTGTACGGTAGAAAAAGTCTGAACTCACTCACCCAGGTGCAGGTAGTCAAGTAACACGCCACGAAACCGGGGAAAATAATTGTTTACGAATCTTAAATCATGCGTACGATATTTAACATACACTCACTGAAATAAACAATGCGAGCGAATAAAATAGAGCAGTTGGATAATCGTGTGCATTATCGTTGAGTAGTTTTACTAGTTTTGGCTTGGACTTGTTTGCGGGATTTTCCGCCAAACGTGGTTTAGATGCGACTACATGTAGCTCAATAATTTAATATTCTTTCAAATGAAAATCCAAAACTGAACCTTTACAGTTTACTCCACTAACCAAAACACAACGTTTGAAACCAAACATTTAATAGACAATGTCTGTATAAAATGTACAAAAGTAATTAAAGCTAAGAGGTTTGAAAGCAGCATTAAGAAATAATGGAATTTATAAATAATGTAAGTTAAGCTGAAAAACGATACAACTTCGAATTCGGTTATAAATGAAGTTCAAACAGAGTTCTCACAATAAAAACAGACTTTAGCTTAGGGTAAACATTACATTTGTTACCTTATATTTGGAAAAGGCTTGTAAATTCTGCAGGGCAAAGCTTTCAAACCAGCGCCATAATATCGGAAACGAACACGCCAGTTTCCATGTGAGCTTACTCCAACTCCAACTCGACCGACATGTACATTATATGAATTATCAGCGAAGATCAATCTCTTCCTTTCTTTCGGTGTAGCTGTTAAGAGCCTTTATCCATCACTTCGTGAAATTGACCGGCTCTGAGCTGACTTTTAGTTCGGCTTATAATGTCAGCTGAATTAATCAGCCGCAGGAACCGTGGACGTACAGTTCTTCAACTCTCGCTGTTTTTGACTTCTTGTCCGATATATCATATTCAGGTCGGCAAACATTTCGGATGTTCACGCTAAGAGGCTATCCCTAAATCATTTGGCATAAGTTTCCATGCTGTAGGTGAGTAAATAAAGCGAACAATATTCACGAAGATCTATGTTTTCCAGCAGCTTTGTTCGTCTCTTTCATTCAGCTTAAAAAGTGAACAAGGTGCCACTCTTGCCACAGATTTGCCGCCTTTTCATACAATCGCTTCGTTTAAGTTGAAATGAAATGTCCAGATCATTTTTATAACATGAGGAAAAAAACTGAAGTAATGCAGTGTTCTTACAGATTTTTACGACAGGTAAATCAACTTTAAACGAACCGAATATGTTTTTTGTGTCACTTTTTGCGTAAGAAGGACTCCAAATCAAGGAGAAAATCAAGGACAAAGGCAAAACTCGTTCCCAGGCCTAATCCGTGCGTACGTACGGACGTACGTACGTACGTGACATCCAAATTTTCTCAGCTTCATGGGTTACCAATTATATGGCTATGGATGCTCCGCACGCACGCGCCTTCGGCGCGCGCGGGAGCTCCGCTATAATTACTGCGTTTAAAACTTGGTTCTTGTTTCGTAGCGTGAGAATTTAGAATTTTCTTTAGCTCAAAAGCTTAAAAAAGATAGATCGACTTCACTGCAGTTTCTTGCGAAATACAAAAGAATAATGTTCTGGTTTATTTCAATACATGTATTTGCCGATTGCACCATCGGCTGAAATCCGTAATGACGTAATGGTCTTAATCTGGTCTAAATTAGTCCCGGCGAGTGAGGTATTTGGCCGAGCTGGGGCTTCGGTCTGGTCACCGACAAAAACAAAGACACCAACTTATAAACCCGCTTTTTTAACTGCTTTGCGCTCACAAAAATGTTACGTGATATTTAACCACTTCAGTGGAAACTATTCGAGACCAGTTACAGACGAATTTCTTTGCGCTATAACTTAAGGTTTAGCAAAGTAGTCACGCGAGTCACACAATCCTATAGTCCGGGAGCTAGAGGCGCAGAAATGATTTTTTACACTGCAAGAGTACTGAAAAGATTTGACGACGGATTTCAATAGATTAAAGCCTCCTCTTTAACGCTAGGTAGTTTGTGGTTTCAAATTGTGGTATACGTTTTGAGTTATTGCTATGTTTTTGTAAGTCGGCACGTGTAAAAAAGAGATAAACATTAAAACGAGGCCAATAATCAAGGCTCAATATATTCAAAGGACTTCCTTTAATTACACCAAAAATTTTACCTAGATATCTTATAATACACTAAGAAGTCGATTTGGACAGAAGCAGCACCCCTTATAAAGATACCACGTGATATATGTTATTGACTCGTGGGACGTACCGCAGCAGCTTCGTTCATTGTTAAATGCGAACTAAAAAGTTTTGCCTGTGGAAATATAAAAACACATTTGCACGTTTAATAAACTGCTTTTAGTCTAAAAAAGAAAGAAGATTTCGAAACGATCAACTTTCGTTCCAAAAATTGTAGCAGCAGCTGTTAATCATTTAATTTTTTGAGGAGCCTCGTTTTCAAGCTGAACGATGGTGATCAGTCGCGGATGGGATACACCTGAGACAAAGTAGGCATGGCAGCATTATTGTCAAAGGTAAGAGTCTAGAACTGTTGTAGCAATATTCTAACTGCAATATTTGAATGGTCTATTGTTTTATTTCTCCTGGTAATGTTTTCAATACCTAATTTTCGCACACCGAAAAATAAGGTGGCAAAATGTTATGTTCCACGTGTTATTATTATAATCGTAGTCGCATGATCGACGCCGGCATACGATATTTTTAAGGTATTTTTCAGAATATTTTGAGAATTGTAAAACCGTAATGTGAATACGAAACAACCCTTGAAAGTGAATGCGTTGATGTTTGTAAAACTGCATTATTTGCTGTAAAGTTTGCCGAGCTAACTTGCCTTTAGAAAAAAAATTAAATAAGTAGTAAAATTCGACTTAATTGCAGCTAAAGCAAAGTATCATAAGGTGTGCCATGCTCGTTACGTAGGCAAGAGAAATATTGAACATCAAGCTTCGAAATTAGAAGTAAATGCTTGTGAAGTAAGCCCGTGCTATGAACAAGCATTTAAGAAAATGGCTCAGTGATGAAATCAAAAAAGGGCTCGAATCTGGAAAAGCGTTTGACATGACGTCTCTTCTGGCAAAGTACGTTTCTCTTTTAAACGAAAAAGGAGTGAACGGCTAAAGCTTCACGGAAGATGAATTTAAAATGCTTCGAGATCATTTCACAGATTCTGTTGTTTTCCATCACCCTCGCAACAAAATGAAGCCAGAACATGTTTACTCGAGTAGTTTTTCCTTAAAGGACGTAGTACAAGATGGTGAGGATTGTCTCGAGGACAAAACTCAGAAGAAAACTGATGGTACAAACCAATTAACACAGGACACGGAGAATCCGATCTACAAGGCAGCCAAGATGATCTAAGCAGACATCAAAAAATGTCAAGGCATTTCCTTGTATCCCCTTAATGTGAACGACATCACCTTAACAACAGCCCAAAAATTGTTCCCGCATCCTTGTATTGGTTCCTTCGATGGCTGATCGCAAATGACAAGTTTGAGCAGAAGGATGACAATGAGAGCTGTCCAATCGACGCTGATGATCCCTAGCACAAGATGCAATACATTGTACATCGCATGGACAGAAAAAGCTCCCTAAGCATATCAGTCTGGCCATGTCAGTTCGTCACTCGACAGGTTCAAAGCAGATTGTGACAATGCTTAAACAAAGCGTGATGTTTGCAAGCATGCATTGGAAAGCAGGAAGAGAGTGCCGGAAAGCGTAGAAGAGTTGAAGTCTGAAATGAAGGAATTGTTGGCCATCTTTAACACTTTTAGAGAAGAATTCAGTTGCAAGTCTCATCTTTTTGCCTTCTGGAACGAATACATTACCATGGTGTGTTACTTCTCCAATTCCTGAAAGCAGAAAGAACAGGTGACTGGTCCCTACACATTACAGCGACGTCTGAAATGACTCCCTTTTTCTTCGCTATGGACCGACAAAACTATGCAAAATGGCTTCCTATTTACCTTGCGGACATGGCAGCACTTAGCTCCAGACATCCCATTGTTCATAAAGAATTCTTAGGTGGAAACCATTCAGTTAGCCGCTCAAACCATCCATTCTCTAAAGTCTCTACAGACATGGCTTTGGAATAATCCATAAATAGGGATTCAAAATCGAATGGCGGGATCATTGGAATCAGCCAGAATTCTATTGCAGTGGATCGATGGTTCTTAACTAGCTATGAGCGTGCTGCCATTACCACGGCTTTTAAAGAGATGTGTAGCCTAAATGATCGCAATGAAAGCAGTGCGCACAAACAAAGAAGGGTCCTCCAAGAGAATTCATCGTGATGAGAGTGACCTGCAGAAGCTCGCAATCTGTTTTGAATCTGTGTTGATGACAAATTCATTTTCTGAAGTTGTCGACCAGCTTTTAAACATCGCAAGTGGTGTCGTCCTGCCAACTGATATCGCTGAGCGCTTAGTGAAAAGCACGACATCAGGGCGCCCGCAGATGAATGAATTCATTCAGAAGCGTTTAAATTAAAAGATCTTAAAACGACATCAGTTTCTGGGAGCCAATTCCAAGCCTCAAGATTAAAACATTCGATCTGTCAGTGAAGAAAGTTGCTGTTAAAGCGGCAGACGAGATGTTTACTACCCACGATTTGGGCTAACGTCAAATGTAGACAGGAGCACAGCAGTTCAAGCAGAGGCTTTCATTTGCAGTCTGTATCCCTCCCCAAAGAAGCCTATTTCGACTGCGGATAAACTTCGTTATTCCATATTTTGTCACAAGAAACAGAGTAGCGAGTCCCTGCCTCCAACGTCCGACAGTCTTTCGCTCCACATTCAGAGGTGTAGTTACCAAACATTTGTTTGGAGGAGTGCCTAATAGCTACACCAAACATACCCTCACCAGTTGGACGTGGATTGGAAAGCAGAGAAGGCCAGGTTCTTTTAGTGCTGATGACCAAGGAACCAGCACCAGCAATTCTCGTGGAACTTACCAGTTGTTGCTGTTCTAAATCACGATGTAGAGGCAACTGCTCCTGTAAAAATGCTTAGCTTGCATGTACCGAGGCCTGCGTCTGTATGGGTGACAGCGATTTTGAAAATCCGAACAAGATGGTTGCTGTATCCAGCGACTCAGAAGATTCAGATGGCGAATAAGTCAACTAACTTACGTGCTACTACAATATTATCGAGAGTTATTTTCAGAGATGCGTGTATGTAGATATGCATGCAGAGAAACGTTTACATATACATTAGCATCTATGAATAATATATTGTGTTGTTAATTGAATTCCCGAAGCTATGACTGTATTGTTATCATATATTTACTTTACAAAGAACAGTTTTTAAGTAGTTCTGCAAAGAATGTTGTTATAAAAAGTCACCGCAATACGTGAAAACTTATGCTTTAAATACAGTGGCGGAGTATATTTTACTGCTGGTGAAGTTTGATACATTTTCTGGAGATCGAACATCATCTTAAAGGGCTTCGTTTTTCATCACAGTCTACTATCAGTGTCCCTCCGCCATTGGACATGAAATCGAGGCTTCTCTAAAAGACGCTTGTTTAACGGGTCTCGCTCAACCTTTTTCCTACGACAAGTAATAAATTAAAAAGAAGTACCTTTTTTTAGTCTGGAAAGAGTAATTTAAATGTGGGAGCTTCTTTTATAATTCCATGGGCAAAACTTTCGTAGATCGTAGTTAACAATGCAAAATGATGCTGTGTTACTTCACATGAGAAAACGACACATGTCAGGTGATATCTTCACAAGAGGGTGATGATTAAGTCAAAATACACTTCTAAGAGTATTATAAGATATCTAGGTAAAACTTTTGGTGTAATTGAAGGAAGTCCTTTGAATATATTGAGCCGTGATTGTTGGCCTCGTTTTCATGTTAATCTCTTTTTTACACGTGCCGACATACAAAAACATAGCAATAACTCAAAACGTATACCACAATTTGAAACCACAAACTACCTAGCGTTAAAGAGGAGGTTTTAATCTATTGAAATCCGTCGTCAAATCTTTTCAGTACTCTTGCAGTGTAAAAAATCATTTCTGCGCCTCTAGCTCCAGACTACTAGGTTTACGTTATCCCCGGCTATCTTTAGCTTGGGGGTTTTCCCTTCTAATGACGTAACCCCTGCACGTTCGGGCACGCTCAATTGTTTACTTAAGCAAGTATTTCATTTCCCTTTAAATCATTTAACTCGCTTTGATGAAACCGCCAAAGTATTCACTTCAATTGCCTAAACCCACAAGAAATACTCGCAGGAGAGCAAACTAATTAATGACAGTCGTTTCTGCCGATATCATCTTGCAAAGAAAACGCAATGTTATTTGTCACGAGTATAGGAAAGGACTAGCAAAGAAGTCACGCGAGTCACACAACCAGAGGTTACGTTATCCAAGGCTATCTTTAGCTTGGTGGTTTTTTCCCCAAAAATGACGTAACCCCTGCACGTTCACGCAAGCTCAATTGTTTACCTTTACAAATATTTATTTTTCCTTCAAATCTCTGAACTCGCTTGGATGAAGCGGCCAAAGGATCCACTTCAATTGCCAAAACCCACAAGAAACACTTGCAAAATTGCAAATAAATTAATGACCATCGCTTCTGGCGAAATAAACTTGCAAAAGCACAATCTTACTTGTCACGAAGCGAAAGTGAAAGCTGCAACGTCAGCGCATTCCATGGCTGATGTCATACCTTTTTTTAGTGAACTCAATATTCCCTTTGAATCCAATGCTTCGAAAAAACCCAAAGAAAAATTTATATTATTCACAACAAAGAAAACATTATCCGTAACATTTCCCGTACATCATTGTTCCAACAGCTTACGGCGAATAAGCATCCCAGGTTGCGTGATTCAGTCCCGATCGTGATTTGGCCGAGGGGAGGTTTGGGTCTGGTCACCGACAAAAAAACAAAAAACAAGAAGTTGCTATAGCAACTTAAAACCGCGCTTATATTTTTGGCTAATTAACAGCTTTCTTTCTCAAAAAGTCACGGTTAAATTTAATCCGTTTGTATTATGAGTAAAGGACTAGCAAAGTAGTCACGTTAGTCACACAATCCAAGGTTTACGTTGTGCCCGGCTATCTTTAGCTTGGGGTTTTTTCCCTTCTAATGACGTAGCCCCTGCACGTTCGAGCACGCTCAATTGTTTACTTAAACAGGAAGTTCCGGTATAAAAGGGGCCAGGCCTGGCCATTCTCACGCCCAGTTGTCAAAAAACCATCAAAGCGTAAACAGCTGACAAACAACCCGCGCTTTCTCCGTGACAGTTGCTGGTAAAATGTGCTTCATTTTTGTTGAGAATGCTATGCTTAAACGTTGACAAGTTATATTTTACTTTTTGTAAAAGGTATCTTTTGGTTTCATGAGGTTTTGAGGCGTATTTAATTTGCAGGACGCTTGACTCTGCAACGTGCCATGAATGCAAGAGTGAAAATTTGCATTTCGCGCCCGAAAGGTGTGAAATGTGGGAGGTGCTTTCCCTTTTATAGTGGAACTTCTTGTTTAAGCAAATATTTCATTTCCTTTCAAATATTTGAACTCACTTCAAGGAAATAGCCAAAGAATTCACTTCGATTGCCTAAACCCACAAGAAATACTCGCAGAAGAGGAAACAAATTAAATTAATGCCCGTCGCTTCTGCCGACATAAACACGCAAATGAAACACAATGTTATGTGTCACGTAACGAAAGTGAAACCTGCAACATCAGCGCATTCCATGGCTGACCAAATACCCTTTTCAGTGTATTCAACATTCGCTTTGAATCGAACGCTTCCATAAAACCAAAAGAAAATATACTTTATACACAATAAAGAAAACAATATCCGCAACATTTTCCGTACATTCATGTTTCAACAGCTTTTGGCGAATAAACATCACAGGTTGCGTGATTCAGTCTCCAGCTATCTTTAGCTTGTTGTTTTTTCCCTACTAATGACGTAACCCCTGCATGTTTGGGCACGCTCAATTGTTTACTTAAGCAAATATTTTATTTCCCTTTAAATCTTTGAACTTGCTTCGATGAAACAGCTAAAGAATTTCTTTTCAATTGCCTAAACCCGCAAGAAATACTCGCAGAAGTGCAAATAAATTAATGACCGTCGCTTCTGCCGATATAAACTTGCTAAAACAAACAAACAATGCGAACAAAATCAAAATGATGAAGAAACAGTGTGCGTGACAATTGACGGTTGACTTGTTGCAGTCGAAATTATGCAAATTTTGGCCAAATTCCCACGTGCCCGTCTCGGTCGGTCAACTAAACAACTCTGTGCTTGATGCCATTGATGGAGGAAAAGTCGCTGGTATGCTATTTCTCGATATATCCAAGGCATTCGACTCTATAAATCACAAGATACTCCTGGGAAAGCTTGAACACATCGGGCTAGCAGCAAGGAGTCTGAGATGGTTTAAATCGTATCTTGCAGACAGACGGCAATGCGTGTGTATAAACGGGGAGGTATCAGAGACTCGCCCTATTGACTTGGGTGTTCCACAAGGAAGTATCCTAGGCCCACTTCTATTTAATGTTTACATTAACAGCTTGTCAGCTGCTGTAACGAAGAGTGAACTCATATTGTATGCGGATGATGCTGTTTTAATAGTTGCTGCGTCGACACCCCAAGAGCTTAATGATGCCCTTCGACATGACTTCACCCTAATCTCCGACTGGTATACCGACAACAAATTAACGCTTAATGTAAAGAAGACCAAATTGATGCTTTCAGGTAGCAAGACAATGTTGTCTCCGTTTAATGACTTTCAGTTTTCTACTGATGAAGGACAAATAGATCGTGTTTCATCTTTTAAGTATCTAGGTGTATTACTGGATGAGAAATGGAAATGGAAGATGCACGTCAATAGCCTCTTACAAAAATTAGGACATCGCCTTTCAGTCTTCAATCGAATCTATCATATGCTGGATCAGAAAAGTCTCACAGCATATTTTAATGGCCTTGTCCTACCACACCTAGATTACGCAGATATTGTCTGGGGTGACCAGCCTGGTCTTACAACACAGATGAAACAATTACAATCTTTTCAAAATCGCTTTGCGAAGAAGATCGTTAAGTCGAAAGTGTCATCAGCAGAGGCCTTGACGTCGTTGCGGTGGGTGTCTTTACATGCGAGGCGGTTCGGTCATCGGTGTTGTATTGTGCAAGATGCAATCAAAGGTAGCATCCCCGAGCATTTCGGTGTATTCAGATCCACCATGAACCAACAACACGGTTATAATACCCGAAATGGCTACATGCCCAAAGTCACTAGGCCAAGAACGGAATGGGGAAAAAGCAAAACATATTATAAAGCCATTAACGACTGGGCCACGCTACCAAGTGCTTTAAAGAAACTGATGCCGAAAACTATTTTTAAATACAAATTGAAACAGTTTTTATTACACCATTTTTAACCTTAGTTAGTAGTATTTTAATCTCTTGTTCTAGTTTTAATCTTAGTTAGCTACAGTTTTAGATATTTTTAGTTTTTATTACCACATAGGTTTTGTCCTTTTTATTGTATCTTATATTTTAATGTATTTTAAAGGTTTGACATTTATTTTCTCAGAGGACCCTCCTGAAAACCACCTCTAGGTGATTGGAGGCCTCCTCTTAAAATATTATGTATTATTATTATTATTTTATCTCGTGAAGCAAGATAACAAACTATTTAACATTCGTGATTTGAATTGAGCCGCCTTTTGAACATTGAAATATTTTCTTCATGAATGGAATATTGAAGCGAAGAATGAAATCAAATTTCCATAAATAAATTCATTATTCACCCTCGATAGAAATGCTTGAGCTGGTTTGACTGCAACGACCGTCGCTTCTGGCGAAATAAACATGCCATGTAAACACAATTTGTCACGTAGCGAAAGTGAAAGCTGCAAGGTCAGCGCATTCTTTGACTGACGTAATACTTTTTTTTAGGAAATCTAATATTCCCTTTCAATCCAACGCTTTGATAAGACGAAACGAAAAAAATATTTTATACACAATTAAGAGCACAATATCCGTAACATTTCCCGTACATCATTGTTCCAACAGCATTTGGCGAATAAGCATCCCAGGTTGCGTGATTCAGTCCCGATCGTGATTTGGCCGAGGGGAGGTTTGGGTCTGGTCACCGACAAAAAAACGAAAAAAAAAAAAACAAGAAGTTGCTATAGCAACTTAAAACCGCGCTTATATTTTTGGCTAATTAACAGCTTTCTTTCTCAAAAGTCACGGTTAAATTTAATCTGTTTGCATCATGAGTAAAGGACTAGCAAAGTAGTCACGCGAGTCACACAATCCAAGGCTTACGTTATCCCCTGCTATCTTTAGCTTGGGGTTTTTCCCTTCGAATGACGTAACCCCTGCACGTTCGGGCACGCTCAATTGTTTACTTAAGCAAATATTTCATTTCCTTTCAAATATTTGAACTCACTTCAAGGAAATAGCCAAAGAATTCACTTCGATTGCCTAAACCCACTAGAAATACTCGCAGAAGAGGAAACAAATTAAATTAATGACCGTCGCTTCTGCCGACATAAACATGCAAATGTAACACAATGTTATTTGTCACCTAACGAAAGTGAAACCTGCAACATCAGCGCATTCCATGGTTGACGTAATACCTTTTTCAGTGTATTCAACATTCGCTTTGAATCGAACGCTTCGATAAAACCAAAAGAAAATATACTTTATACACAATAAAGAAAACAATATCCGTAACATTTCCCGTACATTCATGTTTCAACAGCTTTTGGCGAATAAACATCCCAGGTTGCGTGATCCGAAGTCCCGATCGCCATTTGTTCGAGTGGAAGTTTGGGTCTAGTCACCGACAAAAAAAAAACGACGAAAAATAAATCCCGTGTAGAGCAAGAACCGCGCTCGGCCCATGGCCGCGCGGTTAAAAATCCCGTGCAGAGCAAGAACCGCGCTCGGCCCATGGCCGCGCGGTTAAAAATAACAAGAAGTTGCTAGCAACTTAAAACCGCGCTTATATTTTTTGATAAATAACAGCTTTCTTTCTCAAAAGTCACAGTTAAACTAAAGCTCTTGGTTTTAGGCCATTCTAGCGTCCGGCAAAACTGACCTCCATTGTAAAATAAAAGAGACCTTATTCATTCAAGAGCTACAACCCTCATTAAATGCCAACGTTGGCAGTGAGAGATTGTTGCTCTTTTAACCTAAGCGATAATATTAAGTTACTGCTGTAGATCAATTGTCTCAGTCTAGGTTCCAGACCCCTTTTCATAACAATATATAATAGTCGTTAAAATTTTGTAACGGTCATACTTTTGAAAATTTATGTTGCATAGCATACGAAACGTCAAGTTAGTAAAATGCGATTTTTCACAATGTTTGTTTCATGTTTTTAAACTAAAGCTGTTTGCACTATGAGTAAAGGACTAGCAAAGTAGTCACGCGAGTCACACAATCCGAGGCTTACGTTATCCCCGGCTATCTTTAGCTTGGGGGGTTTCCCCTTCTAATGACGTAACCCCTGCACGTTCGGGCACGCTCGATTGTTTACTTTAGCAAGTATTTCATTTCCCTTTAAATCATTGAACTCGCTTCGATGAAACAGCCAAAGAATTCACTTCAATTGCTATGATGTTATCTCACCTCAATTACCAAAACCCACAAGAAATACTCGCAAAAGAGCAAACAAATTAATGACCGTTGCTTCTGCCGATATAAACTTCCAAAGAAAACACAATGTTATTTGTCACGTAGCGAAAGTGAAACCTGCAACATCAGCGCATTCCATGGCTGACGTAACACCTTTTTTATTGTATTTAATGTTAGCTTCGAGTCCAACGCTTCGATAAAACCAAAAGAAAATATACAGAATAAAGAAAACAATATCCGTAACATTTTCCGTACATTAATGTTTCAACAGCTTTTGGCGAGTAAACATCACAGGTTGCGTGATTCAAACTCGCGATCACGATTTGGCCGAGTGGAGGTTTGGGTCTGGTCACCGACAAAAAAAATACTACTACAACTACGACGACTAATAAATCCCGTGCAGAGCAAGAACCGCGCTCGGCCCATGGCCGCGCGGTTAAAAATAAAAATAATAATAAATCCCGTGCAAAGCAAGAACCGCGCTCGGCCAATGGCCGCGCGGTTAATTAAATCCCGTGCAGAGCAAGAACTGCGCTCGGCCCATGGCCGCGCGGTTAATTATGCAACAATTCTGAAGGATTAATAATGACTAAATTAAATTACACGAACGCGTCCCCAACTTCCCGAGATCATTTTGCTTTTTTTGCTGTAATGAGTCAGTGATCTCAGCGAGGAGAAACTTTGGTTTGGTTCTTGACATGTGTACTTAACTTAGTCACATCGCTTTTTAATCTTTCAACAAATGTTATCGGCTCTGTAGAAATTCACGAGAAACTCCTGCTCTGTGTACTTAGTTCAGAATCACGTTTGTTTTTAATTTGTGTACATGTAGGTTGGTCACATGAATTTGACATGTGTACTACGTTAGTCGCATCGCTTTTTATTAATCTGTCAACAAATTAAACTAATTTTATTTGCTTTTCCAAAATGCACGAGAAACTCCTGTGTACTAAGTTCAGAGTCACGTTTTTAATCGGTAGAGAAATTAGAACCATTTTAACTACGTGTTAAAGTGCCTGGAAAACTCCTGCTCTGTAAACCTGATTTAGTCACGTTGTTTTTAATTTGTCGAGAAATTAAAACAATTTATTTTGGTCAAGAGAGTATGAAGTGAGAGACTTAATTCCCCATATAGGCCTTATTCCAAAGGTAATTCCTCTTAAGTTATTTTTAGACATGGCACCCAGTTCACCGGCGGACGTTAACGTGGGTCTCCCATGTATATATTTTAGAGGCGATCAGAAACGCAATAACAGGAAATGTGGTGTGAAAGTGGCTGTATTCATTTTGTCGACGAACTTAAATACAAAAACATTCCCATAAAATGATCTGAAAGCTAGAGGGATACAAGTGTCAAACAAAACTATAAGAAGAGGTGGTAGCACTGACCGAGCTTAACCTTGAATTGTCAGGATCGAGTGCGAGTTTTAGTTCCAGTTCTGTTAAACTTTTAGGCCTGGACGTTCGCGCTAATCCTCCTCTACATTTCCCAAAATTTTTACAGGGTTTATTTTACTGCCTTCGAGAACATCAAAGTGCTCTAGATTTTGAAGGTTGGTTCTATTTTACCTAAACGTTTAATAGATGCTTTTTTAGCTTTTAAGCTGAACTTGTTGGTTTATTTTTCACTTATTTTAAGTTTTTTCGGCTGTTCCAATGTTTGTAAAGGAACGTTCCTTTAGGATCAAGTGTTCCTCATTTTTGTGTTCCTATTAACCTTAAGAGGACCAACTTTTTACAGAGTAGGAACATAGCGTTCCCTGTAACGTAAGATAAGAACATTTTGTTCCGGGTTGTCAACTGCAAGTGGAACACATTGTTCCCAAATGAGTGATTTAGGACCGTTTTGTTCCGAGTTCCTATTTGTGCATGGAACACATTGTTCCTAACTTGATAAATTAGGACTGTATTGTTCCGAGTTCCTATTTTTGCATGGAACACATTGTTCCTAAATTGATAAATTAGGTCTGTATTGTTCCGAGTTCCTATTTTTGCATGGAACACATTGTTCCTAACTTGATAAATTAGGACTGTATTGTTCCGAGTTCCTATTTTTGCATGGAACACATTGTTCCTAACTTGATAAATTAGGACTGTATTGTTCCGAGTTCCTATTTTTGCATGGAACACATTGTTCCTAACTTGATAAATTAGGTCTGTATTGTTCCGAGTTCCTATTTTTGCATGGAACACATTGTTCCTAACTTGATAAATTAGGACTGTATTGTTCCGAGTTCCTATTTGTGCGTGGAACACATTGTTCCGAAATTAATAAAGAAAGACCGTTTTATTCCGATTTTGCTATCTGTGAATGGAATATATTGTTCCGAAATTGGTCATTAGGAACAAGTTTTGGCCTTTATTGTTCCGATTTTATATCTGCTAATGGAACATTTTGTTCCAAAAGTGGTATTTCGGACTTTTTTGTTCCGTGGTCCCATTTGCGTATGGAACATAATGTTCTCAAATTCATCGGTCAGGATTAAAGTTAGGACTGTTTTGTTCCGATTTATCGATCCGTTAACTATGTATTGTGTCTCCGAATTGAAAAAGGCGCGTACAGACCTGCTTGGGCAAGTTTGGGTTGTATCTCACTGTCATGAATTTTACACAATAGTAATGAGTGTGGGCAAGCAAGGGCATGTTTTGGCAAGTTGAAACATCCTTTGTTTCGGCTAAGATTTAAAGGCGATTGTGTTAGCCACATGTTGCTTAAAGGGAAAAATGAGCAAGAAGTGCAAAGTCAATTGGTCAGATGTCCAAGGAGCATCACCCAAACCAAAGCGACTTCACTTGGAAAAGGATGAAGCAGACAGCTTTTACCATTGCCCGATACAAGAGTGTGAACATGATGGATTTCAAAGTCAGAGAGGCTGTAGAAAACACGTTAGCACTAAGCACAGTTGGTTCTTTTATTTTGACGAAAGGCCCGATTCTAAACAAGTAACAAAGTCGCTGACGATTGGAAGAAATGAAGATGAGACAAGCGAAACCACAAAACACAACGTGAAGTTACTTTCTTCATTTCCATTATCATGTAACATTGGCGAAGTGTTCACGAAATGGTTGACAGGAAGTGCTGGCGGTTGCAAGAAAGATCGTGCCGCTCAACAGATAGTGACAAGGTGCTTCAAATTTCTTAGATTTTGCTGTGAAGACGAGGAGGAGTTAACGTTTGAAGTGGTCGACTTTAGTTTGTGTTCTCCAAATCTGTTGTTCAAGTTTATCGACTACTTACAAGATGCATGTAAACTCGGCCATGGTGGGCGTTTGGGCTACATAGATGCTATTTCTGAATTGATCGACTTCAGAAAACTTCATGGCGCATCAGAAGCAGTTCTAAGGAAGTTCTCTACGACAGAGTTGTACCTCAAGAGAGCCCGAAAAACAGTTGCAAAGATGATGAGATTGCAGTGGACACAAGATTTAGACATCGAGACTCTGGAAGCAAAAGGGCACTGGGCAACAATGGAGGAGTTATTGGAGGTGGTGAAATTTCATCTGCCTCGTTACGAAAATACAGTGAAAATGTGCAAAACCAGTCCAGCCCAAGTTAACCCCTCAGACCTAACGTTTGCCACGAAATTTGTAGCCATGTATCTGTTCATCAAGGTGAAGGGATCGCGGCCCATGACGTACCAATATTTGACGGTGGACATGATTGCCACAGCAAAGGAAAACGGTGGGTTTATCGATCAGAAAACGTTCAAGACGGCTGGAAAATATGGCTTCGATTCTTTGATTCTGACCGACGCAAACATGCACGTTCTTAACGGCTACATCTCGAACGTTAGACCGTTGCTTAAACCCCAGTGTGATTTCGTCCTCGTCACCAGAAATGGAGGTCAGCATGGCAAATTGGGCGAAACTATGAGCAAACTGGTTTTTGATGCAATTGGAAAATACATTCATCCGACGCGTTATCGCCAAATCGTCGAAACTCAAAGCCTCAATCAGCTCACTAGCGAAGAGCAAAGGTTTTTGTCTGAGGACCAGAAACACAGTTCTGCCTTTGCTAAAGTTCACTATCAAAAGCAACGATCGCGAGAAGTTGCCCTGAAGGGTCACGAGTGTCTTCAAAAACTTCAAGGTACCAAGGGTTCCGAGGTAGACGATGACGTACACGCAAGACTAGGCGGTTCAACGTCCAGCTCCGGGCCTTCAGTTGAAACAGCTCAGAATACCAACAGCTCGAGCCCCATAAAGGATGCCCTGCCTAAAAGAAACTTGCACCTTCAGAGGAAAACTCGTCATGCTTTAAAATTCACGAAAGAAGAGGATGATTTTCTAGAGGAAGGGATAACTAAGCACGGGTTTGGACAGTGGACCGCTATTTTGAGAGATCCCGATTTTCAATTTCAAGACGGTAGAACGGCGGACTCTCTAAAGAAAAGGGCTGGACTCAAACTACCCCAAGCTTAACAAGGCTAAGTTTGCAGAAAAAGAGTAAAACTTCTGCTGATTTTGGTTGATGACTATGACACTGGTTGCGAAAACCATTACCAAAACAATACTTCGAGTGGTCTTTGGAAACGAATCGTGCAAATATTACATCATTGACTGCAATCAATTAACACACACATTTTAATTTCTCTAACACGTATGCTCACAGTTACATCGTGTTCTCGTTGTCTTTGGGAAATGTACTAAATTAGCTTACTTATGTTTGTCAATCTTCTATTAAAGTGCACAATGACATGATCTCAGTCTATAATTTTAGGTTTAACATTAGCTTACATTGCTTCAAGAACTAAATTCTTTCCTGAAAGCTACATGCTATTTCTTTCAGTACTTTCACTGCTCACTTTTGGCTAGTGCTTAAGTATCTCAGTATCGTGTTTGTCTTGGCTCTCTTGCTTTGTTGCCTCTGACGGGCAGAGATATTTCTGCGCCTCTTCGTGCCGTGCATACGCATCAACTGTTCTGACATCGCGCAGTCGTCAAGGTCTTCGGACAGTGGTGCACCACTTGGTTTGGGGGACGCTGGACTATGAATTCCGGGTGGTGTGGTTTGTGGAACGCAAGGTGGTGTCCGTTGTGTAATAAACAATGCGTTCTCATCTTCGTCTTCTGTTTCCAGGGAGGTGAGACTACGTGCGGGGGGCAGTGGCTCATACAAGCTATTCACCATGTTTTGATCTTCCTTACGCAGCAGCCCGAGTTTCCTACACACCCGCTTTCTTTCTGCCAAGGCCTCTGAGCAACCAAGGGTGCCAAGGTTCCTGTGATGATTTCGAAGTTTGTCTGACAACAGTTCTCTCAACGCATCCATCGAAGCCGTTGTGTCAGCATCCTCACTGATTTGTAAGGCGACCATACATTCGTGCAGTTCTTTTTCCGTATTCTGCAGCCACCGGGATTCAAATACTTCCTTCGCCCTGGTCTTTCTAGTTTGCAGTGCTTCCTCGCGTTGTATATCTTCGAACGCAGCGATATCATTTCTGACTGGAGTCGGTAGTTGCTCTTGAGGGTCGGCCGGGAGCAGATTCAGGTTCTGGCTTGAGACACCCCTGCATCGGAGTACATTTTGCCTGCTTGCATATTGCTCTTGCCGCATCCGTTCTTCTTCGTTTCGTCTTCTCTCTTCCATTCTAAGTATCTTCTCAAGTTGTCTTCGACGCAGAGTTCCAGGATGCGACTGCTGGAGAAGTGTTGGCAACTCCCTTGCTCGATCGGCGTCCGGGTAGCTGTCTGTGTCGTCAGGGGGTTCATCGTCACTCGGTGCCTGACCCTCGTCAGCCAGTGCTTCTTGAGTCAGCAGAGCAGGGAGGGACAGACCTCTTATTTCTCCCTTTTCCTTCTCCATCAGAATGCCTTCGGAAGCGGTCATGTCCTCTTCATCGGCGCTGCTTTCGTCTTCGTCTTCTGATTCCTCTTCTCCATCTGGTGTCTTGGCCATCTTGGCCGCCCAAACGACACAATCCATCGCATGCTTCTTCATCCAGGCAGAGGCTCCCTTCTTTGGCTTGGGCAGGCTTTGAAACTTGTAAGTCCTTAATCGTCTCTCCATCGCAGGTTGGTCAGCAGGACCGAAGTCAAGCTTGCGCTGTGACGTTATTAGCATTGGGCAGCGATTGATGAACGCTCGTGCATTTCTGTATTTCACATGCGCGGCGTAGCCCCCTTGAGTTAAGATTTTCCAATCGTCCATGTCGAGTGTTTTTTCCGTTGCCTCATCAATGAAAATCACCTCTGTGTATGGCGTAATCATTGATTTGTTAAAGGCACGTTGTTTTGTAACGGTGGCCACGTTCCCATGGTGGATAAGGCCAAGGATGGGAGAAAATAAGCTGGTTTTCCCGCTGTTTGCATCGCCAACCAGGCATGGCACTTTGTCCTTGTGGCGCTTCTGATTGTAGCTCAGTAACTTCAAAAAATCGTGGCAAAAGTTCCTTAGGTCTTGTTCTCCCAGACTGTTTTCTAAAACTTCTTGGAAGTACTTTGGTTTAGGGTCCCCCGCCGGATCATAAACGCAGAACGCTCTTGGCGAAGCTTTACCAATCTGGTGATCTTGAATGGCATCTTGGACGAAGGATCGCCTCTTGACAGACCAGCACCAACCGTCACTCACCTCAATTAGATCATGGTCGATAATCAACGGTGCAAACAACTCGCAGTAGGGGTCTGATAATAATCCGATCACGTTCTTCATCTATCGCACAAGTCTAGCCTTAAAAAACTCGTTTGTTGCCAAGGTGTTAATGAATGCCGCAGCATCGCATTTGTAAGCGTAAGTGAACTTCGATCGTGAATCTTTCTTGTAAATTGTGCCTCTATAACTGGCGTATCCCAGCTGTTTCATTGCGATCGAAATGTTATTTATCAAAACCGTTACTTTGTCTGAAAGCATCTTGTCCCCAGTTGCCTTCTCGAGTGGACTTGAGTTTTCGCCTCCTGTGTCGACCGCATCAAATCTAAATTTGTCGATTCGCAGTCCAGCACCAAGGAGTTTATCGATTGCCGTTGTTAACACGGTTTGGAAACGCGAGCTAATCAATGTCACTCGAACCACGTTTTCTGTACCGCAGTCATCCAGCTCCTGCAATGATAAGTTTCCCGCGCCGACGACATTTCTATACTCCATTGCAAAGGTGTGCCTGTAGGAGGATTGCACCAGATCTTCCATGAAGGGATTTTTGTGGTCTTTCAATACTTTGTATAGTTCTCTCATGGCCTCACATTCCCTACCTTCTGCAAACGTGGCCTATGAAAAGTAATATTCTCCATTAAAAAAATGCAATTATAATACATATACTGACGATAAATATTGAGAGAAATCAAAAATGTGATGTTTGGCTTGGATGTTGCCCTACTAATTTCTTTATCTTAATTTCCGGTATATTTTTTGCCTGTGGAATGTTTCAAACAAATGCAGAAAGTGCCCTTCCATTGTAGTCAATCATCCCGAACCAACTGATGATTATTTTTAAGAGAATATAGGTACAATCTTAAAAATATATATAACATATGTAATTTTCACTTTTGACTGCCTACAAGGCAACGTTTGCACCCCTTTTAAAAACTATTTTAATTTTTTAACGCATAATCGTGATACGAGGAACTGTAGAGCCACTGTTGTTCTACCTAAAGTGAAACTTGAGTTTGCACGAAAAAGTTTTTATTTCTCTGGTGCAAATATTTTTAATTCTTTACCTTTAAAAACTAGACAAACTAGCAGTAGGGTTTTATTTAGGCAGTCTTTAAACGAATTATTTTTATAGGTTAAGTAAGCATAATTTAATAGATTTTTAACTTTTTACCTTTTATCCTTTTATATGATGTATTTTTATTTTTATATTGTTATATATATTTTTCTTTTACAGGACCCCTTTGATAACAGTACGCATGTACTGAAGGGCCATCCTGTTTAAAAATTCGTTATTATTATTATTATTATTATTATTATTATTATTATTAACCTTACGTTACAAATGGCATTTCGTCTGTCTTAGTTCGTTTGAAACCTACTTAATGCGATCTTTTTGCTCAAGGTCAACCGGAGAGTCCTGCAGTGACTTTAAAGAAAAACGTATGTAAAAACATAATGCTTTACCTGTTTAGCCGTGACCCTCACGCCGTGCATATGCTTTAGCAACTTTCTGTGTACTGTAATGGGGTTGGCTGGGGCACCATTGGGCGTGGTCAAAGCTAGCCAGTAGGAAATGGCGGGATAAAGTGACTTATTGACAACCGTAGGACTTCCATCAATCCATTGTTGAAATGTGCTTGTCGGGATCTGGCTGGTCGGTTCATCGCTCTCATCACTCTCTTCTTCCTGTTCATCATTTACTTTGGCCTTACTCTTCTCGTGCGTGCTTATTGCACTGAAGAAGAATGCAACATCTACAATTTCTGAAAAAAGTCCAAAATTATCACTATTCACGCCAACTTCTAAAACTGTTTACACTCTTGCTAGATTGAAAACAGCAAGTTAAAAGCCAAGTCAAGTTTGGGCAATACCAACCAGAAATTGCCGTGTCGCAAGCGTCTCTTGTAGCGCAGATCGTATCCCAAGACTTCTTGAGATTTCTTTCCTTGACGTCGCATACACATTTAGCACTTATAACGCTGCATTTTCCAGACACAACAGGACCCATAAAACAGAGAGCATTTCCCTTAATGGCTTGGCTGTTCAACTGTCTGCAAGGCTGTTTCGCTCTCAACATCTTCGCGTCTCGAATAGTAGTGCAAATAGCTTGAGAGAAGTGGCTCTTTATATACACTACGGTAGTTGCGAGATCACGAGGAATAAATCATATTTCACCTAAAAGCAAATGCCTTCACCATATTGGAAACTGCTCCTTTTGCTGCGAAATATCTGCGTAAGGTTCTAACAACAATTACCGCTTAATAAAACCCACCGAACCTATCGTTTCCACAATAATGATGTTCTAATTGCAGTGTTCAACTTTGTAAGACAGCATTCAGTAAAAAGGCGGACAAAAATATTCCTTCACCATATTGAGAAATGTCGCTCTTGTTTTTAACAGTGAAACCCTGTTTGGGTGACAATTTGGCTAGAAGCTGCTAATGCCAAATGAACATAGTATTGTCCAATAAAATAGTGGATATTTTAGCAAGAAAACGGAAAAAAGATATCACAAGGAAACACATGCACTTAGAGTTTTGGGACTTCCGAAATTTTGCGAAATTCCGACATTGTGCTAATTTGACTAAACGTCGCTATTGTAGAACAAATGTGACTTGTTCAAAAGAAATAAATAACAACGTCAGTTCAATGAATAAGTGTAATTTTAACAAAGGGATCTGAATAAACCCAGAAAATGGGTGATGATTGAGTACCAGCATTTGTGCCTATAGTTTCCAAATGAGTGATGTAGTTTACATGTTCATTTCTTCTTAGATACTTCTGATTATAAAGAAAAGTAAGAGAGTAGCACACTCTTGTTTCCGTCTTTGCCGTGACAACCGTCATATCCGACTTCAAATAAAAACTTTTCACTTGAAATATATTCCATCTAAACAATCATTCACTGCAAGTTCACCTGTCAGAGTAAAGTTTTAAAAAGCGAGCGGAAATGACGGACGTCACGGAAAGGACGGAAACCTGAATAAAATTAAACTTTCTTCTCTATCTTACTGTAAGTATTTCTTACAAATTAAATATATAATCATGATATAATTGTTTTATATATTTCTTCTTAGATACTTCCAGTTGGAAAGAGAAGTAAAAGAGATAATATAATCTTGTTTCCGTCCTTTCCTTGGTGACCGTCATATCCAACTTCAAATAAAAACTTTTACGCTTGAAATGTATTCCATCTAAACAATTATTCACTGCAAGTTCCCCTGTCAAAGTAAAGTTTTAAAAAGCGAGCGGAAATGACGGACGTCACGGAAAGGACGGAAACCTGAATAAAATTAAACTTTCTTCTCTATCTTACTGTAAGTATTTCTTACAAATTAAATATATAATCATGATATAATTGTTTTATATATTTCTTCTTAGATACTTCCAGTTGGAAAGAGAAGTAAAAGAGATAATATAGTCTTGTTTCCGTCCTTTCCGTGGTGACCGTCATATCCAACTTCAAATAAAAACTTTTACGCTTGAAATGTATTCCATCTAAACAATTATTCACTGCAAGTTCCCCTGTCAAAGTAAAGTTTTAAAAAACGAGCGGAAATGACGGACATCACGGAAAGGACGGAAACCTGAATAAAATTAAACTTTCTTCTCTATCTTACTGTAAGTATTTCTTACAAATTAAATATATAATTGTTTTATATATTTCTTCTTAGATACTTCCAGTTGGAAAGAGAAGTAAAAGAGATAATATAGTCTTGTTTCCGTCCTTTCCGTGGTGACCGTCATATCCAACTTCAAATAAAAACTTTTACGCTTGAAATGTATTCCATCTAAACAATTATTCACTGCAAGTTCCCCTGTCAAAGTAAAGTTTTAAAAAACGAGCGGAAATGACGGACATCACGGAAAGGACGGAAACCTGAATAAAATTAAACTTTCTTCTCTATCTTACTGTAAGTATTTCTTACAAATTAAATATATAATTGTTTTATATATTTCTTCTTAGATACTTGCAGTTGGAAAGAGAAGTAAAAGAGATAATATAATCTTGTTTCCGTCCTTTCCGCGATGACCGTCATATCCAACTTCAAATAAAAACTTTTACGCTTGAAATGTATTCCATCTAAACAATTATTCACTGCAAGTTCCCCTGTCAAAGTAAAGTTTTAAAAAACGAGCGGAAATGACGGACATCACGGAAAGGACGGAAATCTGAATAACATTAAACCATCTTCTCTATCTTACTGTAAGTATTCCTTACAAATTAAATATATAATTTTTATACTTATTTCTTCTTAGATACTTCCAGTTGAAAAGAGCAGTAAGAAAGATAATATAGTCTTGCTTCCGTCCTTTCCGTGATGACCGTCATATCCAACTTCAAATAAAAACTTTTCACTTGAAATGTATTCCATCTAGACAATCATTGACTGCAAGTTCCCCAGTCACACAATACAGTTTAAGAAAACGAACGGAAACGACAAACATCACGGAAAGGACGGAAACCTGAATAATCTTCTTCTCTATCTTACTGTAAGTATTACTACGAAATTGAACATTTAGGAAGGGGAACGAGGACATTTGGAAAACGATCCTCCTCCTCCTCCTCCTCCTCCTCCTCCTCCTCCTCCTCCTCCTCCTCCTCCTCCTCCTCTTCAATTCTATTGTTATCCTCCTCCTCCTCCTCCTCCTCCTCCTCCTCCTCAGTACTATTGTTAGTCTCCTCCTGCTCCTCCTACTCCTCCTCAGTACTATTGTTAGTCTCCTCCTACTCCTCGATTCTATAGATTTCCTCCTCAATCCCTTTGTCTTCTGTTCCTCTTCCTCTTCAATTCTATTGTGGTCCTTCTCTTCATCCACCTCCTCCGCCTCCGCCTCCGCCTCCTCCTCCTCCTCCTCCTCCTCCTCCTCCTCCTCCTCCTCCTCCTCCTCCTCCTCCTCAGTACTATTGTTAGTCTCCTCCTTCTCCTGCTCCTCCTACTCCTCCTCCTCCTTAGTACTATTGTTAGCCGCCTCCTACTCCTCGATTCTATAGATTTCCTACTCAATTCCTTTGTCTTCTGTTCCTCCTCCTCTTCAATTCTATTGTTGTCCTTCTCTTCATCCACTTCCTCCTCCTCCGCCTCCGCCTCCTCCTCCTCCTCCTCCTCCTCCTCAATACCATTGTTAGCCTCCACCTTCTCCTCCTTCTAAATTCTATTGTTAACCTCTTCCTTCTCCTCCTCCTCCTCTTCCTCCACCTCCTCCTTTACCTACCACCACCACTGTCACCACCACAACCACCACATCCACCACCACCACCACCATTACCACCGCCACCACCACCACCACCACATTTGTATTGTTTAACCTCCACCACCACCACATTTGTATTGTTTAACCTTCACCACCACCACCACCACCACCACATTCACCACCACCACCAACACCAACACATCCGACACCACCAATGCAATAATATTATGCCCTCCCTGTGCCCTTTCTGTACCCTTCCTGTACCCTTCCTGTACCCCTCCTGTACCCCTCCTGTACCCTTCCTGTATCCCTCCCGTATCCTTCCTGTAGCCTTCCTGTATCCCTCCTGTATCCTTCCTGTACCCTTCCTGTACTCTTCCTGTACCCCTGAAGTTTTGTACCATCCAAAAATATATATTATGGAGTATTCCGACAAATTCGATTTCATATTTCTACTTACCGTAATTTTTTTAAAATAATGTTTTCGAAGAAAGTTATTTTATGTTATTTTCTCTTGAGCGAACTCTTACTATAATAAGTCAATCGGAAGGTTTATGTTGCAAAAGATACTCAATGAAATTAGTTATCAGTTTAACTGCTTTATTAGACATAAATCTGTTAGTCGATTTACGAGAGTTTAATTTACATTTAACGACCGAAATAAAAGTTGTGCTTGAGTTATTATCTGTGTGTTTATTATTAAACGGTTTCGCGGCAATTCGCTTCGCGCTCGCAATGTTTACGTTCGGGGTCACTGAAGCGCACATGTATTTTTCGTTTGTGAATAATAATTCGTTTCGGTGGTGGGTATATTGTTTTATTGCCATGAAAAGAATACGTTGATGATCCAAACATCACTGATGTTTGGAACAACAACACAATCTACTGATCTGTGGCCCTGCTTACAGAAGATACACGTAATTCTCTGACCTTCAGGGGTCAACAAAGTATCTGCAGTTATTGGAGGGGGCTTGGGCGGGTGCTTTCTCTCTGGAGTTGCAGCCGGGGTTGTTGCCATCGAATTGCACCTTTCTCGGGCTTCAACTTTAGTTTTAAATACCTTCAACAATTCATCAAGGCTCCAATTTCCTGTGTCAAACTTTCTGCTAATTATTAATTTTAGCTCTTGGGGGACCTTACTTAGTAGAACTGGGACGAGTAGGCTACCGTATTGCTGAGCATTTACCCCCAAAGCTTGCAAGCCTCTGGTGTGGATTTCTGTTTTGTCATACAATTGTCTGATCCCCTTAACATCACTGACCGAGCTAACCACTGGCAACTTGAGTAAATTATCCATATGAGAGCTAATGATTAACTGTTTGTTTCCATACCTTTGCTCCAAGATCTCTCTTGCCGACTGATAATTTTCCGATGTTGATGATAGCCCTTTAATTGCCGATGCGGCTGGACCGGAGCAACTGCAGAATACCCCGCCACTTTAGTCCACCTCATTTACATGGGTCGGTACCTTTTGAAGAACGAGGGATAACACAATAGATGCTATTCTTATTCAATGACATGTAAATAAGTGGCGGCGTATTCTGCAGTTAAGCCGCTGGACCTTCCACGAGAGACCTCAAATAGTTCATTTTGTCGATGTCGCCGAGTTTCGGGTTTGAATGAATAGCGCTGTCAAAACAATCAATGAACGCCTGCCACTCCGTCGGTCGACCATTGAACTTTTTCATTTGAAATTTCGGTAGTTTGGCGTGAACTTCAGCGTTCGAAGCTGCTGTTGCTCCATTTGAGAGTATTCAAGAGTGGGGACGTCCAGTTAAAGCGCTTGAGGTTGAAATCGGCGGGGAATTGATCTGCAAAGATGTAAGTGTCGAGTCGATGCGAACCATCGCCCACGTGATTTCATCTGTGATTTCGCTCGCTTCGGTGACTTCGTTTACAATAGCATTATCGCCGTCTTCATCATCTATGAGTTTCAAAATCTTGTTATCGAGGTTTTTCAAGGTGTCGAGCTTTTCCCTGAGTAAAATCTTCTGTTGAGAAAGTTGATCCTGTAACGACGGCTCGAAATTGGAGATAGAATCTTCGATTTGCGTGAGGAGTTTCTTGACATGTGCTCGATGATCTCCGCGGATTTTCCTTTGTTTCTTAAGCCCTTCAGCCATTGTTGTTCCAGAATCCGGCTCGAAGGACCATGTAATGAATTTATTCCGTTCCAAACTAACAACTACAGGCTGAGGCGAATCTAAACCGGACAAGAGTTCAAAGTTCCTAAACACGATTACAAAATGTCCGACAAACGCAACGAAAACTAAACCACGAGTAATTTCACACAAGATCGCGTGACTCAAAATGTCAATGTCATTAGAGGGGGGTCCCTTGAATTCCGCACATGCTTAATTAATTTCTTATTTGCCATTTTTTTTGCTTTTTTCTATGACAACGTTATTGCAATTAGTCGCGAGAAGCGATCGCGATCGCCAGACAGAACCTAATTACCGAAAACGGGCTTGTTTTGTGGAGAACGTTTAAAATAAATTGAAAATGGTCGCTTCCAAGGAGGACAGCCTCTTGATGATTTAAAAGATACCGAAGGGGGTGCTTAGCATTTGTCGGAAGGAACCGGTTGGAATGAAAATTGATTAATGGTAAGCGATTTTCCAAAATCAGCAAACCAACCGAACGAGATGGCGCTTACCATTTGAAGTTCGGTTTCCTGTTATTGTTTTCCGTTGGTGAGAGACTGGAACTGGGAAATCGTGCAAATGGTAAGGAAATTTCCGACGTTCCGTTCCGAAAGAGATCAAAGGTACTTAAAGCCGTCTCGTGTTACTCTTTTTTCCAGATTTTCGTGACAGAACATTAGCTAACATTGTTTGATTTTTACGAAGATCGTGAATTCAAAACTATATCTGCTATATCCCACCACTGTAATCACTATAAATAGAGCTGAACAGTAAATACCCTGTTAAAACCTGCACCATTATTGTACGCGTTGTAAACAGAAATTATAATTCATTTTCAACTACTTTCCCAAAATCCATCACATTCAATAGTTCCACTGAAGATAACATGGTAGATATCAAAGCACGCTATTCTTTAAATAGGCAAAATAAAGCTGTTCTTCTGATACATCCTATAAATGCACTTACTAAATCTACACGTCAAGAGACTACAAAACAAGACACTCCAAAGAGATTTTAGAGATTCATTCATCCACTGAGTATGCTAAGCGTGTAGCGTGACATGCACAACAACGTCAACGAAACTACAGGTCTAGTCTGAAATGTCAGCCGTCTTCTCTTCCTTCCCGCCCGTCCTCTGAGGGGTAAGGAAGAGAAGACGGCTGACACTTCAGACTATCTACAGGTCCATCTACTGACATCTTGTTGATAGACGTTTCTGCTTTTCAAAGCTAAGAGAACTCATCAAATATAATTTCTCTCTTTCGGTTATACATTGTATTATGCGTTTCTAACTAACCTGGTGTATTTTGTTCTTCTTCTACGCGTTTTCTTGTTGAGTTACAATTAATTTCCATTGATAATCTCATACAATTTAAAGGTTAGAATGTTATTTTAATCAAAGGCCCTTTGGGCTGTCTCGTGTCTCTTTTCAATATCTTTGTGTAATTTGTGATTTCAGTGTTAAAACGTTAAACCACAAGGTATAGCCTCGTTTTGGTGCTAAGTTTGTTTTCGTTCTATAATTTTATAAAATGACTGTTCTTTTATAATTCTTTTTGATGTATTGATGTCTTGTTTCTTTTGTTTTTGTAAAGTTCTCAGGCTCATAGGCTAGTTTCTACCAGGTAGTTTTGTTTCGTCTTAAACTCAACCTGACAGTTGCAATTCGCTAAGGGTGCAGAGGATTATAAAGAAGGGGCATTCCAAATTAGGAAAAAATAGCTGCCCCCTTTCTTTGTCCGTGGTATATGCTAAAGTGTAAGATCAATGCAAGATATTGACTTTGATCAGTAGTAGAGAGTATTCTGGTCTCGGATTGTCACTATTCGTTATCGTCGCTATTTAGGACTATTCGTCACTATTTGCAACTATTCGTTAGTATTTGGAACTATAGTATTTGTCACTTTTCGTTACTATTCGCCACTATTCAACTACTATTCGCTACTAGTTGTCATCATTCACGACGTACGACTCGTATCAGGTCGTGTATATTGGACATGGATGACTTATCACATACTATTCGCGACTATTCGGGAGTATTCGTACTATTCGCGACTATGTGCTATTCGATTTTTCCAGACATCTATTTAGACCAAGGGAAGCCGTCATTCAACACAGGAGAGGGGACTGCTCAGAAGCGTTTTAGTCAGAGAAGCGTGTACTCGACATCAGACTGAGGCTGTTTGGTGAAGAACATCGAAAGACTGCTGACAGCTTCCATAAAGTAGGGGTTACACAACATTCACTGGGCGACTACATCTCCGTTCTTGAGCCCAAGAATCATGTACTTGATATCAGACGGAAACTGTTTGGTGAAAACCATTCAGAGACTGCGGACAGCTTTCTTTCAGTGGGGGTTACACAACATTCAGTTGGAGACTACAACTCTGCTCTCGAGTCCAAAACGGGTGCACTTGAAATCAGACGGAAAACTGTTTGGTGAGCATGACTAACAACAACCATGAAGTGAGGGTTACACAACTTTCACTAGGAGACTACAACTCTGCTCTTGCCTATGAGAAGTGTTCACGTGATATCATACTGAGACTGTTTGGTAAAAAAACTTCCAACGACCACTTACAGCTACCATTCAGTAGGTGTAACACAAATAACATTCACTTGCCGACTACAAACACAGCATGAAAACATAACTTTACTGCGGTGTAAAGCTGAAGTAAACGGTAAAGCTGGCGTAAATTTGGAATTTAATCAGCTTTACGCGACCTTTACATTTTTTAAAGCTGACCTTTAAACCAGCTTTACACTCATGTCTAAAGCTGGCTTAAAGAGATTGAAACATTTAAGCCAAATTTACACCAGGTTTACGCACGGTAGCGTAAATGTCAGGTTTAACCACCTTTACGAACCTTTAATTGATGGCGTAAAGTTGGATGACCAGCTTTAAGGAGATTTAAGCCACCTTTATTTTTCCGTAAATCTCTATTTTCGTGCTGTGAAATTGTCCGCTCTTAAGTCCAAGAAGCGAGCGCTTTATATCAGATGGAAACTATTTGGTGAAGGATATTGATATACTGTCTCTGATATTCAGAGACAGCTAACAGCTACCATTCAGTAAGGGTGTTACACATCATTCACTGGGTGACTACATCTCTGCTCTGGATCCGGATCCAAGCTTGTACTTGATATCAGTCTGAAACTGTTTGGTGAAGAACATTCAGAGATGGCTGAGAGGTATCATTCAGTAAGGGCTACACAACATTCACTGGGCAACTACATCTCCACTCTGAAGTCCAAGAAGCGCGCGTATGATATTAGAATGAAAGTGTTTGGTGAAGAACACTTACAAAAGGGGTTACACAACATTCACTGGGAGACTACATCTCTTGTCTCTAGTCAGATAAGCATGCATTCGATATCAGAATGAAACTGTTTGGTGACTGAGGACACCCAAAAACGGTCACAGCAATCGTTCAGTATCGTTTCTTACAGTATTGTTTCTCATTTTTAGCTCATTACCGGGTGAGTATACTGAATCATTACGAAAGTAAGTATATGAAACTTTATTTAAACAGGGTGGGTCATTTAGGTGGAAGACTGGTATCTATAGGTGCGCTGCATCTAAAACTTACATCACATTAAAATTTAAGATTAAAAATAGTACTCCTTATTACAATGCTATTACAAAAAGAGGCTAACATACTTTACCAAAAAGCTAATATAGCAGGAAATGTTTCTCTAGGCTGTAAAAAGCTTGTATGTTATGCTTGTATGCAACTTTCGGACCTCTAAAAAGAAAGGTGTTTTTAGAAGATTTATCATTTCCGGGGATGGGGAAAGCAGAGACCGGGAAAATTTTGCTGGGATAATTTTAAGTCTTCTTTTTTTCATATGCGAGAAATAAAAATGGCGAACATGCGGGAAAACGAAATGATAAAACACTTGGGAAACAAAATGACAAAACAAGCGGGAAGACAAAATTACAAAACGGGCGGGAAAACAAAATGACAGAACAAAATATTATTTATGATTTTTTTCCAAAAAAGAACGTCCTCTCTATTTTTGACGCAAATGAACGCAAGAGGAATTGAGCGTTACTCGAAGCACTCGTCCCCCACCTTCTTGCGTCGACCGTTAAATTGCGCTGTTCTCCATTTCTTTTGTGATTTATTGCCCGCTTTCTACGATCCAAGAACAATGTCAGAAAATAGAGTACATGTTTCTTGCGATGAAAACGCTGAAAATGGAAATACCGGAATGTTTGTAACGAAATAGCATTCCCAAGGTAAATTACACCAAGGTAAACTCACCGCGGGAATACGTTACCGGGTTGTTTGCCGTCACAGACTTAATACTTTACCAAGGTCATTAATCTTTCATACTGTTTTCGGCGCGAAATGCGAAAATAGATAATTAGAGGGTGCTTGCTAGCATCATCTCGCTTTTATTATTTATACTGTTTCGACAGTCCTTTACTGCTTTGTTATGTCAGTGTTTCAGTCACCGAAGAATTGAAAGGCGAAGACTCCGTTTTTATAAATCTCCTTGTTGGATGTTTCTAGGCCTAGAGATTAAATCGAAATACATATAAGAAAATGCACTATAGATCTTCCTTAACTAGTGTTGTATTTAAACGCCAAATTTCCAAAAAACGTAGCTTATACTTACAAATCAGCAAGCCATCCAGCGATGATTCTAAGAAAGACCACGCTTTTGCTGCCTTGAACACGCAAAGTTGACCTCCGGAAATCTAAACCATATTTAATTTCAAATTTTTCTGTTTATTTTATTTCCTTATCTTTGAGGTTTGCCTCGCGATCGGTCATTTTATCTTGGGGTACTTAAAAAACCTACCTATTTACCTCGGTAACTTGCATGGGCGATTCTTTTGTTCTTTTTGATGTATCCATGGAAATACACCGCGATAAATTTACCTTGGGAAATGTTGGTCACACACGATTTGTGAGTTTTCCGAGGTAAAGAACCCATTTACCACGGTAAAAGGACGATGTGTAACCGCAACTGTACAAGTTTGACACACTACACTTGACACTAAGCTATTCCGTACTTAAAACCCGACACTGCTACACAGATCAAGTAATTTGTTCCAGTCAACTCTTGTTAATTACATTTTATGCAGTCACGAAAAACCTTTCGGTAACGATTCTCGCATCGCGACCGCAATCCTCAACTCGAAAATCGAAAATCTCTGAACTTTTCTAAGCGCAATAATCAGGAAAAGAAGAGCTACAATCGAAGCGATCACGTGTTCCGGATCCATGGCGGATTTCTTGTCACGCGAGGGGAAAAAGAAACATTTGAGAAACGTCCTGACTGTCACGCGAAAGGAAAAAGAAACATTTAAGGAATGTCTATATTTATTCTCGCGTTTCGTTTACTAATAACGCAGCTGACTGATTTTATCTCAGTGTGCTGATAAACATTTCTCGATTATCAAAATCTATAATCAGAGGGCTAGTTTCGTGGTCTGTTTTTTTTTTTTTCACTTCTAAAATAAAAGTTGACTAAGAATCTAACATTTCGCAATGATTGGAAGTAAAATCATAAAACGCATGGGTCTATTTGGAAAGGAAAGTTTTTTTTAAATAAAAGTTAATAAAATAGTTAGGTGCCATGTTGACGGCAAAGCCACTGCCCGGCTACTTTTCACATGCGAACAGAAATCAAGTTATCGCCGCGTAGAACACAAAGCAAACTACTCCCCGGCAGTTAGAAAGGACTAATACAAAGTATAAACGAAAGAGATAAATTATATTTGACGAGTTCTATTAGATTCGGTAGACAGAAATTTCTTTTAAAAGGTGTAAACAACTGAAGGACTAACTGAGACCGTTTGACCTTATATCGTTTGTCGGATGCCACGCTACTTTAATACGCACTATCAAAACAATTTCAGGAAATTAAATGTCAATCAAATGCGTTTTCGATGAGGTATCAGAACACGCAAGACTTGTACGACACGTACATTTCATTCTGTAAAAAGAAAATTCAAACAATCACAAATCATGCATTTTGTTCCTTTAACGAGAACTTATTAAATCGACGGTTTGCAAGAGTAGCAAATCCAGATCAGCCAATGATTGGCGGTCAACATTGTCCATTTCCATCGACAAGCGCCATATTTTATCGTCCAGCTACTACTACTGGCGAGAAGCACGCCATCGCCTCAGTGTTCAGTTCCAAGTGATGTCGAAGTACTTGCTACGGCAAACACAAAAACGAGAAAACCTCGCGTTAAGTCTGCTGACTTGAAGCGTAGGCGCCAAAATTTAGTAAGCTGTGGGGAGTTTCACAAAGAGAAAAAATCAAACTCTGGAACGATATCTATTCTTTGTATAAAGAAAGGTGTCCAGAAAGCCAGAGAATGCTACAGCAGGTGAAGAAACGGCAGCAGAATCTAGAGTACGAGTTCAAGCAGTTAAAGCAGTGGTCTCGCTCGACTAGAGAAGCTGGAATTCAGAAAATTATAGAAGGCTTCCCCTATTTCGACATCTTTGTTGAGGTGCCGGTGGTGGGACATCGATCCATCTAAAACGGCAATCAAATGAGTCACTACCTTTACCTCAGAGCCGAGTGTTAACGAGGCTTCGCAAATCGAAAGTGTAAATGTTTCTCTCCATGAATCAGAACCGCCTGAGAAAAGAAAGGCGAGAAAGTACGACTCCAGACTGGCAGAGTTCTGTTATTGAAATGTTTGAAAAGAGTATGGAACAGGACAACGCAAGATTTGAACGAAAATGTTCCGTGACGCCCAGAGCAGGCAAATGGAACAAACGCCATACTTGCTGGCTTAAAAGACATTTTTAAAGATTTAGCATCAAAATAATTGTCTTTATCTAATCGTTTATTTTCTGTTATTGGATCGTTGTTATCCGGGCCATAGGTCGCACATTTCAAAACAAATGTTGTGCAATACTCACGTAGCAATCACTGCACAGTCTTCTTTAGGGTCTCGTTTTTGTCTCGTGTCGTCATGACAACGTCATGACGACACGAGAATATGCGAGGGGAAGAAGGTGCATTCCAAGGTGCATTCCATGCGCGTTTGCTTTGTGAGGCCGCGGAATTTTCCCGCCATGTCAATATTTTTCCCACCATGTCAAGATTCGCTTTGTGAGGCCGCCGGATTTTGTGCGTGTTGTGAAAGAACAAAAAATTTTTGTTTATAAGTAGGAGTTCAAAAATATTGCTGCATTGAAAGTTTTTTGCTTTTCTGCTGTAATCTTTGTCGGTTGGGAGTGTTTATCAGGGCTCGACACTATGGAACATAATGTTCTCAAATTCATCGGTCAGGATTAAAGTTAGGACTGTTTTGTTCCGATTTATCGATCCGTTAACTATGTATTGTGTCTCCGAATTGAAAAAGGCGCGTACAGACCTGCTTGGGCAAGTTTGGGTTGTATCTCACTGTCATGAATTTTACACAATAGTAATGAGTGTGGGCAAGCAAGGGCATGTTTTGGCAAGTTGAAACATCCTTTGTTTCGGCTAAGATTTAAAGGCGATTGTGTTAGCCACATGTTGCTTAAAGGGAAAAATGAGCAAGAAGTGCAAAGTCAATTGGTCAGATGTCCAAGGAGCATCACCCAAACCAAAGCGACTTCACTTGGAAAAGGATGAAGCAGACAGCTTTTACCATTGCCCGATACAAGAGTGTGAACATGATGGATTTCAAAGTCAGAGAGGCTGTAGAAAACACGTTAGCACTAAGCACAGTTGGTTCTTTTATTTTGACGAAAGGCCCGATTCTAAACAAGTAACAAAGTCGCTGACGATTGGAAGAAATGAAGATGAGACAAGCGAAACCACAAAACACAACGTGAAGTTACTTTCTTCATTTCCATTATCATGTAACATTGGCGAAGTGTTCACGAAATGGTTGACAGGAAGTGCTGGCGGTTGCAAGAAAGATCGTGCCGCTCAACAGATAGTGACAAGGTGCTTCAAATTTCTTAGATTTTGCTGTGAAGACGAGGAGGAGTTAACGTTTGAAGTGGTCGACTTTAGTTTGTGTTCTCCAAATCTGTTGTTCAAGTTTATCGACTACTTACAAGATGCATGTAAACTCGGCCATGGTGGGCGTTTGGGCTACATAGATGCTATTTCTGAATTGATCGACTTCAGAAAACTTCATGGCGCATCAGAAGCAGTTCTAAGGAAGTTCTCTACGACAGAGTTGTACCTCAAGAGAGCCCGAAAAACAGTTGCAAAGATGATGAGATTGCAGTGGACACAAGATTTAGACATCGAGACTCTGGAAGCAAAAGGGCACTGGGCAACAATGGAGGAGTTATTGGAGGTGGTGAAATTTCATCTGCCTCGTTACGAAAATACAGTGAAAATGTGCAAAACCAGTCCAGCCCAAGTTAACCCCTCAGACCTAACGTTTGCCACGAAATTTGTAGCCATGTATCTGTTCATCAAGGTGAAGGGATCGCGGCCCATGACGTACCAATATTTGACGGTGGACATGATTGCCACAGCAAAGGAAAACGGTGGGTTTATCGATCAGAAAACGTTCAAGACGGCTGGAAAATATGGCTTCGATTCTTTGATTCTGACCGACGCAAACATGCACGTTCTTAACGGCTACATCTCGAACGTTAGACCGTTGCTTAAACCCCAGTGTGATTTCGTCCTCGTCACCAGAAATGGAGGTCAGCATGGCAAATTGGGCGAAACTATGAGCAAACTGGTTTTTGATGCAATTGGAAAATACATTCATCCGACGCGTTATCGCCAAATCGTCGAAACTCAAAGCCTCAATCAGCTCACTAGCGAAGAGCAAAGGTTTTTGTCTGAGGACCAGAAACACAGTTCTGCCTTTGCTAAAGTTCACTATCAAAAGCAACGATCGCGAGAAGTTGCCCTGAAGGGTCACGAGTGTCTTCAAAAACTTCAAGGTACCAAGGGTTCCGAGGTAGACGATGACGTACACGCAAGACTAGGCGGTTCAACGTCCAGCTCCGGGCCTTCAGTTGAAACAGCTCAGAATACCAACAGCTCGAGCCCCATAAAGGATGCCCTGCCTAAAAGAAACTTGCACCTTCAGAGGAAAACTCGTCATGCTTTAAAATTCACGAAAGAAGAGGATGATTTTCTAGAGGAAGGGATAACTAAGCACGGGTTTGGACAGTGGACCGCTATTTTGAGAGATCCCGATTTTCAATTTCAAGACGGTAGAACGGCGGACTCTCTAAAGAAAAGGGCTGGACTCAAACTACCCCAAGCTTAACAAGGCTAAGTTTGCAGAAAAAGAGTAAAACTTCTGCTGATTTTGGTTGATGACTATGACATTGGTTGCGAAAACCATTACCAAAACAATACTTCGAGTGGTCTTTGGAAACGAATCGTGCAAATATTACATCATTGACTGCAATCAATTAACACACACATTTTAATTTCTCTAACACGTATGCTCACAGTTACATCGTGTTCTCGTTGTCTTTGGGAAATGTACTAAATTAGCTTACTTATGTTTGTCAATCTTCTATTAAAGTGCACAATGACATGATCTCAGTCTATAATTTTAGGTTTAACATTAGCTTACATTGCTTCAAGAACTAAATTCTTTCCTGAAAGCTACATGCTATTTCTTTCAGTACTTTCACTGCTCACTTTTGGCTAGTGCTTAAGTATCTCAGTATCGTGTTTGTCTTGGCTCTCTTGCTTTGTTGCCTCTGACGGGCAGAGATATTTCTGCGCCTCTTCGTGCCGTGCATACGCATCAACTGTTCTGACATCGCGCAGTCGTCAAGGTCTTCGGACAGTGGTGCACCACTTGGTTTGGGGGACGCTGGACTATGAATTCCGGGTGGTGTGGTTTGTGGAACGCAAGGTGGTGTCCGTTGTGTAACAAACAATGCGTTCTCATCTTCGTCTTCTGTTTCCAGGGAGGTGAGACTACGTGCGGGGGGCAGTGGCTCATACAAGCTATTCACCATGTTTTGATCTTCCTTACGCAGCAGCCCGAGTTCCCTACACACCCGCTTTCTTTCTGCCAAGGCCTCTGAGCAACCAAGGGTGCCAAGGTTCCTGTGATGATTTCGAAGTTTGTCTGACAACAGTTCTCTCAACGCATCCATCGAAGCCGTTGTGTCAGCATCCTCACTGATTTGTAAGGCGACCATACATTCGTGCAGTTCTTTTTCCGTATTCTGCAGCCACCGGGATTCAAATACTTCCTTCGCCCTGGTCTTTCTAGTTTGCAGTGCTTCCTCGCGTTGTATATCTTCGAACGCAGCGATATCATTTCTGACTGGAGTCGGTAGTTGCTCTTGAGGGTCGGCCGGGAGCAGATTCAGGTTCTGGCTTGAGACACCCCTGCATCGGAGTACATTTTGCCTGCTTGCATATTGCTCTTGCCGCATCCGTTCTTCTTCGTTTCGTCTTCTCTCTTCCATTCTAAGTATCTTCTCAAGTTGTCTTCGACGCAGAGTTCCAGGATGCGACTGCTGGAGAAGTGTTGGCAACTCCCTTGCTCGATCGGCGTCCGGGTAGCTGTCTGTGTCGTCAGGGGGTTCATCGTCACTCGGTGCCTGACCCTCGTCAGCCAGTGCTTCTTGAGTCAGCAGAGCAGGGAGGGACAGACCTCTTATTTCTCCCTTTTCCTTCTCCATCAGAATGCCTTCGGAAGCGGTCATGTCCTCTTCATCGGCGCTGCTTTCGTCTTCGTCTTCTGATTCCTCTTCTCCATCTGGTGTCTTGGCCATCTTGGCCGCCCAAACGACACAATCCATCGCATGCTTCTTCATCCAGGCAGAGGCTCCCTTCTTTGGCTTGGGCAGGCTTTGAAACTTGTAAGTCCTTAATCGTCTCTCCATCGCAGGTTGGTCAGCAGGACCGAAGTCAAGCTTGCGCTGTGACGTTATTAGCATTGGGCAGCGATTGATGAACGCTCGTGCATTTCTGTATTTCACATGCGCGGCGTAGCCCCCTTGAGTTAAGATTTTCCAATCGTCCATGTCGAGTGTTTTTTCCGTTGCCTCATCAATGAAAATCACCTCTGTGTATGGCGTAATCATTGATTTGTTAAAGGCACGTTGTTTTGTAACGGTGGCCACGTTCCCATGGTGGATAAGGCCAAGGATGGGAGAAAATAAGCTGGTTTTCCCGCTGTTTGCATCGCCAACCAGGCATGGCACTTTGTCCTTGTGGCGCTTCTGATTGTAGCTCAGTAACTTCAAAAAATCGTGGCAAAAGTTCCTTAGGTCTTGTTCTCCCAGACTGTTTTCTAAAACTTCTTGGAAGTACTTTGGTTTAGGGTCCCCCGCCGGATCATAAACGCAGAACGCTCTTGGCGAAGCTTTACCAATCTGGTGATCTTGAATGGCATCTTGGACGAAGGATCGCCTCTTGACAGACCAGCACCAACCGTCACTCACCTCAATTAGATCATGGTCGATAATCAACGGTGCAAACAACTCGCAGTAGGGGTCTGATAATAATCCGATCACGTTCTTCATCTATCGCACAAGTCTAGCCTTAAAAAACTCGTTTGTTGCCAAGGTGTTAATGAATGCCGCAGCATCGCATTTGTAAGCGTAAGTGAACTTCGATCGTGAATCTTTCTTGTAAATTGTGCCTCTATAACTGGCGTATCCCAGCTGTTTCATTGCGATCGAAATGTTATTTATCAAAACCGTTACTTTGTCTGAAAGCATCTTGTCCCCAGTTGCCTTCTCGAGTGGACTTGAGTTTTCGCCTCCTGTGTCGACCGCATCAAATCTAAATTTGTCGATTCGCAGTCCAGCACCAAGGAGTTTATCGATTGCCGTTGTTAACACGGTTTGGAAACGCGAGCTAATCAATGTCACTCGAACCACGTTTTCTGTACCGCAGTCATCCAGCTCCTGCAATGATAAGTTTCCCGCGCCGACGACATTTCTATACTCCATTGCAAAGGTGTGCCTGTAGGAGGATTGCACCAGATCTTCCATGAAGGGATTTTTGTGGTCTTTCAATACTTTGTATAGTTCTCTCATGGCCTCACATTCCCTACCTTCTGCAAACGTGGCCTATGAAAAGTAATATTCTCCATTAAAAAAATGCAATTATAATACATATACTGACGATAAATATTGAGAGAAATCAAAAATGTGATGTTTGGCTTGGATGTTGCCCTACTAATTTCTTTATCTTAATTTCCGGTATATTTTTTGCCTGTGGAATGTTTCAAACAAATGCAGAAAGTGCCCTTCCATTGTAGTCAATCATCCCGAACCAACTGATGATTATTTTTAAGAGAATATAGGTACAATCTTAAAAATATATATAACATATGTAATTTTCACTTTTGACTGCCTACAAGGCAACGTTTGCACCCCTTTTAAAAACTATTTTAATTTTTTAACGCATAATCGTGATACGAGGAACTGTAGAGCCACTGTTGTTCTACCTAAAGTGAAACTTGAGTTTGCACGAAAAAGTTTTTATTTCTCTGGTGCAAATATTTTTAATTCTTTACCTTTAAAAACTAGACAAACTAGCAGTAGGGTTTTATTTAGGCAGTCTTTAAACGAATTATTTTTATAGGTTAAGTAAGCATAATTTAATAGATTTTTAACTTTTTACCTTTTATCCTTTTATATGATGTATTTTTATTTTTATATTGTTATATATATTTTTCTTTTACAGGACCCCTTTGATAACAGTACGCATGTACTGAAGGGCCATCCTGTTTAAAAATTCGTTATTATTATTATTATTATTATTATTATTATTATTATTAACCTTACGTTACAAATGGCATTTCGTCTGTCTTAGTTCGTTTGAAACCTACTTAATGCGATCTTTTTGCTCAAGGTCAACCGGAGAGTCCTGCAGTGACTTTAAAGAAAAACGTATGTAAAAACATAATGCTTTACCTGTTTAGCCGTGACCCTCACGCCGTGCATATGCTTTAGCAACTTTCTGTGTACTGTAATGGGGTTGGCTGGGGCACCATTGGGCGTGGTCAAAGCTAGCCAGTAGGAAATGGCGGGATAAAGTGACTTATTGACAACCGTAGGACTTCCATCAATCCATTGTTGAAATGTGCTTGTCGGGATCTGGCTGGTCGGTTCATCGCTCTCATCACTCTCTTCTTCCTGTTCATCATTTACTTTGGCCTTACTCTTCTCGTGCGTGCTTATTGCACTGAAGAAGAATGCAACATCTACAATTTCTGAAAAAAGTCCAAAATTATCACTATTCACGCCAACTTCTAAAACTGTTTACACTCTTGCTAGATTGAAAACAGCAAGTTAAAAGCCAAGTCAAGTTTGGGCAATACCAACCAGAAATTGCCGTGTCGCAAGCGTCTCTTGTAGCGCAGATCGTATCCCAAGACTTCTTGAGATTTCTTTCCTTGACGTCGCATACACATTTAGCACTTATAACGCTGCATTTTCCAGACACAACAGGACCCATAAAACAGAGAGCATTTCCCTTAATGGCTTGGCTGTTCAACTGTCTGCAAGGCTGTTTCGCTCTCAACATCTTCGCGTCTCGAATAGTAGTGCAAATAGCTTGAGAGAAGTGGCTCTTTATATACACTACGGTAGTTGCGAGATCACGAGGAATAAATCATATTTCACCTAAAAGCAAATGCCTTCACCATATTGGAAACTGCTCCTTTTGCTGCGAAATATCTGCGTAAGGTTCTAACAACAATTACCGCTTAATAAAACCCACCGAACCTATCGTTTCCACAATAATGATGTTCTAATTGCAGTGTTCAACTTTGTAAGACAGCATTCAGTAAAAAGGCGGACAAAAATATTCCTTCACCATATTGAGAAATGTCGCTCTTGTTTTTAACAGTGAAACCCTGTTTGGGTGACAATTTGGCTAGAAGCTGCTAATGCCAAATGAACATAGTATTGTCCAATAAAATAGTGGATATTTTAGCAAGAAAACGGAAAAAAGATATCACAAGGAAACACATGCACTTAGAGTTTTGGGACTTCCGAAATTTTGCGAAATTCCGACATTGTGCTAATTTGACTAAACGTCGCTATTGTAGAACAAATGTGACTTGTTCAAAAGAAATAAATAACAACGTCAGTTCAATGAATAAGTGTAATTTTAACAAAGGGATCTGAATAAACCCAGAAAATGGGTGATGATTGAGTACCAGCATTTGTGCCTATAGTTTCCAAATGAGTGATGTAGTTTACATGTTCATTTCTTCTTAGATACTTCTGATTATAAAGAAAAGTAAGAGAGTAGCACACTCTTGTTTCCGTCTTTGCCGTGACAACCGTCATATCCGACTTCAAATAAAAACTTTTCACTTGAAATATATTCCATCTAAACAATCATTCACTGCAAGTTCACCTGTCAGAGTAAAGTTTTAAAAAGCGAGCGGAAATGACGGACGTCACGGAAAGGACGGAAACCTGAATAAAATTAAACTTTCTTCTCTATCTTACTGTAAGTATTTCTTACAAATTAAATATATAATCATGATATAATTGTTTTATATATTTCTTCTTAGATACTTCCAGTTGGAAAGAGAAGTAAAAGAGATAATATAATCTTGTTTCCGTCCTTTCCTTGGTGACCGTCATATCCAACTTCAAATAAAAACTTTTACGCTTGAAATGTATTCCATCTAAACAATTATTCACTGCAAGTTCCCCTGTCAAAGTAAAGTTTTAAAAAGCGAGCGGAAATGACGGACGTCACGGAAAGGACGGAAACCTGAATAAAATTAAACTTTCTTCTCTATCTTACTGTAAGTATTTCTTACAAATTAAATATATAATCATGATATAATTGTTTTATATATTTCTTCTTAGATACTTCCAGTTGGAAAGAGAAGTAAAAGAGATAATATAGTCTTGTTTCCGTCCTTTCCGTGGTGACCGTCATATCCAACTTCAAATAAAAACTTTTACGCTTGAAATGTATTCCATCTAAACAATTATTCACTGCAAGTTCCCCTGTCAAAGTAAAGTTTTAAAAAACGAGCAGAAATGACGGACATCACGGAAAGGACGGAAACCTGAATAAAATTAAACTTTCTTCTCTATCTTACTGTAAGTATTTCTTACAAATTAAATATATAATTGTTTTATATATTTCTTCTTAGATACTTCCAGTTGGAAAGAGAAGTAAAAGAGATAATATAGTCTTGTTTCCGTCCTTTCCGTGGTGACCGTCATATCCAACTTCAAATAAAAACTTTTACGCTTGAAATGTATTCCATCTAAACAATTATTCACTGCAAGTTCCCCTGTCAAAGTAAAGTTTTAAAAAACGAGCGGAACTGACGGACATCACGGAAAGGACGGAAACCTGAATAAAATTAAACTTTCTTCTCTATCTTACTGTAAGTATTTCTTACAAATTAAATATATAATTGTTTTATATATTTCTTCTTAGATACTTGCAGTTGGAAAGAGAAGTAAAAGAGATAATATAATCTTGTTTCCGTCCTTTCCGCGATGACCGTCATATCCAACTTCAAATAAAAACTTTTACGCTTGAAATGTATTCCATCTAAACAATTATTCACTGCAAGTTCCCCTGTCAAAGTAAAGTTTTAAAAAACGAGCGGAAATGACGGACATCACGGAAAGGACGGAAATCTGAATAACATTAAACCATCTTCTCTATCTTACTGTAAGTATTCCTTACAAATTAAATATATAATTTTTATACTTATTTCTTCTTAGATACTTCCAGTTGAAAAGAGCAGTAAGAAAGATAATATAGTCTTGCTTCCGTCCTTTCCGTGATGACCGTCATATCCAACTTCAAATAAAAACTTTTCACTTGAAATGTATTCCATCTAGACAATCATTGACTGCAAGTTCCCCAGTCACACAATACAGTTTAAGAAAACGAACGGAAACGACAAACATCACGGAAAGGACGGAAACCTGAATAATCTTCTTCTCTATCTTACTGTAAGTATTACTACGAAATTGAACATTTAGGAAGGGGAACGAGGACATTTGGAAAACGATCCTCCTCCTCCTCCTCCTCCTCCTCCTCCTCCTCCTCCTCTTCAATTCTATTGTTATCCTCCTCCTCCTCCTCCTCCTCCTCCTCCTCAGTACTATTGTTAGTCTCCTCCTGCTCCTCCTACTCCTCCTCAGTACTATTGTTAGTCTCCTCCTACTCCTCGATTCTATAGATTTCCTCCTCAATCCCTTTGTCTTCTGTTCCTCCTCCTCTTCAATTCTATTGTGGTCCTTCTCTTCATCCACCTCCTCCTCCTCCGCCTCCGCCTCCTCCTCCTCCTCCTCCTCCTCCTCCTCCTCCTCCTCCTCCTCCTCCTCCTCAGTACTATTGTTAGTCTCCTCCTTCTCCTGCTCCTCCTACTCCTCCTCCTCCTTAGTACTATTGTTAGCCGCCTCCTACTCCTCGATTCTATAGATTTCCTACTCAATTCCTTTGTCTTCTGTTCCTCCTCCTCTTCAATTCTATTGTTGTCCTTCTCTTCATCCACTTCCTCCTCCTCCGCCTCCGCCTCCTCCTCCTCCTCCTCCTCCTCCTCAATACCATTGTTAGCCTCCACCTTCTCCTCCTTCTAAATTCTATTGTTAACCTCTTCCTTCTCCTCCTCCTCCTCTTCCTCCACCTCCTCCTTTACCTACCACCACCACTGTCACCACCACAACCACCACATCCACCACCACCACCACCATTACCACCGCCACCACCACCACCACCACATTTGTATTGTTTAACCTCCACCACCACCACATTTGTATTGTTTAACCTTCACCACCACCACCACCACCACCACATTCACCACCACCACCAACACCAACACATCCGACACCACCAATGCAATAATATTATGCCCTCCCTGTGCCCTTTCTGTACCCTTCCTGTACCCTTCCTGTACCCCTCCTGTACCCCTCCTGTACCCTTCCTGTATCCCTCCCGTATCCTTCCTGTAGCCTTCCTGTATCCCTCCTGTATCCTTCCTGTACCCTTCCTGTACTCTTCCTGTACCCCTGAAGTTTTGTACCATCCAAAAATATATATTATGGAGTATTCCGACAAATTCGATTTCATATTTCTACTTACCGTAATTTTTTTAAAATAATGTTTTCGAAGAAAGTTATTTTATGTTATTTTCTCTTGAGCGAACTCTTACTATAATAAGTCAATCGGAAGGTTTATGTTGCAAAAGATACTCAATGAAATTAGTTATCAGTTTAACTGCTTTATTAGACATAAATCTGTTAGTCGATTTACGAGAGTTTAATTTACATTTAACGACCGAAATAAAAGTTGTGCTTGAGTTATTATCTGTGTGTTTATTATTAAACGGTTTCGCGGCAATTCGCTTCGCGCTCGCAATGTTTACGTTCGGGGTCACTGAAGCGCACATGTATTTTTCGTTTGTGAATAATAATTCGTTTCGGTGGTGGGTATATTGTTTTATTGCCATGAAAAGAATACGTTGATGATCCAAACATCACTGATGTTTGGAACAACAACACAATCTACTGATCTGTGGCCCTGCTTACAGAAGATACACGTAATTCTCTGACCTTCAGGGGTCAACAAAGTATCTGCAGTTATTGGAGGGGGCTTGGGCGGGTGCTTTCTCTCTGGAGTTGCAGCCGGGGTTGTTGCCATCGAATTGCACCTTTCTCGGGCTTCAACTTTAGTTTTAAATACCTTCAACAATTCATCAAGGCTCCAATTTCCTGTGTCAAACTTTCTGCTAATTATTAATTTTAGCTCTTGGGGGACCTTACTTAGTAGAACTGGGACGAGTAGGCTACCGTATTGCTGAGCATTTACCCCCAAAGCTTGCAAGCCTCTGGTGTGGATTTCTGTTTTGTCATACAATTGTCTGATCCCCTTAACATCACTGACCGAGCTAACCACTGGCAACTTGAGTAAATTATCCATATGAGAGCTAATGATTAACTGTTTGTTTCCATACCTTTGCTCCAAGATCTCTCTTGCCGACTGATAATTTTCCGATGTTGATGATAGCCCTTTAATTGCCGATGCGGCTGGACCGGAGCAACTGCAGAATACCCCGCCACTTTAGTCCACCTCATTTACATGGGTCGGTACCTTTTGAAGAACGAGGGATAACACAATAGATGCTATTCTTATTCAATGACATGTAAATAAGTGGCGGCGTATTCTGCAGTTAAGCCGCTGGACCTTCCACGAGAGACCTCAAATAGTTCATTTTGTCGATGTCGCCGAGTTTCGGGTTTGAATGAATAGCGCTGTCAAAACAATCAATGAACGCCTGCCACTCCGTCGGTCGACCATTGAACTTTTTCATTTGAAATTTCGGTAGTTTGGCGTGAACTTCAGCGTTCGAAGCTGCTGTTGCTCCATTTGAGAGTATTCAAGAGTGGGGACGTCCAGTTAAAGCGCTTGAGGTTGAAATCGGCGGGGAATTGATCTGCAAAGATGTAAGTGTCGAGTCGATGCGAACCATCGCCCACGTGATTTCATCTGTGATTTCGCTCGCTTCGGTGACTTCGTTTACAATAGCATTATCGCCGTCTTCATCATCTATGAGTTTCAAAATCTTGTTATCGAGGTTTTTCAAGGTGTCGAGCTTTTCCCTGAGTAAAATCTTCTGTTGAGAAAGTTGATCCTGTAACGACGGCTCGAAATTGGAGATAGAATCTTCGATTTGCGTGAGGAGTTTCTTGACATGTGCTCGATGATCTCCGCGGATTTTCCTTTGTTTCTTAAGCCCTTCAGCCATTGTTGTTCCAGAATCCGGCTCGAAGGACCATGTAATGAATTTATTCCGTTCCAAACTAACAACTACAGGCTGAGGCGAATCTAAACCGGACAAGAGTTCAAAGTTCCTAAACACGATTACAAAATGTCCGACAAACGCAACGAAAACTAAACCACGAGTAATTTCACACAAGATCGCGTGACTCAAAATGTCAATGTCATTAGAGGGGGGTCCCTTGAATTCCGCACATGCTTAATTAATTTCTTATTTGCCATTTTTTTTGCTTTTTTCTATGACAACGTTATTGCAATTAGTCGCGAGAAGCGATCGCGATCGCCAGACAGAACCTAATTACCGAAAACGGGCTTGTTTTGTGGAGAACGTTTAAAATAAATTGAAAATGGTCGCTTCCAAGGAGGACAGCCTCTTGATGATTTAAAAGATACCGAAGGGGGTGCTTAGCATTTGTCGGAAGGAACCGGTTGGAATGAAAATTGATTAATGGTAAGCGATTTTCCAAAATCAGCAAACCAACCGAACGAGATGGCGCTTACCATTTGAAGTTCGGTTTCCTGTTATTGTTTTCCGTTGGTGAGAGACTGGAACTGGGAAATCGTGCAAATGGTAAGGAAATTTCCGACGTTCCGTTCCGAAAGAGATCAAAGGTACTTAAAGCCGTCTCGTGTTACTCTTTTTTCCAGATTTTCGTGACAGAACATTAGCTAACATTGTTTGATTTTTACGAAGATCGTGAATTCAAAACTATATCTGCTATATCCCACCACTGTAATCACTATAAATAGAGCTGAACAGTAAATACCCTGTTAAAACCTGCACCATTATTGTACGCGTTGTAAACAGAAATTATAATTCATTTTCAACTACTTTCCCAAAATCCATCACATTCAATAGTTCCACTGAAGATAACATGGTAGATATCAAAGCACGCTATTCTTTAAATAGGCAAAATAAAGCTGTTCTTCTGATACATCCTATAAATGCACTTACTAAATCTACACGTCAAGAGACTACAAAACAAGACACTCCAAAGAGATTTTAGAGATTCATTCATCCACTGAGTATGCTAAGCGTGTAGCGTGACATGCACAACAACGTCAACGAAACTACAGGTCTAGTCTGAAATGTCAGCCGTCTTCTCTTCCTTCCCGCCCGTCCTCTGAGGGGTAAGGAAGAGAAGACGGCTGACACTTCAGACTATCTACAGGTCCATCTACTGACATCTTGTTGATAGACGTTTCTGCTTTTCAAAGCTAAGAGAACTCATCAAATATAATTTCTCTCTTTCGGTTATACATTGTATTATGCGTTTCTAACTAACCTGGTGTATTTTGTTCTTCTTCTACGCGTTTTCTTGTTGAGTTACAATTAATTTCCATTGATAATCTCATACAATTTAAAGGTTAGAATGTTATTTTAATCAAAGGCCCTTTGGGCTGTCTCGTGTCTCTTTTCAATATCTTTGTGTAATTTGTGATTTCAGTGTTAAAACGTTAAACCACAAGGTATAGCCTCGTTTTGGTGCTAAGTTTGTTTTCGTTCTATAATTTTATAAAATGACTGTTCTTTTATAATTCTTTTTGATGTATTGATGTCTTGTTTCTTTTGTTTTTGTAAAGTTCTCAGGCTCATAGGCTAGTTTCTACCAGGTAGTTTTGTTTCGTCTTAAACTCAACCTGACAGTTGCAATTCGCTAAGGGTGCAGAGGATTATAAAGAAGGGGCATTCCAAATTAGGAAAAAATAGCTGCCCCCTTTCTTTGTCCGTGGTATATGCTAAAGTGTAAGATCAATGCAAGATATTGACTTTGATCAGTAGTAGAGAGTATTCTGGTCTCGGATTGTCACTATTCGTTATCGTCGCTATTTAGGACTATTCGTCACTATTTGCAACTATTCGTTAGTATTTGGAACTATAGTATTTGTCACTTTTCGTTACTATTCGCCACTATTCAACTACTATTCGCTACTAGTTGTCATCATTCACGACGTACGACTCGTATCAGGTCGTGTATATTGGACATGGATGACTTATCACATACTATTCGCGACTATTCGGGAGTATTCGTACTATTCGCGACTATGTGCTATTCGATTTTTCCAGACATCTATTTAGACCAAGGGAAGCCGTCATTCAACACAGGAGAGGGGACTGCTCAGAAGCGTTTTAGTCAGAGAAGCGTGTACTCGACATCAGACTGAGGCTGTTTGGTGAAGAACATCGAAAGACTGCTGACAGCTTCCATAAAGTAGGGGTTACACAACATTCACTGGGCGACTACATCTCCGTTCTTGAGCCCAAGAATCATGTACTTGATATCAGACGGAAACTGTTTGGTGAAAACCATTCAGAGACTGCGGACAGCTTTCTTTCAGTGGGGGTTACACAACATTCAGTTGGAGACTACAACTCTGCTCTCGAGTCCAAAACGGGTGCACTTGAAATCAGACGGAAAACTGTTTGGTGAGCATGACTAACAACAACCATGAAGTGAGGGTTACACAACTTTCACTAGGAGACTACAACTCTGCTCTTGCCTATGAGAAGTGTTCACGTGATATCATACTGAGACTGTTTGGTAAAAAAACTTCCAACGACCACTTACAGCTACCATTCAGTAGGTGTAACACAAATAACATTCACTTGCCGACTACAAACACAGCATGAAAACATAACTTTACTGCGGTGTAAAGCTGAAGTAAACGGTAAAGCTGGCGTAAATTTGGAATTTAATCAGCTTTACGCGACCTTTACATTTTTTAAAGCTGACCTTTAAACCAGCTTTACACTCATGTCTAAAGCTGGCTTAAAGAGATTGAAACATTTAAGCCAAATTTACACCAGGTTTACGCACGGTAGCGTAAATGTCAGGTTTAACCACCTTTACGAACCTTTAATTGATGGCGTAAAGTTGGATGACCAGCTTTAAGGAGATTTAAGCCACCTTTATTTTTCCGTAAATCTCTATTTTCGTGCTGTGAAATTGTCCGCTCTTAAGTCCAAGAAGCGAGCGCTTTATATCAGATGGAAACTATTTGGTGAAGGATATTGATATACTGTCTCTGATATTCAGAGACAGCTAACAGCTACCATTCAGTAAGGGTGTTACACATCATTCACTGGGTGACTACATCTCTGCTCTGGATCCGGATCCAAGCTTGTACTTGATATCAGTCTGAAACTGTTTGGTGAAGAACATTCAGAGATGGCTGAGAGGTATCATTCAGTAAGGGCTACACAACATTCACTGGGCAACTACATCTCCACTCTGAAGTCCAAGAAGCGCGCGTATGATATTAGAATGAAAGTGTTTGGTGAAGAACACTTACAAAAGGGGTTACACAACATTCACTGGGAGACTACATCTCTTGTCTCTAGTCAGATAAGCATGCATTCGATATCAGAATGAAACTGTTTGGTGACTGAGGACACCCAAAAACGGTCACAGCAATCGTTCAGTATCGTTTCTTACAGTATTGTTTCTCATTTTTAGCTCATTACCGGGTGAGTATACTGAATCATTACGAAAGTAAGTATATGAAACTTTATTTAAACAGGGTGGGTCATTTAGGTGGAAGACTGGTATCTATAGGTGCGCTGCATCTAAAACTTACATCACATTAAAATTTAAGATTAAAAATAGTACTCCTTATTACAATGCTATTACAAAAAGAGGCTAACATACTTTACCAAAAAGCTAATATAGCAGGAAATGTTTCTCTAGGCTGTAAAAAGCTTGTATGTTATGCTTGTATGCAACTTTCGGACCTCTAAAAAGAAAGGTGTTTTTAGAAGATTTATCATTTCCGGGGATGGGGAAAGCAGAGACCGGGAAAATTTTGCTGGGATAATTTTAAGTCTTCTTTTTTTCATATGCGAGAAATAAAAATGGCGAACATGCGGGAAAACGAAATGATAAAACACTTGGGAAACAAAATGACAAAACAAGCGGGAAGACAAAATTACAAAACGGGCGGGAAAACAAAATGACAGAACAAAATATTATTTATGATTTTTTTCCAAAAAAGAACGTCCTCTCTATTTTTGACGCAAATGAACGCAAGAGGAATTGAGCGTTACTCGAAGCACTCGTCCCCCACCTTCTTGCGTCGACCGTTAAATTGCGCTGTTCTCCATTTCTTTTGTGATTTATTGCCCGCTTTCTACGATCCAAGAACAATGTCAGAAAATAGAGTACATGTTTCTTGCGATGAAAACGCTGAAAATGGAAATACCGGAATGTTTGTAACGAAATAGCATTCCCAAGGTAAATTACACCAAGGTAAACTCACCGCGGGAATACGTTACCGGGTTGTTTGCCGTCACAGACTTAATACTTTACCAAGGTCATTAATCTTTCATACTGTTTTCGGCGCGAAATGCGAAAATAGATAATTAGAGGGTGCTTGCTAGCATCATCTCGCTTTTATTATTTATACTGTTTCGACAGTCCTTTACTGCTTTGTTATGTCAGTGTTTCAGTCACCGAAGAATTGAAAGGCGAAGACTCCGTTTTTATAAATCTCCTTGTTGGATGTTTCTAGGCCTAGAGATTAAATCGAAATACATATAAGAAAATGCACTATAGATCTTCCTTAACTAGTGTTGTATTTAAACGCCAAATTTCCAAAAAACGTAGCTTATACTTACAAATCAGCAAGCCATCCAGCGATGATTCTAAGAAAGACCACGCTTTTGCTGCCTTGAACACGCAAAGTTGACCTCCGGAAATCTAAACCATATTTAATTTCAAATTTTTCTGTTTATTTTATTTCCTTATCTTTGAGGTTTGCCTCGCGATCGGTCATTTTATCTTGGGGTACTTAAAAAACCTACCTATTTACCTCGGTAACTTGCATGGGCGATTCTTTTGTTCTTTTTGATGTATCCATGGAAATACACCGCGATAAATTTACCTTGGGAAATGTTGGTCACACACGATTTGTGAGTTTTCCGAGGTAAAGAACCCATTTACCACGGTAAAAGGACGATGTGTAACCGCAACTGTACAAGTTTGACACACTACACTTGACACTAAGCTATTCCGTACTTAAAACCCGACACTGCTACACAGATCAAGTAATTTGTTCCAGTCAACTCTTGTTAATTACATTTTATGCAGTCACGAAAAACCTTTCGGTAACGATTCTCGCATCGCGACCGCAATCCTCAACTCGAAAATCGAAAATCTCTGAACTTTTCTAAGCGCAATAATCAGGAAAAGAAGAGCTACAATCGAAGCGATCACGTGTTCCGGATCCATGGCGGATTTCTTGTCACGCGAGGGGAAAAAGAAACATTTGAGAAACGTCCTGACTGTCACGCGAAAGGAAAAAGAAACATTTAAGGAATGTCTATATTTATTCTCGCGTTTCGTTTACTAATAACGCAGCTGACTGATTTTATCTCAGTGTGCTGATAAACATTTCTCGATTATCAAAATCTATAATCAGAGGGCTAGTTTCGTGGTCTGTTTTTTTTTTTTTTCACTTCTAAAATAAAAGTTGACTAAGAATCTAACATTTCGCAATGATTGGAAGTAAAATCATAAAACGCATGGGTCTATTTGGAAAGGAAAGTTTTTTTTAAATAAAAGTTAATAAAATAGTTAGGTGCCATGTTGACGGCAAAGCCACTGCCCGGCTACTTTTCACATGCGAACAGAAATCAAGTTATCGCCGCGTAGAACACAAAGCAAACTACTCCCCGGCAGTTAGAAAGGACTAATACAAAGTATAAACGAAAGAGATAAATTATATTTGACGAGTTCTATTAGATTCGGTAGACAGAAATTTCTTTTAAAAGGTGTAAACAACTGAAGGACTAACTGAGACCGTTTGACCTTATATCGTTTGTCGGATGCCACGCTACTTTAATACGCACTATCAAAACAATTTCAGGAAATTAAATGTCAATCAAATGCGTTTTCGATGAGGTATCAGAACACGCAAGACTTGTACGACACGTACATTTCATTCTGTAAAAAGAAAATTCAAACAATCACAAATCATGCATTTTGTTCCTTTAACGAGAACTTATTAAATCGACGGTTTGCAAGAGTAGCAAATCCAGATCAGCCAATGATTGGCGGTCAACATTGTCCATTTCCATCGACAAGCGCCATATTTTATCGTCCAGCTACTACTACTGGCGAGAAGCACGCCATCGCCTCAGTGTTCAGTTCCAAGTGATGTCGAAGTACTTGCTACGGCAAACACAAAAACGAGAAAACCTCGCGTTAAGTCTGCTGACTTGAAGCGTAGGCGCCAAAATTTAGTAAGCTGTGGGGAGTTTCACAAAGAGAAAAAATCAAACTCTGGAACGATATCTATTCTTTGTATAAAGAAAGGTGTCCAGAAAGCCAGAGAATGCTACAGCAGGTGAAGAAACGGCAGCAGAATCTAGAGTACGAGTTCAAGCAGTTAAAGCAGTGGTCTCGCTCGACTAGAGAAGCTGGAATTCAGAAAATTATAGAAGGCTTCCCCTATTTCGACATCTTTGTTGAGGTGCCGGTGGTGGGACATCGATCCATCTAAAACGGCAATCAAATGAGTCACTACCTTTACCTCAGAGCCGAGTGTTAACGAGGCTTCGCAAATCGAAAGTGTAAATGTTTCTCTCCATGAATCAGAACCGCCTGAGAAAAGAAAGGCGAGAAAGTACGACTCCAGACTGGCAGAGTTCTGTTATTGAAATGTTTGAAAAGAGTATGGAACAGGACAACGCAAGATTTGAACGAAAATGTTCCGTGACGCCCAGAGCAGGCAAATGGAACAAACGCCATACTTGCTGGCTTAAAAGACATTTTTAAAGATTTAGCATCAAAATAATTGTCTTTATCTAATCGTTTATTTTCTGTTATTGGATCGTTGTTATCCGGGCCATAGGTCGCACATTTCAAAACAAATGTTGTGCAATACTCACGTAGCAATCACTGCACAGTCTTCTTTAGGGTCTCGTTTTTGTCTCGTGTCGTCATGACAACGTCATGACGACACGAGAATATGCGAGGGGAAGAAGGTGCATTCCAAGGTGCATTCCATGCGCGTTTGCTTTGTGAGGCCGCGGAATTTTCCCGCCATGTCAATATTTTTCCCACCATGTCAAGATTCGCTTTGTGAGGCCGCCGGATTTTGTGCGTGTTGTGAAAGAACAAAAAATTTTTGTTTATAAGTAGGAGTTCAAAAATATTGCTGCATTGAAAGTTTTTTGCTTTTCTGCTGTAATCTTTGTCGGTTGGGAGTGTTTATCAGGGCTCGACACTAACGGTAGCCAACTAGCCACAGACTACTAAAAGTTTTGTTTTGGCTAGTAGGTTTTGGGCTTTTACTAGCCATTTTGGCTAGTTAAAATTTCAGGTATCTTTGTACATGGAGAAGGGAAGCACTTAATGGAAATTGAGTGACAGAGCTTCGATCATAACCAGGATATAAAACTATCCGATCGTTCATCCGGGAAATCCGCTTTTTCGTTCTAACTTCGCCATAAAATCAGTCACACATTAAGTAAAGTTAAGAAGACAATTTCTCTTGTTTTGTTTTGCTTTTACCATGAGAAATACGGGCCAAAATACAGAAACAAAGTTTCTTTCAGCTCATAAAATAGCTAACAAGAGTAAAATCAAAGCTGTCACTAGCCACTGGGCTAGTCATCAAAAAAGTTAGTCTCGAGCCCTGGTTTATTAAAAATGGCTTTTTAGTTGAACAGAATTGAACTTTAATTTAAGGGAAAATCGCGGCGTAGAATGTAAAGCAGTGAAAGAGATGTATTAAATTTGAGCAGTTTTATTAGGTGAAATTTTTGTACATTTTTTAAATGGAATGGTTGAGACAATTAGGAGAGAGTGTTGGATTTATGAACTTGCAGCGAACGCAAATTCTTAGTGGTCCAACTGGCAATATAAATGGAACAGAAATAAGGCCCCTTTTAGCTGGCGACAGTGCCTATTCACAAACGAACTGGCTAGTGAAACCCTACCCGGACAGAGGACGCCTGACTCAGGAGCGGAGAAAGTTTAAAACGTAAAGTTCGGTGCGCTACGATCTGTAGTGGAACGAGGATTTGGCATGTTGAAAGTTCATTGGAGAATTGCGTTGAAAAAGGTTGGACAAAAAACGAGCATCCTAAAAAAGACTATGATTGCTACGTGAGTTTTGCACAACAATTGTATGTATCGTTTCAATAACAGAAGATAAACGATTAGATAAAGACAATTATTTTGATGCTAAATCTTTAAAAATGTCAACTATGGCGTTTATTTGTTCCATTTGCCTGCTCTGGGCGTCACGGAACATTTCAGCTGATCGTTCAAATCTTGCGTTGTCCTGTTCCATACTCTTTTCACACATTTCAATAAAAGAACTCTGCATGCCAGTCTGGAGTCGTACTTTCTCGCCGTTCTTTGCTCAGGATGTTGAAATAGGGGACGCCTTCTATAATTTTCTGAGTTCCATCTTCTCCAGTCGAGCGAGATCGCTGCCTGAACTACTTGAACTCGTACTCTAGATTCTGCTGCCGTTTCTTCACCTGCTGTAGCATTCTCTGGCTTTCTGGACACCGTTCTTTATACGAAGAATAGATATCGTTCCAGATTTTTATTTTTTCTCTTTGTGAAACTCCCCACAGCTTACTGAATTTGGGGGCCCACGCTTCAAGAAGTTCGTGCGTTTCTTTCTCAGTCCTGTCAGCAGACTTAACGCGAGGTTTTTTCGTTTTGTGTTTGCCGTAGCAAGTACTTCGACATCACTTGCAACTGAAGACTGAGGCGATGGCATGCTTCTTGCCAGTAGAATTGGTGATCATCGAGAAATGTTTATCAGTACGCCGAGATAAAATCATTTTAAGTCGATTCAGCTGCGTTAGGGGGCTAAAAAAAGCCCTAAGCTTGACTTATCTTACAAACATCTCAAAAGTTAAAGGGCAACTCTTGGCTAGAAAACTATATTTCAGTAAAAGCTTCCGAATGTTTTTGTGACATTTCGCCATGGATGCTTCGATTATGATCACGAGATGTGATACGTCACAGGTGTGGAACAGCAACAAGTCACGAACATGGCTGACTCAAATTCTTGCAGTGAGAGCTCAACTTCTGCTAGCGACTCCACTGATTTTTAGAGAGCTATAGGAGGGGATATGTCAGGGGATAATTAAGAACCTTCTATGGTATTTCAACCCTGGCGTTTTGAGCCTCCAGGGAAAAACAGCGAGACAGAGAAAGGGAGTAAAATATCGAACCTCCTCACCGCCGACGGCGACGAATGGTGAGTGAATTGAAGTCCTAAATGTACAGTTTCTTTCTCTATTATCTCGGCCAGTTGTTTGTGAGCTAAGTCAAACCTGAAAAGCCTTGTTATTATTTGCATGTACGCGAGAAGCTTAATTAAACATACTTTTATACAACCAAACTGTTTGCTGCATTTTGTTGTTTATATTCGGTCTTCAAATATTTTTGCTCATGTTTATCACAATAGGTTTTAACCTTTTGAGCTTCAGCCTAATGTACACTATCTATCTTGTGCGTTTGAAAGCTTGCAAATACAGAAACGCAAGTTAAATTCTTTGTCTCTTTTGTGTTACCGATTTTTCTAAATTCTGCTCGAAAACGAAGAATTCTGCCGGCGAAATGCCTGCTACCGAAACTAGACTATCCGAAATTCGGCGGCAGATTTTATCTAGAACATACACAGGCTTGCAGTTAAGAGTCTCTGACTGAATAATCCGGGCAGGGGTCGGAAGAAGGGGGTCGGCCGATCTCCACCATGTTTATGTTGCATACAGGTCTTATCCAACTAGTAACCATGGCAACATTTTTTTGTTGATTGACTTCATTGTCTCAGAGATCAGACCACCCCCCCCAAAATTGCCTCAATGGCGTGACAAAAGTTGTGATTTGGGGCCAACTTTAGCAGTATGTATCTCGGAACTTTTTCAAGCAACAGATTTAATTTTACATCAAAATAACACTTATCTTTTGGTGGTTTAAATACATACAAGAACAAATGTTTATTATACATCATTCAAGTTCTGCATGCAATCTTAGAAGGCATACTTCGCAACGTTTTCAAAAATCGCAAAACTAGGCATTTTAAAATTCATGTTTCTCGAGGGTCCGGGAAGATACAAATATCAAACTAATTGCAAGTTACTCACCACACATAGGAGAATGTTTTAAGCCAGAGTTAAAATTGGGCCAGCGAATTTTTTTTTTAAACGGTTCACTGTTTTACCACTTCGACGACTTTCATTTACCCAAGCAAATTCTGTACATTTACGGCTTCCATGCTGGTGTCGATCGTATTATCCGAATTTCGCCTTGAAAGCATCCCTGACAGGTATGAACAACCAACAGGTATGGCTTCTTGTCATATTATTTATGATTTCGCTGAAGAACGGATTTATTTCAAACGAGAGACAAGTAAATGTATACTGGGGATTGCGTTACAGCAGATCAACACGTTTCTTTCAGCTTGGCCACCAAAGCCAAAGCGTCCACGTAGATGAACAGAATGCTATCTTTTCTTCTTGAATACATGATCCAAACTCATAAATAGCTTTAAGATATCCTATAAGCGAGTTCCAAATCCAGTAGACAGCAGATAAAATAATGTTGATCTCCGTGTAAGACTGTCGTTGGTATGTAAAATGTACGGACATTTCCACTGACTTCTGTCACCTTTTGAGGCTTGGTTTATGTCCGTTTATTCGTCGTACAATTTCTGTCCATGGAACGAATAATAAGTTGCATAAGAGGTGGATGACATTTGCACAACCGTTGGCAAAATGACTGCAAAATGAACTTCGTCGGGACGGTTCACAACATCAATAAACCTTGCGAGTGGACTGGGTATCAGAAAGGTGGGGGGTGGGGAGGGGGTCGTTTGGTGCTACTGCGACTGCTTACTGGGCGGAGGGAGGCTTGTTAGGAAAATTCTGATACCAATAACAATTTCTAACGTTTTCGAAAATTCGTGTTCTGTTGTTTTCTTCTGCACACGTTGTCTTTGATTCGCTCGCCATACATCGTAGTCAGATCCCAGTCCGTTTCATTGTTATGAAGAACCCTAGGAAGAGTTTTCTATAAAGTCCCTTCTTTACACACGGCGATACCTAGCTTTTTATGGGATTTTTAGTACGTGTGCGGCTACCCTAATATTTGTGAGCGATGGTAAAGCTTCTTTTGTTTTTGCCATCATCTAACTGCTTCGCAACATTCGTGATGGAGTGATAATTCAATTACTTAAATTCAGAAAAGCGTGTATATTTCATCGTGGGAAGAAGACATTTTGTCTGGCTTCAAGAAGATAATAAAGCAAGGTACAGGTGTTAACAAGTTGGAAAAGTGCTGTTTTAATTTGTTTCCCTAGAAATGGCTTCACTGACAAATGTATCCTTATAGTTTGTAGAATATTTTTGGTTTCTTGGCGTTTAGTAGAAACATGAATGCCGCTTTGACGTCTGACAATCGTCTGACGACCTCCATTGACAAAAAACTAATTTCCTTCATGGAATTGACAAATTAGCAACAAGTCGGGTAAGCACCGTGTTTACAACAGCTGTCGCTCACAACGCGAATGCAAGTAATTTACAGTATTTACTTTACCTAAAAAATGGAATATATCAAAGTTCACATTCGTCCCTGATCGGGTTCCATACCTAGATGTAAAAGACTGTGACATTTTTCTTTGTTTTAGAGTTCTTGTTTTCCTACTCTGTATTGTTTCGAAGTTCTTTGCTCTTTGCTTTGCGTCACTGGTGAGTTTCACAGATTTTAGACAGTTTTTTTTTTTGCAATTCCAAAGCGGAATGTCCACACTTCAAATTTCGGTAACGTTGAGAAGGCTTGCTGATTTTCGACTGTGGTTCACTCTGAGCTGACTCCAGATCCGTGTCAAAACAGATAACAGGAATGCGGTGTCAATTCCTCTCTTTAGCTGCAAGGAAAACGTTAGTGGGTATACTTTATTATTAACATAGATGCGAGTGTTTTACTAGAAAATAGAACACTGATAAAATTTATACGAAATTACATCCGGAACCGTAGTGGCGTATGTTCCATATCCTAACTGGTGAGGATATCAATGACGTCATTTCGCGCCATTGTACTGCTACCAAACGTTGTCAAACGCCGTGGGTCAAAGATATGAATTTTATGTTCTAGTGGGAAAAACAACGATCTCACGGGTGAGATATTGTTTTTGCCATGAGAACGTAAAATTCATATCTTAGCCAACGTGTAATGTTCTTTTTGTTATATAGACAAACACTAGAGAAGCGAGTCGAAAGAACAAACCTTTAATACGTAAACTCTTGCAACTCGGTGGCTGGAATTTCTTAAATATCTCGCCCTTGGTCTACTTTGCAAGAAACAGTCCTTGAATTGTTTTAAGTCGTGAAGTTTCCTTCTTCATGTTTGTACCTTAGTGAACAATTTTATGTCAGCTTCAGTGGACCTAATTTTTCTATCGATCGCCATCTTTCAACCGTTAACATCCTCTGTCTATTAATTGGTTGGTCTGTTTTCATACCGACGACTAAGAAATAACAAAAAGGACTATTTCAATGAAATTCCATTAACCTTGCTATCATGGCTGATGTCTGCATTTCCGTACATAAATTTCTTATCTACAAAATATATTCATTCCACCACCTTGTAAATACAACCAACTGTTTTTGTAGTCCCCAACTGTTGTTTTTTGTTCTGTGGTTTATTTTTTCTTCTGCTTTTTTCTGTTTTTTTTTTCCTACTGGGCTAAAGAAAGTGATGTATCAGAAAAACAGAGGGTGGAAGTAAAAGAGAGAGATATCGCTTAGATATCGCTTCCCCTTGATTTTAAAATTGACAAATGAATCCAGGGCGTGGGATCGAAGGAAAAGAGCGTGCCGTTACTAGTCGCTACCCTATGGGGTTTATGTCATATTATTATATTGTCTCCGGTGTAAAAAAAAAAAATGCTATTCCGCCGCAACCTGCTGTCCTTGCTAACCAAGTGGGAAGGCATAGTCGCTAAATCACACCGATTAAAACATCATTGCATTGGTTGCAAGTTACAATAGAAAATATTTTTGTTGCGCGCTTAAATGAGCTTCAACTAATAGAGGATACTACATGGTTGCGCGGAGATATGAAATTATCTTCGAGTGTTCAACTGTGAGATATCGAGTTGAACACGAGAAGAGAAATTTCATATCTCCAAGCAACCATGTATTACTTCATTTATTTTATTAACCTACTAATAACACTAATAACGAGGTTTTTTACGATTTTCCGAAGATTTCCGATAATTTTCAAAACGTTGTCCGGTGGTCATACGAATGTTTCCTAACATTTTCCGAACTTTTCCGAAGATTCCCGAAGATTGCCGAGGACGGTCGAAGATGTTTCGACTTAATATCGATTTATTTTGGCTCATTCACCATTGAAACATGGCAAATTCTCGTCAGCAAACGGGACGAAATCGATATCTTCGCACGTGAAATCACTGGTGATCCTTGCAATCTGATTGACTCTCACTAGTGCGATTTATTCACGAATCGCTCTAATTTTTTGTTCGAGCATGAACTGAGGTATAAAACGTGGACATCGGACTGCGGATCGGACTATGTATCTGACTATGCATGTAATACGGTCTGGGGTATAAAATACGGGTATGATATTAAAATGCGTACTGACTGCGAATTAACGCGAACTGAGTATAAAGGATAACCAAGGCAGTTAAAATTCCGAGGTAACTCGGCAAATTAAGCTTGTCTTTCAGTCAAAACAGCCGAAGCTTCTTCCCAAGGGTGAGGAACAGGCAATTTGTTTTTTTTCCTCGCTTCAAATTTCCATTTCTGAAGCGAATATTTCAATGCTGCTCCACAGATTAGTCTAGGATTCTCTGAGCTCCTTCACGCTGCTTTATGCGTGCTTGTTAGTGACTGCCTGATGTTGATTTCATCATGTCTGGCTCGCACGATAGGCACGTGAGAATTTGAAAGACATCGTGCATTGAAACACATTGCATAAAAATAAGTTAAAAAAAATAATAATAAAAAAAAACAGGTGAAAAAATTTTTCTGCACAGTCCTTATTCCACAGTCTGTGTTTTGTACTGACCAATCCAATTGACAATGTACTGACAATCCAATCCAACTTATTTAACCACAGGGAGCCCGGACAAACTGTTTGTTTGCACATTAGCATTTTTGTGTATATTAGCATTTTTGTAGCAAATGTATAGGATTTACTGAACGGCTCGCAGAATTGCGTGTAATAACGTAAAATATGAACAAATTACATGCTAAGTAAACGTAAGTTTATCTTACCAGTTTTGTGGTGTGGTTCTTTTGGCTCGAAATTGCGAATTTGAGCGGTTTGAAGGATTTCGCGTTTGCTGCTTTCTACATATATAATTATAACGAAAGGGTGGAAACTCCAACAGCTCCAAATTCGAACAGCTCCAGCGCCGAGGCGATTTTCGACCAGAAAATCCCATCGCACAGCTTTCAAACTGAGCAACATGTAAGAGGAAGGTTTGAGGAATCTTCTCGTATTGTTCGATCGAAAATTCATCCAAACGGCCCAGAGCTAGCCTTCGAACAAAAACGGGTAACCAAAAATTTTAAGCCGTCCGAATGCGTAGCCACAAAAAGTTGTGCCGAAGGAAATTTGCTATTCCCTAGCCTCTTTCCGATTGGACACAATTAAACAATGGTCGTTCAAGATTTCGTCCCGTGGATAGGTGGGCAAAATCAATACTCACTAGCATGGGTAGTGTAAGGGTCCTTGGGTTGTGTCGGACTATTGACATCACTACCCATGCTAGTGAGTATTGATTTTGCCTTTGCCCACCTATTATGCACATGACATCAGCGGTGCCAGTTTATTCCGTGCCTACCGTGCCGACTTTCTAGCGAGCTTATACAAGACCCATACAGCCCATTTATGGATGTTTGAAAGCTTTTTAGGAATCAAGATCAAGTATTCAGGGATAAAAGAAAGCATTCTTCTAATCAACGGCAAACGTTTTGCTTTGGCTTGATGTCCTTTGATGGCCACGCTGAAAGCTTCGTGTTCAACTGTTGTCACGCAATCTCCAGCATAATCGTAATAGCCGTACTTTTTTCAGCATTTCTGTCTCTCGCTCAAAATGAATATGTTTTACGAGGTAAACAAATATGGCAAGCCAGGAAAAAAAGTTATTGATTGTTTACAGCTGTTAGAGGACGTTTACACGGCCAAATCCGGATCAACCGATCGAGAGTAGCAGGATTTGCTTGGGTAAATGAAAGTCGTGGAAGTGGTAAAACGGTGAACCGTTAAAAGAATTCAAATTCGCTGGCCCAATTTTAACACTGGCTTAAAACATTCTCCTATGTGTGGTGAGTAACTTGCAATTAGTTTGATATTTGTATCTTCCCGGACCCTCGAGAAACAGGAATTTTAAAATGCCTAGTTTTGCGACTTTGGAAAACGTCGCGAATTATGCCTTCTAAGATTGCATGCAGAACTTGAATGATGTATAGTAAACATTTGTTCTTGTATGCATTTAAACCACCAAAGGATAAGGGTTATGTTGATGTAAAATTAAATTTGTTGCTTGAAAGAGTTCCGAGATACACACTGCTAAAGTTGGCCCAAAATCACAACTTTTGTCACGCCACTGGGGCAATTTTTTTGGGGGGTGGTCTGATCTCCGAAACAATGAAGTCAATCAACAAAAAAATGTTGCCATGGTTACTAGTTGGGTAAGACCTGTATGCAACATAAATATGGCGGAGATCGGCCGACCCCCTTCTTCCGACATTTTTTGATTTTGCCCGGATTACTCAGTCAGAGACTCTTAAATGTGGACAAAACTCTGCTGGGTCTCTTCACTTCTTTTGTTGGGAGAAGGGAGTTTGCGCTTTCTGTAGTTGAAACAACTTGCCTCGAGGAAACTTTGTGCAAGGTTGTTCGTGCTTGTATGCGTAAAACTGTACTGAGAATGATTTTGTAAATTGATTACTGCCACCGGGACTATTACACGACCCTGCGTGATTTTATATTTATCGGTATAATTAAGTTGTCATGTTTTTAGTTTGCAATTTCTTATCTTTTTGCGAAAAGAACCCCCACGAAAATCGAAAATTGTGCTGTGTTTGGCTCCTTATTACTTTCGCGTTTGCTTGCGTTTTAATTCATGGTTTGCATTTGAAATGGTCGTTGCGCTCGTCGTGTCTTACAACATTTGGCATGTTTTCCTTTAGTTATCTCGTCAACTGACATCTAGCCTGCGTAGCAAGCGTTCCCGTACGAGCGAAGTGCAATGTGTCGCAATGTGTCGAAGTGCAATGTGTCGCGATTCTAGTCGCGCGAAAATTGGGGCGAGAGCAAAAAACGAAAAGGAGCAGGGAGGGGGTGGGGCCCCACCCCCTCCCCGCTCCTGACATCTGCTCGAATCTGCACACGAAACTGTTTCGTGGTCAGGCTAGGGAGGGTGAAGGGAAAGAGCGTGACACGCTTTCATACCCGGTTTTATGCTACACCCCAGGTTGCCTAATTTACAACAACTGTTTCTCAAAAGGAATCACAGAATAAGTACTTCACGCAACACTTCTTCTCTTAGTTATCCGGATATTGTTTTATATTTGATTCCCCATTTCTTCGTATAATTTTATATCCCGCGAGAGCGCCTTTGCTAGTACTGACCTGCACGCAAATCACGCGCGCCTTTCGAAGGCATATACTTCAACGAAACATTACATTTGCTGGTGGGAATTGCTTTCTATTTTGCCAATTAACAGCAGGAGAAACCTGAGGGTGGCTACAAATTTCTCAACAACAGAATCAAAATATATCGGTCTGTTTCCGAACGCGTGGATTTCGCTTACATATAGGACATATAGAGGCTCAGTATTCCTGCTCATAAATGAAGAGATTTCTGACAAATTATGGGAGTCGGCACTCGCAGACCCTTTTCAATTTACTATCTACTCCAGACAAAAGGCATCTTTATCACGATATGGTGCAAGAGAGGATGCATCGTATTATAAAGCTATGTACATTTGGTGACCTTAGAAGGCCGATCAATCTGACGGATTTGTTTCGTTTCACGACACATGATTTACTCTTTATAAGTTTATTTCCTTTCATATTTAAGCACTGAAGCACTACCTTTTTTATCTTGGACATCATTGAACAGCATAGGGTCTTTCTCTCCTTGTCATTCTCATTTATGAAGAGACGCTTGGCGTGTTTTCCTCTTATCAGAAGCATGCAAAAGCAAATCTGCCTTCCACACCTGTGACGTAGCATCACGTGACGTACCAAAATCCGAACGTTTTCAAAATGGCCGCCAAATTGGCGTAAAAGAAAATTCGTAGTAAATTCATTTTGGCCGATATCTTTAAAATTTTATCTTCTAAAGATTCCTGTTGCTATAAACAACTTATAGAAAAAATAAAAAAAAAAACGGGGTAAATTTCCCAAGAGTTGCCCTTTAACAAGGTCAAAGACAGACCTCACGCTAAGTGACCCAGATAAGAAGATGTGGTGATATTCGGCCGGGGTGGGAGCTGAAAACAGGAGCGGTAAGCAGGAATTTCAAGAAAGAGCCGGAGCGGGATTTTGAGAATCTTTACGGAAAGTTTTTTCGTAACTGCATAAAATGTAATTAACAAAATTTGACTGGAACAAATTGCTTGATCTTTTTAGCGGTGTAGGGTTTCAAGTACGGAATAGGTTAATAGTGTAGTGTGTCAAATTTATATAGTTGCGGTTACACATCGTCCTTTTAACATGGTAAAAGGGCTCTTTACCTCGGGAAACTCACAAATAGAGAGGACGTTTTTTTGGTAAATATCATAAATAATATGTGCTCTGTCATTTTGTTTTTCCGCGTGCTTTGTAATTTTGTTTTCCCGGGTGTTTTGTCATTTTCATGGCCTGTTCGCCATTTTTATTTCCCGCTTATGAAAAAAAAAGACTAAAAATTATCTCAGCAAAATGTTCCCCCAAGGTAAATTTATGGCGGTGTGAAAAAGAACAAAAGAATCGCCCATGAAAGTTACCGAGGCAAATAGGTAGGTTTTCCAAGTACCCCAAGATAAAATGACCAATCGTGAGGCAAACCTCAAAGATAAGCAAATAAAATAAACAGAGAAATTTGAAATTAAATATGATGGGCAGGCAGGGTATAGAAAAGGCAGGGGAACAACAGAACAAATTTTCATATTAAGGAACATTGTTGAACAAGCAAATGAGTGGCAGGCAAGTTTATATATTAACTTCATAGACTTTGAAAAAGCATTTGATTCCATCCACCGTGAAAGTCTATGGTTAATTATGCAGAAGTACGGAATCCCGGACAAGATAGTAAGGATGGTAAAAGTGTTCTATGAGGACTTTAATTGCGCTGTAGAAGATCAGGCAGAAGCATGTGAGTGGTTCAACATCAAAACAGGCGTCAAACAAGGATGCAATATGTCTGGATTTCAATTCTTAATAGCTATGGATTGGATTATGAGAAAGACTGTAGGAAAAGGAGAAAACGGAATCAGGTGGAACTTTTACATCTAAGCTTGATGATCTAGATTTTGCAGATGACGTGGCGCTTTTGTCTTCTACTAAACAGCATATACAGAACAAGACTACTAAAATGAATGAGGAAGCAACACGGGTCGGGCTGAAAATCATCAAAGGAAAGACAAAAGTGATGAGGATTAACGGGAAGAGTCAGGAGAAGGTTGCAATAGATGGGCAAGATATCGACGAAGTTGAGGAGTTTAATTATCTGGGAGCTATCATTTGTAAAGAGGGAGGAGGAATGAAAGATCTGAAAAACAGGCTATCCAAGGCAAGAGGCACATTTGCCAGACTCAAAAGAATATGGAACTCAAAGAGCATCACGAAGAGGACCAAGCTTAGACTGTTTAAAACCTTAGTTGTACCGGTGCTACTGTATGGATGTGAGACATGGAAGATGAACATGGGAGATGACCAACGAATAGATGTGTTTCACAACAAATGCCTCAGGAGGATTCTCAAAATAAATTGGCAAGATCACGTTACCACTAGGGAGCTCCTTGAGAAGGCAGAGACGAGGTTGCTTAGTGAAGAAGTTAAGAAGAGAAGATGGAAGATGATAGGGCATATCCTGCGACGAAACAGAAACAGCCATACCAACATAGCCCTATCATGGACACCTGAAGGAAAAAGGAGGAGAGGAAGGCCTAAGACCACCTGGCGTAGAACAGTCAAGAAAGAGAGGAACAGTGCGGGATGGCGTACATGGGATGAGGCAAGGGCTGCTGCAGCCAACAGAGAAAATTGGAGGCATTCTGTGGTGGCCTTATGTGCCACGAGGCACAAAGAAGATAGGTAACAGGTAACAGGTAACATGATGGCGTGAGGTTTAGATTCGGAGGTCAACTTTGCAGGTTCAAGGCAGCAAAAACGTGATCTTTCTTAGAATCATGGCTTGATGGCTTGCTGATTTGTAAGTAAATGCTATTTTTTTTGGACATTTGGCGTTTAAATACAACACTATGCAAGGAATATAGTGCGTTTTCTTATATGCGTTTTCTTATATGTATTTCGATTTCATCTCAAGATTTAGAAAAATCCAACAAAAAGATTTATATAAACGGAGTCTTCGCCTTCTATTTCTTCGCTGTCTGAAATACTGACATAACAAAGCAGTAGAGGACTGTCGAAAGAGTATAAATAATAAAAGCGAGATGATGCTAAGCAAGCACCCTCGAATTACCCATTTTCGCATTTCGCGCCGAAAACAGTATGAAAAATTGACCTTGGTAAAGTGTTAAGTGTGTGACCGCAAACGCCTCGGTAACGTATTCCCGCGGTGAGTTTACCTTGGTGTTATTTACCTTGGGAATGCTATTTGCCTCAGGGTATGTGCAGTGTAAAACGTTCGTTACAAACATATCGGCATTTCTATTTTCAGCGTTTTCGTCACAAGAAACATGTATGAAATACTCTATTTTCTGACATTGTTCTTTGATCGTTAAAAACGGGCAATAAATAACAAAAGAAATGGAAAACAGCGCAAAACGTCGGCACAAGGAGGTGAAGTGGGGGACGAGTGCTTCGAGTAACACTCGATTCCTCTTGCGTTCAGTTTGCGTCGGAAATAGAGAGGACGGACGTTGTTTTGGTAAAAATCATAAATAATATGTGTTCTGTCATTTTGTTTTCCCGCCTGTTCGCCATTTTTATTTCCCGCGTATGGAAAGAGAAGACTAAATATTATCCCAGCAAAATGATCCCCCGTCTCTGCTTTCCCTATCCCCGGATATGGTAAATTTTCTAAGAACACCTATTTTTTTAGTGGCGCGAAAGTCTTTAATGAACTCCCTGTAAATATTGCAAGCGTAAATAACATACAAGCTTTTTGCGGCCTAGCAAAACATTTACTTTTATAATAACTATTTAGTAAAGTATATTGTAATCTCTTTTTGACTGACACGAGACAGCCCAAAGGGCCTTTGATTCTGTTCAACCCTTTTCAACGCACTGTTGGACAGCTAAGAATTTGCTCGTTCGCTGCAAGTTCATAAAAAAACGCCATCTCTTCTGCGTGCATTGCGTGACGTTTATTTACAGATAACGTCAACGCTTTATTATCATCGTGCGAGTGCACCGAATTAGCTCGAATTTGTTGCGATTGATAGACCGATCAGAAGAACCGCACAAGACTGTGAACTAACTACAGCAATAAACGTAAAAGAAAAGAAATCAATTTTAAGAACAGTAAAGCGTGCCTGTATTTCACATAATAAGCCCTTTACAATAAATACTCCTAACCTACAGTTTGATAAACCAGCGGGCTGCGACCTCTTTGTTAAAGAAACATTATCTGTTCTTTGATATGAAATTCCGGCGGCCTCACAAAGCAAATGTTGACATGGCGGGAAAAATATTGACATGGCGGGAAAATTCCGCGGCCTTACAAAGCAAACACGCATGGAATGGTCCATGGAATGCACTTTCTCCCCATCGCACATTCTCGTGTCATCATGACAACGTCATGACGACGTCATGACGACACGAGACAAAAACGTAAAGCTTGTCTGTATTTTACTTGATAGATGCTGGCTGCAGTTCAAAGATATCCAAAATTGAAAAGCGTAAAGCTAATTTAAGTAATTTTAACAAAAGATAGACTCTTCATCCTAAATACGTTACATGTAGTCCTCTTTAGAACATCATTCATCCACTAAAAGGGCTGTTGTTGCCGCTCTATAAAAGTTGTGTTATATTGTAGCGTGAAATTCACAACAAGATATATGAACCTACATCTAGTACCTCTTGACTCAGGTCAATCTTCGGGGTCAAAAAATATAAGATTATGTTAATTGCTTTGCGTTTCAGATAGACATTTCTGCTCGTCAATCCTAAAAAATCTCATCAAATATAATTTCTCTGTTTCGGTCATACATAATATTAGTCGTTTCTAACTAACCTGGTGTATTTTTTTTCTTTAACCTCATCTATTTCAAAATCAAAACATTTCTTACAGCAACAACATTTCTAACAATTCTGACAAATCTGACAAATAACGATCCTATTCATCGCTTTTTATTATATTTTTGCAAAATTACACATACAATTTTAAAAACAACTACAACCCGCTTCGAAAAAACGCAACAAAGCTTAACAATGAAACGCAACTGTCAATAAACAGCACTCAACGCATACTAAAATATGATATTTCACAAGAAAGTTAATACCACAACCGATGAACGATAAACCTTACACAACTAAAGAGCACGCAACACATACAATGGTATAACGTTTTACAAAGCGCCAAATTAAAGTAAAGAAAGTTAATACCATAACCGATAAACGACAAACAACTAAACAGCACGCAACACATACAATAGTATAACATTTTACAAACCACCAAATTAAAGTAAAGAAAGTTCATCCCACAACCGATAAACGGTATGCGATGCAAGATAAAACACTAAATTTAAACCGTTTCAAGTGACCCTCAATCTAAAAATTTCTGTTTACTAAATCTAGTATAACAAAAACAACCTACCTCAAACTATACCCAAAAACAAACTCATAAATTGATGACAATTCACTCTGTCCAGTGAAAATTTCTAGTAAACCGTTTCTTACTCCTTTAAACTCAACCACAAACCTTATGAAAGAAATTGCACGAGATATTATCCTGATCGAACATCTCCCCCACAGTCAAACAGTACACAATAAAATAACATCTGTTTTTAATTCACCTCGATAAAATCTGTTAATCACATTCTTCACATTTTTTGTCGGTATTACAAAGAAAAACCACCTTTTTTCCACCGTGTAACACCCAACATAGTGTACCCAAATTTGCAATTTACTCTATACCTTGTCACCCGCCTTAAAAATAAATATCTTCAACCTTTTCTTAGAGCAAAAACACATATAATGTACCACAAATTTACCATAAATATATATCAATTGTCATAACCTTGTTCACTTGTCACTTCGTGACCACACGTGAGATTTTACACGAAGTACTAACCAGAAAAAGCTCTCCACACCAACTTCTCGTGTTACCATGGTAACACGAGACAAAAAGAGGACTACCTCTGGAGGTAGTCTACAATTTCCGAACGGAGTTTCCGGAAAATTACTGTTCCATTTGACTTTCAACCGAAATTTCAGGATTTTTTAGCTAAATGGTAAGCACCCCTGAAGCCCGTTTTTCCACCGCTTAACTTGGGTTTAATGCGAATATCTCGTTCCCGTTTCAAGCATTCCCAAAACTCTTAGCTCATCTCACAAATTAAGCTATGTTTAACGGTGTTTTGTAAATTTTTGGGTGATTTTTCGGGATGTTTTGGAAGAGATAGTTTTTCTCAAAGGATTATTAAAATTTCGAGAAATAAGAAATATTAAAGATTTAATTAAAAGATTTAAGTTAAAAATTAGTAGACGAACACCAAACAGTCCCCTGACAACCTGGGGTGCTCTTGCGTGGGGGTCGACTTTCTCTGGGTAAAATATAATTTAGCATAATTTATGAATTAGATTTGGCAAATGTAAATTAGTCCGGCGGCTTAGCTGTATAAAGAAAAGTGTAAGATTAAAATAAAAATAAAAATTTAAAAAAAAAAATTTTCCATTTCCCGCATCCCGCCTTGATTTTAAGCCCCATCCCGCATCCCGCCAAACCTATTTTGGACCTTCTTCGACGCGAAGACGCAACGTCTATTGCCAGACAACTTATTAGATAAAATGCAATTTCCATCCCACTACTCGGAGAACGAAGGTCTTTCTCTCTATTTTGGACGCCTTTTCGGAAAATTAAGGCTAGAAACCTCTCAGATTTCACCAACCATGCCCGTAAAAGGCTCTGATAAAGTATCTTCCATATATTTACAGTAAATTATTTCGTTCATTCTCGGGGATTTATATTTTTCTCTGAAAGTCAAGGATGGTCGGGTCTGTTCGACTCCGAAGGCGAATCAACATGGCGGAACGAAGGATTGTCTACTATAAACGTTTTAAAGGGCCATCCTTTTCAGTTATGTAACACCCGATATCGATGAGATTGTTCAATTATACCGAGTTAGGATTACGAGTTAGATTTCGTGTTGGACTTTCGAGTTGGACTTTGAGTTGGACTTCGAGTTGGATATTTGAGCTGGATTTATGACCGGGATTGCGGTCAGTAGCTCCATTCCCGTTTGCTTGGGGTTGGTTTGGTTTATTTAATTTGGATTATTCTCGGTCAGTACTCGAAAATCCAACTCGAAATCCTAAGTCAAAAGAAAACGTGAAAGTGCGAGATGTTTCACTTCGTTTCTTCGTAAAGTACATATACTTTAGGACGGCCTGTATAAACAAGCGAAAGGTGTTCAACGAGATCTGACACCGATGCAACGAACAGATTCCCGTGGAGTTTCGCGGGTCGCGGGTCGCGGGTCGCGGGTCGCGGGTCGCGGGTCGCGGGTTTCAAGTCGCGCGTCGCGGGTTTTAAAAAAGTTGCGCGTTTTGAAAAAAGTCGCGCGTTTTTAAAAAGTTGCGAGTTTTCAATAGAATGCATTTATCTCCCAGTAAAATTCATTCAAACAAATTTAAACCGGATGCAAAGACGCCGGTTTTAAAATGATCGCGTTTTCTTGCTACGGGGCGGGGGATGGTTGAGGGAAGTCGAAGTCGCCTATCCTATTTCCTGCTTGCTTAGGTTGTCTAGTATATCCTTAGTCAGAAGTATTGGGTGATATCTTATATTTATTTAATTATTTACTTATTTATTCATTCATTTATTTATTTAATTACTGTAGATAAACTGAACTTTCTCTAGTGTTCAAACAACAACAACAACAAGGCTATAAAATAAAGTTAACCCTTTGCCTACCAAGGACGTATATATACGTCCTGTCTGTTGTCACGCAACGACCGAGGACGAATATATACGTCCTCAAACAAAAGACATTACTGAGAGCCTGGTTGTTCGCGATGCCTTGTATAAATCATCCCTGGTTGTTGAGAAAGGTCTGGCACTACTTTGGAAAGACCGCTGACCGAATAAACTTGCCTTTTGTTTGGACAATTTACAAAATGGCGGCTCGTGTGTGTGAAGGCAGAATGAACACAGATGAAGCTCCTGCTGAAATTTTTCCTGATCGCGACTCCGATGTAAGCAATTTAAGTCACAGCGAATTTGAGCCAAGTGATTCTGAAGAGTCTGAACAAAAAGAAGAAGAAGGTGGCGAAGAAGAAGCTTCGATTGATCGAAGAAATTGAACCTCAAAATGCACGTGGTCAAGGAGTTCGCTGGGGAGCTGTACGAGACAACCGTACAGTCAGAGAACGCAGAAAAAGGAGAGGAATTCATTTCAAATGCTTAATATAGGTGTACTTTAATATTTATCTGAAAAGATGCCATTTCTTAGCCAAATGTAGAATCTCCTTAAAAATTAAATATGGCCGCCGGTTGCTTAATGTGTTTGGCTCTGGTAGGCAAGGGGTTAATTAAAGTACTGGAAAAGCATTAGAAATAGAAAAAAAACCCTAGTCGGTTAACCAAAAAAAAGCAATAAAGGAAATCAAAGAACAATTATAAAAACGTCTCGTCGGGTAATGTTGTTGCTAATGTTAATGACGACTGTCTACGTTAGCATAATTTGGAAACCACTACTTGACGAAATGCATGCTTTTTGAGCAGAGTCGAATGAGTGGCATTGTTCGATAGATACAGTGACTTTGACATCAAAATAAGGATTTTTGCGACGAACATGTGACACATCTAGGTGGTAATAAGTATTCTTAAAGTCAACAGAGAAAACAGGTTGTCCCGTTGACTCGTCACGCCGGATGAATCTTCGGTCTAATTCCGGTACGATCAGGGCGACCAGTCAAACGATGCACTTTATTAACACTAATTTAAAACATTCGCTTTAATTTTATGGACCTTTATTTGCGTCATCATCAATTTAAATCATGCTTTTTTACAGCATCGTTTTTTAAAGATGCCTTTATTTCGAGGAAATCTACCTCTCCGTCAGAGTCAGTTGACATATTGTCATTCAGTTGATTGAAAACATCTTTAGATTCGTGAATTTAACGGTGCTGAACGTGGAAATTTTAACGCGCAAACTTGAAATTCACAACGAAATAATTTTTATAAACACACGCAAATTCGTGTTAATTAAATAAATGTTAACTTAACTTCTTAACTTTGCGAAAATTCGCATTAATTTTATAACGTGTAGATTTTGTTCTTCGTTATATTCCTATAATGCAGTCTTTTCAAAACACGCGACTTTTTCAAAACTCGCGACTTATTTAAAACCCGCGATGGGTGACTTGAAACCCGCAGCCCGCGACCATTAGGGAAACTCCTTCCCGTGAAATATAACTGGCAGGGTTTTCGTATAACAAACATCTTTCGCTAGCCTGCGTTGCAGACGAACTATACCGGGGTTTAGTTCGGCTGCAACGCAGGCTAATTATTCCCTGGGCCAGTAAAATCATAATATAAACAAAAAACTAAAACAATGGTGTTAAAAGTGTCATTTTGTGTTTTATAGTACACAAAATGACACTTTTAACACCATTGTTTTAGTTTTTTTGTTTACATTACTATTTTAAAGTGTCACGCATCTTTTGGGATTTTTTCCCCGCTTTCAGTCAGTAAAATCATGTATTACAAAGCCAGACAAGTCCGCCTTATTTTTAAAGGCACAAAGTTTTCGGTCACAATCGAATATTTCATTGTAATCTTTGTCTCGTGTTACCATGGTAACGCGAGAATTTGGTGTGGGTTAGGTGAATTTTATATAAGAGGGTGTGGTCAATTCTAACAGGACGGCTTGATATTCACAGAAACAGCGTACAAATTGTCAGAAATTCTCAGAATCATTTTTAGAGTACACTAATAACGCTTTGTAATAATTTCTGGATTTATTAAACTTAAAATTGCTAAAGGAAATAAAACTCCTTATTTGGACAATGACGTCATTATGAAATACCCTAAAACTGCATCTTAACACAAGAATGAGCTTGGCAACAATGATTTTCGAAATCAGCGTACTCAAATTAGTAGAAATAGCTATGTTGCCAAAAATCAGACAAAAATGCCCGTGGGTAACACATTTTGGGTTTCTGTGTACCCGACTAAAATCGAGGTTGCCTATTTACCGAGTTAGGATTTCGAGTTGGATTTCGGGTTAGGATTTCGAGTTGGATTTTCGAGTTAGATTTTCGAGTTAGGATTTTCGAGGATTTTCCGTACTAAACACTCCGTTTAGCCTACTATGCACTCCGATTAACCTACTATGCACTCCTGTTAGCCTACTATGCACTCCGGTTAGCGAGTTTACGGTTAGCTTTCAATAATTGTAATTGGTTATCCAATTCGAAAATCCAACTCGAAATCTTAACTCGAAATCCAACTCGAAATCCTAACTCGGGAGTTAGTTTGTCTCCAGCAAATGACCGTCCAAGGGAATCCTGGATGGAAAGCAAAATTATATCAGGTAGTCTTTTAATCGAGTATTTAGTGTATTCCGTCGCAAACAAATTTGTAAATCACGGCATGGCTTGTCGTCTGTGTGTATTGCGAGTTTGCCGATCAAATTATGAACGTGGTAAATTGATTTGAATGTAGGGTGTAATGTTGGCTTATTTGTATTATAAAGAAAAGTGTAAAAAAAGGAAAACGCCATTCTGTTGACAACTATCCCCGGGCAAATATCCTCCCATTGTTAGGTTTACTTCTTTATATCTGCCTTGTTCATGCTTTGATTGAACTCGCTAAACACTCGAAAACACAAACACAACAACGCCAATTTACAAATTTGTTTGCATCGAATACTCTAAATGTTCGATTGAAAGACTAGCTGATAATTTTGCTGAATTATTGATCCCATTCATACTTAGAAGGTCATTTGCTGCTTCATTTGCTTCTTCTGGTCATTTTCTTCTTCTACTGAATTTTGAAAGGGGGTGTTGATATAATAAAAAAATCGTTAATAATAATCTCTATATATATAAATATAATTTAGCCAGTAATTATACTTGAAGAAAATTATTATTTCATAATTTATATTACTCAAATTTTCGCCGTTAATTAACGGCTTAAATCGGATCAGTATAAATCGATGTGTCCACTTTTCGCCATCTAATCGAGGGTTGTCCAATACTGCCGAGTAGATTCCACCGGAAAAAAGGGATAGTACGAATCGTTCGATTCGTACTATCCCTTTAAAATAAGGAGCCATCAAATTTAACTTCAGGACGCACGTAATGTGCTACATTTCAATTGATTTAAAGATTTAAAATGCGTCTCAATCTCGTCCCACAGGCCGCGATCTTTCTCTTCTGCGACGGCGGAATTTTTCACGCTAATGTAGACAAAAAATTCGAAACGTACCAGAAATTATTCCGATCACGTTGTCATCGGTCGGTTGACGGTCGGGTCATTGCGATAGAAAACTTGTTATGTTTGGCTTTATACTATCTTTGGTGTTTCTAGAACGAGGAATATTCATATCTTTATGTCCTTTTCCACTATGCTTTTGTTATAGCGGCGTTTTGTCGATTGTCGGCCATTGATTCATTGATAAGAGTATTAGATTTGTTAATAGATTTATTAATTCCACCCACAGCTAGCCTCAGGTAATCGATGATCTCCCACATAAAACTCAAATATGTAACTAGCTCGCATTCTCTTCGCTCTTGGAAATATTGTAAAAGATAAAGGCTTTGTTCAATTTTTCACTGACGGAATTTTTATCTTTATAATCTAGGACGGATTAGATTTTTTTCGACTTTGCAATTTTGAAAGGGTAGACAAAGAACACCACATTTGGAAACAAATAATGGTTTATTAATTTAAAAGATGGCGAAATATTTCTAAGATACCAACAGTGCAGTGAAAAATGTTCGTGCTGGAAGCGTAGACAGGATGTAAATTCTAGCTTTCCGACTGGCTCGATTTTCAGAACCCGAGGAAAAAAACGTTCTGGAAACGCAAACAGGATGGAAATTCTCGTTCATTTGCTCGATCGTCATGGCAACGCAGGGAAAACCAGGCGATGAAGACAGCGAGTAAATGGCTTTGATTATTTTATGATTAATCGTGTCTTTAACAGCCTACATCGAAACTAGGCCAATACAAAATAAAGCGAATTTCACTTAGCAGTTCCCCTGCACACGGGAGCTAGAAAAGGAACCGAAACAAACATCACTGATACTCAAGGTAGGTAACCGACTTTAAGAGCGAGTTTACGAGAGGGCCAGACAGGGGTGATACATGCCATCTCTCCGATTTGGATGAAACTTTGCCATATTGAAGGACTTACCCAATAAATAAATTGAAAATGGTCGCTTCCAAGGAGGACAGCCTCTTGATGATTTAAAAGATATCGAACGATCTTAAGGCGGGGGTACACCTGGGGGTGCTTACCATTTGTCGGAAGGAACCGGTTGGAATGAACATTGATTAACGGTAAGGGATTTTCCAAATCAGCAAACCAGCCGAACGAGATGGCGCTTACCATTTGAAGTTCGGTTTCCTGTTATTGCTTTCCCTTGATAAGAGACTGGAACTGGGAAATCGTGCAAATGGTAAGGAAATTTCCGACGTTCCGTTCCGAACGGAAAAAGGGGACTACCTCTGGAGGTAGTCCACAATTTCCGAACGTATTTTTCGGAAAATTACTGTTCCATTTGACTTTCAACCGAAATTTCCGGATTTTTTGGCTAAATGGTAAGCACCCCTGAAGCCCGTTTTTCCACCGCTTAACTTGCGTTTAATGCAAATATCTCGTTCCCGTTTCAGGCATTCCCAAAACTCTTAGCTCATCTCACAAAGCTATGTTTAATGGTGTTTTGTAAATTTTTGGGGATGTTTTGGAAGAGATAGTTTTTCTCAAAGGATTAGTAAAATTTGGAGAAATAAGAAATATTAAAGATTTAATGTGATTTTAAAATTAGAATTTGAAGTTAAAAATTGGTAGACGGACACCAAACAGTCCCCTGACAACCTGGGGTGCTCTTGCGTGGGGGTCGACTTTCTCTGGGTAAAATATAATTTAGCATAATTTATGAATTAGATTTGGCACATGTAAAATTAGTCCGGCGGCTTAGCTGTATAAAGAAAAGTACGCTAGTGTAAGAAAAGGAAAACGCCATTCTGTTAACAACTATCCCCGGGCAATTATCCTCCCATCGTAAAGTTTACTTCTTTATAACTGCCTTGTTCATGCTTTGATTGAACTCGCTAAACACTCGAAAACACAAGCACAACAACGCCAATTTACAAATTTGTTTGCATCAAATACCCTAAATGTTCGATTAAAAGACTAGCTGATAATTTTGCTGAATTATTGATTGCATTCATACTTAGAAGGTCATTTGCTGCTTGTGTTGATATAATAAAAAAATCGTTAATAATAATCTCTCTATATATAAATATAATTTAGCCAGTAATTATACTTGAAGAAAATTATTATTTCATAATTTATGTTACTCAAATTTTCGCCGTTAATTAACGGCTTAAATCGGATCAGTATAAATCGATGTGTCCACTTTTCGCCATCTAATCGAGGGTTGTCCAATACTGTCGAGCAGATTCCACCGGAAAAAAGGGATAGTACGAATCGTTCGATTCGTACTATCCCTTTAAAATAAGGAGCCATCAAATTTAACTTCAGGACGCACGTAATGTACTACATTTCAATTGATTCAAAGATTTAAAATGCGTCTCAATCTCGTCCCACAGGCCGCGATCTTTCTCTTCTGCGACGGCGGAATTTTTCACGCTAATGTAGACAAAAAATTCGAAACGTACCAGAAATTATTCCGGTCACGTTGTCATCGGTCGGTTGACGGTCGGGTCATTGCGATAGAAAACTTGTTATGTTTGGCTTTATACTATCTTTGGTGTTTCTAGAACGAGGAATATTCATATCTTTATGTCCTTTTCCACTATGCTTTTGTTATAGCGGCGTTTTGTCGATTGTCAGCCATTGATTCATTGATAAGAGTATTAGATTTGTTAATAGATTTATTAATTCCACCCACAGCTAGCCTCAGGTAATCCATTATCTCCCACATAAAACTCAAATAAATAACTAGCTCGCATTCCCTTCGCTCTTGGAAATATTGTAAAAGATAAACGCTTTGTTCAATTTTTCAGTGACGGAATTTTTATCTTTATAATCTAGGACAGATTAAATCTTTTTCGACTTTGCAATTTTCACGGGGTGACAAAGAACACCACATTTGGAAAAAAATAATGGTTTATTAATTTAAAAGATGGCAAAATATTTCTAAGATACCAACAGTGCAGTGAAAAAATGTTCGGTCACTGATTCATCGATAAGAGTATTTTTGCGATGGGGTTAGTGTATACTACGGATATGTTTTTGCATGCTAAGTTTGGCTTTATACTACCTTTTCTCCTTTTAAAACGACGAATATTCATCTGTTTATGTCCTCTTTCACCGTGCTTTTGTTATAGCGGCGTAAATGACCATGCAATATTTCGTTTATACTACCTTCGGTGTTTTAATAGAACGAGGAATATTCATGTATTTTATATGTCCTCTATCACAGTGCTTCCGTCATAATAGCCCCTGAACGAATCGACAACGTTGGACCGCCAAGTCTGTTGTTACTAATGAGTGCGATTTTCCGATCGACAACATCCAGGTTTCGGGTCGTGTCCATTCGACGAATCGATCGAATCGATCGATCCGACAGGCTTTATATTCAGCTAATAGCTAATGAGATGTAATTTTCCGATCGACAACTAATAGAAAGTTCTCTTTTCCAATGGAATCTACTCGACAGTATTGGACATGAGTGGGAGGGAGGAGGCGAAAGTGACGTGAATATCGTAACACTAATCGCCAACCGAGCGATCTGAGCGTCAAATTTCCAACTGGCCGAAAAACGTTACTCTTAGTCGGATTAAAACTATTCTTATCCGCAAGAGAAACAAAACTTCTAGCCGAACGGCAAATAAACAACTCGTCGGAAGAAGCCGACACATTTGCATAATCAACGATTGGAGGATGTTTTTGGCATGACGACTACCACCTTGTCATCAACAATGAAACACGCACGGCAAATATCTATGCATTTACATGGCATTTTTTTATGCAGCCACCTTCTCAAATGCCACCTAAATCACTTCTATAACCCACCACGTGCACAGTGCATGAATTACAGTGCCAAATATTGTTGTTAGTTTAGAGACAACTAGTACTGAAGTGCCCATCTATGCCTCAGCCAGTGCCCGCATGCGATAGCCTAGCCACTCAACCTCAGACACTCAACCGCAAGCTCCAATTTCGCGCACATTTAAAACCCTAAAAAATATGTGCTTAACAGCTTTCCATTGTATTCAAATCAGACAAGCTCAAAAGACAGGGGCCACTGTTAGTGTCAACTATTCCTAGTTTATGAATTAGATTTGGCGCATGTAAAATTAGTCCGGCGGCTTAGCTGTATAAAGAAAAGTACGCTAGTGTAAGAAAAGGAAAACGCCATTCTGTTGACAACTATCCCCGGGCAATTATCCTCCCATCGTAAGGTTTACTTCTTTATATCTGCCTTGTTCATGCTTTGATTGAACTCGCTAAATAAATTAACACTCGAAAACACAAACACAACAACGCCAATTTACAAATTTGTTTGCATCGAATACTCTTAATGTTCGATTAAAAGACTAGCTGATAATTTTGCTGAATTGATTCCATTCATACTTAGAATTTGCTGCTTCTGCCAAAAAGTCTACAAGTAAGCTTGAAAGTAATTATTCTCGTCCGACGGCACAGATTTCTTTGATCGACAAACTCTCTCCGAATTTTGAATATCGATTCCTTCAAAACTTATCAAGGATAATAGGGGATGATGGAATTTTATCATGATTGTCGTTTTACTGAGGGGTGGCCGTTTACTTTGATGTTACAAGAGTAGTATAGTGTTTGAGGGTACGAGATCATTTTTGAAAAAATGATCTCATACCTTCAAACAATATTCTACTTTCACATTTGATGATTTTACGAGATTATTTACATTTGATGTAAACTATATTATTTTTTTCTTTTTCACTTCCATCACGCGCCGAAAGAAAGAAAGATTAAAGAATCAAAGAACAAAGAATAAAAAGTAAAGAAAAAAGAATTAAAGATAAAGAATTAAATATAAAGAATAAAGAAGAAAATTAATTTTTTGTTGAATAATGTCCGTAAGCATATGATTTTATTCCGTCTTTTATTAAATATCTTTTGTCGTCGAAGCAAGAGAGAGAAACTTTGTTTATCTCGTAAAATCCGAGTTTATGATTTACACTTCTGATTGTCTTCATTTTATGAAACATTTGTTTGTTTTCAAGCAATGTTTGTTTATAATTTTCATGATTCATATTTTTTTTTATTACTGCTTTTTTGATTCCTTTTGCTGTTCTTTCCTGTTTGTCATTATCTTTTTTGTAAGAATACATTTTTGATCGGAGACCGACGAATTCAGTTATTGGAACTCCAGCGGCTTCGTCTTTGAATTTGCCGATTACTTTTTTGTTTGTTTGTCAAAGAACTGTGATTTTTCTTCATAATCACTGTTGTCGAACACGTCTTTGTCTTTCCAAAAATCAAGGTACACGTCTTTGGCTTCAATTTCATAAGTCAGACTGTCTGTATCTGTGAATAAAAGTCTTGCTTTTTTGTTGTATTTTTGTATAATATAATTATAATGAAAATCGTACATCAGAGTCTTGCTTAAATCGAGAATGCACATTCCAACATAAGCTGGTCTATTGAGAGTCAGTGTTTCTTTGATTTTGTGGACTGCAACAAGATTTTCATTGAAGATTTTACTGCTTACAAATGTTGGTTTACTTGCAAGTTTCAATAATTTATTCTCATCAGTCACAAGTCTTATATCCACTCTTTTTCTCAAATTTTCCATCGTCTTTCCGAATACTGAATTATTCATCAATTTGAAGAAATCTTTTTCAAAAGCATTTTTGGCATTTTTTCTTTTTTCAGTGTTGAAATCAATATACTGTTTCAACCAGGGTGACTGATTGAATTCAAGGACTCTGTGTATTTTCTTCAGTTTCAATCCAAGACTAAGATAAAGCTGCAGATTTCGGTAGTGAAGAACGTATTTTTGTTTGTCAGACAAGGTTGGAATCAGTTTATGAACCAATCCTGTTGATATATTGTGTTTTTCTGCTATTTTCTTGCAATAATCAGACAACATATCTTCGGTCACTTTGACTTTCTCAGGAGCACAAGGATAATCATTGTGAAGATTATGCAAATCTTTCGGATATTCAAGATCGACCTCAAGTATCAATCCTTTTTCGGAATCTTCTTTGTATTTGTTGAGATTGAGTTTATCGATTTTCTTTTCGGATAACCACTTGAATCCGCCAGTTGGAAGATATTGGCTCATTGCCCATCCATAAAGGTTATTTGCATCAAGAAACATGATAAACTTCGAAGGCGCCTTTTCGTCGTATGATTTCATGTACTTATCGTTTGCTTTACCATAACGATTTGCAATATAACTTATACCACCTCTCATTCCTTTTTCAATGAATTGAAACATGTCGACATCAGTCATGAGTTCCAGTTTGATGTCTGTTATCTTCAACATAGAATCCCATGATAATCCAGGGCTGGTGAAATATTGACACGGATCGAGTTTGTAATACTGTATGCAAGTTTTCCTGAAGTTTTCAAATACGTCAGCAAGCAAGAGCACGTCTGATTTCAAATAAAGATCGTGATAATCACCCATCGATTTGAGATTGAATGTATCCCACACTTTTTGAGCATGTTGGTAATCAGCTTCAGATATTGTTTCATCATTCAAAATGCTGTAAAACTGTTCTTTTGATGGAAGCTTTTTTCTTTTGAATTTTTTGAAAGAGTCCATATAATCATATGGATAAACTCCTTTTTGTTTCATCAGTTTGAATTCATCATCTTTGAATACTTCTGAAGTATATTTGAAAGATTCATCCGGAAGATTGCTGACAAGTTTGTCTAAACTGGAGCTCATGAATTGAAAACTGTCAATGAAATTAAGATGATTACCGAGCATGAAAGCCATATATTTTTCCATATTATTGGGTATAGCATTGATGTTCATCTTTCGTTCCTCTCCATTCTTGTCAATGTATTTGTGTCTGTTGACTATTTCTCCAAGGTTTTGCATCAAGAAATGTGAATCATAACCGCGAAGATTGTGAAATACAACTGGAATCTTTAATTTTTCTGGATCTATTCTGAGTTTCTAATTGCAGTAATCATGAGCCGAACCCCTGAATTTTCCAGTTATATGACAGTGATCTCTCACTCTTACATCTTTGTCACTATATTTTTTATCACAAATATGACAACTGTCAGCTTTTTGAAATTTTTCTTCATCTTTTCTTTTCATTTTCAACGGTTTGTTGAAATGCTTTTTCATAACTTTTTTACAATAATTGATTTCTTCAAGCATTTTTTCAATGAATGTATAAACTGCTTTTTTGCCTCTGAAAATTTGAATCGGTTTACTGTATTTGTCATCATAACAACAAACAAGCTTGTATCCATAACCACAATCTTTATGTTTTTGATAAGCTTCTGTATATGATTTGTCATCTTTAGGAGAACAACCTTGGATATTTTCTGTTATAGCTTCGAAGTCGGCATATATAACGAATGGTACAGCTTGTTACTTGTGGAAGTTTTCGAATTTGAGAATATTGTTTTCTTCAGTTGGCATTTTTACAGCTTGTGTTCCATTCACTTGTATGCAATTATCTTTGTGATCATTTAGAACTCTTTCAGAACTGAAACACTGTAAACAGTACATACAAAAATGCTTTTTGTTGTTATGCTTTGTATGATTGAACATGAATTTGTTGAAATCTTTGATGAGCACATAATGTTTGTTTTCATTTTCAGTGATCAAAAGCAGTTCCATATGATCATCAAATTTCTCTTTCGAAACATAAATAGGGTATGGCTGTTCATTTTCATAACCGAAAACACTGATGCTTATGTTGTTTTGCTTTTCAATTTTATTGATTTGTTTAATGGTGACTGGAAATTCAATGTCTTTGTAATTTAATTCATTGACGAAACTTTTATCAGATTTTTTGATCCTTTGTGGATACTTGTCTTGTGGATTTAAATGTCTGATGTGCCACCATCGGAAACACTCATTGTCCTTGTTTTTAAGATTAATCAACCCTTTTTTACTGTTTTGCAATTCAGGTGGTAGTTTTATGTATGGTGATCCATTAATTGGTTTATATTTGACAATATTCAAAAAATGGTCATCAACTGATTCGACAATCCAGCCACTTCCTTCTGAAATCCATTGAGCAATTTTATTTAAGATGATTTGTTTGGATAATTGTAATGCTTCGTTTATCTGTGTCTCATTGATAATTGTTTAAACTGTGCTGTTGAAATATGCATGTTTCTCAATTGTTTCATCACTAGATATTTTTATGAAAGTTAATTTCAATGTTTCTGTGAATTTCAGGCCTTTCATTTCACCTAAAACTTTTTTGATGTGAAATTCGATTGCTGTTCTTGTTGATTGCAATTGATTTAATGGATCTTTGTCGAATTTAATGTTTATTTGATACGATTTCGTATAACCCTTCAATGCTTTCTTCGTCTCTTCGATTTTGGTTCTTGTCATTGGTACAGGTTTCAAATTTTTCAGTTTTCTGGGGGCTGGCGTTGGTTTATAATCGTCTCTAAACTCCGGCGGAGGAAGATAATGTTGTCTTCATAAGATTGAACCATTTGTTTCACACTTTTTCTCGGTTTAGGAATTGGCTTTTGTTGCTTTTCTTTTAACAACTGTCTTAACATCTTGTCTTGATTCAATAGAAGATTTATTAATTCTGATTGGCTCAGATTTTCCAGATCGGACTTGTTCATTAAACTATTATTAGATATTTTTTTTTCCATTCTATATATAATTTATAAAAGTTACATTTCTTTAAGTGTCAATCATGAAATTTTCGAAATATATTTAAAAGAATGGTGTGTGAACTATAATATAAATGAAAATTGAAGTGAAAAACTGTGTTTATAAAATACATCCAGTATATGACCTTTATGCTGCGGATGAAAATGGAAACATTATGAATATTGTGAAAAAAGTACCGACAAAAGGCAACAAAATGCATGATGGATATATGAAATTTAATGTGAGAAAACATGGAGAAAAGAATTCCAAAAATTATAGAGTCCACAGATTAATCTGGGAATGTTTCAATGGTCTTATACTTGATGACAAAGTCATCGATCACATCAATAACATCAAAGATGACAACAGACTTTGCAATTTGCAATTGTTGACACCAAGTGAAAATTCTAAAAAATCTGCTGAGAATCGAGATCATTCATTTGCTGCAAAAAATTTTTATAATCCGAAATGTTTAAAGGCTATCAATATTGTGACTAATGAAGCAATATATTTCAACAGTATTTACGCAACATCACAACATTTGGGTATCAGCCATGGAAACATAAATGAGATTTGTAAAAATGGAAAATATCGAAAAACAGGAATTTCAAAGAAAAATGGCGAAAGATACAGATTCGAGTATGTGAAAAAAGAAGATATGCCTGACAATTATTTGAAATCGGCAAACATACGTCCAAAGAGAGTGTCAGAAGAAGAAAAACAAAGAAGAAAAGCAGTCAGGTTGAACAAATTATTTGTCTGTAAATGCGGTAATTCTTACAAACATCAGTATAGAAATGTTCACAAGAGATATTGCAAAAGTGAATCCAATATTGATAAAATAATGGAAAACATCAAAATCAATGAATATGCGATTAAAAGAATTTCGAATAAAATCAACGATAAATATGAAAATCAAGCCAGAAACAATTAATATTTTTGGCTAAAAACTCAATGGAAAAAAATCATCTTTTGTATTTCAGCTAAAAGCAATCAACAACAATACGTTGTATTACTTACAACTTATTGTATCATTTTCTTTTCAATTGAATTTTATATTCACGACACTGTTTCTGCCTCTTGTTAATTCGCGCATCATATTTGAGACATCATGATTGTCAATCTTCAAACCATAATCAATATCGCTGTCACTGATATCACTGATATCACTAACATCGGATGAGGTGTCACTTTCACTATCAATGTCATCATCATTGAATGAACCAATCAATTCTTTAATCATCGAATTTTTCATGTGCGAACAAATCATTCGCAATTCATTTTCACTCTTGAGAATATCGATTAATTCGTATTTGTATGATTGCAACAATTTCTCCTCTATTCTGTCGTATATCTCATATTTCAGTGATTCTGAACATTTCGGAGGAAAAGGATTCAATTCAGCCATTCTGGCGACAATGTATTTTATCAAAACCAATCAGTCTTTATTCAAGCATTCTGCATGAGTCAATTGTTTGACGATTATTGCATCAGGATCTTTCATATAATAACTATACATTTTATTTTTTATAATATTTACCACAATGAATTATGAAAAGCAAAGATGGGATTACCATTTTGGCTTCTAAAAGCGAAAGCAAATGTTTCAATCAATTGATTGATCCATTTGAAGTATTCTCGTCATTATGTTATATAATTTTTACTTTTAAATATCTTTCAAATCTTTGATTGGTATCCAGGTGTTGAAGTCATCACTGTATCCTTTCCACTTGACTTAAGCCCTTTTCTTTTTATAGTCTCTGCGGATCACTTTATCAATTCTGAATACATCCTGTTTTGCTTTTAATAGTTCAGGCTCATAAAAGCTGCCTTTTATTTCTTCATCATTCAAATCCTTCAATTTATAAGTTATTGGATTACTGTATTGGATCTTATCAACTGTGAAAATCTCTTCTGTCCAGTTTGGAGTATAACCTTTGTCGAAATTCTTTCTTTTATACTTAGATATTCTGACTCTTTCGCCGACTTTGAATTTTGGCTTGGATTCATTCTCATTCATATCACCATACAAATTAAAGTAAACAATTCCTTGATTCTTCTTTTTACTGGCTTCTACTGGTGTCATCTTTATGCTTGAATGTTTAGTGTTGTTATACTCTTTCACTAATTTAGGCAACATATCAAGATACTGCGTATTACCTTGAACAGTGAACTGCTCCCACATTTTGGTTTTAATTGTTTTATTCCATCTTTCACAAACTGATGACTTTTCCTCATTTTCAGTCGAGTACAATGTTATTTTATTCTTTTCTAAGAGGTCTTTGAAGTGTTTGTTGTAATACTCTTTACCTTTGTCTGTCCATAAATATTCCGGTTTTCTGCCTTCTTTGAGGATTGTTTTGAATGCTTCAGTAACTGTTTCACCTTTTTTATCTTTGAAAGGAATGATCCAGCCGTATTTCGAAAACACATCAAGTACCATGAAAAGATATCGAAACCCCTTGTTCCATTTACTGAACTGTTGCATTTCGACAAGATCAGAACACCAAATCTCATCAACACCATTTACAATAACACGCCGTCGGGTGAAGTTACGCTTTATTGGTTTGTGTAATTCATCAGCTAATTCTTTTTGCCAGTATTCACTCGACGGCCTTTCTAGTTTTTTGACTTCCTTTTTTTAACACCTAGACCCAGTTTAGCTTTTGAAGCAATTGCATTACCTGCAACAGCGTGACCCCGTTGTCGCTGTTTCCAAGGTATAGCATCAAGAGCTTTAACCATTTTCTTGTCAGCAGCATTTTTGCATTTGACTTGATCTTTTGAAGGTTTGGTTGCACAGACACTGTAATCTACATCATGTTGCATACTGACAGCGTCTGTTTTTCCGGTTGGTTTTTCATATATCTCAAGTATTTTACCCGTTTTTGGATCCCATTTAACCTGCTTTTCAAGAGGATTACCAGGACCGGTATATTTATGACCAGGCATCACAAAACCTTTTTTTCGGAGCCACTTTGAGGATTGCTTTATGAATGTCAATTGCTCCTCCACTCTGATTTCTGTCATACAGTGGGTTTGTTGGATCATCCACTCTGTCTCCAGCATACGTGTCCATTGGGTACCAATCAGAATAATAAACTCTTCCACCCTTTACCATATTTCCCGGTATCATATCTTTCGGTCTCAATTTGTTTGAGGCTTTATTCAAAGCATCGATTGTGTAATTAACAGCTTTTCTTGCGATTGTTAGCTTTATTGGCTATCTTCTTCTGATACTTCGGTTCTCTCAAAAACTCACTTGCAAAGTATCTTCCTTGCTTGACACCTTGTTTAGCCAGCCATGGGATTCCATGCTCAAAGAAATCTTCAGCAGCCGTGTCTCCGATTGTATCTACGATTGAACCCCCGAATAATCTGTCAACGGCGACAGAAATTTCATCTCTTTTCTTTTTAGGTAAATTCTTTGTGCCCAAACTGAAAATTGATCCCAAAAGATTTCCACCCATATGCACAACGCTTCCTATTTGACTTTTACTTATTCTCAGATCAGTTCCCGTTCCATTATTCGCAGATTTTTTGATTCTTTTCAACTGTGTTTTTGTCAACATCAATTGATCAGATCCCGAAAGATTTTTATTTGATTACCTGATAGTCACCTCCGAATTTTGCTGTATAGCTTTTGCAAGCTTCTCTTTTTGTCCTGTTGAAAGATTAACTCCATACTTGACATAAGACATATCTTCAATATAATGTATGTTAGATTAAAATGTCGGTTTTCGTATCAGTCCATTGTCTTTCAACCAATTGTGCCAACTTTTACTTCCTCCGTCACGTTTATACTTTGCATAATCACGTTTGTATCCAGCCATCTGTTCTTTTGCAGTCTTTGTAGAAACTGGATTAGGTTTGAATGCATCTTTCAAAGTGAAAATCCTTTAGAAAAGTCTACAACCCATGGTACTTTATTCTTCTTGACTGCATCATATGTTTCTTTCGGATTCAAATGCTTCAAGAAATCAAATAAATTACCTCCTTCTTGTGCTTTAATGAATCGTGTTTTGATTATTCCACACTCAGCACACTTACATTTCATCATCATTCGCCCATTTTTGGCTTTAACATATTTTTCACTTCCAGGCACACATTCAGTCTGTTTTTTCTGTTTCACACAATATGATTTAACCATTATACATATTGATTATACAATTTCATCAAAATTCTTTTTACAGCTTTTCTTTTCTTTATCGATGAACAAGAATTCAAACTGAGGTTTCAGTTTGTCAAATAAATTTGGATCGATTCTGTTTTCTTTGCCAATCATATTAGAATAGTTTTTTGTGGTTGGTGGATATAATAACATATGCGAACTGTTCGATCTTATTTTTGAAGGCACATCATAGTAACTTTGACTCAAATAAATCGGACTCACATTGTGATGCCTTCCATCAGTGAAATGGTTTGCTATTTTGGATTGAATTTTGTCACAACAATTTATCAAATCATCGAATACCACTATTTCATCAGCAGTTTTGATCTCCATCACATTATATCCAACCTTTTTAGATATGTCATCCATCAATGATTCAAGATCTTTTATTTTGTCTTGGTGTCGATTTGGAGTGTGAAATATGATTTTATCGTAAACCACAAGTGGTCTTCTTAATATATGCATCAGAAGATTTGTTTTACCACAATTGCTTTGACCGCAAATAAGCATTCTGAATTCTTCATTCAAGAAGTTGTTCAAGCTTCGTTTCTTGTCTTTCTTTCTATTGTCGTCATAATTCGGAATCTTCATCAATATATATTGTGTACATTAAAATATCTGTTTTTCAACATTCATGTCAATTGATATATGAATTTCATCATTTATCTAAACTATTATATATGGATATTGAAAAATTAAGAAAAAATCAGAAGAAGCATTATGAAAATCATCTTTTGAAAAGACAAATCAGTAAACAAATCAAAGACACTCTCGATGAAAAACAATCAAGACAATTTGAAAGCAAAGAACTATTCAAACCTGTTATCACATCTCAGAAAGATGTGAAAGAAACTATTGATAAAAAACAAGGCGAATTAATTGAAAAATTGAATGAAAAACAAGAAGAATTAATTACAGCTGTTGATATGTTGAATGAAACAATGTCATCATCTGGTTCACAAAGTGGGGTTAACAGTTGGTTATCTAGATTACCATCGAATTTTGATCCAATGGATCTTGACCCCGTACCTGAAGAAGAAGAAGAAGATGATGAAGAAGAAGAAGACAAAGAAGAAGTCCCAAAAAAAGAAGTCCCAAAAAAGAAGTCATGAAACAAAATGTCTTCAACTACGGTGAAAAAAATATCATAAGAAAATATAAATTTTCTCCTGATTTGAAAATTATTCCAGATGAAAAAGAAGTCAGATCAAAGATATCTTATCTCACTGGAAAAAGACGAACTACAGATCCGATTGTCAAAAAGAACGCAATAAAAGATCAACAGGCATTGAGTAAATATCTCACTGTTATAAAAGGAATCGAGTTGAGTAAAAAAACAGGTGAAGGTATCAGGACTTACAGACAACCAAAGAGAAATGCTTACAAGATAAATAATGGACAGTATGGTGGTTCGTTCATAAATGTACCAAGATTGATGAATGAGATGGTCATTGAAGCTGTGAAAGATGGCAAAAAAGTTTATGAAGACACTGCGGACAAATCACTTATCGATCTTATCACAAAAAGGTTTGATCCGAAAAAGAAGTATTCATCAAAAGCACTCAAAATATTCAATAATCTCAACATGTTATCAAACATGCCAAAACACAGATCATCAGGAAAATCAAAACTGATTGGAGGTGCAATCATATACTCAGACCCAAAAGATTTGATGAAAAGATTGACTCTGTTGACTGGCAGCAGAAGGGCTGGTAATACAAGTATTGCTCTCAGGAATGAAATGTGGCAGATCATTGATTATTTACTCAAACAAGGTGTGATTGCAAAAGCACAATATGAAAAATTTGTCAAGACTCATTTAATGTAAACTAATGATATAATGGAAATTCCAATGTTTTTGGATAGTAATGATGGAATAAGAGACTCGAAGTCTCATGATTTCACCATCGATCATCAGATATGTCCAGGATTGAACGCTAATGAGATGCGCGTTCTTTATGATAGGCATCACAAAGTGTCCTCATTAATAAAAGTTCACAAAAACACACCTAATTCTGTCAAATATGAAGTAATATGGAAATGTCAAATAACCCAGTCAAACATGAAGTACTTATTAAACAATACTTGCGTTCAATCCTGGACATAAGTGTCGATCATGTACCGGAAATTGTTTTAGACAGGAATAAAACATATTATTTGGCTCTTTACAGTGCTGAAATGACTTATTCTTGGTTCAATGTTTCTTCAAAGTATGGAAATAACAAAATAAAATACAGCAAAGATTCTGGAGTAAATTGGGTCGAAATTGTTTTTCGTGATGGAAATTATTCTTATTCAGATATTAATGAGTATATTTCACAAACACTTGAAGTGAATGGTGGTTTGAATGATGAGGAAAAAGGTATCTCACTTACATTTTCATCGTCATTATTGAAGGTGTATATTGAATTGGAAGAAAATTATCAATTGGATTTGAGAGGAGGTGATTTTTCGAAACTGATTGGTTTTAATAAAGAAATTGTTACATCAACAAAATATGGATCGAATGCTCCGAATATCACGAGAAATGTTGATAATATTTTCATCCATTGTAATCTTCTAAGTGACTCACTAGTTTCAGGAACACAAGGTGACGTACTTTATCGTTTCAGTGTTGCCAATTTACAGATATCTTATCCATTTGAAATAAAAGAAACAATACCTCGACCTCTTTTTAATAAAATCAATACTAATATTATCAAAGAATTGAGGATTTATATCACTGATGGATTGAATAACCCTATTGATCTTAATGACATACCGATTAACTTGACTTTGTTATTGAGAGAAGTGTAATATTATATATTGTATTTGTATATGGGAAGAATCAGAAAAGTTAGAGACGTCAATTCCGGCATGTCATATCATATAGATATTGAAACTGGTGAACCAGTTGATGATCACCAAAAAGGAGAAGGTATTATGAACAGTTTGATTTCTGTCGCAAAAAAAGCATTGACAAGTAAAACTGCAAAAGATTTAGCGAAAAAAAAACAGCAATAAAAGCTGCTGAAAAAGGAGTAGAACATGTTGTACAAAAAACTGGTGACATCATCAATGATAAACTGAATAAAACTACCAAAAAAGAATGACCAAAAAAGAAACAGAAAAGGTCATGAAACCGAAAAAATACACTGAATCGGAAAATAAGGGAGATGTGATCGTCAGCTTGTTACAATCACATCCTGAAAATAAATTTCATCCAGAAAAAACAAAAAAGACGGAAGAACAATTGAAAAATCAGTTGCTAAGTATTGAATTCGACAAATTAACTGAAATGTAAAATAATGTAAACCATTATTATATAATGACTTTCAGAAGTTCGAAACATTGTAAACGATACGAATATGTCTCATTCGATTTGCAAAATCCAATAACATTGCCTGCAAATAACCAGTTACAAAAAAAGAGCGGATACAGGTTCGTTGTTGACAGCAGCAGTGAAACTCATCCGTTTGACTGGTATAATCCATACCTTTCAGCTGATTGGAAAATCACAAAAATGGATAACACTGGTTATGGTGCCAATGATCGGGTTGCAACCGTCAATTCCGGCTATTCACGTGTCAATCAGTTGAAGGTTGATTTCAACGGAGTTAATGTTCTCGATACACCAGGAGTCAATCATGGTGTCAATGTGAAAAATCTGACTGAATTATCATCAAGTTACACTGAAACAGTCGGACCAAGTATGTTCAATTACCCAGATACTGCTGTTGGTGCTGTAACTCAAAAATACACCACATTACAACTGGATGGAAATGCTCAGAATATCGCACCAACAGATCTTGCAACATATAATGAAGGTTTCGCAAAAAGAAAAGTATTACTCACGGCAGCTGCTGAAAACAACATCATATTGCCATTGAATAGATATGGTTTCTTCAACTCTTTTGAGACAGAAATAGCACCCAATGGCAAAGTCACTATCGATGTCACTCTTGAATCTGATAACAACGTCATATTTCGTGCTGGTAGTGACCCAGGAAGGTTTATCATAACAAGACTCGTTTTATGGGTTCCGAAAATGATATTCAATGCTGAGGGTGAGCAGATATTTCTTCAAACATATCTGAAGCCTCACACATGGTCGTATCTCAAAGAAAGAATTGAGATTTCTCCATCAACAACAGCACGTCAAGGTACATTCAGGATAACTTCATCTATTCGTAAACCTAGACATGTTTTCGTGTGGGCTCTAATGATGCAAAAATGAATGATCAAACTCAGAATCCGTTTTTATTTAATACATATAACGTCGCGAATAATAGAACATTTTCAAATGCAAGGCTTGAACTGAGTAACGGTATTTTTTATCCTAATGAAGAATTAAAACCGGATACAGAGATTGTACAAGCATACAGGACATTGATGGAATATCAAAAAGATTTCAATGCTTATTACACTTCTCCAACAATCAGTTTGAAATCTTTTCAAGAGTTGTATGGACTCATTTATTTCGATCTGAGAAACCAGGAGGAAGAAATCAAAAGTGGTTCAACCAAAATCCCGTTCAGTTACAAGCTATCTGGGAATCCAAATGCAAATTACAGTCTTTATGCTCTCATTCTTCATGAAGAAGAGCTTGGTGTTGATGTTGTGAATGGAAAAGTTCTCCTCAAAGCTTAATTCATTAATTGAATATATTTTAAATCGATTTTATACAACGTTAATACATATGACTGAATATAAAGCATTCAATGTTTCACTTAGTGAAAATCAGAAATCAAAACTTGCAAAAGCCATCATGAGCAAATCTCCAATAACACTGAGATTGTCGTCTGATGAGTTGTCTGGAAATGATAATATTATTCTGACAAAGACACAGATCAATAAGATCAAAAAATCCAAGATTTAATACTGTCACCTATGGGAAACACTCGCTAAGATATATTGGACCTATGCTGTGGAATCGACTCTCAACTAACTTGAAAAACTTACCGTCTCTGCAATCTTTTAAAAGACAGATCACGTTAAGTAACCGTTCACAGAAAATTGAACATGAATGCGAGAACTGTGTTTTATGTAGCACATGATCTACTTACGAATAACTCATTTTAGAATTGTTAGAATTATTGTTAATTAATGTAGTTAAATTTTAGTCTCTTTTTATTATAAATATCAAATTTAGGTTTTTAAATTTTATAATTATGGTCTATTGAAAACTTTATCTTTCGTAACTTTTAGATGATTATCAACTAGACGTTGATAAAGGTTGGAAAAGCTGTGACGTTTCGAGCGTAAGATCCTCGTCAGAGGAACTCCGAAGAAGGGCCAACAGTCAAAGCGTTAGCGATCCAAATTCACTACGTCAGTTCACTACGTCAGGGGGGAAGGGGGGGGGAAGGGCGGTGGGTGGGGCACTCCCCTATAAAAGAAATGACGGGGGTGCTCGTCGGAAAAACCAGAATCTCGTTTTGTGGGCGTGGCCCAAATTCATTTTCACCCCTAGGAGGTACCAAGTTAACTGGCAATGGCATGACTGTTTTCAAGTAAATAACTCAGAAATAGAAGCTATTAACGTAACAATTACGACTCGGTTCCTGTCATTTTTTCAGATCGATGACCTTAAAGGCCCGTAAAAGGTACCACGACAACTTTGGAGACCATCATTTTACGTTAAAGCATCCTAAGCGGTACTAATCCACCAATTCTATCCCCTAAAAGGTACGACGAGCACCCCCGTCATTTTTATGGGGGAGAAAAAAAACTCCGGGGTGTCCTCCGACGTAGCACAACAGTTTCTTACAATAAAACTAGTAACTTTGTTTGTTTATCTTCTGTGTTTTACTTCCTAGGCTACCTTTCGGTGTCTTCCAGGACCTGTTTTGGCGTTTAAAACTGAATCATCCAGCGAAAGTTGTAGTCAGTTGTCCTGACGTCATGTTCGACACTTATGAGAGGGAAATTCCGGACCAAAAATACACCGCCTTGGCTCAAAAGTGGGACGTGAAGAAATGGGTCGAATCTGATGGCAAAGTCCGCTGGTACGGCTGCAGAGGCCGTTACTCTCATACAAGCAAAACTCATTGTAAGCGAAAAACGGCCGGATTGGGAGTTCCTCCATGTGATTTGGAGAATCTCGCAGATTCCATCAAGTTCGTCATGAAGGAATGTGAAAACGCGGGAATTTTTTGCGAGATATGCTCAGGAACGTTATTAGGTAATTTGATTTAAATACGTACACCGAGACAATATGCCCCTCCCTATTATAAATGTGTTATTTAAGGTGGCTCCGTAGGTATTCCGGGCGTACTCGTCCATGACAAACTTTGCCCTATAACATTTTACGCTTTGACGCAATGTTCGGCTATCATTCGGTAATAATAACATGAAACTCGATTTAACTGAAGACAAATATTTTGAATGATATTGTCGTTTAACTGGACCCCACTTTTTAACAAAATCACATCCAGTAAAAAATTTTGCCGATAGTTTTTTGCTAAATTTGTGGAATCAGCTTATATTGACTTAATGCATACCAAAGCCAAGTTTCAGGAAAATCGCTGGAGCAGAAGCGCGGAAATATTAAGGTCATCTAAATTCAACTCTAACATTCTACTGAAAGTTTCCGTACTTGACGCTTGAAGACGAAACCAGCCGCGAAACCAAATTTCTGCGAGAGGTCTCTTCAGTGCTTGCTGAATCAGAGTGCGTAGCCCATTGTCGATCGTGCGAACCGTTAAAAAGTATTCGCTAGTTCTGTGAACATAATAAAATGCTCGAAAACCTTCGCCAACCTCCAAGGTTGTATTTCCCAGAATTTTTCGAATATTATACAGCCGTTTTGTGTGAAACTCCTAAGTAAATTTCAAAGTTCTGCAATATTTTTTCATTGATTTTTGCTGCTGTGCCGTACTGTGAATTTGAGAATTGTGGTTGGAATTATAAGCTACTCCGCGACTGATCTCTGGCGAAGCAGACGAGCAGTTTTGTTTATACAATCACCATCATCGTGTCCTTTTAAACACGGACGGTCATGGCTGTGGCTATGACAATATGTAACGCTAAAACTGATTTGTTTAAATGGTTAGTTTTTTTTTGGATTGCAAAACACACAGTAATACAATGCAGTAATGCATACAAGGACAGATAAATGAAAGTAAAACAATAGTAATAATAATGAAATAAAATACTACTACTACTACTACTACTACTACTACTACTACTAATAATAATAATAATATATAAAATACAATACATTACAAATCTTCACGCTACTTTACAATGCCAATAAAAGTAATTAGCTCGCTACAGCCTCTGTCTCATACGTGAGGCGACGAAACGCTTCCATACGAGGGACATTTTCTTTCGTTTTGCAGCGCCAAATAAAATGTCTGGCAAGTAGGCAGCAAAAGTTGATTTGGTGCCGGATGATATTTAGACGAATCAGGTGTTAAACCCAGTGCAACAGTGCGCTCCAATGAATTATTGTTTGGAATAATTTTGCATTGCGTCAACCATGATGTCAGATCACTCCAGAAAGAAGCTGTTTTAGGGCATTTCCAGAAGAGGTGAAGTAATTTTTTAGGCTCTTCGTGGCAGAAAGAGCACTTAAAGTCATCCTTAATTCCGATTTTAAACAAGAAATCATTAGTTGATATTTTTCGGTGCAGAAATTTAAATTGAAACTCTTTAAGTTTAGTGCTTTTTGTGCACTTTGAAGCTAACTGGTACGTCTCTCGCCATTTAATATCTTCAGCATTGTTGATTTCACAATCATTCATCCATTGCTGGCTTTGGGTCGGAGCAATAGATTTATCTGCAATAAGCTTGGAATATACCAGTCGGGTTGCGCTTTGTGTTGTCATTAATTTAGTAGAGAAATTTTCATAATCAGTGCTATTGTCTACAAAATTGCATTTGTGCGTATTCCAGGTGTGTTTGAGTGCGGACAACAGGGCGCAATATTTCAAAGGACATGCAGTGAGGTTGTATTTAGTTCTCAGTTCATTTCAAGACAGGAAGTTGTTTGAATCGTCTTTCAAGTGTTTAACTTTTGTTATGCCCTTGATAAACCATTCTTTATAGAAAATAGGGCGGTTATCAATTCTAATTAGCGAGTTATACCATAAGCATTGATCAAGAAACTGTTCCTCAGAGGTTATTTTATCTTCGAAATTAATTTCTGACCAGATGGTCAAGATTTCCCTCAAAAAACTTTTTGAATCTTTCTTGTTTAAATTCCCTGTAAGTGCTGTTTTACCTCCAAGTGTTTCTAGTTCTAAGTCAAAGTTTTCCATTTCCCTTGGTTGTCATCATCAAGATATTTCTTAATCCAGTTGGCTTTTAGTGACTTATTGAAAGACTGTATATCTATCATTTTAAGACCCCCGTTTGGGTAGTCATTGATCATCACACCTCGCTTGATAGAAATGAGTAGACAAGTTTGTTTACTTCCTTGATTATGCTTTCATCTGTACGTAATGGAGATAACACGTACACAAGTTGAGAGGCCGCTAGACTTTTTAGCACAGTTATTTTTCCAATGAGTGTAAGTCTACGGTACTTCAAGCAGTTAAGAGTGTTCCGAACTTTAGTTAATTGGTCTTTGTAGTTTAGTGTTATGGTTGCTTCGGGTTCAACTGAAATCCATACACCTAAGGTTTTAACTTTATTTTTTGGCCATTTAAAGTTCCTTTCTGGAATTACTATTTGGTCGCTTGCAGTGTTAGACCCGATCCAAAGGGCTTCTGTTTTTTATCATTAAGTCTAAGTCCAAAAACGTCTCCAAACTTATCGAGAATGTTAAGAGAGGCTTCGAAAGATTTCTTTGATCCATCCAATATAAGTATCGTGTCATCTGCGTATTGACTTATTTTGATTTCTTTTTGGTTGACAAGGATACCCTTGATATTTTTGCTTTCTCAGATTGCTTTAGTTAGTATTTCAACTGACAAGACGAAAAGGTAGGGCGAGAGAGGACAACCCTGTCTAACCCCTCTTTGGATTTTGAAGAAGTTGCTCGCCCATCCATTGTTCAAAACACAACTTTCCACGTTACCATAAAAAAGATTCATCCAATTAATGACGCTATCGCCAAATCCGAAATATTGAAGAGTTTTCCTAATGAAAGGCCATTCCACTGTATCAAAGGCTTTTTCGAAATCTAGGAAAAGAAGTAGTCCAGGAGTGTTGTTTTCTTTTGCAAAACAGATAACCCGGGTCGTAACCAGGTATATGGGATCAGGGATCACAACCTCGGGATCGGGATCATGCACCCGGGAGCGATGGGATCGGGATCAGCCAATTTTTTAATATCTTGGAGGGGATCAAGGATCAATCGCTTTTTAGATACCTTAATCTTTATTAGAAGCAAGAATATTCCGTTTTGCAAAGAAAAAGCAATGAAACAGGCCTCTTTTCAGGACTATTGAAAAAGCTTTTAACCTTTATACCTCAATTACTGTACGTTTCCGTCACGCAATCAGCTGTTTAAAGCTTGTATTTCATATTGCATAATTTTGCGGTTTCCGATGTGTCGGACTCTCTGAGAAATCGGATACTCGCTTATCGGTACCATGCGTTCATGATGCGAGATTGACTATGGGCAAGACAAGGAAAAGAAGTCGAGAACGACGGTATGACAATTTAACTTCTATTTTGCAATTAATACCATACTCTTACCGTATTGATCTGCTGTTATCATGGTTGTAAAATGCTGCGTGCAAATTGAAGGCCACTGTTCTTCATATTTCTAGATCACGTTCCTATTCCTGGTCGCCAGCTAGAGAACGGTCACGGCGATCAGAAAGCCGAAGACGATCATCAAGTCGGTCAGTTCACTGTTCTTTTGTGTTTTATCCAGCACTAATTCCTTTATAAAGCTTGATAGATGTATGTTGCTTTATCTAATAACTACCGATGTAGTGCAATGCGCAACGGTATCAAAGGATTAAAAAGTAAATAATTTGAGTGATAATAGAGAACAATGCACCAGAATTGGTCAGATACATTGTCCTTAAGATCCCGTTTTCTTTACTTAAATCTCAGAAATCTCAGTCGAAAAGATCCAGGTCTCGTTCGCCGAATCGTCATCACAGATATGAATTGCAAGAACGACAAAGGTAAAGCTTTTTTAGTTTATTCATGTGTAAGCTACTGTGGCAACAAGTCACGCTGGCTGGCGGGCAGAGAGAGAAATGCACATCCTCGGAAATCCCACCGAGAAGTGCAATATTTGTAAGATACGGAGCAACAGAAAAATAATGAAAAATTATGGCGCAGGTGCGGGAATTCGAGAATTTTTTTGTTGATTTCTTGCATGAATATTTTTTCAAACGTTTGGAAAGGCAATGCATAATTTTATTATTAATTTTTTTTAGGGGGTACTCGCTGCATAAATTTTTTTTGTTCCCAGCAATAGCAAGACGATCTTACCACGATGACAAGTCCTATGTTAACACTGAAATCAAAATTGTTGTAACATTTCTCTTACAGGTCCCAGCGCCGCTCGAGATCCCAGTCACCAAGAAGTTATCATCACGAGAGGTCAAGGTAAATAATAATCATTTTATTCTTTAATTAATCATTTTTATTATTAAATTGCTGGAGGAATTCGAGAACTTTTTGTTTGATTTCTTACATGAATATTTTTTACCTTGGTAAAACGTTTGAAAAGGCAATGCATAAAATTTTTCCCCAACAAACAACAGCAAAAGAATCTTACGACGATGCCAAGTCCTATATTAACAATGAAATCAAAATTGTTGTAACATCGCCGCTCGAGATCCCAGTCCCTAAGAAGTTATCATCACGATGGGTTAAGGTAAATAATAATCATTTTTATTCTTTAATTGCATGTATCGCTCGCGTCCTGGGTGCTCTACATGTTTATCTGTTGTCAAGTGTGTTGAAGAAAAATCCTTCGTCAATTCTCGGTATTGGACGTACCGAGGAAAAACTTGTTTTCTCTGATTGCCAAGACCACACAGTCAACTTTTTCGTCGAAGAAGAGTCACGTATAACGTGCTCTCTGGGAACTGTTCAGGGTTTTCAGGACGGCTACACAGTTGCCTTTAACTCACCGTCTTCACTTGTTGCGTTTGGCGAGACTGTCTTCGTTTGTGACACAAGTAACAGAGCTATCAGAATAATTACAAGTCTCACCACTTACAGGCTCCTTGGAGAAAAAATGGATTCGTTCATTGACCTCTTTCAACTTAGAGAAGATTCAAGTAAAGACAATATAAACCACCATACAAGTCTGAATGACGGCTTAAAGATTCTCAAGGGAACAGCCGATTTTATGAAAGAGATAGAAGTCCACGGCACGTGCTCGAACGGGACGGAGATGCCCACAAGGACCAGATCTTGGGTTTACGAAACCAACCAGAGACTCTTTCCAAATGCTACACTCTTCATTTGCCAAGATCAAGTCAATTTTAGATGACAAGGGTCTTCTTCACATTGCAGAAGATATTGATTTCTCCAGCTTCACAACCTTGCAGGTCGAACATTTCTTTGCCGGCATGAGGACGCCGAGTAGGCCGACACCAGGCATGCACGATTACGCAAGCCGAAGGCCAAACTGCATCACTGAGTCGCTTCAGAAAACCTATCAGTCTTCCTTCGTAGTTTACAGTTGTCCTCAAAGTCACTATACTGAAAAGAGAGTTAATGAAAAAGAGCCAGAGTGGCTGTATGAACGCTGTAAGTCAAGAACTGTGCACACTCTGGAAGAGAGGGATGAGACCAGGGAAGAGGCTAAGGAGCTTAGGTTTTTCGCCAAAGAGTTTGGCCAAGGCGTGAGACAGCAAAGGGAGAGAGGTAAGACCCAAGAAAGAGCTGGGACACTACCTTTGGCTATTTCCATGATGAAAAGAATCATTGCGCCAGAAACTCGAAATTTAAACATGCTTGAAGAACTCCATGGCCTCGAGGAACAAAGTGGTGATCACCTGGATGCCGGGACGTCAGTGGAAAAGAACAGAGTTGTTTTTTCAAAAGGAGAAGTTGTCGCTCTTAAGCATAACTACAGGACATACCTGGAGCCCTTTTTTCTGGCAATTCTTTGTGAAGATATCCACAGCAGGAATGATTGTTTCCTGGAAGAAAAGCTCAAAATAAATTGGCTGGAGCAATCAGAGGAAGATCCCTTAGTCTACAACAAAGGAACCTTTGACGAACAAAATTCACCGAAATGTATCATTGATCGAGTCTCTGTTGATCGGGAAGCTGAACAGTTTATCCTAAGAAGAAACGAAGAACGGCGCTTAAGAAATTTGGCTCACGGGCATGTAGACAACGCGTCAGACGACAGTGGCGATGAAAGTCAGGAAGAGGAGAATCTAGCAGAAGTGGAAGACGAAGAGCCTTCAAGTAGTAGCAGATCCCGGTTCGAGGCTGGACATAGTAGATCTGGGAGAAGAGTCACCAGATATCTTCTTTAACATTAATTTTTCAGTCACAATTTCGCTATTGCTATAAAATGAAAAAACCTTAAAATAACAACAATCAGGCTGAAAGTTGTCACAACAAGTCTTAGTGTATAACAGCGGTCTAAGTTCCTTAATAAGCCTTTCTCTAAGTTCGTCGTGATTGCAGGTGGTTCGTTTTTTTCCCTTGCAGCCAAATCGCGACTGTAGGTATTTTATTTCAAAAATCAAACAATAGAACGTTGATCTACATTTGACAGTTTTTTAAAATTAAAAGATCCTTTTGCTTTCACCTTCAAAGTGCATTTCGCGTCTTGTATATATTTTTTTGCAACATATTTAGATTCAGTCTTTTTATTCACTTTTTACTTGACGTCAACCAAGTCGAATCAGGGAGTTTTAATTAAAAAAAAAATGTCTTTAATCTTGTTAGTTTTATCAAATTGTTTTATGGCGCGTTTTCTAGTGTTCATACGAATCTTAAATTTCTCAACCAAGAAAGATTTTCTTCAAAAGTACGCTAATCAAGTAATGTGCAATGGACTGAGCATTTTTCACAAGCAAGCAACAGAATTCCAGTTATTCCTCAATACATCATGGAAGAGAAGATGACAACTTGACTCATAATGTGCAAATGAAGATCTACTTGAGGTAAATACACTTAATTGTTATTAATGAATGATAAATCGACGTCGGGGAAACTTAACTTGATCAAATCTCTCTACGGGATCATAAAATTCTTGTGGGATCAGGGATCAAATATTGCCACATTTTGGGGATCAGAGATCCAAATTTAGGGCTAAAATTTGGGATCAGCGATGAAAAAATATACCTGGTTACGACCCTGAGATAACGCTGTCGATAAGTCGAATATTCTCTCCTATAAATCTACCTTTCATAAAACCTGTCTGGTCATTGTTGATAAGGTTTGGGAGGACATTTTTAATGCGGTTTGCGATTGACTTTGCCGCTATTTTGTAATCGCAATTAAGAAGGGTTAAAGGTCTCCAGGTTTTGATTAGATAAGGCTCTGTATCTTTTAAGGGATAAGTTTGATGATACCTCTTCTTTGGGTTGTCAACAACTGTCCAGATTCGTATGAATAATTTAGTGCTCTGATAAGCGTAGAAGATATATCGTTCCAAAAAACCTTGTAAAATTCAGCTGGTAGTCCATCAGTTCCCGGGGTCTTATTCGAATCCATATTTCGAAGGGCCTCTAGGCATTCCTTTTCGGTTAGAGATCCTTCGCACGTTCCCTGTTCATCCTCTGTGAGTACTGTATCATTATCTTGCGTGAAAAATAAAGAAATGTTTTCTGGATTAGACGCATTAAATTTAGATGTATACAAATTTTTGTAGAAGGTCACGAATTCAGTTAAAATTTTCTCATCTGTAGTGATAAAATCAATATCATTTGTTTTGAGTTGGCTTATTGTCCCCTGTTTGTATTGAAATTTTTCCAGATATTTTTTGTTTTTCTCTCCTTCGTTGTACCATTTAGTTTTTGATCTTAGAATTACGCCTTTGGTGCAAAATTCTATGATTTTTTCGAGCTCACTCTTGCAAGGTGTAAGTATTACGTGTATTGATTAACTTGCAAATTATCTATTTTCTCTTCTAAATTGGCAATTGTTTGTTCTCTTTCTAGTTCCTGTTGATTGGTCTTTCTTATTTTAGTCTTTGCATAATAGAGCGATTTTTCACGTACTTTAAGTTTTATCATCTCCCAAAGTAACGCGGGGTTTACCGAGTCGTCATTTTTGTACTCTTCAAGAGTTGCCTTGATAGTTTATTTAATCTGATTTATATAATCAATTTCAGTTAGAAAGGATGTATTCAGTTTCCAGAAGCCTGGTCCCCTTGGATTTGAATGTAGTGCTAAACTAAATGTAATCATCGAATGGGGTTTTTTATAGCCTGCCGTAATATCTGCAAGGATGGTGTTGCCTAATAAGCTCGGACTGACTAAGAAAAAGTCCAGCCTACAATGTGCTTTTGGACGCCGCTGTCTCCATGTGTATCTGTAGCTATCCGGATTTAAGGTTCTCCAGATGTCTAACAATTCTAGTTTTTGGCAGAATTCTTCAAGAACTCTTAAACTTTGATGATGCGTTTTAGCGATGGCGCCTTTCTTGTCTGTCTCTAAATCAAGTACGAGATTAAAGTCTCCTCCTAGGACTATATCTTCACACTCAAAATCTGAAATGTGACTAAAGAAATCCTGAAAGAAAGCTGGTTTGTCTTCATTTGGAGCGTAGATGTTGCCCAGCGTAAAGCACCTTTCATCCCTTTGATGTCACATATAATGAAACGCCCTGATGGATCAACGAAAAGTTTCCGAATTTGTAAATTGAAATTGTTGTTGAAAAGAATGCATACTCCTGCTTTATTGCTACTGTAGGTGCTAAAAAAGTTTGGTAGCCCCATTCCGCGGCCCATAAATGATTGGAACTTTCAATGCAGTGTACCTCTTGCAGCATATAAACTGAAAATTGTTTCCGTCGAAGCCAGTTAAACACCTCTCTGCGTTTCACATTATCTCTAAGTCCCCTGACATTAAGAGAAGTCATTATTGTCAAGGCCATCGGATTTGGCCTAGAAAAATTCTCTCATGCCTTGGTGTCATCATCGGGGTCCAAATTCTGCCTGCTATATGGTAATTAGTTCTAAGGTAACTAAATAAACAAAAACATAAAAACATTTTGACTTGAAATCGATGTAATTTGGGGAAAAAAAGCGAATCTGTCAAAAGAATTGCTACTAGATATATATATATATGTATTGCAAACGGAAAACGCGAGTTTAGCTACCAGTATGTGAGAACATAGTTAGTAGAGGGGACTGCAGTCTCCTCTACTAACTATGGTGAAAATAAACACAAAACACGGAAAAAGAGGGAAACGTTACAATAAAATATCTAACACCCTCCCCGCCTGCTAGACAAGATAAGTTATAAAATAAGTTGTAGTCTTAAGATAGTACAAAAAAAACACATGCCGGGGTAAACGCATTTGCAAAAAAATCATTTTTAGCAGTTTACTCATACGTGTCGTCCGGTGTGTCGAGAACTTTACCAACAGGCCATAGCTTACCACGAACATAGAGTTTGTCAGGTTGAACTCTGCTGAAAGAAGCGAGGATGTTAAGTTGCTTAGCTTTCTTTAGAGTGGCCATCTGTTCGTTTCTTCTTTTGACAATTTCGTATGGCATATCTCTAAACATCTGGAAATTGCTGCCCTGAAGACGGTGTCCCAGCGAGAGAATGTCCTCACAGTCTTTATATGGAAGAAATCTTGCCAGTATCGGGCGGGGTTCATCATCATTCTTCTTCTTTCCAAGTCGATGAACTCGTTGTATCTCCACTGTTGATGCATCTCTGTAACCCAGTTCATCTTCAAGGAAATTTCTGAGTTTTTCCTCGGTATCCTCTTGAGGCTCTCTGATGTTTATGAATTTAATATTCTCTCTTCTAGAGTAGGCTTCAAGATAGAGATCTTTCGTCTTAAGTTCTTCCATTTTGCTGTCGATTTCCTGTTCCTTTGACTCCAGCTTCGCTATCATTGTGTTTAGCAAGTTTATCTTCAAAAGCTTCTAGCTTGTCTTTACATCGTTTTTCTGCGTCGCTGCATCGTTTCTGTAATTTCTCTAAGTCTTCTGTAGCTGTTACCTCGAAATCTTCTAGTCTCTTGATTCTCAGTTCAAGTGCGGCCAGGGAAGACTCGATATTCTTTATCGAACTCTCGATGTTGTCTAGTTTCTGAAGTTTTGAAAGGATAAGCTGCAATTTTTCGCCTTCGGTGAGGTCAACGGCCATTATCGCATCAGTTGACACCTCGTGCTCGCTATCTCTATTTGAGCTCGCTGAAAGGTTCTAGGGTTTTTTATAGTCGGGCGAGCTTCTCTGTTCGTCGCTAGAGCTGCCAGACGATCTGATTCTGTGTTTCCCGATCAGATTAGCGATGGTTTGGGCCATACGTTACATTATTTTCTAAAAAGTTTAGCAGGCGGGTTTACGGACGCTCTTTACTCTGCCATCACTCGTCCCCGTTTTGTTTAAGTTGGCAAAAGTGGTTACCATTGTAGAAACTGAAATGCTTGAGGTTTAAATCCCAGATTAATCATTACAAGTTAACTCAGTTGAATTCATTATTTATCAGGTACTGTCAAGTTCAACAAAGTGTTACCATGGGAACTTGATGCTGACATCAGGTTTCTATCAGATAACTACACAGCTCTTCTAAAGCTTCGTCCAAAGTTCGTAGCAGAGGGCTTTATGTTCATCAATAAAGAAGAGACAGAATGTTGTGTGGAAGGGAGAAAACACGGAGGCGTAATTAAAACGTTTAGAAACGGCTGGAAGTTAGAAATGCATGGTTTTCCTATTCTAGAATCTGAGTTACTTGTTGCGAGCGGTCAGCGGCCGACAAAAGTGTTATTTGCTGGGCAATGGGTAACTGCAACACGCAATCCAGGACGTTTTTCTCGCAATCGATATGGGCCTAATATTTACCGCCACTCAGAGCACTGGTCGGTCCGAAAGGGCCTATCGAATCAATGGGTTGATTACAATCCGGGCTTCTTCAACAAATGTCCTGAGGCGGGTCACTCGGCATGTCTTGACCAGTCCCCCGCCGATGGTAATTTTCAGTTTAGCGACTATCTTTTTAATTAAACGGCATGACTTAGAATACTTTTAGACACTAATTATATTGTTTTCTTTTGACAATTTAGCACTAATTGTTAGATGTTTCACAGGTTAAATAAAATCACTCTAAGTAAAATCTAGGTTTAAAGATATTTCTTGAGCTTAAACCTTGTGCATTTTCGCTTGAATTTCATTTTGCCTTTTAGCCTTCATGTAATAAACGTTTGACGATAGTTTATGTTTCATCCCACAAACTGCTGTTGTTGCTCTTTGGCTCACTCAGTTGTCATGTGTTGGGGGCATTATAACTAATTTCAACAACATTTTAATGCGCAATTTGTCACAACGATGGATGTTTCCTTTAAGGCCCTCAATAGTCTTAATATATAATTTTATTGTTCAGTTGAAAGACCGTTCTGACAATTTTATTGCTCTTTGTTTAGTCAGCCGGTGTTGTTCCGCCCAAAGTATGAAACAGTTTGTTATAAGGTGAATGCTTTCCTTAAAAACATATCCTAGAGCTCTTTCACTGATTTTTTCGAGCTTATCCGCCGAGCTCTTGCTGCATAAGTGCTACGTGTGAGGACAGCCGCTAATCCGTCTGTCTTCACAGCCTAGCTTTTAACGTTTTTTTATTTATTTTTTTTTTTTCAACTTCTTTGTTAGGGTGGAACTGGAGAAACAAACAAACCGTCGATAGTTTGAATTAATTAATTACTGTTCTAATGAATTTTGGATTTAGCGTGGCGGGGGAGGTGTTAAAAGTTGCTTAATATATGGGATCTCATTTTACATAATTTACAAATATTGCAGGGATATGTAATTTTCATTTAACGTTATTTGTAGAAATCACCCCATCCCCTTCCACGGAAAAAATCTTACATAATTTGCCTGTGATTGTTTTATTTTTTCCTTTTGGTAATATCAGATAAAGTAACACCCAAAATTGTAACTGCATAGTTCTGAAAGTAACGACCCTTCGAAAATAGCGAAAAAATTCCATTGCTGTTAGCGACTATATCTTTTAATCGTAACAGATACAACAAGCCGTACCGAATTGCTCTGATGTCTGTTAGATTAACCTATTCCACACGCAATATGTTACTCTTTTCTGCGTCAACATGTAAATTCTTTTTCTCTATGTATAAATAATGTAATGTATAAATCAAAACCTGATTCCTTCCGCAAAGATTGTAAAACCGTTTTTTTTTATTTTGGGTTGGATCGGCCCACATGGTAAACGGTTTTGCTACCCGAAAGTAGCGACCCCCGGAAAGTAGCGAAAGAAAGACTGTCAAATCCGAAACTAGTCTGGAGAGAAGCATTCTCATCCCCAGGGGCCGCAATCCTTCTTGTCTGCGGTCCCAATTTCTGAGCATGCGCAGAGTACTCGTTCTATATTTTTCAGCCAATCAGATTGGTCATTTTCAACAATGAGTCCTTGAATCGCGGACTTCCGGTTTTGGAGGCGGCCAGAGGTCTCGATTCCTGACGCAGACCAGAAGGATCGCGGCCTCTGGTGACGAGAATGGGAGAGAAGTGTCTTATGGGACTTGATGGGTAGCTATGGAATCCCTGGAAAGATAATATCGTTAGTGAAGAACACCTACCAGGGTACGAGCTGTAGCATTCTTCATGACGGTGGTTTAAATAAAACGTTCAGCATTGAAACGGGAGCAAGGCAAGGCTGTCTTCTATTGCCATTCCTTTTCCTTCTTGGCATTGACTGGGCAATGAAATTAAAGAGACAACATCTGACTCCACGCATGGAATACAATGGACCCTTGTAGACCAACTTGAAGATCTGGACTTTGCCGACGATTTGGCACTTTTGGCTCATACCCACTCTCATATGCAAGAGAAATCATTTTGTTTAAAGAATAAAATCCAGCAATTAAGATACGAAGACGATAAAGCTTGTCAACTCCTGCAAGCGGACACTCATTTCAACGTCCGGCAAAATAACCTTCCCTAAGCAGACAGTAGAATGAAAAGATCTAGATCGAAATTCGCACAAATTTAAATGCAACAATGTTGAACTTCATTCCCAGAGGAACATTTTAATCAAATCATCCGTGCAAGCACTCAAAATAGCGGGAAATCTATCAGCGTTTGCTAGGTTTCAAAGAAACTTTTCAAGGCCACGGAGAACATTCCAATGCTGCTCTTAAGGACGTTCGCGTGAAAATCTTCTGACATTGATTTTTTTCTAAAACTTTCACCACTGTGAGATTATGAGCTACTCATGATCATATCATGAAATGGTAAAAATAGGATGTCACTGAATTCGTTGCGGAAATTAGATGTCCAAAACACCACCCAATTTCTAAATTGAATCTGCCAAATATTGTGTGAGTAGATCTATTAACGTATTGATTCAACTAGTGACGTTTCTTATATTAAATATTATTTAGCGATCACATCTGCACTGGCCTGAGGGATGGATCATTAGAAAAGTGATGGGAAGGGTGGGGAATTTTCAGCTTTCACGATTTTTTTTTTCGCCCATTGCTTGTGCAGGAATTTTTTGCGAGTGAAACCCTCTGCTAGAATTTCTTTTAGACAAATGTTGCTAAATATTTTAAAACATTGTTGTAATTCTTAGGTTTAATACTTGGAGACCATTTTTGATCATTATATTTAATCAAAGATTCGACTATTTTCCATGGAGTATGCGTTGGGGAAATGTTAGTATTGAAAGCGATTTGCGATGCATTAAAACCCATTGACTCACAGTCCAGAAGGCTTTAATCTCGGGGGGGGGGGGGGGGGGGGGGGTACTCCCCTAAATTTCGGATAGGGGTGTGCCGCGAACGTTCTCACACCCTGACCCTATCTAAGGATAAAGAAAACGAAAATTAATACCCTTTCTAAGGCCCAAACCCGAAAATATTGACACCCTATTCAAGGGGAGGAGAAGCATTGCGTGACGACTCAAATAACGGCTAACCGCGCACAGCAAAGCTCAAATCTTTCAAAATCACTTTGTTAATACTTACTGACGTGGGCGTTTATTTTAGCTGATAGAATTAAGGTGCCCTATCTAAGGATCACACCGGGGACACAATGCCAAAAGGAACAAAAGTGATACCCTATTTCCTGCCCTATTGAACCGAGAACCTCAAAAAACATACCCTATCCCGCGGCACATACCTATATAGCCCATATATGGGAGTACCCCCCCCCCGGGGGGGGGGCTAATTAGCGCGCACCCAGCCCCCCAAAAACGAGTGGAAAAAATATACCATATGCGTACTAAATTCAGACAAATAATTCCTTTCTGAAGTAAACTTTTATTACAACTAGACACGCTGAAAGACCAATTCATGATTTAAAATGTTAATTATCAACCTTGATAAATTGATCCCAAACCAAACTTGAAGACGGTGAAAAAAATTTCACCTTCGCGCGTCATTTTAACAACTCGCAAAAACACGAACTCTTTCTACAAAGTATAACACTAGTTCAAAACACTCTGGTGAAAGGTAGGTTTTCATTCTGTACAACTGGTACTGACATTTATTTAACCACCAGTGGTATTATCTTGGTACAGAAAAGCGGTAATTGGGGATAATAATTTGCGAATCATGGTGCCGTGAGATAGCGGAAAACTACAACAACAACAACAACAACTTTATTGCACCCTTAATTAATTTAAATTACAATACAGACAAGAATTAAAATAAAATAAAGTGCATGCCTGCCCAAAATAACCATCATTGGCTAATAAGGTTGGGCAGACATCCTTAGTGCTTATAACAAAAGTTTTTAAAGGGGTCAGGTGTACTAAAGATTTAGTTAACAAATACACAAACACACAAACACACAAACATAATATAAGTTTACTTAAGAACTTTAGTGAAAAAAGGTGGAGAATAAAGTATATGGACAGATTAACTAGCAGAAGGAAGGAATTTAAAATTAGACTTATAAGTAAATAGTTCCGTTAATAGCTTGCAATAATGTTTGATTTGAACTTTTTCTTAAATTGCTACTGAATTCCTTCCACAAAATTAACACTCACATTGCTTTTCATGCTTTCCATCACTATAACTAATAGCAAAAAAATACTTGTTGAGTCTTTGTTTGCATTTTCCGAAGTACAGTTGTAAATCTTCGCATGTAAAAGGTCGTAAACTGAGAACAATTGTTAAACAAACAACAACCCGATGGTAAGTCGGCCGCAAGAGATGTCACCATGTGCTTTTCAAATCAATACGCTTCAGAAGCCTAAAATTCCAAACATAAACTGGGCAAATGAAAGAAACTTGAAGAAGTTTTGTTTTAGGTTAATTCTCATTTCAAGATGTAGCTACTAAATATGTATCAAAGCTTCAAAATTCTGCATATTTTTGAAGCCGTGAGATCCTGCATTATTCACGCTAAAGCGTAAGTTCAATTTTAGCCCGACGACTTTTTGCAGTCAATTTTTCACTAAGTGGCTTTACCGATCCTTCTAAAAATTCCATTTAAGTTCGAAGCAATATTGTACATTACCATTTTCCTGTCTGGTCTTGAGAAGCTGCATTAAGTCGTGATCAAGTCCGTGAATTGTGGTCAAAACAAAAGATTGCGTGACGAGCTAAAAATACTTCTTTCAATGAAGACGACAAACAATAGACTTGTAACAATAGAAAATAGCATCGGCCAATATCCTCTGACAATGAAGATTCGCAGCAGCTTTTAAGCATGTAAAACTAAGCGATTCAATCGATGAATAGCACAGACCTTTGAAAAATACCTACCTGTAGTTTGCAAAAGGCTAGACAGGCTAAATGACGAGCGACGCGTGAAAATAACACTTCGGGATCGAGAACTGCTGACGCATTCCTATCCAGTGACGTTTTTATCGCCCACAGCGAAAAGTATTCCCTTGACAAATTAAAACAGTCCCTTGAGAGTACACAAAAATGTGGGTCAGTGAGTGCCAATCCAATGCTCCCAATTCTTACCATTTTTCTTGTTCCAAGCAAAATAGTCGAAAAAAAAGCATATTAAGAGAGCCTAAAATCAAATAATAACTTCCCATCAAGCAGAGTACTCTAGTTGCACTCGCTGTCGTGAGTGGTGTAAGGAAAATAAAGAACTTAACTCAGCCCGTTTGAATTCTTCTGAATGGTCTTTATTAAAGGTAGATACATTTTAAAGTGTTTACGAATCGACAAAACCTTGTAAATGTTATCTTACCTTAAAATTCAGCTGAAGAGAAGAAAACAGTACTAAGCTACCAGCGACGGAAGAAACACCTCAAAGATAGTTAAAATCCAAATTCGTTATAAAAATAAAAAAAGGAAAGGTAAAGGTTTCTATTTAAGTTCCTATTTAGAATCAGCGTGTGACATCTATTCGTTTTCCTGTATTATTTATACCGACTCTTACTCCAAACTTGAAACCCCTCGAGAGTTATGATACAAACAACAGATTTCCGGGAAAATTATTGATAAACACAGGCCACAGCGCGCCACTGAAAGCCATTTCCCCAGAGACTTTTTTGATATTATAGGATTGGTGTATTGTTAACCCATAGAAAGTGTTTTTTTATATTTGAAGTTACGAATGGTTATCAATGTTTTACTGCATAATTTCGCTTGCGAAACATTTGTAAATTTAGCCGTTGACAACAAGCTTCAACCGCTCCTGATGACACAAGATCCGATTCGGAAGTCCTGTCAGGAAATCGTCTCCACTGCAGTTGTAAGAAGGCTAAACTGTTTTGTGCCAGCTTTTGTGTGTGTAAATCGGACAATAGAGAGTTTAAGCTTCACGTTCTAACGGCAAACGTCAGAATGGTGCTGATTCTGCTTATTTTTTCTCTAATTAATGAATAAATCCATCAGAAAAATGGAAAATAATTTACTGACTTACACCAAACACGAAACTACTCACTTTGACGTACTGAGCGATAAACGGCAAACGGTAAAAGTTTCCTTTTTGCCGTTCGCGGGAAAAATAAACGTGAAGCTTAACCTCTCTAATGTCAACGCATATCCCTGCAGAAACACTGATATCAAATGAACTAAATTCTTTGTAGAACGTGATATGTGGAACTTTATTGACAACAAAGTCATAATGTACATTATTTATCAATACTAAACCTTTGGGATGAGTCTTGACGTTATTTACAAGCACAGCACTTCAATTTCGTCTGAGATATTTGAAGCAAAAACACAGCAAATACCATTTAGTTTAAGGAGGCTCGCAACCTACGGTTTTCCAGCACTTTCCAGCTCTTAAACTTTGATGGGTCAGTACTACAAATCTTTATCAGTTGTAGCTACAATAATGATACCAAACAAATCTCCAATCATTGCTGAACAAATTGTGGTCATTTTCATGACGTCATTGGTTACGATAGCAACAGTTTAACGTGTTAAAAACACCCTTACTTTTTCCTTTAAGTGCTTATAACTCAAAAACGAGTCCGGTGACCCCCATTTTTTATTATTGAATAATAATCAGCATGTTAAGATAACACTTTCTGCAAAGTTAAAAAAATTTCTCCGGAGCGGTTTCAGAGCCACCTTAAATTTCCGGAAATTTAAGGTGGCTCTGAAACCGCTCCGGAGAAATTTTTTTAACTTTGCAGAGAGTTGTGTCTTAAAATGCTGATGATTATTCAATAATAAAAAATGGGGGTCACCGGACTCGTTTTTGAGTTATAAGCACTTAAAAGAAAAAGTAAGGATGTTTTTAACACGTTAAACTGTTGCTATGGTAACCAATGACGTCATGAAAATATCTACAACTTATTCAGCAATGATTGGACATTTGTTCAATACCATTATTGTAGTAGCAACTGATAAAGATTTGTGGAAATGAAACCGCTTCTTTTTATAGACCCATCCAATTCCATTACGGTTGGACAACTTATTATTAAGCCAACAGGACGTAAGATGTGTTTCGTTCAGCGTTTCAAATTTTGTGGCCATGTGCGCAGTCAAATAGCAAGCAAGCAAATATCAACTATCCGTGACGTCATGTAATGACGTCACAGGTTGCCTCGAATACTTTCTGCAGCCCAAACTAAATACATTAGTAGGAGCTAGGCAGGAGACAACGTATTTGGTATTGAAAGCTGTACTATCCATCCGGGTATTTTCCTCGGACGGGCACTATGGCCTCATAGTGTCTCTCCGCGGATGAACACTATCGTGTCACGTGATCAATTTGAACAATCAGAATCGGAAAATATTTAGTGGTGAACTATTACGGCTGATAGTATACTAGTAGCTAAACCAATCACATTGTCGCATTCGCATTAGTATTCTAGTAAAATTCTACTTAAGGTTACCGTATACCTTAAAGGGTAGATTTTTTTCAAAAAATTTTTTAACGGCCAAATTAAACATTACTAGTCTCCCTTCATTTTCTAAAAAAATTATTTCAAAATCTTGAAACGCGCGCGAGTTATCAACAAAAATGTTTTTTCAAGTGAAACTCTATATACCCGCCAGAGAGTTATAAGCCAATTAAAATGTGTCAGCGTCATGACTTCCTGTGACATTTTTCGCGGCAAAAGATCCGTGGCGTCCATTCCTATTGTTTACGCTTGCAATTTGCGATTAATTCACAACAAGTTTTCGCTTGTGTTGGTCTTTACTTCACCTGTATGTGAATTCTGTTTTTGAGGAATTTGTTCGGAGAAGTCTGAGTGCTTCGCCTTTGATGAAGCCCTTTTTGACCCCTCGTGGGTGGCAACTGGAGAAATGCGTGTACTGAAATGTTTCAGTAGGTTTAAAATGCGTTTTTACGTCTAATATAGACTCACTTGCGAACCGTTCGCCTTTGAAAACGTTTGTGCCAAGGAACGTTATTTCTGTTTCGGATATTTCAGCCGTAAACTTGATGATGATGATGATGGTTATTTGCTTGTTCGATGAATTGCGTGACTCCGTCTTTGTCTACATTCCAGATAGAAATAATATACTTCGACACACCCCAGCGACCGCATTTCTGCCTGAAGCTGCTCTTTTGGATCGATAGATGCAGACGTCGCCACCGTCGAAGCCACTGCAGTTTTTCCTTTCTTTGAACTTTTTCTCTTGCCCGGCATTTTGGAAACAATCCGAGAAATTCAAATCAAACGAGCTGTGGTCACGCGTGCAACTACTTTCCCGCGAGATGTTAGTCGACACCAGTAGTCTCGTGGGACGTCCTGACATGCTATTGGCTGTCGGCATCGGGAGTATCCAAAGTGTTGACATATGGCGCAGCAAGGGCGTGAAATGTTTGTAATCCTTTAGAAGCGAAAAAAACCTATTTCGTTTTTACGCGAGTGCGCTCGCTTTAAACGAATTTATAGGGTATGTAAATTTGACGGATTGCCTTGAAATTTGGCCCGAAGTTGCCCAAGACATCGACCAGAAAAACCCTGTGAGGGATTTCCGTTTTTCGTAATTGATCTCCCGCAATGGCCTTCGTTGTAAAAGGCTTCGGTAAGTTTTTGATCATCAAAATTGACAGAAAAATTGCGAAGCAACCAATGGGAACATTGACAAAGCCTCACACGGTTTTCAAGATTGATGCCTTGTGATTGATATAATGCAGTAGTTTTGATTGTGCGGTCTAATTCAATACCCGATAAATTCACTCAAGTAGACGTCCGTCGTTTTGGGCTTTTGGGACGCACTCTCCTTACGATTAGAAATAAACGGCACGCAATGCATGCAGAAGCGATGACGTTTCACAAGGGGTCTTTAAGAATTTTCAGGAAATTTGACAGAAAATTTCAAGAAAGTCAATAAAAATAGCTGACAACTTCTGTGTTGAATGATTGTTCGACAAAAGTTGCGTTATGTTGCAGGGAGGTCAAACGCTGTCTTGAAATTGTTGAGCCCTTTTGTTTTTAAAAAAGAATAAAGATTTCTGTTTACTAAATCTTATAAAACACATCAAATATAATTAGTCTCTTTCACTTATACTTAGAATTAGTCCTTTCTAACTGCCCGGGAGTATTTTGCTTTAAGTTCTACGCAGTGCTTTCTTGTTGAGTTAAACTTGGTTTCTTTTCTACTGACGTTTATTCCTGAACAACTTCTGTGTTGAATGACTGTTTGACAAAAGCTGTGTTATCTTGTAGCGCGACATCCGATACTGACGACATAAGATACAAGGTCAAACGCTGTCTTGAAAATGTTTAGCCTTTTTCTTTTAAAAAATGTAAAGATTTCTGTTTACTAAATCTAATAAAACACATCAAATATAATTTGTGTCTTTCGTTTATACATAGAATCGGTCCTTTCTAACTGCCCGGGAGTATTTTGCTTTGAGTTCTACGCCGTGATTTCTTGTTGAGTTTTACTTGAATTCTTTTCTACTGACGTTTATCCCTGAAGTTAGTTCCAAATTCTATTCGGTTCTAGAAAGATCGGTCGATTGCAGCAGACAACAGATCCCGTCCACTCGCACGACGAATACAACAAGAACACAAACCATGCACCTAGTTCCCAATGCTCTTCGGTTCAATTCAGGGAGTAATCGTAACACCGTAACACCAAAAATTCCATAAATTCCATCGCTTTTCCGCTTTACAGCATTAACCGATGACGTCATAAAATGACGTCATCGCTTAAAAATCAAAGAAAAATAATTTTTACCGAATAGTGCATTTCATTAGCTTTGTACTGATATATAGTTTGTGGTGGTTGCAATTTACCCGCGAAGGTATACGGTAACCTTAAGTGCTGTCAGCTTGGCGTATTATAAATTTCTTGTTCTAATATTAGGCTAGCTACTGGATTTCGATCCAATTTGTTTGTTTCTTTTTTCCAGGGCCCGTTACTACGATTAACAGTTGTGTAAGGCATCAAGGAAGTTTGGGGACAAAGTTTTGACGTTAAAACTACGTTGTAACCATGGGCAACTGGTTTGGTTTCCAATGGTAACTTGTCGAACTCAGCCGTTCCATGATTTGGTGGGGTTTTATGGCATGTGACGCATATGTCACCAATGGATATTAGGCTTGTTACTTGTGGCAACGTCGTAGTTTTAACGTCAAAACCTTGTCACCAAACTTCCCACGTGCTTTACTCAACCGATAATCGTAGTAAGTTAACGTTATGATAACAATGATTTAGTGTAAAACGCAATCGCTAGTTTCTTTGGATTGGAACTTTAAAATTCTCGTGTTATTGAAACGCAAAGTAATTGCAATAAAAACATGATAGATAGAAAATAAGGAGATCTTCTGCAACATGGCTGCTAAAAATTGGCCATAAAATCGAACTGTGTTCGTACACAAATGTTATCAACTGTCTTTGCCGTATTTCTGTAACATGCATGATCACATTAAAATTTTTTCCACTTTCCTTTTGGGTGATAATGATGATAGAGGCCTGGGTACTTGATTCGCTCCACTTCAACCGGTAACATCAGCACACGGTCTAGTAGGTCCCAGTCTTCCCCGCCCCACTTGTGTTTGAAGTCCTTAATATTCATTCCTATCGATGTAAAGAAAGAAAATACTCTTTAGTGCCGTGAGCGAAATACCAAAATACAAAATTTTCCCAGTTAAGGGACTGTGCAATAATTACCTGGAAGGGGGAGAGGGGGGAGTTGGGAAATGGGTAAAATATGGCTCAAAATTAAGTCGCACCCCCTCTCACTGAGAAAAAATTAATTTTAGTCCCCACCCCTCACCTACTGAAAATATTAAGGTCACTCCCCCTCACCCACCCCCCCCCCCCCCCCACCCAACGTTCTTCCCCACATTGATTCCCTCATACCAAATTTAATTTTAATTTTTTGTTGGTTGTCTTCCTCTTGCACAAAAAGTACTCCAAATGACACTTCAACGTACATGCTCTCTACATCGGAATCACTTGACTCTGATTCTGAAGTTGTGTTCACGAGTTATTTAAAAGTTCTTCATCTTCCAGAACATCTCTGGCAGCATTTCCACGTGCGTGGCTGAGAACTCATTTAGTAAATCAGTCTTTCTTCCGTTTAACTTGAGACCATTTTGTTTCAGATACATTTTCAGTTGGTTGTTCGTAATAAAGCAGCACTGTTTTAATATATCCAGTGGAAACCCGTTATTACGGACACCAACGTGTCATGGAAATTTGGCCGTATTAACGTGGTAAAAGTATAAATGATTATATAGGTTGGGATTTCAGAATATGACAAGGTGGACGTAAGGCGGGGTTCCACTGGGCCAGAGGCTTTCCTTTCTTACTGCAGGACAAATGGGAAAAATTAATAAATAATCTGCCAGTTCGGAGATCAAAACACCTGGAGTACATATTTTCCCAGTTTAAGTAACTCTAATAGCTCTTCTACCACTTTTCCAGTTTATGAGAAAGTGTGAAAAAAGTAATGCCCCCCGCCCTGTATGCATTACATTTTACATCCACCACCCCCCTCCCTCTCTAGTTGTGATTTTGCCCTATGCACCTCTCTGGTTTCCCAAACTCCCCCCCCCCCCCCCACCCCCTCCAGGTAATTATTGCACAGTCCCTAATTAACAATTAGACCCGTAGCCCGCAAGGGCTACGGGTCAATAGCCCATGAGGCGAAGCCGAATGGGCTATT